>CM077232.1:5859907-6542407 GCA_039654775.1 Spinibarbus caldwelli
TATAAACTCCTCCAAAATGGTGTTTCTATTTATTTATTTACTTATTTATTTATTTATAAATAACCATTATTTGTTAGTAATAATAAATTATTTGATTATTGTTGTTGTTTTTATCAATTAATTATTCATTAACTATTTATGTATGTATATATGTATTTGATTGATTTATAACTATTATTAATGTCAAAATTATTTTTTAGTTGTAATCAACATTATTATTAATCAAACGTAACTTCTTGTTGTTTAAACTTGTAATGCTTCAAACATCTACTGGTATGACCTTTTTCTACCTGTCTGAAAAGCAGCATATTTTCAGTTTGTAATAGTGTGTGATTTCTTTCACCGTTTCCGGTCTGTGTGTGTTTCATCTGTTGCTGTAACGTGACGTGTGGTTTCTCATGTCGTCCACAGCTCAAGTGTTATCACAAGCGTTTCCGCAGCCCGTCCCGTGATGTTATCTTCAGAGTGCAGTTTCACACCTGTGCTGTCCACGATCTGGGCATCGTCTTCGGCAAAGATGAGCTTGATGAAACATTTAAAGGTATGCTGGATTTGCCTCAGTTGAGTCTTGTAAAGTCAGACGCTTGAATATTCTGTGCCATCTCAGGGTGCTTTCACACCTGCCTCATTTAGTTCGGTTGAATCGCACTAGAGTTCATTTCCCCCTTTGGTGCGGACCTTTTGGGCAGGTGTGAATACAGCAATCGCACTCTGGTGTGGACCAAACAACTGGTGGTCTCGGTCTGCTTCCAAATGAACTCTGGTGCGACTGAATGGATGAACCAATGAATGGATGATCTTAAGCGCACGCGTGGTTTTGGTTTACAATTTTTGGTTTGCTTGCTAACAGTGCAGTGTGAAAGTGAACCGCACCAAAAAAACAAAAAACAAAAACATTCTATTTGGTCCGGACCAAAGCAAGTGAACTATCAGACTTTCCTGGTGTGAATACACCCTCAGACTATGTTTGGTTGGTTCCATGTGTTCTTTTGTTTGTTTTAATTAAATCAGCTGTATTGATGCCACTGGCTTGATCATTCCATCTCTTTTTTTCAGATGACAGATTTCCTGAATATGGAAAAGTGGAATTTGTCTTTTCTTTCGGCCCAGAAAAAATCCAAGGTAAGAACTCTGTTCATTGTCATTAATGTTTAGCTATTAAATAAATCACAGAAATATTGTAAAGAGAACATAAACTGAGCCTAGAAGCTTCTGAGTGTGGATGTTCTATCATAGGAATGGACCACCTTGAGAACGGGCCGAGTGTTTCTGTGGACTACAATACCCAAGATCCTCTGATTCGCTGGGATTCTTACGAGAACTTCAACCAGCGCTGTGAAGATTCAGTGGAGGGTGAGTCAAGCTGTTGTCTCATTATCAACAAATGACTGGAAATTATTAGACTTTCCCAAAAGTGGAGCCAGAGTGGTAGTAAAACAGTTCTATTTTTGCTTCAGACAACTTCAAAAATACCAGTTTCACACTTCTGCTTGTAAATCCTCCAAATTCTCTCTCTTTTTTTCCCATTTTAAGTTCCATTGTAAACACAGTATGTATTTATTCATTTATTTTAATTAAGATATTTTACATAGATACATAAATTATTATAAATAAATTATTTTAATATTTCTTTATTACAAATAAATAAATTATTGTAAATTATTTATTTGTATTATTTATTTATTTATTATAAATAAATATTTTTACTATATTTATTTTATACATATAATAGATAATTAAGACTTTTTTTGTTTAGTTTAGTTTTAATCAGCATTATTTGGATGCTTCCTTAATAAACATCTGCCTGTGTAGTCTGTAGACATCAAGGCAGCTCACTAGCTTCGATTATTCCTTTATTAACTTATGATGGCCACTCAGAGTTCACATACTGTTCAGGTCATCCGTGGGTCCGACATCAAATCATCAGCATTCATTGGAGTTTTGTGGCAGAGCTGTTTGTGTACACGTCTCTGATAATCTGTGGGACTGATTTAATCAGATGAGTTTGTAGTGCTGATCACAGAGGTCGAGTCGAGTTCACACGTACACCGCTGTGTCGCTGGAATTGTCCTCACACCCTTGTGGTCTAAGCTGCAAGCCTCCTTATTTTAAGTTGTGGTGTGCTTCTGGTCCTCACACATGTGATTTGTTTTCCTTTTTTGAGACATCCTCATTTGGTGGGTCAGCTCTCTAGAGAGCGAAAGTCAGAGCGAGGAATGCAAGGAGGAAATGTATACAATTCTGTTGAGGTTTGGATGGAAGTACTACATATGCTTTAGTTTATATTCCTTTTTACCTTATTTGTAATAGAATCTTTTAGCGACATAAATAATAAGGTCTTCTCCAGCTTTTTAAATTTTGACTACCAGTGTTGTGCAAGATTCAGTCGCTCGTAGAATATACTAGCCATTTGTAATGCCAGAAGAAATTGCACTCAGTATTACGATTTATTGATTGATTCATATAAAAGTTATACAATTTTGGAAAAATTGATTTTCACTTATTATTAATGTTATCAATCTTGGAAACAGATTCTATTTAACATTTTTGTGGAAACAATGATACATTTTTTTTTTTTCAGGATTCAGAAAAAAATCTCTCTCTCTCTCTCTCTCTCTCACTCACTCACTCACTCTCTCTCTCTCTCTCACTCACTCACTCACTCTCTCTCTCTCTCTCTCTCTCTCTCTCGTTGTCTTTAGTCACTTTTGATCAATTTAATGTGTCCTTGCTGAATAAAAGTATTCATTTCTTTGTTTCTTTCTTTCCCCAAACCTTTGAATGGTAGTGTATCATGGCTTCCACAAAAATATGAGCAGCACAACTGTTATTAACATTGATAATGATAAGAAATGTTTCTTGATCAGCAAATCAGCATATTAGAATACATTTCTGAAGGATCACATGACACTGAAGACTGGAGTACCGATGCTGAAAATTCAGCTTTGCATCACAGAAAGAAATTACATTTTAAAATATATTTAAATAGAAAACAGTTATTTTAAATTGTAATAATATTTCACAATATTACTGTTTTCACTGTATTTTTGATCAAATAACTGCAGCCTTGATGAGCATAAGACACATCAAAAACATTACAAAAATCTTACTGACCCCAAACATTTGAATGTAGTATATGTACTAGTTTTTATATTAAATTCACATACAATTCATCTGAAAACCTGATTATGTGTTATTATTAAGAAATCGTACGCAGTGCTGCAGTGGTTACATGTAGTATGATTGGAGAGCAGTATAATCTGTTCACCAGCACCCATAAATCAGACCAAAAATGGCAATTTTAACCAGATTTTGTCATTGTTTTGTGTGTGGTATGCATCAGAAAGGACTGTGGGCAGTCTGGAGGTGGTCTGGAGGTTGGTACGGTCCCAATATTGAATAGAAAACATCCCACAGAGCCCAGTTTCCCTGTGGGCATTTGACCACAATCACTCCACACCACCCTGTGTCCCAAGCCTCCATTTCCCTCGTCAGCTTCCAGTGGCATTTGGTGAAATATTCCAGGCGTTGGCTGAGAATTGTGCAATTCATGCTGTGAGGAGACAGACCAATCCTGTCCAGTCACAATGTCCAAAACGGCTACAACCATGAATTATTTTGTCTTAGAAAACACCCATGCGGTGTGTTTGTTATCTGTTCGACAAGAGTATGTTTTGATTACTGCAATCCAAAAAAATACTTTTAAAACTATCGAGGCTGTATCGTCGTGTTATTTTTAATATCCCTGGGGTCAAATTTTAGGAGCTCCAGTCAGTTTAGCACACATTTAAATTCTACTCTGTTCTCTGTTGAAGACATTTGAGATGATGGGCTATAAAGTCTGCCACCCTCTTGACCAGTCCCTGCTTTAAATAGGGCAGGCAGAAATAGGAGGCTCTTGGCTGCCACCTTTAAGAGGGGTGTAAACTAATCCAAATCTCTGGTCAAGAGGCAAGACCCCAAACTGCCCCTGGCAGTGTTTTATGAGATGCTTACATATATATTCCATTGTAAGGCTTGGAGTCAGTAAGATTTGTAAGTGTTTTTGGAATAAGTCTCTTACACTCACAGAGGCTGCATTTATTTGATTAAAAATATGGTAAAAGCAGTAATATTGTGAAATAATTATTTTAATTTGAAACAACTGTTTTCCCTTTTCATATATTTTAAAATGTAATTTATTCCTGTGATGCAAAGCTGAATTTTCAGCATCATTACTCCAGTCTTCAGTGTCACATGATCCTTCAGAAATCATTCTAATATGCTGATTTGCTGCTCATTAAGTGCCCACCCCTGCATTCTGAACAGAGTCTGTCTTCAGTCAGCAGGACTGCTGAATGGAAAGGGCACATTTACAAATGAATTTAGATCACATAGTCAAACATCTCCATTTAGCGACTGCAGCCAGAGGACCGACTCCAGAGACATAAGCAGCCAGACATTATGCCTTTGAGCTGGAGTTCATGTATCCCATCTGCCAAGACTGAAGGACCGACTGACATTGTCAAAAAAATTGTCATCACTTTCTATCTAAATCCCTCATTGTGTCACATTTTGTCTTTTTTGCATAATGTTCAAGCTGTTTGTTTCAGTACAATGAAAGAAGAGGTTATTTATTAATTTGAATGACCAAAAGAACGAATTAACAATTCATCCATTAATTTTAAGACACTAAAGGTGAATAGTCTAAAATAATAGATATTAGCATACTTTCCCAATTGATTAATCACAGTACAGGATAAATGTTCTGTTTTTCAAGTTTTCTCAAATTTAATGTTTAAATATGCACATTATGCATTGTCTAATTAAATATGTGCTAACTTGCATACATTTCCGGAACCAAATTCTGAACATTAGATAAAACCTGGTTCAAAATTATGGTTTCATTTTGCTGACATCTTAGAGTAACATAATTTTACAGCGGGTATTTTAGATATTATTTTTTTTTACCACTTAGAAATCAGAAAATATGATAAACAGCCAGAAAAAAAATCACAATGTTTTTAGGAATAATTTGTTAATAAATAAATGTATTAATAAATAAATAAATAAATAAATCAGGCAAATAATACATGAACAAATAAAAATGAAGAATAAAGAATAAAGATTGTAATAAAACGGTAAAGCTTGGTCTTTAAATACATATTTATTTTTCAGATATGTATTGTAATTTACATTTACAGATGCAAAAAAAAAAAACAAACAAACAACAAAAAAAAACGTAATAAACTGAAAACTTAAATGTGTATATTGGATGCTTTCTTGCTATATGGAAGCAAAAAAGCCCAAATCAGTGCATGAAAACATGTCATGCTGAAGCTCCTAAAGTAACACTTGTGTGACTTGTGCACTAGCCCAAGTTTTCTAAGGTCATAGTTTTACAAAGCAAGTAATACCTGTAGCTTTGTGTGAGGGACAGACTGAAATTCAAAATATTATTTGCATGAGATGCTCTAGAGACGATGTTTGGGATTGCTGATGTCAAACCCTGCGTGCCGCATCTTGAAGCGTCCTCAGTGCACACAAGTGCAAATGAGACATTTAATTTTCTCACACAATGCTATTTCATGACTTCAGAAGATTTGGAATTTGGAGGTTGATAATAATAACTGTAATAACTGTAACTGTAATAATAACTGACTGTAAACCATCATCCATGTTTGTAATATGGACAAGAGCAGCTTGGAAATCCTTCTCTTTTGTGTTTTTTACTGAAGAAAGTCAAAGAGTTTTTAGAACAGCCAAAGTAATGATGAAAAAATATTAATTTGTGGGTGAATGATATTAATGCATCTTATATACTTTGAATAATCAAAGCCAAGCAGTGTTTTTTTCCAGTACTAGAGGAGTAAACCACTATCTTAAAACTCACTCAATCTGAACCGAGCACCATAATTAGAGTATCCCACAAATGAGAGGGCAGCATTTTAAGATAATAATGCTTTATCTCTTCTTAGATGTTAATAGCTCAGTAATTGATGTCTTATCTGCTTCGTGCCTCGACCACAGATAGCACTTTGCTGTTTAACAGGAGCTGCTGGCAAGGTTAGAGCAAACCAAGGCCAATCTTTGCTGGTCCACTGATATTTGTACACCTCAGAAACCACAGACACTACACTTCCCTCCCTCAGCGCTGGGCTGGAAGCCATCAAAATAGCTTTCTATGTCTTGCTTTTAAAGCCAAGTTTGCTGTCATGAACATTTAGAATAATATGCATTGTTTGCTTTAATATTTTCTGCAAGACAATACAAATTTAATTTTGATAATGTAATGTTTCTGAGTGAAATGAAAAGTTTTAAGGGAAAGGAAAGGGAAAGGGAAGTGGTGTGTGGCCAAGTATGGTGACCCATACTTGGAATTTGTGCTCTGCATTTAACCCATCCAAGTGCATACACACAGTAGTGAACATACACCTGGAGCAGTGGGCAGCCAATGCTGCGGCGCCCGGGGAGCAGTTGGGGGTTTGGTGCCTTGCTCAAGGGTCTCACCTCAGTCGTGGTATTCCCTGCCGGACCCGAGACTCGAACCCACGACCTTCGGGTTACAAGCCCAACTCTCTATCCATTAGGCCACGACTGCCCCTCTAAAGAGATTGCGAAAAGTGAACATTGATATTTTTGAATATTATTTTCTCTTCTTATATAGCATTATTATTATTCATATTGTTTTTGGCAGGTCAATATAAATTGATTTTTTGATAATTTATATTTTAAGTAGAAATATATATACTTATATATATATATAAGTATATATTTATATAAGTATATATATTTCTACTTAAAATATAAATATCATGCTACAGAAGCATTTAAAATGAAAGCACAAAAAGTGATTAAAAATTGTTTTAAAACATCTTGTATAATATGAAAATATTACACAAAATACAGACAGTATATATACAGTTTAACCTTATGTTAATTAATCTTGATGTTAATCAACAAATACTCTATGATTTTGAAAAGAACATCAGTATTTTGGGCTAATTTATTTAAAATAGATTTTTTTTTTTAAAAATTTTTTTAACATTATAAATTTTACTTTACTGTCACTTGTGATCAATTTAATGCATCCTTGCTGAACAAAAGTATTATTTTCTATTTAAAACATCATACTGACCCCTATTACCTAACAGTAATGTTTATTATAATTTATATGTAAAATTCACATACATTTTAACCTAAACTCTTGATGTTGATTACAAAAGCCCATTGAGTCCATGAAGACATTAGAATTGACATAGAATCGCAATATTCAGTAACCATCCAAACAGTGCCAAGTCAACATTAAACAAGTGAAAGGTGAGGACAGGCGTTACGACTGTAAAAACAATCCCTCTGTCCATCAGTGTCTTTGCGGTGGCTCTTACTCTTAGGGTTCAGCTTGAAAGACTGGAGGGGAGTCAAGAGACAGAGCTGAGGCCTTGTTTACATGGCCTCCCCATATTTGGCCGGGGCCCTGCCCACAGCATTTTTGGGATGGTTGGGTAAGAAAAGTGTGACGACGGAGAGATGGGATTGGAGAGGCGCTGACAGAGATGGTGTGTGAAAAACAGCCAACCCCTCCAGCCTGGATACCAAAAAGCCTTTTTGTTATCTGTCACTAGAGGGAGAGTGACAGAGCGAAGAGTCTCTGTTCACTGCACACACATGGATCAGACTGGATCGTGATTGTTACTGTCTTTTTTTGGACCGTAAAAGCCCAGAAGAGCTAGAAGTGTTTGGAGAGGACTGTTAAACCTGATCTGCTCTGAGGTAAAGTTGTGTGAATGATTTGTCCTCTCACAACTTATGGTCAGTGACTTGTTGTATCAGCCACAAATGGCTGTATACTTTGATTTGCTGGAAGCTTATAGTTGATTCTTTGGGAAATGTCTTTGTGAAGTTTTAAAGAAAAAAAAAATAGTTTAAAACTTGAATTTTTAAATGATAGATTGTAACTTTTATTAACTTATATTTGTCAGATATTCTATTCTCTGTATTGTTTTGTCTCCCAACCAGTGTGAATGTTTGAAAATCAGAAATATCATATTATTTTGGTGTTGTCATCATTTTGCTTTCTTATTTGAGAATATTTGATACATTCATTTTATTTTTTATTTGAGTTTTATATTGTTTTATTTATTTATTTATTTAAAATATTTTATATATTGTATTTCATTTTTCATAAAAATAAAATAAAACAAATTATTTTATACAACTGAAAAAATAGATAGATAAATAGATCATTATAAATACATATTTTTATTATGACTTATTTATTTATTTTAATAAAATCAAGTTAATTGGCTGCTAGCTAATGTCATCACACACACACACACACATCAAACCTCCACACCAGTGCACATCAACTTCACAGTAAAACTTTTTCATTTTAAAGTCGATCAAGGCCACCGTCAGGTCTTTATTTTAGTAAATGTGGCACATTGTTTAATATACATGAAACATAGTTGAAGAAGTTTTATTTTTCAAGATTTAAAGTCAAAATATTTCAGTCAAAAGTGCAGATATTTGACAAATCATGTGCCAAAAGTACATTATTTTTATTGAAGCATAATATGTTTTCCAAGGCAGCTGTACTTCCAACAATTTAAATGTGTTTTCAAGGCTTGAAGTGCTAATATACTTAGTTTGAATTAATGGGAACCCAACAGGTTTTAATTGTGCCTTTAGAAAAATTGCAGTGTTTCAAATAAATCTCACTGTCTGCATTTAATTTCACCAACTCAGACTCATATTAATTATTTTTCTTTTTCTTTTTTTTTATTTTCCAAGGTTTTGCAGGCACAGCTGATTTCCTTATTATGAGTCTAAGTGCGGTTAGCACATATTTAAGCTAAGCTCTTAAACAGAGCGTCAACTACGGTTTCATCACAGTTGTTGCAGGATTGGTGTTTGAATTGCGTTTTGGAGTTCAGCTGTGTAAAGCTGAGCTTTATTATTGTCTATTTGTGTGGCTGGCAGTCTAACTGTTACGTAATAAACGTGTCTACACATCAAGCTGGCTTCAATTAAACCCTCTTGCGATGGGCGGCTGGGCCTCTCCATCTCGAACGTTGTTTAATTTTGTGGCTAGAAACCAGTAGCTTTGCCAACAAAATTAGACAGTTAACCCTTTCAGCAGGCTGTAGTTCAGTTCTCAGCAGTGTCGTCAACAATGCTAGGCTTTTACTGTCACCATCTGTTAACACATGACACCAGAGGTGCACTTTTCGTGTTTCCCCTCTGACGGATTTAACTACCTGAAACTGTTTGTTCACATGTGTGGTCTTCCGGATGTTTTTGTTGCATTGTTTTGACACAGTGGCAAAAGCTAAGCTGGAATTGGAAATGATATAGAAATGTCCATTGCAGATGATTCCTGATCTCATTCTGAGTTTGGCACTGTCTGTGGATGGAATTCTGCTGTGGTGTAATGCTTTTTTTGGCCTTTTATACTCTTATTGATGGGGTTAGTAGAATGAGGACAGGAAATGATGTTGAGAAGAGGCCGAATGGGATCGGGAAATGCCGAACTTGAACATCTGTCACCTGTAGGAATGTGCTAACCACTTACCTCTTGTGAGTAATGCCTTAAAACACTGAATAGATCTCATAAAAAGCTTGTCCAGGTCATATTCTACCCTGAAATCAACATGAAAAAAGAGGCATATTTGTAGGACCATTAAGGTTTGTTTGTATAATGACAAATTTTTATTATTGCAGTATTGTAATGTTTTACTTTTGGGATTTTTAAATATTTTTTATACTTTATAATTTTTATACTTTCCAAATTCTTCAGTAGTGATTTACATTAAATTTCACTGCTGTAATTTGATTATAAAATAAATAAATAAAATAAAATAAAATCTATTATAGAAAAGCATATTTTTCAAAATTCTTATTACTGGAATATTTTAATATATACTTTCCAAAATTCTCAGTTGTGGTTTACATTGAATTGTATTACTATAATATAATGAGAATAAATTATAGACATGATGTACAAACACTATAAAATGTATTAATATAAATATATTATATCTATATTTTTCATTAAGGAAAACAGGCATAATATTAAGATTTTTCTAACCAATATTTCACCATTATTTTGTGCCATAATTTTCATGATTAAGCTTTCCTCCTCATTACTTTAATGCATCTTGTCATTTTACTTATATATATATATATATATATATATATATATATATATATATATATATATATATATATATATATATATATATACAATAATTCGATTTTTGCTTGTTAAAAGCATACATTAGAAGTACTGTGCACTGTAACAAGTTATTTTTTCCCTTGAATTATGGTAGTGAAAATGTTACAGTTCAGAAAAATAGGTTTAATTTTCTTTAAGCAAAATATAATTTTTTTTCTTTATTTTTTGAGGAGTGAAATATGACCTGAACATGTTCTTGACAGGTTTTGAAAGATTTGGCCAAACACAAAAGAAACACATCTGTGCTGCATCCTATTTACGTCCAAACTGTGATGTACATCTTATACCATGGATCTAGTGTCATGAGATGTGTTCCTATTTTTGTCTCAGATTTCTGCTTTACGCATACAGTGTGAGTCCTTATGATGTAAACAGGCTTTAGATTTGTCCTTTTGTATCTCTGGGATTAAACTGCTTTGACTCCAAACTCATTGCGTAATATAGCAAATGTCAGAGCTTATGAAAGGCCTGTGTGCACATCATGCCGAGAATGTTCCTGAATCGCTCCTCCAGTTTTGTGAACACAGAGACTCAGTTGTTCAGCGTGTGTCTGCTGTAGGCTGTTTTGTCAGGCTGTGTCCAGGGCCTTCAGGAGGATTCACATTTAGCCAATCATAACCTTTGACCTTTGCCTTCACGCCCACGACATGCCTGCAGCTGCTGTCCAGACACCTCTCGTCTGTCGTCCACTCGCTGGATCTGTGTTTGTCTTTAGGTTTAACTACCGTGCAGAGAACAAACTCTCTCTCGTAAAGTGAGGAAGCTGATTAAAACTCCACCTCCTCTCTCCTCCACTTTACAAGACAAGATTGTCCCGTTTCTTCTGCGTTCCAGAGGCCTACGCACATAGCTCAGCATGGGTCAGATACTCCCCTCTAAATAGCTTGCACTGACCTGTGACAGATGGCAGTGATGATATTTATGAGACTGAGAATCCAGTTATGTCCGCCCATGTACCATTAACACTAATTGAGAAACCTTTTGGGGTTTCCTCATAGTCACCGGTTTGTTAGATACCTGGTCAGGGATTTGTATGTATACTTTTAATAGAATCATGTTTCCACAAGGACATAAGGAGGATGACATTACTACATAACCTGCCTATATAATTCTTCTGAATTAACTTGGTAAAACTGCGTTAAGAGATGCTGCTCTCTGCCTGGAATCGGTTACAAGATAAATTTAAGTTACATTTTAATTCTGAGAAAAAAGATGGAAAAAAATAAGAATTGTTAGACAAACTCAGAATTGCAACAAAAAAAAAAAAGAAAGAAAGAAAAAAAAAAAGATCTCATTTGCTAGCAAAAAGATAAATTCACAGTTACCTTTTTTGTTCTGTGGCCAAAAAAAAATAAATAAATAAAAAGATTTGCAAGATGTAAAATCAGAATTGAGATGTTAATCTGAAATTGCATGAAAAAAGTTATACCTTGCAATTCTGACTTCTTTTTTTCCTTTTTTTTCTTTTATTTTTTTTTGTGAGAAAAAAAGTCAGAATTGTGAGAGATAAACTCATTTTTTAATCCCATGGAAAAAATAAGTTCCCATGGTTATTTGCTGTTTCTTTGTAATTATTTATGAAATTTACCAGCAATTTCTGAGTGAAAATTGTAGATGTTATGACTGATAATCATAGCCACTGTTTCTGTTGATGTTAAATTTAGTTGTTTCATGTATTGTGTCTTATTTTGTGTAATTACCTGTGCTGCTGCAGGTAGTCTGGTACATCACTACATTTTTATGTAATTTGTGTCATTTGTTTACAGCTAGTGTTAAATGGTCATTTTCTTTGTTCTTTAACTTGGTATGAAATGAAAATTCACCTTATGTATTTTCTAACTTCATGTTATTAATCTTATTGTGAACGATTCATCCATGCTCATTTCATTTTTTAAAAAAGAAAATGCAAAAATATACAGATGCATAAATAATCTAACTGAATGTGCATTTCTTTGGATTGGGAGCTATCAGAGACTTCAACTAAAGGCAATAGTTTTTTTTTTATTATTATTTATTTATTTATTTTTTTTTTGGCTTAAAAAGGTGCTTAATAAAGAAAAGATCCTTGGTGTAGTACAAAAATCTTTAGATTTTGAGATGAAATATGACCCAGGCATGTTCTTGGCAGATTTTTGTGAGATTTACCCTAATACTTTGGATAACTAGCAACAAATCTGGGCATAAATGTTTTGTCTCGAGACGCCTTGTGTTTTTGAATGCAGTTGTAATTTTCTGTAGCAATGTTACTAATTATCCCTAAACCCTTAATGAATTGTGTCATCAATTGCTTTAGGGATGGATCTTTTCTCTAGCCACAGGTTTTATAAGTTAATTACAGATATATAGCGAAAAGCCAATTCTATATCCGATACGCTCATAGAAACAGGGCTACGTGTGAGCGGAACCACAACATGCATTTTCCTTCTGATTTTCAAAGCTCCTCATTTAGTTTTGATTCAGTAATTCATTGTTTTGGTTCTCCAGAGCTCTCTGAGGACTAATGATGAAGTGTGTGATGAGGAGCTGGTGTGTGCGGTCTGTGTGCGTAAGTGTGTGGAGCAAATAGCCCCAACCACAGTCAGCCGCTGCATGCCTATCAAAGAGCCGCCCTCGCTTCGCCTGCTCTGTTCCCAGCGCTTTGAGCGGGGCGTGATTGCTTTTCCTTAAAGGCAGCGTAAGCGCCAATGAAACGTTACCCGCGAATGGCCTCGTGCTGGAGTCACGTGGAAAGCTGTGTGCATGAAGCTCAATGTCCAGCTTTAGCAGTGAAAATATAAGCACTGTCTTTCTCCGATTGGGATCCAGCAGGTGTACACATCCAAAACAGGGAAAATATGCCCAAAATCTCATCTTGGTTTAGTATTTTCCAAATAGCATTCATTTAGACTGCATCCAATTGCAATTTGGTTTTGAAATTCAATTTTTAGGAGTGAAAATTGGTTCATTTTGTTGAGACCATTTAGTCAATATCGGTAATATCGGTAAACTGTTTTCATAGTAATGGATTGTAAGGGGTTACAAATTGACCTTTAACAAACTCTAAAATCTAATTTCAGACCACAGATGGATATGGTTTACAACAGGATTGTAAAAATGTTTAGATTACAGACAACTAAAATGATTTGAATCAGATATGCCAAAAATCATTGTTTTTTTACAGCCTGTCTGAACCAAGATATGATCTTAAATTGTTTTAAGGTGGTAACTGCTTGTGGGAATTTAGTTGGAGGTGGATGTGGTCACACAAGGCTTTCTCAACTCTTTCATCTCTGCCTTTATATAAGAGGCCCATCAAAAGCATCTTTAATGCATATTTAATGTCCTGCACTTACCTTATACAGGCTCCATTACCAGAGGGCTCTTGTGATGAGCGTCTGTGAAGACAAACACAGCACTTTGTCGTCTTCTCAAGTGCTTACACAGTGTTTTCTCAGCAGCTCTTGACCAGATTTACAGTGACCGCACATTTCATTAAAACTTAAATCACATTCATATTTCTTTAATGGCATGGTACAAAATGCTTTTGTAGCATTTTATATACATTTTATTTAAAAAAACAGCTATTACTCCATTCTTCAGTGTGACATGATCCTTCATAAATCATTCTAATCTGCTGATTTGCTGCTCAAGAAACATTTCTTATTATTATCAATGTTGAAAACAATTGAAAACTATTTATTTATATATATACTAATAACTTGGATAATAAATCAGCATATTAGAATGATTTCTGAAGGATCATGTGACACTAAAGACTGGAATAATGATGGTGAAAAATCAGCTTTGTACCACAGGAATAAATTACATTTTAAAGTATATTAAAATAGAAAAATGTTAACATTGTAATAATATTTCACAGTATTACTGTTTTTATTGTGTTTTTGATCAAATAAATGCATCCATGATGAGCGTAAGACACCTCTAGACTCCAACTTTATCATTTAAGAACACTTCAGCATAACTGATCAGCATGAAAATAATTTGCTTCCAGTAATTTCTTTTTTTTTTTTAATTTCATAAGCAATCTAAGGGCAGTTACTCAGTATGAAGGTTTTTGAGATTTGATGTCCTGTCTTTCACGTGCTAAAGCAAGCACTAGTGAGCTCTTAGAATTTACAGCACTTAAATTGTTCAAACATTGCCATCGTTTGGGAAAAACAGCATGTAAATGCAGATAAGATCAGATGAATTAGACAGCTGTGATATAAACCACATTGGTTCGCAAGGGTATGTTTCAGTTGTGGAAGTGTTTTGGCAGCAGGTGTTAAAGTGATGATCACATTGTATGTTTTGATTCAAGGCAGCGGGTGTTTTTCATTACATGGATATCAGTCGTGTCACATTGTCAGGATTTCTGTTTGCTGACTGCTGGTCTGTTTCTGACCGACTTGCATAAACATATACAGTACATTCATTTCCTGCAGACGCACCATGTGAAGTTTGTACAGTCCTTCCGTGAACTTTTTTCTCTTTCCTCTTGGTTTAACCTCATTCCATGTCCTTGAAAGCTCAGACTATCACTTACAGAGCAGCAGCCAGAATTAATGATCTTTTTTAACATTAAGCACATATGTTTAGATAAAAGATATCATTAATGTTAATGCGAGAAATCATTAATGTTGACTATTAATGAACAGCTTGAACAAAGAAAAACCCCTTACACATTCTGGTAATTTAATATGTTCATTACACATTTTTCAAGGGACTCTTGGCATTTCTGAAACTTTACCTGCCCTTTAATTAGTCCAAGTAAATAGTCCATGTTTTGCTACTTGAAACATTCATCACAAAAAAGGATCCGCTTTTTCCGCCCACCATGAAACATGAGCCATGATGTCATGCTTGTATAACAATCTACTATTTAATTTAATTTCATTTAATTTAATTTTATTATTTTATTTAATTTTATTATTTTTTATTTTAAGCAATAGGTCACTCGTGTTCTTATATATATTTTTTACTGAGACTACATTGACCATTTTTATTATTTTTATTTTATTTTTATACAGTAGGCCACTCAAGCCACCTTTTTTTTAATGTTCCATGCCTTAAGGCAATTACATACAACACCGTTAATGCATCAACCATTGACTGACCAAACGTCCACATCTGTGAAGTAATGTGAAATCAGATAGGCCTACTGTTTTGCCTACTGACTATTGGGAACACACACACACACACACACACACACACACACACACACACACACACACACACAGACACACACACACACTCAAAGCCCCCCAGCTGCCTGTGCTTGTAAATCTTAATAAGGTAAGGCTTCTCAAACAATGTTAAATATAATATGCCAGTTTTCCATTCTGGCAAAAACTAGTACCATGAAATCATTATGTTCAGGCCAAAACCGGTGAGGAGTGTTACAGGCAAGACATGAAACTGTGGTAAAATCAATGTAATGCATTAGAGTAGATTATTGCTTTTATAAAACAGTAGCAAGTGGAAACAGCAAAGCAGCTGACTAGGTTTTTGGAACAGAGCTGCAGTGTATATGGATGCACATTATTGACTTTGAGCCAGTGAGAACAAAAGTTCAAACTTTAATTATATTAAAATTTAAACATAATTTTTTTGGCATTGAATGAATATATTTTTAGAAAAGTAAATTTTTAATTATTTTGCCCTTTTTTTTGGAAAGAATTAAATCTAATTTTAAAAAGTCCATGTTTAACTATACTGAACTTTTTAAACAATATTTTTGGTATTAAATAAATTATAATCTAAAATTTTAAAATTATTTTTTATTTGTAATTATATTAAACATTATATTAAATATTTTTGGTATTTGAACTATAAATCTAATTTTAATAAGTCATTTTTAATTATATTGAACTTTTTTAACTTTGTTAAAAAAATTAAAAATTTTAAAAGTTTTACTTTACTTTTTTACTTTTAAAAATAATTTAAATAAGATGATTTTTTTTTACATTTTTAAAATTACATTTTTTAATTATATTGAAAATATGTGGATTTTTTTGTTCTTACTAATATTGAATGAATTGTAAGTGTATTTATAATTACATTTCTCTATTTATAACTACATTTCTCTTACTTTGTCTGCCATCTTGGTAGTTTTTTTCTTTTCTTTTCACCACCACTTTTCTGATGCCTTTAAATGCTGCCTTTGTAGGCATCTCACTGGGTTTTGGAACAGAGCCAGGGAGCTAGTGAAGGATAACAAGCCTATCCGACAGAAAAAGCCCCAGTGACATCACTCTAGTAGACACCAGACACAGCTGGGCGAGGATAAATTCACGCCCACCTCACTAGGGGTGTTGTACATCCAACGAGAAGGAAAGAGTCATGTCATCTTCAGCAGCACAGCTCAATCGGAGTTAAAACAGGAGGTGGAGAAAGAGGAGACAGTTTTCTGATGCAAAACTACTCCCACAGCTCGCTAGTGTTGAGCTGCTAGAACTCGAGAGCAAGAAAACAGGCAGACTTTTCAAAACTTTGTTTCTTCTTGGACACTTACAGAGCTGTGCACTAAAGCAGGTAGGAACATCATCTTGTGGTTCTTTTTGTGCTTTGAAAAATATCTAAAGCACTTTAGCTTGTGTTCCTGCTATTTTTATGGGTGATGATTAGGGATGAACGCAATCTGGGTGTGAAGGCGATTGCTTTTTCAAGAAAGAGGTGTGTCTGATTCCACATTGAGATGGCAGATTCTAATGACAGCGACAGCTCCTCTGATGTCAGTATATTACGCCATGAGGTGTTTTTAAGGTGCAAATAAAACATGAGATCTGGTCGGCTCATCTGAGATGAACATTCGCATGTCACGGATGAAGTTTTAACCTGCTGAGAGGTTTAAATGAGGTGCCGCTCTCCTCTGTGGTGCGGGGTGGGTGTTATTTTGGAGTTCTAGAGCGCTGGGAGATGTTTGAAACAGCTGAGGGATTGTTAGGGGAAACTCTGGAGGGAAAGAAAAAGGGAAGAATGGGGGAGAAAAGCTCATTTTTTCCACACTATGCAGTAAAAGGAAAATTCTGGCCCTAGGCCTGGTCTCTCAGTGTAGAAACAAACATAGTCATCTCAGTTTTGACATTAGGTCATATCATTAAAAAACATTGGAATTCACTCCTGCAAACCTCAGATTTAGGGATGTTAAAAAGCAATTAATGACCAGAGCTGCATTTATTTTACAAAAATAGAGTAAAAACAGTAATATTGTGAAATATTGTAACTCTTTTATATTGAATATATTTTAAAATGTAATTTATTCCTGTGATGCAAAGCTGAATTTTTAGCAGCCATTACTCCAGTCTTCAGTGTCACAGAAATCTTTCTAATATGCTGAACTTGAAAGTGTTTCTTCTGGTCAGTGAACCAATTTACATTTGATGTGCAACGACGGACATCAAGGTTGGCAGCATTTGACAGACATCAGCTTGTGTACTCTCCTGTTTAACCTCAAGTCAAAGCAGTAGGTCACATAGCTGCATGTGACACTGGGTCAAAGGTGATCAATGAATTTGTTGCATGTAGACATCTACAACCTAAAGGTCAACAGGTCTCTTGAGGTAACACGGGATGTCTATTTTTAAGGATCTTGAGGGAGCTGTTAGTCTCAAATCGCCCACAGTCTGTTTGCAAACCATATGATGCTCACTGACCGCTGATTGAAAAGCACTAGAAGTCATAGTTTACCAGGTTAGTCACGTCGTATTTTGGAAATCATTTTTTGAGGCGCTTAGTAGCAAGTACACTAGATATTCAGTGTGCATTTCTCTTGGTTTTCAGGAACAAATTCTGGATTAAACTCTTTTTAAGAAATTATTTCTCAACATCTTGTGTTTAAGGCTTGAAATGTGAAATTAAACTAAATTGTTAACCTGGTTACCATTCTAAAGTGTCTCATTCTGTATTAAAATTAATTAATTTAAATAAATTAAATTTATTATGGCACAATACAATTTATTAACACTTAAGCACTTTTTTTTTTGCTAGAATGTTTACAATTATACAAAAATATACTTTTAAAAACATGCTAGCACTTTAGTATAGTTCTCACTATTAACTAGTTGCATGCATATTATTAACATATTGGCTGTTTATTATTGCTTATAAAACACATATTCTGCATGACTATATTCTACATCCCTAATCCTACCCAATACCTAAACTTAACAACTACCTTACTAACTATTAATAAGCAGCATTAGGAGTTTATTGAGGCAAAAGTTGTAGTTAATGGTTTGTTAATGGCGAGAACCTTAACATAAAGTGTGACCAAAAACACTACTACTTTTTAGAGGTTAGCAATTCTGATTATGAAATGTATGCAGATTACCACTAGCTGGTCATAGGCCAGTACTTATGCAGCATTATATGAATGAGTTTTTTTCCTGCTGTATTTATTGTAGTAACACCTATTTCAGATAAAACAACTCCACCTGGGACTTTAAAATAAAATAAACACATCCGAACAAGCTAATCAAGGTCTTGAGGATTACTAGGTAGTCACAGGCAGGTGAGTTCGATCAAGGTTCAAGCTAAACACTGCAGGAAAGTGGACCTCGAGGGCAAGAGTTGAAAACTCTGCTTTATGACAATGGTCACAAGTCCAACTGTTCATGACTAGGGAACCACAGTTTCTTGTCTGCAGCTAGTGCTATAGAGTGTCAAAAAAACAGCACAGCAGAGCCCAGAGCATTGTGCCCACTTTTCCCAGCTGTATTATCAGATTTGCGGCTCGACAGATCCTGCATTAAGACACCATGGGAAACTCAGCATGAGTGTTTCAGGCTGGCTCTATCTGAATGAATGACATTTTGTCACAGTCTGTGGTTTTGAGGCAGTCTCATTCTCCCAAGCACACTGAACAGAACACGGCTCATTTTTTTCTGGGATTGCAATGCATTGTTGCTATCAAAAGGCCATTACAGAGTGAACTGTCAAACAGTGGCTTAGTGGTTTTGGAAAGCCAGAAAACAGTTACAGTCTGTTATTAAAATACATGACCACAAGAAAACAAGACACTGATTGTTAAGTGCCAAAGATACACTGACACACAGCCGCCTTAAAATAGGTGTGTTATGTGTTTGTGTAAGTGTCCAAACGTGTGTGTTAATGTGTGAGTATAGATTTAGATTTAGTCATTTTGCTGACGCTTTTATCCAAAGCGACTTACAATTGGGAAACGTATAGGAAATGATGCTACAATTCCAAGGAGACAGGAAATGCCTCCAATCTTGTATGTGGTGATTTTTCCACTGGTGAGTCACTGGCTTGGACTGGGAGCGTGGTGCCTCTCATGAGAGGTGCAAACTGACTCATTGCGCAAGGTGGATCTGCCGTTCGTTGCATGTGTGAGTACACGTGCATGTTTTAGGGAGAGAATCTGCCGGACTTTCAAAATGTTTGACATAAACTCTCCATAAGTGTTTACGTGCATAAAAACAATCACAAGTATCTCAGTAAACCACTATAAACAAGGAGTTACCATCCTTTTTCTTCAATATTAAATAATTTTTGTTGCCATTGAAGAGATTTTTTAAAAAATGTAGTCATTTACTCACCTTCATGTCGTTCCAAACCTGTTTCTTCTGTGCAACACAAAAACAGATATTTTGTGTTTTTCATTCATACAATGAAAGTAAATGAGGTCCAAAACAACATTTTGGGTGAAGTATCCCTTTAATTGAAATTGAGCAAGGGATTTTAGTTCTCTTCATGGTTTATATGGGACTTGATGGGGAGAGTAAATGTTTAAATTATAAGTGTTTTTGAATAAGAGTTTTAAACTAATAGTGTTTAATGTTCAGTTATGTTGGGATTTAGAATAAATTCTGTCATGTTTTGTTACCATTGTAGTAAAAAGTGTGGATTTTGCTTGGTTGGATACGTTAATAATGTGCTTATTTATGGTAGCATGAAGCATGGTTAGGACCTGATAATATAACTGAGTGATGACACATAAATGACAAAATTGTTATAACTTGGTATTCTTAGTCACAACGTGTTTTTATGTGTATATATGGAATAGCTAAATGCATTAACACATTCCATTTTTCTTTTTGTCATCTACAGACGTTATTCACACACAAGGTCCATTGGATGGTAGTCTCTATGCTAAGGTTCGGAAGAAAGAGTCTCTCGATGGAGGGGTCACAACCAATGGTCTCCCAGCCACTGTCGATCAGACTTTACCTGCTGTAGACCACACTCTACCACCAGTCGACCACGCCTTGTCTGTAAGCAGTGACTCGGGCAACTCCACCGCTTCCATTAAAACCGACCGCACGGATGAAGCCAGCCATCAGCCGGCCTTGGTGAGTCAGCCATCCTCCCAGCCCCTCAGCCCAGAGGAAAAACAGGAGCTGGACCAGTTGCTCAGTGGTTTGGAAGCACCAATGCATCGCACAGGTTACCAAAGCAGCTCTGGCAGCGGAGGCGGCGGAGTCCTACACCTCGTGCCCGCCCAGGTTCATGTCAACGGACACAACAACGTAGACCGTGAGACAGATATCCTTGATGATGACCTGCCCAACAGCCAGGAAGGGAACAGTGTGGACAGTCTCGGAACCCTCTCGTCTTTCGAGGGCAGAGCCACTCCAGCAGATCTATACTACCAGTCAGAGACAGTCATTAATGGACAAGATGCACCCTACTTGGAGAAGGGTTTTGACAAGAAAATACCAGAGCCCAACGTCCACAGCTCCTCATCTGTTCAAGAGCACTTAGGGTCCTCTAGTGGCTACGCCAACCAGAATGGCAACATCTACCGATCTCAATCGTTAGGGGCAACTCCGACCACAGAGCAGAAGTATATGCCCAAAGCTCCCACACGCACGACCAGCAGTAGGGATGCAGTGCAGAGGGGACTGAATGTGTGGCAACAGTATGGTGTTCCTGAGGTCCCAGTCACAGATGGAGTCACCTTCAACCCTGTACTCCAATCCCACAGCCTTCCGGAGTTTCCTCACATGGCATCTCAGAAAGAAATTGAGCAGTCCATTGAAGCGCTCAACATGCTGATGCTGGACCTTGACCCAGCACTTACTCAAGTCCCCAAGTCCCATAGTGCCCCATCTGGAGAAGGTGGAGTGGTTACCACCCAACCATCTTTCTCTCAAACCCAAACACGGCCATCCTACCAAGCTGACGCAGCCATTCATGACCGTGGTGGAGTCTCTTCAGGGGGATACCCTTTGACCTTTCAACAGGTAGCTGCAGAACCTCCACAACCCACCATGAACCAGCAGAGACCAGCCATATCCCAACATGCTGCGTTCCCTTCTGAGACAGAAGGTCAAGCTCCAATGTCCCAGTCCACAGTGCCTTCCTCCACCTTTGGAGTTCTCCAGTTGAAACCCCTCAACATTTACCCTTCAAGCACCACGTCCCAATCCCCTGAGCCTCAGGAGAGCCAACGTAGCTATTCTGCCTCCTCATCCCCTTTGCCTAAAGAGTCTGAACCAGAAGATGCCAACTACAAATTGGATGGTCTTGTAGCTCACCGTGTAGCTGGTAAGATCACCTCTTTCATCATTCTCAGTTTACTTGCTCAAAGGTACAATAGTAATGGTACATTAGTCAATCCTTGGGCGATAATCAGCCAAGACATTTAGGGCCAGATTTACTAACAACTTGCACCAGCACAAACGGTTTTTTTTTGGTGTTAAATAGTACTGTCAGGATTTACTAAAGACGCACAGTGAAGAATTAGCGCTGAAAAGGCGTAAAAAGACAGTTATTTTTGCACCTGAACTTATTGAATATGCATTCGTTGGAGTTTCCCTTTCAGATGCAAAATTTGTGGGGGGAGAGTATCAAAATGAATCACGCAACATGATTTGATAACGTTTGCGCTCATTAAATTACTGGTATTTGTGCCATGATTTAACGCCCCAAAAAAAGCATGTCTTGAAGGAGGCGGTAATTTGCTCTGCTCTTGGTAGATTGCGCTGGTCATTATGGAAATTATCTGGCTGCGTCTGTGTTCTTTAATGTGCGCATTGTCAGTAAATCACACGCAGAATTTACCGCTCCCATCAGCGCTTTTATGGAATTGCGCTCTAACGCTAATTTGCTCTATTTAGTAAATCTGGCCCTTAAACTTTAGGCTACATTACTCCTGCATATTTTTATGTATACAGAATGTGAAGTGAAAAAGTTATCAAGGGAAATACAGTAAAGGAAAACATCTTCATGCTTGTCTTGAGTGCTTGAGTTAAGCTTGTCTTGAGAGCTTGCTTTTACACTCAAGGCGGTGCCTTTTTTGGTGGAGTTTCTTTGTTGGCGTTGACATAAGCACTGTGAGATCACAAAGAAAGCTTTGTCCAAAGTGCTTCTGGCTTAAGCCTCAATATCAGACCACATTTCTTTTTTGTGCCAAGCCAAAACCGAACATTTGTACATTACATCTGGAGAAGTGCCCAAACAACTGAGGGCTGTTTTACGGCAGTGCACTTTTTTTCTGTTAACATTATCTGTTCAGCTTGAAAGTTTAGAAAGATTTTCCTGGAAGCCTAGGTCTTCATCTTTTTGATGTTTTGAGAATAATGACATCACGTAAGAGGTGTTTGTTGACCCAGTCTTGTTTTGTTGCAAGTTAAATTCACCATGACTTGTTTAGGTTTTTCCAATGTTGAGTTTAAATTACAGATGTTATTGCTAAGTCTATCACATACTGCTAATGGATCTTACAACCCGAAATGTCATAAACACTATATATATATATATATATATATATATATATATATATATATATATATATATATATATATATATATATATATATATATATATATATATATATATAATATTAGACTTCCATCCTTGCTATGTATCTGCCAAAAACGTAAATGTAAAACATACTGTTACTTGAATTAGGGCTGATGCATTGGCTCTGGGCTCACTTTTGCCCCCTAGTGGTTGTACAGTACAGGTTTTACAGTTAATATGCCTTTAATATCTTACAAAATGAATGTTTAAAAAGCATCAAACAGGTAACGAAGGTCGCAAAATGATAAGAAGAGCTGATGAGCCAGAGAGCTGTGTTAGCTAAACCAACCCCATCTCGAGAACCTCAGGAAACCAACGTTAAACCTGAGAGGAAACAACTTAGATAAGGCTCTCATGGACAAACCTAGTCAGCTATGTTTCTGTTTTATTGCAGACCAACGCTTAGTAGTGTTGTTGACTCAGCATAGATAAGTGTTCCTGTAATGAGAAGGACAGCATGAGGAGGAAGCTGCTCTCTTTCTTTGTAACCTTCCCTTGAGCCCACACTGGTGGTGGTCGAGGACAGACCAATACACAGCAATACACAATAACGCGCTATATAAATGCTTCATTCATTCATTCATTCATTCATGCATTCCTTGCTCTTGACACAAGCTCTTGCAACACTGATTGAGGAGCTTTCAGTATCTTGTACTGGGATTTGGTTATCAGACCTGTCACTATCTAGAATTAGGGGAACACTTTGTCTACATTTAACATCCCTAACGTTCCGCCACAGATAGCGTGAGTTTATCTTTCCAGCCGAAGGCAAATACATGCTACATGACAGGACTGGGCAATGTATTGAAAATTCACAATGTATTTTTTTAAAGCTATACCACCCAGCCCTACCATACCGCCCATCTTTGAAGATATTTGCCATTAGCAGTGTGCTAGCATGTGCTAATGTTTTCTTTTCCCCTTTCTCAATTCTCATGTTTTTCCTGTCTGTGGAACACCCATCTCATCATTACCTCCGACCTTCCCTTTCTCCTCTTCACCTCCTTCCTTTACGTCCTGCCACGATCCTGCCATTCCTCCTCCTCTTCCTCCTCTTCCTCCTCCTCCTCCCGGTGGTTTGCAGAGTACACTGCTCGTATCCGAGGCATCAGTGACAGGCAGAACGTTCCTGAGCTCGGCCACCGCCGCCGCTCTTTCTCCTTCAGTGGTTGGTCTCTCTGATGCTCTGTGCCGCCTGTTGACATTAACTCATAACACCTGTTCATGTTGTGTGATTGCTTGCTATTTTTCTGTTTTCTCTCACTTTTGCCCCCTATCTTTCCCTGCTCTTTTTGTCATTAAGAGTGCTAGCTTTTATAAAAATGCCAGTTATTTTTTAAACTTTTTATTTTATACATTTTTATTTTATTAATATTGTACTTGTAATTGTTATTATAAAACAGATGTGACTAAATTCTAATTGGATAAAAAAAAATAAAATTAAGTAAATTCTAAATTAAAAAGAGTGTGAACTTAAGTAAATGTAAAGGCATAGTTCACCCAAAAATGAAAGTTGTCATCATTTACTCATTTTCATGTTGTTCCAAACCTATATGACTCTCTTCTGTGGAACACAAAAGAAGATTTTGAAAGACAATGGTGTACAATTTTGTTTTAGACCCCATTTATTTCTTTAGTATTGACAAAACAGTTGAAACAATCATAAAAAAATAAAATAAAAAAATAAATCCACAAATCAAAAAAGCCATACAGGTTTGGAACGATGTGAGGTTGAGTAAATGTGACAGTTTTAATTTTAGTTTAGTTTTAATTTCAAAGGAGTAAACTTCAAATTCTCCCATTTCCTATTTCTTTCACTATTTGCTCTATTTGTATTGCTCTCTCTTATCTCCCTCACTAATTTAACACTCTTCCTTAACCACTAACCTGTGCTGGAATTTCACCTTGTTTGGGTGAAATAACAGTTAACAAGAGTATTACTTCAGTTTGCCCCTTTGTGCTGGGTGACCTCTACAAACAAATTGCATTTGTATTATGTGACGAGTTAAAGTTACACAGTTGCAGGACAAAGGCCAGTCTGTCTGGATCAACTGAGCCCATGTCACAAGATCCAGTCTACCAGACCTGGGGAACAATACCAAGTCGAGCAGACACTGGCTTCATTCAAGGACTCTCCTTTACTTCTGTTTTATCATTTAGATGAAGGACAAAGGGTAATAAATCCTCCCTGAGACTGGAGACCATTATACAATCCTTATCTGCCACAGGGGAGTAAATGTCTCGTACACCGACTGTCTTTGGTCCCATTCGAGGGCCCATGCAGGCCATGTTCAGTAGCCAGGTACCAGGATGAATGTTTGTATTGGACCTTTCATGAGTCTGATCCAGTTCAATACAGATTGAACTATGGCATAAATGAGACTATAGAGAGAGAAAGAGCAGTATATCCTGCTCTTTTAGAAAAGATATCTT
Source organism: Spinibarbus caldwelli (assembly GCA_039654775.1). Lineage (NCBI taxonomy): Eukaryota > Metazoa > Chordata > Actinopteri > Cypriniformes > Cyprinidae > Spinibarbus > Spinibarbus caldwelli. The sequence continues at coordinate 5,885,304 of CM077232.1, forward strand.
ATTCAACTCATGCTGGATCCCTGAGGTTTAGAAAGGAGAAAGCTATGCCAGAAAAAGAATAAACTTTTCTCTCATGTCTTAACTCACAATATATTTGTCATGATTTTGCTGGTGATGTAAGATGGGGCAGCATTGTAAAAGCTTAGTTTTAAAGTGCTTTTAATCTGGCAATTAAGACTCTTACTGAGTGTCATTAGAGTAATTTTGAAATCCTTTGTGACTTGTGACAATGAAACCATTAAGACATAAGTTTAAGTAGCATTGCTAATTTAAACTTTAGTATAAGCTTTAGTATAATCATGGTAAGTTTGGTAACTATAGACAGTTTGATTCAATGAATCAGATAAGAGTTATTTATAAACCATTACAGTATTCATTAATATTTTAAATTAACTTTTTCAATTTTGATTTTAATTTTACTAATTGCTTTTGTCATTTTTAATATTTTTTATATTTCTATTTTAGTTTTAGTAATTTTAGTACTTAAACTTAAAATTATTTTAACACAAGTTCACTTTTTTTTTTTTTTTAAATTTCAGCTTTATTTAAATTAACAAAAACAAATTTTAATAGTTTTTATTTTTAGGTAAAAATTACATCATTGCAGGTCAGTCAGTTTATATCTTGTTTTAGTAAAAATATTTGTAGGAAAATATTACTGTTTATATAGTTGCATATTAATGAATATAATTAAATATTAAATATAATTTATCCTTTTCTTCATTTAGTGAATAACAGTGTGAAAACTGACACTTTATTTTACCTAGCATTTTAGTGCATTTTACTGCTTGCATTAAGCATTTTGAATCTAATCTGTTTGTTTTGAATCTGTTTGTTTGGTTCAAATGATGGTTTCTCTGATTGAATCACCTCAGTTACAGCAGCTTGAATCTATTAGGACAGTGTGATCACTAAGGTAACAGCACAGTTTGTCATGCACAGCTGTAGATCTGGTGCACTACATCTGTTTTGCATGTTTCCTCTCCCGACCTTGTCTGAAGCGACACTGGGGGATATAGACCATATGATATCCCAGCACATCCAAGCGCTGGATTCGTCGCTTCCCAGACCAGTCAATTTTGGAATCCGAATGTTTGACATTGTCGTAGAAACTGCATGAGTCTGATCCAGGAATGTGAATAGATTGCAGATGGAGTGCGAGCGCCCTTTTGAAGAACCTCCCTTTGTGACATCACTAACCTATTGTTCAGAACCGCTCGTTTTGCGGGCAGCACTCCAGAAGTGGTTTAAATGCACCCTGGATGCCTGGCTAACGTCACGTTTAAGAGCAAGGGTGGCCACTTGTTCAGAAGTGGAAGTGGTCAATCTTTCTGAAGTTGTTTCCCAGCGCACGTGAGGTTCTGATGGTCTGAGCTGTGGTCTAACCGCACGTATCAATCGTAGGCAGCGCTCAGGGAGCTAGTAAATATTTTGCTCAGCCTGTTGCCCGGTTTCCATGATATTCCACTCACAACCACCAGAATGTCTTAATGCTTTGCTTGCTCTCAAACTGAGTCCAGTTGAATGAGCTTTAAACTGTGTGTGGCTGTACATGCTTTCGCGCAACTCGTAAAAGCTCCCTTTTCCTTATCTTTAAGTTGACACTGAATAGTGACATTTAAAGTCTCTAATTCTATGGGAAAGTTTTTTTTTTGTTTTTTTTTTTGCTTATAGTAACGTATTTCTGGTATCATTCATGTTATTTTCATTTCATGTTATTTATTTCTTTGATATTTTTCACTTACTAGATAATGGGTCAGATTTACTAACAGCTCGTGCCAGCGCAAACCGTCTTTTGGCGTTAAAATAGTACTGTCAGGATTTACTAAAGACACGTAGTGAAGAATTAGCACTGAAAAGGCGTGGACAGTTATTTTTGCTCCTGACCTTATTGAATATGCATTTGTAGGAGTTTCCCTTTCAGACGCAAAATTTATGGGAGGAGAGTAATAAAATGATTCACGCAACCAATTTACTAACGTTTGTTCTTGCCAAATTACTGGTATTTGCGCCAATATTTAACGCCCAAAAAAAAAACATGTCTTAAAGCAGTCGCTAATTTGCACTCCTCTTGGTAGATTTCGCTGGTCATTATGGAAATGTTCTGGCTGCGTCTGTGGTCTTTAGTTTGCGCATTTTGCGCATTTAGTTTGCGTCAGTAAATCACACGCAGAATTTACCCCTCCCATCAGCGCTTTTATGGAATTGCGCTCTAATGCTAATTTGCCCTATTTAGTAAATCTGGCCCTTAAACTTTAGGCTACATTACTCCTGCATATTTTTATGTATACAGAATGCGAAGTGAAAAAGTTATCAAGGGAAATACAGTAAAGGAAAACATCTCCATGCTTGTCTTGAGAATTTTCCCCTCCTATCAGCGCTTTTTTGCACTCTAATGCTTATTTGCACTGTTTAGTAAATCTGGCCCAATGACTCTAGATAGGCAACTCACACAAAGCATGCAGGAGATTTGATTGACAATTGCAGTGGAGTTTGGCTTTAGCATGTTAATGACGTACTATAATTAGAAAAAAAATGCACAAATGTTGGGTAAAACCAGTTAGATTTTAATAAGATTGAACTATTACAGTTATTATGATTTTCCGTTACTGAATAGATGAATGAATCAATTATAATAGTGATTTTTGTCTTAGAAAACAACTTAATTGAGATGCATTCCATCTGCTTTCAGTTACCAAACTCGTTTAGTTATCCATTTCTGTTCTCTGTTTTCCCCTCCCTACTAGAGAAGACTTACACAAATCCAGTTTTATTTACACCGTAAAGACTCTTGGTATCAAACAGAACGCGATGAAATAGGCTTCAGAGTCGCTTTGAGGCTGTTCCAGAGCTTTATCCTGAAGTACACGTTACCCTTTAAATCCATGGAGTTTCTCTAATATTCCAGCTTTTTGTAATCTAGGCTGTTTGAATGAGAACATTGTTTGTAGTTCCAACCAGCTTTTATGTGGTGCGAATTGGACGTCAGTGCAGCTTTTGACAGAGAGTTCATTCTTAAGAGCTCATTGGCAGTTTTCCATGGATTTCTTCAAGGAATATTTTGACATTTGGATATATTTTTTATTTTCAAGTATGATAAATGTTCTTCTGCAGGCCCTTAAAGTTATCTGTTAGGGATGACGTCATATATTTATTTTCTTGGCAGGAGTTCAGTCTGGTGAAATGTCACCAGATGAGGCTTCGATTCTTGGAAGGTGCCGGACCCTCAGTGAAGGTCTTTCCCAAGATGAGAGCCCAACCCGAGGAGGCTCGATCCGCTCCCCCATCCGCTGCATCTCACCCGAGCTGGCCAATACGATTGCTATGAACCCTGGGGGGCGGCCCAAGGAGGTAGACCACATGGACACACTCGCATTACTCCTAGTATTAATAAATGTGGATGTATATGTGTTTGTGCATTTGGATATGTGTCCACCTGTCCTTCTTTCTCCAGAGACACATGCACAGCTACAGAGAAGCTTTTGAGGAAATGGATGGGGGTCCTGTCAGCCCTCCTCCGATTGTTGGTGGTGAGGCCCTACCCCAAACCCCTGCCTTCCCTGTGTCACCACAAACCCCTTACTTCAACCTGAGTAAGTTCCCCCACTGGAAGAGGAGGGCGCCATAGAGCTGTAGAATCACTGCCTCTCTTTGTCAGCACTTAAAAGAGTCACAGCCATCGCTGATTGTTGGTTCTGTTCATTTTGATATTATCTAGAAAACACAAGTGTTTAGCATACCTGGAAACTACAATGAAGTCCAACTGTCAGTCTTTGGATAGTTTTTTAGAGTAAAGCTCTAAAAACTATAGAAACATAGCAAGAAGCTACAATGAAGTCAAACTCTCAGTCAATTGAATATTGTTCATATCATAGAGTTTTTAGAGGAAAGCTGTGTTTCAAAACCTGGTGAACTGTCTACATAGGCAACATCATGTGTTTCTAACACAAATGCTGTTCCAGAACATAGGCAACATGATTATTACTTTCGTTAAGCCAAATTATTTGGCAGGATCGTTTATATCCTTCACAGAGAAAATGTATTGCAAATATCTGGGAATAATCCATCTAAGATGGTGGAAAATGCGAGCAGGTGTTGATTACCAATATAATTCACACAGTAACTAAGAGTATTGATAAAAACAGTTTTAAATCTAATTAAACTGGGTTATCCAGCATTTTTGTTTGTATTCTTATTATAATGTTTTAACATTAGCTTAGCAACATGCTAACACAAATCTCAATTGAAATCAATTGTGAGTCACATGTATGACACCACTGCCCATGTATAGTGTTCCAAATTGCTCACTTATGAGGTTACAGATCAGTAAGGATGCAGTCTTAAAAGGCGGCTGCCTATGTAGGTGGTAGACAGCAAGAAAGCTCACTAGGTTTTGGAACAGAGCTATTGTGTTTCATAATTAGCACATCAGAATAGTGGTGGGTTTTTTGCTTCTTTCTGTAAAAGAATCTTTAGGGCTAACATTACATTAAAACACTGTCTATAAGCCAATGTGAGGTCTGGCAGCACTTAAATCCAACCCCACCTCGTAGTGTTTGCATGATCCAGTAGATATCATTAACAGATGCTGTAGTTCATTCACATGTTCTCAATGTTAAAGATATGTGGCCTCCGTTTGAGTGATAACACACACTTTGTGTTGGCTCATAGACATGCATAAGTGCTCAGATCAGAAAGACCCTGCTCTCACTTGCTCCCCAGCAATTCCCAACGTCTGCAGTTTTTCTTCAGCAGTTTTTCTTGGACATGTTAGCCTCTACAGTCATTGTATCTCAATACAAGAACAAGCACATTTGCGCCTCAGGTTTCATGTGCCGATGAATTTCTCCCATACAGGTTTTTATAACCTATTGCTTCATCTTCCCTTCCAGCATATTGTCCCTGCAGGTTTAATATAAAGCTTCTTGTAAAAGTCTGTAGCCTGTTTACAAGGTTAGACGCACACAGTGTTAAGCAGCTCTGTTTTCCTTGGACTTCCACAGCATTTCTTTTTACCAAACACCTCATTTGAAAGCGATTCAAGTCATTCTCTTGAGCTGATATCGAACCCTGAGGCCACTTCACGTTCAAAGCCCTTCAGACTAGATCTGCTAACACGAGCACCTAGATGTGGCTTCAGAGAACATAACAGAGCTTCAGCCTACAATAACACACAACTTAATCAATCAAGTCCTGTCCTTTTGTGTTACATTACCACAGGATATTTAGTGAATATTAGGGCTGGGAGAGGTATATTGAATACTCATGATATATTAGCAGTTGTTTTGCTGGTGATTTAATGTGCTGTTTTATTTAGAAGTTCCTAAAGAACTTCTTTAGAATTGCTTTGTAACCCCTCTTTGTTTTGTAACTCTTAAGTATGCGAATATTAAAACTTGTTTGGTTGGCATTAGAGTTGGTAAGTTTGATTAATTTCCGTGATTCAGTTCAAACAATCTCCTTAACAGAATCAAATCAAAACTCATTCATTGATTCTTTTGCATTATCACTCAAATAAACCTGTGTTTTTACTCAAAATATGTAGGGTAAATGTTGATTATAATAAAAGTAATGTAATTAAAACTTTAATAGCAAAAAAAAGTTGCATCTGGGATAGCAAGTTCAAATTTCAGAAAATTTACAATGATTCAATTAATAAATTCATAATTGAATTAATAAATTCATTATTAAATAAATTGATTCATTTGTGTATTTGCATAATATTATAATTTATAAAATATATATATATATATATAAATATTGCAAAATATTATTTATAGCTGATGACATGATCTGTAAAACTTTCTGGGTGGTTCTGTTGGATTCCTGGGGAGCAGGTGACCCATAGGGGCTCTTTTTCTGTTTGGAGGTGGACAAACACTCACATGCTCCAGTAACCACTTTCTAGTAGCACGTCTCTGTGGCTCCCTCCTCCTGCAGAGAACGGGAGGCTGGAAAGCTTCTCTATACAACCCCCTTCCCCTTCCCCTTCTCCTTGTGTCCAATGCTGAGGCACTTATTCTGCCAAACAAAGAATTGATTTGGATTCTTTGGTAAGTGGAGGATGCATGTGTGTCAGCAATGAAGTCGACTTGGCCCTGCCAAAATACAAGCATATGCTCGGCCTTTCCCAGAATGCATGTGGAGAGCAGCCCTGAAGAAAACCATGATCTGATCTGATCTGACTGAAATAGTCATTTCTAAATTTCTAAGGTGTGATGGGGTCCAAAACAGTGTGATTTGATCGCTCAAACCACAATCAGGGGACCACCTACTCACCTGTCAATCAACTATTGCAGTAATACAAGGTTTTTTAGTGAACATCCAGGAATAACTGTCTGATAGAGGTAAAGAGAAAGTAAAAAAAAAAAAAAATAGTGTACATTTTTTTTTTTTTTTTTTTTCCTGCACTTTTTCCGCTCACATTTGGGGTGCAGTGCCTTTTGCATTACGCATTGCTCTCTGACACATTTCGGGATGCAATGATGCAACAATGTATGCATCATTTGTGCAATTTAAAGACATTTTCTAAAATCAAAACCCTCACTTTCTTCAAGTGTGCTGCTTTCCACAGCTCTGCGTCCACATCACCATTAATTTTCCCCATTTGTGTGTTCGCACCAGTCTTGTTTTTCTGGGCACCACTGTTTGTGTTGTTTTTGAGTCACTCGTCCAGTTGTTTGTAGCATTCGTTGTGTAGTGAGGTCTTGAATGTTTTCAGTGTGAACGCGATCTGTTCAGCTGAGGTGTATTCTGTCTGCATGAACTGTCTTGTTTTCGTTCTTTTGACTGGGCACCGTTACAGCGAGTGTTAATCACATCGTTAACTCTTTTAAAGAGGCGCTTGCACGGCCTTGCCACAGAGCATGAGACATTAGCTCACTCCCCAGCCATGTCACATACTGAAATAGCCACCTCAGTCTGCTGTCTTTAAAAGCTCAGCATGTGTCACGGTAGTCTCTCAAAGGCTCTTGATCTGGAAGTCGGTCTCTTTGATAAGATTGTCAAACGCTGACGCCTTGAAGATGAAAGTGGTACACGCTGATCTATATTATAAGTGCTAAGGACCAAAAACATACTTTGTGCAAGTACGCAAACGCAGATGTGAATGCTTGGCCAATGCATTGCAAGTGCACCATCATATTGAACATAATTTGCTTCTGCCGTAACAAACCTCGGTTCTCAAGGGGGTGATAAAGTTACCTTCAAATGTCTGTGCCATTAAACCAGATGTGTGTTTGGCTTGCTAAAAACATATCAAGACCGCTATATACAGTAAGCACCCCTTACAGCATTACATAATGCATTATGAATTGTGGTCTGACACACTTTGGAAATAGGGCTGTTTAATTTAGTACAATTAATTAAGCAACCAGTGCTTTTTTTTTTTTTTTGTTAAATATTGACATTAAATCATGCACTCTGCCTCATAACAGCATATTAAAATGAATTTTTATATGCTAATTCCAGGATGGAATTTTTTAATTCAACTAGCAAATGGATAAAGAAAAGCAATTTGTGGAAATATTTAGTTTTTAAATGCTTTGTTTCAATATAAATGTTTTATTGTTCAATTTAAAATGATTTATCAGTTTATTTGAAATATTTCAAATTATATAAATACATTTTTTTTTTAAATATTTCTGTTTAATTGACTATTTAAAAAGTGATTTATTACATTTTTTTCCAATAAAAACATTGATTTGATTCCTTTATTTTATTTTATTTTTTTTGGCTCTCCTAGTCCTCCATAATGAAAAAGGACACATCGTTTATGCTGGATGCGTTCTTGCATTCAAAAATTGCTTGATGGTTATTTTTTAATTGATTGACAACCCTGTTCTGATTGTAGCAATATGTGAAATCAAGCTTGCCAAGCTACAAGCATTTACCTTGATGTACTTGCTTTAAGTATGTTTTAAGTTGATAACACTCTGAATAAAACATTTCTTTCTGTGCTCTGTCGCTTTAGGTCGATCTCCTCCTGGACTGGCTAAAACACCACTGTCTTTCCTGGGCTTGAAGCCCCACAACCCTGCTGAGATACTGCTCAGCCAGACAGGCTCAGGTGAGACTTTACACACACATACAGCATAATGCATATGCACACACGTCTTTTGGCTTTGGTCTGAGCCGCTCCATACCCTGCTCCATAAAGGGAGCTCAAATACATCTTGTGAGCCATATATCAAAATAACCTTTCATTTCTCCCTCTCAAGTGTTTCCCCTTCTCCTTTTCTACTCTCTTGAGCTGTGAGCTCATACGTATCTTTAAATGGATTGGTGTTTTCTTTTCATATGCGGTTATATTGGGATCATTTTACTGTGGTCTTTTAATGTGTGTGTGTGTGTGTGTATCTGTGGGAGAGAGTGAACAGTTTTGTTCCAAAACCCAGTGAGCTGCCTACCTAGGTGGCATTTTAAGGGATCATTGATACAAATGTTTATTATTACACATTATGTACATTATTATGCTACTTTATAAATTTTCCCTTTGCCAAATTCTAAAACATTAGTTTGGAATCAGGAATATATATATTGTTTTTACATTTTTGGGATTAAAAAAAAAAAAAAAACCTTTATGCTCAACGAGGCTGCATTTATTTGATTAAAAATACAGTAAAAACAGTAATATTGTGAAATATTTTTACAATTTAAAATAACTGTTTTCTATTTTAACATATTTAAAAATGTAATTTATTCCTGTGATGCAAAGCTGAATTTTCAGCATCATTACTCCAGTCTTCACTGTCACATGATTCTTCTGAAATCATTCTAATATGCTGATTTGCTGTTCAAGAAACGTTTATTATTATCAATGTTGAAAGCAGTCGTGTTGCATTATTTTATTTATTTATTTATTTATTTTTTTTTTTTTTTTTGTGGAAACTGTCATATATATTTTTTTATCAATTTGTGACATTATAAATATCTTTACTGTCACTTTTTCAATGGCAGCGTATTCCTTGCAGAAAAGCCTAAGATGGCTCAGTTTAGTTTAATATAACTAAAAATGGACTACTTTACTCAATATTTAAGACTGTTATGTATTTTTATGCTTATTAGTGTGTCATGTTGTTATCTTAGCACCATGCTAGCACAAACTCAATTAAAATATATTCAGAGTTGCAAAATCAGTCACTTATGAGGATGTTATCTTAGTAAGTAGCTCCCTATATAGGCAGTAGACAAGACAGCTCACTAGTGTTTGGAACCGAGCCCATTTTCAAGCTTATTTATTTCCCGTTCTCTTTGTCCCAAGGATATATTTAATGTTTCATAGTCTGACGATTTTTAAGCTTGATATTAGCAAGCTCAGTAAAAATATAGCCAAAAAATAATTTAATAAATTGTTTCTTGTAATGCAAGCAGCATTTTATAATGTCTTCAGGGGTGAACTCATGAAAACAAGTCCACATTTCTTTTCCTTTATCATTTCTTATTTCTTTCCTTTGATTTTCGGGGTGATCTATGACCTGGTCTTGTCTCGGCAGGTTCGGTGAGATTCACCCTCAGAGACCAGCGGGTGTAAACTATGTAGTTTTTGTAGATTCGGCGGTAACAGGATCCTATGAGGAGTTGCGGAGACTCTTTAGTTTGGAACAAGTTCTCATGCAGGGCTGATTTTAGCGTCACTCCTCAGGGAGTTAATTTGAGGCCTGCCAAAACACAAGAGCCATACATACAGTACACACACACTAACATTATTACGAGATGATGTGTCACAGGGGCTTCTTTGTCTTACTATAGTTAGCTTAAATGATGTCATGTGCTTATTTGAAGATAAGGGATGTAACTTTGGATATTTTAATCTGCACTGGGGCCTGCTGGTATTTGGAGCAGCAAAAATGCGAATTAAGATTACATTGTGTTTTCTTTGGTTGTGTTTCCCTTTTTGTTCTCTAAAAAGTAATATTTCACACAAATGTGCAACTGCTCTCTTTGTTTTTGCACCCAATTAATTTTTACTTCTGTAAAATACAAAAGGAGACAAAACGTAGGGCTTTTTTGTCCTTTTTAATAACCTTCCAGTTTCCTTGTATGGAAAAGAGGCTTTTTTTGTGATTATGGAAGAAAATAATATGGGTTTAGAATTAATAAAGTTATAGTTAGTTGTTTTTTCATGCTTATGTTAGCAATTATCCCTTCTTCTGCTCATCTCTTTGAACTTCTACAAATTCTCTCTTATGGTTTTGTTCTTCTGCTGTCTGGAAAACAGAGAGTGAGGATGAGGAAGGTAAGAATGTACGAGATCTAAAAGTAGTGTTACATCCAAACCACCTCATCTTCTGGTCAAATTTTGTCACATTACAGTCATCTCCATTCTCCATTACAACTCATTTTATCCTATTCACCTGTGATCTTAATGAAGTTTCTTCACGATTCAGGGTCAGATGTCACCTCTCAGCTTTACAAAGTATTTATATATTATCTTAGTTTTGACTTTTGGTTTGACTCTTCTAAACTCTTGCACTCACAGGTATTTCTCTCTTTGTTTCTTTGCCAGAGCCTCGTAGCTATGTGGAGTCTGTGGCCAAAGCAGCTGCAAGTGGGCCGCCAGCGTCGCCTGTGTCTCCAACATATGACAGCGACGGCTTAGCTCGTCCTGCCGGGCCGTCCCATGCCTACAACACTCCTCTTTCCTCCAGCAGCCCCATTCAGAGCCCAGATGCAGTGTAAGTGGCCACTACCCTCATGTTTCATACAGTGTTATTAGAGTATTATTAATGTACTATTATAGAATAATAATATATTATATTATATATTTTAAATTAGCTTGTTTTTAATATTTTTAGTTTTCATTTTAATTTTAGTTAAAATTAGTAGTATTTTTATTTTATTTTTTTGTCATTTATATATTTTTTGTATTTTATTTAAATGTATTTTTACAAGATTTTTATTTCATTTTATTTTATTTTTGAAATCAATGTTTAATAGTTTTACACACTGGTTTCATACTGGAATATCCAGAATTTGAGTAGCACCATACATTTGGTGCAGCTTATTTTAAGATCATCCCACTTGAGGTCACTTTATCAAAATGTAAAATCATCAACCATTTTGTTTTGTTTTTATAAGTCATTTTTATAAATCCATGTAACAATAATTGACTGTCACAGAAAAAAATAACCAACCAATAAATAATAACCAACTAACAATTTAATGAACAAATGATGTACATGCAAATATGTTTTCGTTATCCACATTGAGCTACATGTAATTAAACGCAACCTCGCTTAATTTGAGAAAATTTGCATTTTGTATGAGTATGTGAGTTCAAATCTTTTTGATCACACTATAAATGCATTGGAATGCAGAATGCAATCTGGCTAAAAAGTATCCATGTATTATTTGTTTACAAATGCATGTTAATGTCAGTCCTTATTAGCTTATCTTTCATAATCATTCTCATTGTCTTGTTTTGCGCTCTTTCAGTGAAAGCACATTGACCGATAGCGGGGTGGGGTTGAATTCTCTGTCCCAGGCTGCTGTCGACTCCGTCCTTCACTCCCAGCCCTGTGAGAGCACATACCAAACACCCACATCCTCTTACCCCACCTCCAGCCACATGTTGGGTGGCTACAGTACCCCTGATATCAGCCCTTCTCTACCTGAGGCCATGCAAAATAACACCACCACCATCCAGCCACTCGCCGGAAGCCCTGGCACAAGACACCAAACCGCCCTGCCCGACGTGATGTCTGCTCCCAGCCTCCAACACAGACTACCTAATCAGGATGGGCCCGTTCTGGGCCGGCAGCCGATTCCAGCCAACGGTCATCTACCTGGAATGACAGGTAGTCCCGTTCAAGGAAGACATGCAATGGTGTCCCAAGGAACACAGAGCAGTCCGATGCTGTCCAGACTGTATCCCGTCACTCATGGGACTCAGAGCAGTCCGATTCTCAGCAGGCAACCTATGGGACAAGCCATCCAGAGCAGTCCGGTCCTCAACCGACAGGCATCCCTAAATCAACCAATGATTCTGCCTAACCGAAGCAGCCCAGTGTTGAGTAGACAGCCATCGGTTACTCAAACCAACCAGGGTAGTCCCGTCTTGAGCAGGCAATCCTCACTTACACATCCCAGCCAGGGCAGCCCCATTCTGGGACGCCACCCTTCCCTAACACAGGGTAGCCCCAGTCTGGACAGGCACCCGATGTACAGCGGCTACACCACTCCGGAAGAACGGCACGGAGCCCTTTCGCGCCAAAGCAGCTCCTCTGGATACCAGCCGCCATCTACACCTTCTTTCCCAGTCTCTCCGGCGGGATACATAGATGGAGTGGGATTCAGGCAGGGCAGTCCTGCCCCCCAACCTCAGCTTCCTGAAAAGAGATGCATGTCCAGCAGTGATCGCTCCAATGGCGGACTGTCCTACGGAACGCTCAATGGGAAGATGTCCTCGCCAGTGTCCAGTGGCGGCAGCACTCCAAGCGTTCATTTCTTCCACACGCTCCCTGATTTCTCCAAACTCAACATGTGCGGTAAGACTTCTTGAAAATAAATCTCAGTAGGGAGCAGTGGAATCAGAATTTTACATATTTTTCATAATAAATTATATAATTAATAATAAATACCATTCAAACATTTTTAAGAATTCAAAGGGTCAGTAAGATTTTTTTAAATAATACTTTAATTCAGCAAGGATTTTTTTTAAATTGATAAAAAATTACTGTAAAGACATTTACAAAAGATTTCTCTTTCATATAAAAGACAAAAAATCCTGAAAAAACTACCACAAAAATACGAAGTAGCACAGCTGTTTTCAACATTGATAACAAAATAAGAAATGTTTCTAGAGCAGAAAATCAGCATATTAGAATGATTTCTGAAGGATCGTGTGACACTGAAAACTGGAGTAATGATGCTGAAAATTCAGCTTTGCATCACAGAAATAAATTAATTTAAAAATATATTCAAATAGAAAACGGTTAATTTAAATTGTAATAATATGTCACAATATTACTGTTTTTACTGTGTTTTCGATTAAATAAATGCAGCTTTTGGTGACCATAGAGACTTCTTTCAAAAATGTCTTTAAAAATCTTATGACCCTTAAAGCGTACTGTATATTATAATAAATAAACTTTATGGATCATAATGGAAATGCAAAAAGCTGGCTCAATGTAATCAGATGTTAGAGCATTTCTCATTAAATTAAAAATAGTAAATTAATGTATACATGAGTACAGTGAACTAGGGCTTTCCCAATTTTATGGATTAATTCAAATTTAATGTTTTGCCACGATTTTATTTTTTAGACATCGAGGAATCGTGATTTTGAATAGAAATATTACCAAACATTAGAATTAGACACTTTGACAATATGCCGGTGATAACAGTAAAGAGAAAAGAACGACCCAACCACATGTTGGCGCACATGATTAACCGCTCACATGTGACGCGCTCTTGTCACTCTGCGCAACAGTCAAACACATCCATGTTTACATAGAAAAAACAATGGAAAATCAGTGCAATCAAATAAAAAACCTGTAAATACTACTGTATGTCTGATATTTCATGTTTGCATCATGGTGACTGACAGGCTATAAGCTGCTGTTGTTTTTACAGGACATTTATATTTAATAATAGTCTGCTGATGTTATACCTTCAGTCATTTTGAATTTGAATTACCTTGACTTTTGAGATTTTTTTAAAAAGCATTTCTGAACACATAATGTGTAAAAGACAAGTTTGTACAATATGTGTTGTAGTTCATGCATCTTTTCTGCAAAGATATTTAACAAGAGATTTGTTTAACATTTACATCATGTTGAAAATGTATGTGTGCTGCACTTGGAATAGAATTTCCTTTAACTAGAGGGTTAATAAAGAAAAAGTTATTTGAATCATGTTGTAGTTACATTTTCAAGTTCTGAAAAAATCAAGATTTTAATTTTTTGCCAAATCGCCCAGCCCTACAGTGTACTGATGTGGATGTTCTCCCTGTGTCTGTGTGGGTTTACGCCAGGTGCTCCGGTTTCCTCATGCACATGCACGTTAGGTTAATTGAATTCTCTAAATTGTCACCGGACGTGTGTGTGAAGATGGAAGACTTGTGTATGAATCGACTTGTGTATAGATTGACTGGTTCTCGTCATGAATATAGCCTTAGATGCTGGAATGGCATTAAGAAGGAAATAAATAAATAAATAATACAGTGAACTGACGCATTAAGAGAAAAATCCTTAAATTTAAATCTTTGATGAGCACCTATAAAATAGCATTATCTTATTGTTTACATGTCATGGACTACAGTATATCTTTTCCATGACTTCTAGTATAGCATTGAAATAACATTTTAATAAAAAAAGTGTCCTTAAAAGGATAATTCACCTTCAGTTGGACCCCAGTGCATAGTGTTGTTTTCCTCCATAATATGATAGTCAGTGGGGACCAGCAACTGAATGTGAACTATCCCTTTAATATTTTTATTATTTACTAACCATTTTCTTAGAGCAGTAAGACTATTATGGCTGTGCTGTTACAGGATCGTTGTTCTTAGGCTGTGAGAAATGTGTGCTTATTGTAGGTGTTGCTGTCGATAATTTAATGAGCTTACTGATGATCCTGAAGGTAATTTTAGCCAGGTGTGTGTGTGTGTGTGTCAGTGTAGTTTTGAAAGAGTACTGCATTCATTAGCTTAGGCATATTAAACCAGTATCAGTTTACAGCTGATGGACTGCTAAATAAAGTGCATAATTCATTTCCCAGATGGAAGTCCAGAGACCAGGCTGAACGTGAAGTTTGTCCAGGACACGTCCAAATTCTGGTATAAACCAGATATCTCCAGAGACCAAGGTAAAGACGCAGTATATGTGTAATCCAGGATTAATTTTTCTATATTTAGACCCCCGAATGAGGCTCATAACTCCCATAAACAGTAAAATATGTCTCACGCCACCCTATATGAGGTCAATCGCTGTTGGTCTCCACATCTGGTTCTCTTCTGTGCTCTTATTGGATTAGATCATCTGTGCTGGAGTCCTCTCTAAACGCAAGCACATGCAGTGACATCACACGGCACTCCACATGTGTGCTCAGTTAAATCCAGCGAACATCTGCATCTGTTGCTTCATTAACTTGTCTTAACGATAACGAATAAACCTCCTTAGCAAGGTTTTTTCCTCCACTCACTCCCTATCTCTCTTTGTGTAAAACTGCAGGGTACATTACAGCAATTTGTTAACATATTATAGCCTTCACCTTCACATCTCCAACTGGTGAATAATGATTAGAAAAAGTCACATGGTGAAAAATTCATTTAAATGTATTCATTTAGCATATATATAATAAAATATAATAAATAATACGGTTATTATTAGTATTTTTGGTTGCACAATAAACAGAACATGGGATGCCACACATTCAGGACTTGTATAGCTTGTCTGCATCATCTTGTCCCTCAAAGAAATACTTTTTTGGGGATTTAGTATATTTATTTTAATTTTATAAGACTGAAGCAGCCATTATGCTACAAATAAACTGCCTTTGTGATTTTCTCCTCCTTGCTCTAGCGATCAACATGCTGAAGGATCAAGAGCCTGGAGCCTTTGTCATTCGGGACAGTCATTCATTCAGAGGGGCCTACGGCTTGGCCATGAAAGTTGCCTCACCACCTCCGACCGTGCAACCTACAAAGAAAGGTATTTCATGTGCCTCCTCCAGGCATGCGGCTAATGCAGATAATCATTTACCAGATGTATTCCAGACAGGAGATCTGACCCCGCCTGGATCATAATCCTGTTGTGTCCGCAGCAGACAAACACACACACCTAACAACACACACTGAAACATTTCATAAGGAAAACCAAAGACAGTGGTTTCCCTGCACTACCTGTCAGAAGTTAATTTTTAGTCAATATTATTGCATAGATCTCTGAAATAATGGATTCTGATTGGTCAGTCGTGGCATTCTGTGGTCAAATATTTTTTGTATAATAACACTAAACAGTATTGACCACTATGCCTGTTACGGAGCTGACGAGACGAGAGACGTGCGGATCCATGTGCAAGGCTTTTATTTACAAAGGCGTGGTCAAGAAACAAGCTTGCTGGTGGTGAGCGAATGGAAGTCCATGGACCGGATTCATGACAATACCACACAACTTAGGTCTCTTACACATGCTTTCTTCTCATACAAGAAAATGATTTTATTTTTTGTGTGTAGATTTATTTCAGGTCCATTTAATAAATAAATTACTATTATTTTTATTTTAATTATAATAAATAAATGAAAAGATGTTTTTCATATAGAGAAGAAACATAAAATATATAACAAACATACATTTAATTTAACTGTGTCCAATTTAAAAAAAATAAAATAAACATTGCATTGCAAATACGAACAAATATCAATAGGGGCTTTCACTTAGAATCAGTAATAAAAATAATTAGTATTATTGGTTGTTTTTATTATGCTGTGTTCTTATATTGTTTTTCATTTCGTATTCCATCATTTCAGCTGGAGACGTCACTAATGAGTTGGTGAGACATTTCCTGATTGAGACGAGTCCGAAAGGCGTGAAACTGAAGGGCTGTCCTAATGAGCCATACTTTGGTAAATCAAACTGTTTAATTTGAAATTAAAATCTCTGTTTTGACACCTTTTGAGCTGTGTTTAGTATTACCATGTTGCGAACACATTAAAATAGTTATTTTTAATTAGCTTGGACCATGTTGGATGATTTTTTCAAGTTTTTTTCACAGGCTTTTTGCCTACATAGCCTCATTGCACCTCATAGCTTGCGAACACTGACACGAGAATGATTTGTTGAATGTTCACTAATGTGAAAGTCCAATCTGTCAAGATTGTAGAACAAATGCTTGTGTGGTTTTTGCTCTTCAATACCAGTTAGCATGTGAATCCTTCCCTTTAAATCAAGCTGTCCATGTAGCTTCCAGAAAGCTGTAGAACATATGTAGTCCAAACGACAGCATGGAAGCAGCTGACATTATTAAGTACAGCTTAAAGACGGCCCCTCTCTAATTTACTGTCTGCTGACCACATTACACGGAGGCCTAGTCTGTTCAATGGACAGTGCTGTCTTCTCCAATATGCCCTGTTCCACATAAGATAGGGAGGCATAAAAATTCAGGGCTGGGCAGCTTGCATAAGAGCTCAAACATCCCGTTACCGTAACCATTGCATAAGCGTGTGTTTATTACGAAAAGCAGAACAGACAAAGGACAACTCTGATTTGTGGGAACGAAAGCAGGTGTGGGTGAAATTTGGCAGGATTTCTGTGTTGTCGGGAATAATACTCATGTTAATAAACTTACAGAAGTACCTAAGCTCCACTCCTCCATCTGAATCTCTGCCAGGACGCCCACTGATCACAGGAACAGTTCACCCAAAAAATTGTTATCATTTGCTTATCTTCATATCATTCCAAACCCGTATGCTGTTCATTTTTCCTGTAAATACTAAAGGTAAATTTCTGTAGAATCTTTAAGCTACTTTTCATGCAGTACACAATGACCATGGCTAACAAAAAAGCTCCATGAAGTATCATAAAAGTTATCTTCTGAAGTCATATGATAGCTTTATGTGATGAAAAGATTAAGATTTTTTAGTGAATAACAACTTACATTTAGGTCTCTTTTTTACATAAAACTATCATATGAGTTCAGTCTATCATATAGTTCATACAGACTATTTTTGTGATACGTTATGGTGTTTTTTTGTTTTGTTTTTTGAGCTTGACAGCATCTGTCATCGTTTGATTGCAACTTTTAAAAAAAAAAAAAAAGAATGGACATTTCACCTTTTGTGCTTCAATTAAAGAAGAAAGTCAGGTTTGGAACAACATAAAGGTGAGCAGCTATTTAGGAGTGAACGATTCCTGTAAAGGGCCCTTAAAGTAAACTGTCTTCATTTCCTGTTAGTGTTGATAAAATCTGATTGCTGAAGGAGGAGAGTTTAAAAGCCAACTTCTATCGTCCAACTTTCACTGACACAACTGGTCAACAACATGGATTTATGGATTGTCAGTGCTGGGCGTCAAAGTTGTAATGTGAAGTATTCCCTCCTCTAATTTCCGCTCATAAATCTGACCCCAATTTTGTTTTCATCTTCTGTCTTCAGGCTGCCTGTCTGCACTGGTCTACCAGCACTCCATCACTCCACTGGCTCTACCCTGCAAACTAGTCATACCAACCAGAGGTGAGACGTCATATCACTTTCTCTACACGTACAGTGGGGTCCAAAGCAGCATTAGCTGCAATGTTGCAAATGTACTTTATTGTATGTGAAAAAATCACATTTATTGTATGTGAAAAATCAGAATATCCTGAAAATAATTAGCAAAATTGGAAAATTGAAGGTTTTTGCCACTGTGCAAGCAGCTGTGACTTTTTTTGAATATTAAAAACAGCAACAAACACATTACTTGCAGTTTAGAGCTGCAGACAAAATGATTGTTAAACTTTATGTTTGCTAGCATTGCTAGATCCTTTATGTTTAGGAACAAAATATGCCAAGACAGGTTTGGAAGGTCAAAGTAGCCAAACAAAGGGACTTATTCAGTCACATGAATTATTGAGGAAAAGGAACATAACTTTTTTACATGCACAATTAAAAATTTGGTAGATAATATTAGGTAAATAATATATTAAAAAATAATATTTGGTAAATGTGTTTTATTGTAGCTCATGCGCATACTGTTTAACTGAATAAAATATTTATCCATCTCATTGAAGTGCATATGGTTTTTATGCATATTTCAGTTTTTTTTTTATGTGCATCTTGCTGTTTTCATCACATTTTTAATGCAGTTTTGCAATTTGCATAAATGTACGTGTATGGAAACCTAAGAATCTGAATTCCTTTGTTCAAACATGTAAGTTTAGGTGATACTGTTATTAAAGCAAAATGTACTATATATAAAAATACAAAACAGATGCATATTTCACATATTTTCAGTGTGACTTTTATATGTGTTTGAGTGTTTGTGTATGTAATGTTACATGCCCACTCATCATGACCTCACTTAGCTGCGCTCTCTGTCATGATGATGTTTGCCCGGTGTGAATAATTGAGAGAATTTTCCAAGGTCTGCGCATTCACCTGGCCTCCGTCCTCAGGCAACTGCTATATCCCATCCAGGTGTCAGGGGGCATGAAACCACACACCTTTATGTGTGCATCTCTGCTTTTTCAAACACTGTGTGACAGCGCATTAGCCAGGCGCTTTGATTCCTAGCATAGCAAGAGTTCTCGCAGCACAACGTCAGGTCATAGCACTCAAACGGACAGGATGTGCACAGTCTAAACTTTGACCCGTTGTGATTTTTACAGATCCTCTGGAGGAGTCGCCTGAGATCGCAACACCAACTAACCCGGCGGCAGAGATGCTCAAACAGGGTGCAGGTGAGAATATTTATATGAATGATCAACAATATAAAATCAATCACTTATTTGTATCTTTTTATTCCTCTAAACCTCATAAAATGCAATGTTCCAGCTTTAAATTAAGACCTACTGATTTGTGGCGTAATGTCAGTTACCACAGAAAACAGCCTTTCAACTTTCAGTGTTTTTAAAAAAGCAATAATCACAGTTACAGTAAAGCACTTACACAAGAAGTACATGGGCCAGAGAATAAACATTAAAACACACATTTAACAAAAATGTGTACTGCACAATTGGAAACACTGGACTGTATTTCAATATTTTCAAACAAAAGCTGACAGATTAGTCAGTTATGTTTTGCCTTATATTATGCCTTAAAATTTTGGCAATAGAGCTATTTATAATGTTGATAGATAAAATACATTAAATTTTCATGTAAATGCATGAACGGAAATCCAGATAATGTAAACCAAAAAAAAAAATTGCTTTCACGGAAGTGAGAACTAGATATTTTCTATAGAGCTAAAATTATATCTGTACTGTTAAAAAGGTAATATATTTAATCTGGAACATTTCTTTAAAGGCAGTATCTACATTTTTTTTTTTTTTTTAACTTCATTCAGCAAAATCCCCTTTTTGGAATGTATTTAAGTTTAGCTTTCAATAAGGATCATTTATTGGTAGATGTGAATCTATCAGCAATATTTATTCATCATAGATCTCTGATTATGCTCTCTAGATAGATTAAATGAGGGTTAAGAAGTGTTAGTGCAGTCACACTAGTTCTGTTACTTGTTTCTGATCTGATATCAACTCTGAACCAACTACCATGTTCTTCCCCACCCTGGTGTCACTCCTGTGGAAATGATTTAGGGCAGAAGAGTCCAGCTGACTCCCACGGTAAACCCAGTGATGCTCTGCGTATTTTATTCATTTATCTGTCGTTGTGTTTAACCTGACTTTGACCGCCGTGTCTAGAGAGAGAACTGCACTCCTCTTTTAATACTGTCTGTGCATGTGATGGTCCTAGACCTCCAGAAGCACCCTCATCTGTCTGCTAAAAACTGTTCGGCTGCTGTGTTTTCAGCTTTTTGTCAAGGCCTCGATTGTATTTCAAGAACACCTTTCTAAATGAATATGGCATGTTCTTTCATGACTGATGTTAGATTACTATGCATGGATCTATTGATAGATGATGCCAGTGGTTCTCAATTTCTTTTCAGCTCCGTTTTTGAGACAATTTTGAGCCCTCCTAATCATTAATGCTAATCAGTTGTTGCCATATTTTGGTAAAGAACATAATACTGTTGAACTATAGATGAAGCTATTAAAAAAAAAAAAAAAATGACCTGCATTTTCTTTATTTGTATCTTTCTAGTAATAAAAAAGGGAAAAATGCATGCAAAATGCATTAAAAAAATACATAAAATATTTTAAAGATATGTTTCATATATAATAAATATTAAATAGTAGTTTACCCAAAAAATAATAAAAAATAATACATTTAATAGAAAAAAATGATGATGTTATTGTTAACTGAAACTATTAAAAATACTTTTCCTTTATTGAAACAAAGCTTAAATAAAACAAAATGTAAATATTAGATAATTAACTTATAAATAGATAGTTAAAATATTTAAATATTTAAAAAAAAATTACATATTACATATTGCAATTTAACTGAAATAAAACAAGTTTAAGTTGAAGTGCTAAAATTACTAAAACTGAAATAAAAATAAATAAATATTTAATATAGCTTAACATTTAATACAGCTTAAAATTCAAATGGAAATGGAAATTATAAAAATAAAGGCTAATTCAAAATATTTATAAATACTATAATAGTACAGATGTATATTTAGTATAAATAATACTAAAATAACACTGGTGAATCATCAGTGCAGCATGTTTGAATATGTGGTTATGAATTTTCGCCAACACCTCCAACACACACTTTGAGAACCACTGGATTATGCATATGCAGAATATACTAATGATATGCGTATTTGATTAAATCACAGTATGTATGAAGATCAGAGTTTATTAAGGTGCATCTGCATTACATAATGCAGCTGTAATTTAATTCTCTGCGGATACCACCTTGGTTATTGATCTATGCATGTTTTCTTGTCTTTCCCAGCATGCAATGTCCTGTACATAAACTCTGTGGATATGGAGTCTCTGACTGGGCCTCAGGCCATCGCCAAGGCCATCTCAGAAACCATGACAGCCAGTCCCACACCTTCAGCCACCATTGTTCACTTCAAGGTGTCGGCACAAGGCATCACGCTCACTGACAACCAGAGAAAGTGAGTTTCTTTCTTTCATTCTTTTTTCATTCTATTTGAATCTTAATGTTTTCAAAAGCTACATCTGAACATGTTTTAAAAGCACATACCTGACGTTTCTTCAACAGGCTTTTCTTCAGACGCCATTATCCCATCAGCACGGTCACGTTCTGCGACATTGATCCACAGGAGAGGAAGTAAGCAAAACCTGAAACATTAACCACAGCAGTCAATGTCACAACATTTAGATATTGACCAGTGGATCTAGTGACAGGATCAGAATTCTGTTTGTGCTTGTTAGGCAGTTTTGCTGTTAATGTTGCTCAATTTTACAATTCAAGGGTTTTTCAAAGCTTTAACCTTAAGTTTTTAGATTAAGTTCAAGATTCTTTATTTGTCAAATACATATTACATATGTGATGTAGTGATTTTTTTCCTTAGTTTCCTACAACAAACATAACCAATAAAGAATTATATACATACACACACATAATAAAAGACAGAATATAATAAATAAAATAAACTCTTGAGAAATGTGCAGAAAAATAGAAAATGAATATGTAATGTACTGTAGTAGAAAAAAGAATAGAGCTTACAATGCGCAGATTAAAGAACACAGACACAGCCAGATCATTTCCAAAATGACCAGTGCAATCTACCAAAAGCAGCGCAAATTACAGCCTGCTTTAAGACATGCTTTTTTTGGCGTTAAATAATGGCGCAAATACTAGCAATTTGACGAGTGCAAAAGTTAGTAAATCGTGTTGCGTGATTCACTTTAATATACTATACTCATAAATTTTGCGTCTGAAAGGGAAACTCCTACAAATTAGGGATGCATGGGAAGATTCCCAGATTCACTCGGTGTATCGGCAAAAAAAGTTAACGATGTGATGCATCGGTTTAAAAAGTGTGCATTGGCTACAAGTTGGCATTTGTGTTGCGATGCATTGTTTCTAACACATTTGCATCGGTAAAAAACGATTTATTTATATATAATTATTAGTGGATGCGCTACACTTTTATTTTTTTTTAATAAAGTGATCAATATTTTACATTTATTGATTTCTCCTCTCGAAACTGTTTCTCAAGCGCGTTCTCTCATCACCGCTGCGCGTGAATATGACCGAATCACAACAACACTATGGAGATCCGAGGGGGATTAAAGCGGGGATTAAAGCGGGGTTATTACATCCGAAACCTGACTTGAAATAACCTAACAAATCAATCGGGGCTAACGCAATTCCGTAAACGACAATGTAAATTCACACAATCTCACTAATTTGTGCACGCTTATTCTTAATCAGCCCTTAATGTCGATGGATCAAATCGATCCACCTTGGCAAACAGCGTATATATTTTTGCTGTTTAATGTATTTGAGACGTTGTATTTTCCTCAGTGCATAACATCTGTAAATGTTAGAAAGTCATGCAAAAATATCAATTTTGCTGTCAGGAGTGGGTGAGGCGACTGAACGAGCGCTGCTGCGCGCATGTGCTCTAAACAGACGAAGCACAATAATTCTGAGTCAAATATGTATTTTGCTAAAATGTTTCTTATAGCAGTTAAAATGTAGTTTTAATTTAGTGATTTTAACGTTGTTTAGTGATTTTAATGCTTTAAAAGCAATGCTAGATTGTAATGTTCTAATGCTATCTGTTCTAACTATAAAAGGTACTGCTGTCATAAAACCAGAGAGAAAGGATGCATGGCTATGAGAGTGTATGAGAGAGTCAGTAGTAAAATCATTGCATTCATATTGGTCAGTGTTAGAGGAGCTCATCTTAGCCTGACAGTTTGCCTGCCCTGGACCAGGTTAGATTTCCAGCATAAGTTGCCACAGTGACTGAGGTTGATCTTTGTTAAATTTGCTTTATGAACCAAATCATTTGACAGTGAGTCAGACTAACTGAAATAAACCTGGCCTATTTGGTAAACTTGTTTTGTGAAACAGGCCTCGAGGCATTAGAAGTCAGAAGACACATAAGTTAATTTATGATTTGCTGTCTGTCTGAACCAAAGAAATAAAAGCAATCATATATTTTTTTTTCCATTGCATCAAATCGCATTGTGTTGAATCAAATTGAAATCAGATCACACTGCATCGTAATAGGGGTGAATCGTATCACATCGCATCACATCGCTAGCTGCTTCATATGCATCTTCAATGTATCGTATCATTGGCTATGCATCGAGATGCGTATTGCATCAGCCTCAGTTATGGAGATGCACATCCCTACTACAAATGAATATTCAGTAAGGTCAGGCGCAAAAATAAATGTCCACGCCTTTTCAGCGCTAATTCTTCACTGTGCCTCTTTAGTAAATCCTGACAGTACTATTTTCATGCCAAAGACAGTTTGCGCTGGCACAAGCTGTTAGTAAATCTGGCCCTTAGAACCATTCAGAACATCTTAGCGTTGTGGCAGCAACTACTACGCTGAAAAAAATTAGTGTAGAAACCATTTTCACATAGAAATTGCTGGTAAATCTCACAATTAATTACAAAGAACCAGCAAGTAACACATTAATGAAACATGAAATTTTGAAGTAGAAAGACCAAAATTGTATTTTCTGTCAAATCTGTTTTATTTAGCTACAACTTACATTTTTTTTTTTTTTTTTTTACAGTACTGTCATGTGTTCTTCAGTAAATGTTAAAGTATAACATTTTTTATGCTTTTAATGTGTGATTATTAATGCTGTGTTATTGGTTTTATTGTATTGATTTTCATGATTTTATCTCTTGCAAAGCATCTGTGTGTTCCTTTAAAAAGCACTCTATAAATAAAATGTATTATTTATATTTAATAATCTGTTTCAATGTCGTTCCAGGTGGAGCAAACCAGAGGGTGGCACTGCAAAGTAAGTGAACCTGAAAATAACAGTGAACTTGGACTTTTGCAGCTTAGCAGATTCTGTTATCTGAAAGCAGTTTAGATATGCATCAGTCCCAAGAGCTGCTCTCCCTCCCCAGTGCATCATGGGATAGAGTGCCTGTGCTCAGGGCTATCGTGATGAATGAGCGGAATTGTGATCTCTGCTGTCTCAGCTAACGGCACAGAACATGCCGCTAACCTGCTAACCCTCACACACGTGTGTCATGATTGACTCTCTGAGGCCACACACTACATACATGAAGGATAAATGCTTCTCAGATGCTTCATCGTTCTCATAAATTCTGTCATTTACTCACCCAAGTTGTTCCAAACCTGTATGAGCTTCTTTTTTCTGTTGAACACAAAAGAAGATATTTTGAAGAATGTTGGTAACTAAACAGGTAGCCATTGACTTCAATAGTATTTTTTCAATACTATGGAAGTAACTGGTTACCGTCAACTGTTTGGTTACCAACATTCTTCAAAATATCTTCTTTTGGTGTCCATCAGAAGAAATAAATTCATACAGTTTTGGAACAACTTGAGAGGGAGTAAATGATGACAGCATTCCATCTCTTTAAAGAGACAAAAAGAGCCTGTTTCATTCTAAAAATCATAGAGATGATTTCTGGCCCAAAATAAAAAGAATGATATGATCCTCTCACAGCCAATCTGAGCAGATCTCTTTACTAAGCACTCAAGTTTTCACGCACAAGACATTTTACACTCCCAGAGCAATGAGGCATGTGACAGCCCTCACGGCTCGATCTGTGCTGCTTTTGAAAGAGATCTGGCTGGAACTGTGCTGTTGATGCAGTGTTTAGATATGATGCAGAGGAGGAATAGATCATTGGACTGGGCTGAGGATGAAAGCACATGATGTTAGAGGCATTCACAATGAACGTAGTTCAGGAGATGAGAAGAGAAGATCAGGTTTAATATCATGACTGAATGAACAGTGCTGCTGGGTTTATATGTTCAGATCATATGAGAGATCATATAAGCTATAAGAAATTGTAAAAGGCGTTGTTTTCATGATCACGGTAGGGTCATGTTTTGTTAGAAAGGACTTTGTGTTTGAAGACGTAATGGGTGAATCTTACGAAAACATGTTCAGGTCATTCATCATTTCACCCCAATATGAATAGTAAAAAGAGGAGAAATTATGGTTTTTATAAAGATTTATTTATTTATTTTCGATTTACTAGATTTAATTTTGATTTACAACCTAATCATTTTCTGTTCCTTTTCATTTTAGAGTGGAATGTGACCTACACTCTTAAAAATAAAGGTTCTTTATTTGGAATTGATGGTTCCATGAAGAACCTTGAACATACATGGAACCTTTCAAATGCAGAAAAGATTCTTTATAGTCAAAAAAGGTTCTTTAGATTTTTAAAATGTTCTTCAATATGGTTCTTTTAAGAACTGTTCACTGAAAGGTTCTTTGGGGAACCAAAAATGGTTCTTCTATGGCATCACTGCAAAAACACCCTTTTGGAACCTTCATTTTTAAGAGTGTAGACATGTTTTGTAAGATTCGCCCAACTGTCCCCAATACAAACATTGTATTAAGAGTTTTTTTTCCCTTCACAGGTTCTTTGGCTTTGTGGCCAGAAAGCAAGGCAGCACGACAGACAACGTCAGTCACCTGTTTGCCGAGATGGATCCCGATCAACCGGCCACAGCCATCGTCAGCTTCGTCTCTAAAGTGATGACCAGCTCTCAGAAGCGGTGAACTCTTCACACACCGCTGCTTTCTGGAGGACTTTGATTTTGCTCTGTTTGAATTCTTTTTAAGTTTCTGTTTTTCGTTCTGTATGTTTGGGTGAGAGGCTGTGTGTATGTGTGAGGAAGGGTTATCTGGACGGCAGTGAGGAAGAGGGACAGAGGAAGTGCAGTGTGGGCGTAGAGGAGTGAAGTACAGAGGGGAGGTGATCTTCATCTCACTCGGAGGGGACGTGGAAATGATGTCGGTGATTGTGTTGCTCTTTTTTTTTTAAGAAAAAAGGAAAAGAAAAAGTAAAAAAAAAGGTTGATGAGGAGGCTGAAATGTGGGGCTGATGTACCAAAGATAAGAGAGCAGTCAGGACAAACTAGTCATTATTCAAGCGTCCTTGTATATCTTGGTAAACCACGGCTGCTTCGTTAAAACTGTACATATGAACTGAAGCATCACCTCTTTTCCTTCTGAAAGCGGCTCCTGTTTCTCACGCTACAAGTGCAAGACCTTTTCATAAGCCAACAAAGAGTCCACTCTGGATAAACTCAAAACCTTGTGGGGATTTTAAAAGTCCCTTGCATGTAACAGACCTAGCAGAAGATATAAGTAAGGGTTAGATATTCCCATCCTCAAAGATGCTCTTCTGAGAGAAAATGGAATGCTGGAGTTGATGTTTCAGTAATTCAGCATCTCCATTCATCTCTGGTCCATGAATATCCAGCAGTTGCCATTTGGAAAGTCTTAGTTTCCAGGTATCTACTCGGAAAAGTGCAATACAATGGCATTTGAAGTCAGATTGACAGGTGAGGTATAAGAAAAAAAATAATGGTGACACCATTTTGCAGGCATTTGACTGCTAACAAAAAGTATAGCTAACCAAACTGCATTTGTTTTGCAGGTATAAAAAAATATTTGCTGAACATTTATCTTTATATGGGTGCAGCTGTTTGCATAATGTCATATTTTGTCACATTTATTTCTATAGCGCTTTATACAATACAGATTGAACAATGAACAGGAAATTCCAGTGTTAAATTTGCTAAATTAATCAATTATGGAACAACTTCAATTTCAGCTGTAAAGCAGCTTTACAGAAGAAAACAGTGTCATTATTCAGCTCAGTTTAGTTCAGTGTTAATTCAGTTCAGTTGACTAACAGTGTCAGTGTTAGAAAGTTCATTGATAATTAAAATGAATTCAAAGGCGGCACTACAGAAGACAATAGTGTCATTATCCATCTCAATTCAGATGAAGTTGTTCTCATCAAATAGTGCAGTCAAATAGTTTCTGAATATTAATTCTTTTAAACCCCAAGTGAGCAAGCCAAAGGCATCAGTGGCAAGGAACCAAAACTCCATCATGAATCAAAATGTTGCATTCAGCTCTTTCCACTTGGGAAACGTCTCAGTAATGGATGGACGTCTGATTTTATATGCTGTTCTATTGCACTTTCCAAGCAGGTAGTTGTAACCTGTGAGCGGAATTGAACACAATATCTTCTGGAGATCTTTTATGCACGTGTCCAGCGTCATCTTTTAGCTCCTGGTCTGCAGTTGTTAGCGTCCATGAGCTGCTGCTGTGCTCTCTTCTCTTCAGGTCTGAGTGTGTATCTTTATTGTGTATCTGGCAGTAAGGTGTGGATCTGTCACTGTATCTCTATGCCTCGCTTCAAACACACTCACACTATCATTCTACCCCAAAGTAAGCTAAGTATATATATAAAATACATCAAAAAGTGACTTTACTGAATATTTATTGTATTATTATGTTTTTGCTACTTTTTTGGTTTGCTCCATGTTAACTCATTTACCCATAAATGTATTGTATAGTCTACATAAAGATTAGCCTCCAAAAGAAATAATCTTTATTTTGGCTAATATTTCAAAATCGTGTGATTTTGAGAAGCGTTCTATGTTATTATGGTGTAAAGTGTATGTATTTGCAAAGCTTGTCATTATTGGATATTTTCTCACGTCGTTTTCCTTTAGCTTTAGATCGACATAGACTTGGCTTTTGCATACGTAAGGATTACATCCTAAAGTTCCTTCGGATAAAGTGAGTTGGCTGATATGTTTACTGCAGGAGGCTTTGTGTAAAGAAAAGTAAGGAAGCGTCTTTATTTTTGTATTATTGTTATTATTTTGGGGTCCTTTCCCTCTCAGTGTTCAGCCCTCGGTGAAACCCTCTCGTTTGGCTGCTCACAGTGATTCTCTCAGGCAGAATTCAGTATTGTTTCATACTGCCATCGTGAGTCACTGTCAGGTATTGCCAGCTGAATCATCATCTATGCATCCTCTACAATTCCCTTAGATTACAGACCCGTTCTGAACCCTTATTAAATTTAGATGAAAAGTAATACTGCAGTGTTTTAACTGTGTTTTGCAGAGCAAGTACCCCCCATTTCTTTAGTTTAAGCAGGATGTCCGTGCCGCCCTGAAAACTGCCCCGTGTCTCCCAGATTAGGGTGTCTTGCTTTTATGTATGTAAATACTTCATTTTTGCCAAAGATTTTATTTCACGTTTGTACGCCTTAGTTTGAGAACTGATCACTGTCTGGTCGTGTGCGAACGACGGCTTGTTGTTTTTGGCATGGGGGTCTGTTTTGACTCGATGCACATGCACATGTTTGGTTGCCATGATTCCCTTGTGTTTAGCCTAACAAAACTGCTCCAAAAGAATGCAAAGCACTTAATGATCAAGAGCTGAAAAAGAGCAAAATATCAAATAAATATGACTGCTTCAATTATCCTAACAGCAACACCGTGTTTACACTGGAAGCGTCCAGCGGCGTGAGGTTGTCTGCACTGGAAGCTTGAGATATACTGTGGAAAATCAAATCCTATGCATTGGTTGTTTATAAATAGCAACTTTCTTGTGCAGAATTTCTTGTAGGTCTATTCTTATGCATTTAATTCAGTTCACATAAGAAAGAATTTACAATTTACACAGATCATTCGTGCAATCAATTCATGAGGTGCAATTTTGCATTGCAACAATTGAGTACATATGGTTAGATGGTTTAAATTAGTAGGCCAATGGCCATTTCACAATCTGACTTTGACATAAAAAAAAAAAGTTATTTAAATACATGAATCAAATTCATAGCAATTAATTCACATCTATAAAATTTGCAAGTAAAATTATATCATATTGAAGTTACTAGAAAGTGTAGACAGTTGAGCTGATTAAAATGGGAGTCATCTACATCTGTGTTGCTGGACGTGTCTGGTGTAAACATGGTTTAAGAGTGATGCACACTAGAATATATATTTACTTGCTTTTCTTGCCTTTCTGGATACTTCATTCGGTGCACAGGCTTAGATAAACAACACAAGCTATGTGTTATCCAAACAGTTATTTCCAAACCATACAGAAATGGAGGTTTTTGCATTTACCTGAAAACATTTAGGCAGTCAGAAAAAGAGACCTTCCATCAAAAACAGCTCCTCACTTCTCCATGTATTAGTCAGCAGTGTTGTGTTATTATATTTTTTTTATGTCCACTCGTTAACAGACTTAGAATGTGTGAATGAGCTACTATTGCTGTACAGAACCACATCGTTTTATTTGCTTCATGTTTTACAGCCTCATTGTATTGTTTTGGCAAGCAAATATACATTAAAGAGCGATCCAAATCAGTTACATTAAAGTACACTGTTGCTAGAAAAAGTGTCCTGGTTTGTGCATTTCTTGGATGCTTCGCCGCTAGTTAATCATGTGAATGAGGTGCATCATTACACTTCATTACCGGATCTGAATGAAAGGTATTTGATTTTACTAATGTAGCTGTCACAGTATCAATCACTTCAGAGGCCAAGCCTCTTTTTCCTTAGCACTTCAGTCACATACAGAGGAAAATGAGATGGAAAAATAAACTTGTGCACAAAGAAACCTTGGAGGCAGGTCAAGTTCTGTAGATTGGCCATGCATTATTTCTGAATCTCTTTTTCATAGCCAAAATAAACATTTGTAATGTGAACATTTATGGATTAAGGTTAGGAATGCATGAAATACAGTAACAAAGGTTTGATCTGATGTAATTCCCTCGACTATAAATCACGAAACATGGGAATTTGGATGCTAATCTGTCCAGATGCACAGTAGGCTCCAAAAGTCTGAGATTACATTGAAAATATGGAATTTTGTTTTATTTAACCCTCTGGTGCTGTTCAGTCATTTTTGACCAAAACTTTTTTCTTTTCTTTTTTTACTTCATCGGAATGGTAAGAAACTTGGTAAAGGTTTTGGCTGTGTAAACACACACACAATCAATCAATCAATCATGGACATAATTTGAAAGGTTAAATGGACTTGGAAAAAAAAATAGTCACACTTGTACTGCTCGTGGTCAAAATTGGTACTGCACCAAACAAAATCTTATTGAAAGCAAATTTGGAACAACTTGTTTCGATTTATGGCTTTGATTTGCATGCAGTTTTAGAGTAAAACATGTTTTGGAAAATATATATATATTTCTTATAGTATTTTAAAATAGTATTTTTGTGCATTTTTCACAATAATAAACCTAAACTACTTATTTTTTTTTTTCTTATTTTCACTTTTTTTCACTTAAGTAATAATTTGCCAAATGTAAATCTGTGCTCCAAAGCAGTCAAGATTTACAACAGTTGGAAATTAAATTTTCAGGTCTATGCTCAAAAAGTGGTTAAGAGGTAATAAATGGATAATAACTATTCCATGAATATAATTTAGGACCATAAAATTCCCTAAAAATGCAAAATATTAAATAATAATAATAACAAAAAAAAAAAAAAAAACAACAACAACAAAAAAAACATTATCAAACTAAAATACATTATTGAAATAAAGTTAATTTTTTGAAAAAAAAAAGTTTATGCACTATTTCTAGCTAATCATGTAAACGAGTGGCATTGTACAGACTGATTATGATTCACTCAGATCGTGCTAATAATACAATTTGAAAAGAAAATCTTTATTAAAAATGCATATTTAATAAATGCAAATTTATTATAAAAATGCAGACTTTTGGACCTGACTGTACAGGTGCATCTCAATAAATTAGAATGTCGTGGAAAAGTTCATTTATTTCAGTAATTCAACTCAAATTGTGAAACTCGTGTATTAAATAAATTCAGTGCACACAGACTGAAGTAGTTTAAGTCTGTGGTTCTTTTAATTGTGATGATTTTGGCTCACATTTAACAAAAACCCACCAATTCACTATCTCAACAAATTAGAATACTTCATAAGACCAAAAAAAAAAAAACATTTTTAGTGAATTGTTGGCCTTCTGGAAAGTATGTTCATTTACTGTATATGTACTCAATACTTGGTAGGGGCTCCTTTTGCTTTAATCACTGCCTCAATTCAGCGTGGCATGGAGGTGATCAGTTTGTGGCACTGCTGAGGTGGTATGGAAGCCCAGGTTTCTTTGACAGTGGCCTTCAGCTCATCTGCATTTTTTGGTCTCTTGTTTCTCATTTTCCTCTTGACAATACCCCATAGATTCTCTATGGGGTTCAGGTCTGGTGAGTTTGCTGGCCAGTCAAGCACACCAACACCGTGGTCATTTAACCAACTTTTGGTGTTTTTGGCAGTGTGGGCAGGTGCCAAATCCTGCTGGAAAATGAAATCAGCATCTTTAAAAAGCTGGTCAGCAGAAGGAAGCATGAAGTGCTCCAAAATTTCTTGGTAAACGGGTGCAGTGACTTTGGTTTTCAAAAAACACAATGGACCAACACCAGCAGATGACATTGCACCCCAAATCATCACAGACTGTGGAAACTTAACACTGGACTTCAAGCAACTTGTTCTATGAGCTTCTCCATCCTTCCTCCAGACTCTAGGACCTTGGTTTCCAAATGAAATACAAAACGTGCTCTCATCTGAAAAGAGGACTTTGGACCACTGGGCAACAGTCCAGTTCTTCTTCTCCTTAGCCCAGGTAAGACGCCTCTGACGTTGTCTGTGGTTCAGGAGTGGCTTAACAAGAGGAATACGACAACTGTAGCCAAATTCCTTGACATGTCTGTGTGTGGTGGCTCTTGATGCCTTGACCCCAGCCTCAGTCCATTCCTTGTGAAGTTCACCCAAATTCTTGAATCGATTTTGCTTGACAATCCTCATAAGTCTGCGGTTCTCTCGGTTGGTTGTGCATCTTTTTCTTCCACACTTTTTCCTTCCACTCAACTTTCTGTTAACATGCTTGGATACAGCACTCTGTGAACAGCCAGCTTCTTTGGCAATGAATGTTTGTGGCTTACCCTCCTTTTGAAGGGTGTCAATGATTGTCTTCTGGACAACTGTCAGATCAGCAGTCTTCCCCATGATTGTGTAGCCTAGTGAACCAAACTGAGAGACCATTTTGAAGGCTCAGGAAACCTTTGCAGGTGTTTTGAGTTGATTAGCTGATTGGCATGTCACTATATTCTAATTTGTTGAGATAGTGAATTGGTGGGCTTTTGTTAAATGTGAGCCAAAATCATCACAACTAAAAGAACCAAAGACTTAAACTACTTCAGTCTGTGTGCATTGAATTTATTTAATACATGAGTTTCACAATTTGAGTTGAATTACTGAAATAAATGAACTTTTCCACTACATTCTAATTTATTGAGATGCACCTGTACATGCTCTGAACATCAGCAGCATGATGCACAGGCTTAGATCATCCCAGAAAACAGATGGTTTTTGCAGCAGACTGCAGATCCAATAGAGGAGATACGCATGTGTTGACTTACATTTCTCTCACTTTCACTAATTACATCTCTCCACGAGCGAGGAGGAGATGGTGATGTCATTTGGGAGTTATGGAGTTATGTAGCAGATCAGTAAGCAGAAAACACTTTTCTCATTAACTTTGTTCCAAGTTGGGGCACTCCTACTTATTCACATTGCTAAAAGGTTACAAAAAACTTTGGCCCATTGTGTTGGGAGGGTCACTCGAAGCCTCAATAGATTACAGAGCAAAACAATAGCTCTTACAACATTACTCAGAGTTTCCACTGATCAGTCAGACAAAGCCCTTCAAACTGACCTAAGACTGAGAGTCTGTTATTGGTTAGTATCATCTTATCCTGCCTATGTACACTCACCAGTCTCAGGGAATCACTTTAACTATTTCTTGCATTGACTATAAAGGCAAGAACAAGATGTCTAGAATGTTTTATCTCAGCTAAAATGAGAGCAGTCCCTGCTGTGTTATTTTAGTATTAGTGAGATACTATAATAGTTTATAGTAACATTTTGAATGACAGTGTTTCTGTAGGTTTTATGAAGGTAGACTTTTTTTCAAGTAAAGAAAATTTAAGAAACACAATGAGTTGTATTAGCAACACTTCAAATTTTAAAAATATGTCTTCCAACCAATCTCCATTACTTTTTAATTAATTTTACAAACAAACAATAATAAATAAATTCGCTTGAGTAGCTCTGCTCCCAAGCACTAGAATGGAAAACAAGACCAAAATGCAAACAAAAAGCATCACTATTATTATTATTATTATTATTTATTTATTTATTTATTTTTTTGCATTGCGATCAGAGGGCACAATAAAAGTCATTTCCAAAGTGATGCTCTTCATCTGCATTTTGGTCTTGTTTTCTAGTGTCTTAAGATTCTTCAATCAAGATATATTTACTGGAGGCTCAGAATGACATTAGATAAGAAGACTTGTTTTCTGTAAACCTAATCAAGATGAAGTGAGTGTATGATTTAAAAAGAGCAGTGGGCTCAGGGGAAACAAGTTTTCATACCCCTTTAGAGATTTGTTCTTGTTTTAAACAAATTTTGTTCAGTTTCTCAGAAAACAAGACTTCATATGTTCATTTGGCATCTCAAATGATTTAAGGATATTTAGATATTTGTATTGGGGAAAAAAGGCAAAGGAACATGTCAATTTTAGCAATACATGCAACATTTAATACCACTACTTCAAGAATTTAAGACTCTTTGCTCTGATTTAAGAATTTTAATTTGAAGAATTTTAATTTTAGATAAGTTTTATTAATTTTGCATTTTTGTCATTTGTATTAGTTTTGTAATGTCTATACAAGTTGTATTATTTTTTATTTAATTTAGTACATGAAGTAAAACTACATGAAAATGAGAAATGTTGACCTAGCATTTATCTGAATAAATATTTATTTTTTTATTTCATATTAATTTATTATTTCAGTTATCATTTAAGTATTGGAAATATTTTAGTTCACTACACTGAAAAATAAAATACAGTTTTCACTCATAAATTGCTAGTAAATTTTACAGATAATTACAAAGAAACAGCAAGTAACATATATTTTGAATAAGACTGGCTGAGGCAGTATTTTGCTTGTAAAACATGCTCCAATAATTTTTATTTAAAAATATTTGTATTCTAAAAGTAATTTTTCTGCAGTTTGGCGCCCAAACCTTTGACTCTGAAGGGACAAAAATCAAACCTGATTGAGAGCTGTACACCAAAAGTAAATGCTGCATTCTATTCATCTATATTACATTAAAATTTACATTTAAGAACAATCAAAATCATTTATATTCTTCTATAGTTCAAAATTCAACCAAATAAAAAAGGTTAAAACAAAGAAGATAAATTTGAAATAAAGACAGGCTTCACTGTCATGTTTTTTCCCCCACCCTTGTGATATTGCACGACAAAATCAAAGGTCATCGGGGCCAAAACTGGCCTGTGGGTCCTAGTTTGGTCATCTCTGATTTACTCTATTGACCCTGACGCTAGAAGGTCGAATCCTGCTATGATGCTGCAATTACAGCCGTTCACCATTTGATGTCAGTGTTGACCCTTCTTAAAACAAGCTGCAGCAGCGTCTTCTGGGTGTAAAGGGGAGATGCAGGCCGGGATGGGCTTATCTGTCCTTTACACAGTAACACTGCATTATTGATGCTGGTAGTGGGGCAGATAAGGCCCCAGAAGAATTTCAGACACTCTCTGTTAGCGCAAGTCTGGCTTTGGCGATCTCACCGATGTGTGACTGGAAGAGCTGTCCGCCCCCGACACCCAAACAATGGAGCCAGTTTAGTCCCACAGTTTATACACGCCGTATCGCTCCAGGAAAACATCTCTGTTTGACGTTACGGCCGATGGAAAAGTACAACACGCCGTTTGAAGTGTGTGTGGGCTGATTTTTTTCCCCGCAAATGTCATTGTGATTTTAGGAACGCTCTTCAGCAGGGGGTCCAAATGACAAGATGGGAGGAATTAGGCAGTCCATTTGAGGCCGAGGAGGGAATAACCCTCTAATCTGAACAGGCTTTTGTGCGCTAGGGAGGAAAAGCTGAAAATCAATATTTCGTCTGGTTGCTGAGCAAAGTAATCTTTCTGGAGAACAGGTGTCCTATCGCCTGGCAAAGCCTCTTGTCCTTGCATCACACATCGAATGGTGGCAGCTTTGGGAGGGAGACACCCTTTCATACCGAGGATTGGATGGCGCTCTCAAAGGAGCTGACCTGAAATCATACTCGAGTCTGAAGAAAAGCTCTGCTGAGTGATTTGTAAAAGCCCTATAGGTGAGTTTTCACTCGCTTTGTATGTCAGCTTGTGGATGGGTTGGCAAGCGAGTTTACGGTGGTCTTGTTTGTTTGTCCGTGTAACTATGTTTCTTGTCGAGGCTTTAAATGAATGGAACTAGTAAATCTGACTCAAGCACTCTCCCATTTTTTCCAGGGCTGGATTATGGACTGGGGCTGGGCCTCCAAAACTGCCAAAGGAAGTTGAAGAGCGGGACATTCAGTGTATAAAGCATGAGCGGAGAGTCTCATGCTGTATACGGTCTTTATGACTTGTTTTTTTCAGTTAAAATATCTAAAAATACTTAAAATAAGAAAAACTTTACTGCACAAGATTGCAGTGTTTAAGTTTATTCTGTCTTACTGCGCTGGCAGATTCTTTCACTTGTTTTTAAATTGTTTATACCAAAAGCAAGTGGAAAAATCTGCCAGTGCTGTAACACAAAATAAACATAAATTTGAAGGATTTTTAGACATTTTAACTGTTAAAGAAACCATTTTTGCAGCGCTGTCTACAATTTATCTACTACTTGCCTACACTGTCAAAAAATAAAGTTTGTTTCATAGCCATAAATATTAGTATTGTAGTTCTACAGTTATAATGTAAAATACTTATTTATTTAAAAAACAAACAAACAAAAAAACAAATCGTTTTATTTTGCTATGACATATTACAATAGTGATATTTCATAATTTGTCTTTTAGTAATTTTTATGTTTAGTTAGTAGTCCAAGAATGGAAAAAATATCCACACACATACAAAATTGTCCAAAAAGTCTCAATTTATTATACAGAGGCCAACTAAATTAAAAGAGGTTTTTGGATGATTTTGGATGTGTGCAATTCTTTGTTTAATTGCTTGGATCTATGCAACTAAAGACGTTTGGTATATGGTTTTTTTGGACAAATGTTTGGCACTAAGACCTTCTCCGTTTGTCAGTTATGTTATTTTAGAAATATTATTATTATTATTATTATTATTATTATTATTATTATTATTATTACTACTACTACTACTACTACTACTACTACTACTACTACTACAATCTTTATAGCTTTATTCGTGTATAATCACAAAATTTTGGCCAAATTGTGCAGCTGAGCAAACAAGCATTAATTTGCATTTTTAATCGCAATCATAATTTCTGTCAGAAAAATTGCAATTAGACTTTGTACCAACTTTGTACCTTATCTACCCCCAAAAGGTGCAGATTATTATCTTAGAGTCATAATATGTACCCTAAAGATGCTACTATGAACCGTTTAGGGGTAAATGAGATACAAAGAAGTCCCTTTAAATGTAATGACCCAGTGAAAACACAGTGTTGTACCCCTAAAGGTATACTGTACTGTATACAAAAAAAAAAAAAATTCTTTCTTTTTTTCTTTTTTTTTTTAAATAGGAAAAGGTGTCTGCATGTCCACTAGGGGTGCTGTGGGGGTCTGGCCTTTAAAACATGTGTCCAGGGGGCTCGTATAGGACCATGATCTGGCCCTGCCAGCACCCCATCGAGGCAGCAAGAGCCAAAGCTTGCCTACTAAAAATACACGCTCCAGGATGTTATTGCTAAGCTGCACATGCGTGTCTGGCCAGCATTTTTCAGCCTTTGGGATGTTTCCTCTCTCTCTTTTCCCTCCATAAATTAAAGAGGTAGAATTCCTCAGTAACACATCGTAATAATGTTTCGCCTCTGACAGCACGTCCAGAATTGATGTGTGTTTCCCAGTAAGACACTGCACAGAATGTGTTTATTACAGTGTGTGTGTTAAAGGAGTCTTGGGACCTTCTATTGGCTCATAAAGTATTATCAAAGAGTGCCAGCCTTGGAGAACACACGCCGCACCTTTCAGATCTCCAGCCTGATTTATTCTAGACGAGTACCAGTGTTGAGGAAGCTCATTTGAAACAAGCTACAGACTAATTCAAAACTGTTTTAAGTTTGGGGTCAAATGTTTATTTAATGTTTTTGTCTCTTATGCTCATTGAAGTAGCATTTATTTGATTAAAAATATAATAAAAACAGTAATATTGTGACATACTATTACAATATAAAAAGTAACTGTTTTCTATTTTAATATATTTAAAATGTAATTTATTCCTGTGATGACAAGCCTGAATTTTCAGCATCATTACTCCAGTCTTCAGTGTCACATGATCCTTCAGAAATCAGTCTAATATGATGATTTGCTTCCTAGAAACATTTCTCATTATTACCAGTCTTAAAAACAGTTGTGCTGCTTAATATATTTGTGGAAACCATGATGCATTTTTTTTTTCTAGGATTCTTTGATAAATAAAAAGTTCAAAAGTTTAAGAAATTATTCAAGAAGTATTTTGTAACATTCTAAATGTCTTTACTGTCACTTCGGATTAAAGTGATGTATCGTTGCTGAATAAATACTAATTTATAATAATAATTTAAAACACCCCATTGTTTTTATGCCAAGATGTATGTGACAACATTAAATTTAAGCTAAATACAACCATTATACACTCAATTTACACTGAGTCAAAATATAACATGCATCCCATTTTATGCACTATTCTGTGGTGTTTTTTTATTTTTATTTTTATTTTTTTTATTTTTTATTTTTTTATTATTGTTATAAATAGTGTGATTGTGTTCACACTGAAAATTCCAAAAGGAAAAACTGCACTTCAAATGTCCGGATGATGCATTTAAATACCCGGAAAAAAAAACAAAGTATGGAATGTTGGATACTTCATGCACTCAACTGTCACAGCTTTAATTATGTACCAGAGAGGGACTCCAATGCTGGATGACAAATTTACCTTATACACTATACATTTGAGTACACAGTGCATAGAATAAGTATCTAGTGTATAGTGCGTCATTTGGGATACAACTACTTGGCTGTGAAAATAAAATGTCCCAAATAACATCACTACTTTTAGATACTCACTCCCCAACACTGTGCACTTTCCACATGCGTCATTTGGGACACAACTACTTTGCTATGAAAAAAAAAAAAAAATGTTCCAAATAAAGTCACTTTAGTAACATCACTACTTTTAGATACTTGCTCTTAGGGATGTGCCCGAATAGCGAATCCGTATTCAGAAAGGCACAGAAAACTAATAATGTGCTGTACGGAGCCACAAAAGGGACATGTTTGCCACTTGCTAGCAGTTGCCTGTTACATTACAGTACATAAAATTTCACTTACCACATAAACAGAGAGGTAAGGAGAGATAGGACGATGGCGAATGATTTGCAGATCCTGAGCACCACCGACAGACATCTAATCTTGTGAAATATGTGGTAAATAGTGCCGCTCTGTAGTAGAATAGGCTACGTGTGATTGCGAATTTCAAAAGTGAAAGTAAAAAGCAAACACGCATTCATAAGTGATTTCAATGCCCTGCATATTAATAACAGCTCTCTGATGTCCGCAATTTATATACAGGATAATTACCCAATGATATAATTGTGAGAGAAGGCACTGAAATATACTTTTCTCGTATATCTCGTATTTATTACCTTCACGGTTGCCATAGTACACACCTTTACCTTTCCGAATACCGGATTCGGATTCGGGCACATCCCTAGTTGCTCCCAAACACTGTGCACTTTCTGGATGTTCATTCACGAATTGACCCGTATATCAGCATTTAGTCCTGCCCTGTAACTATCCATGGTGCCCTTATTAACTTAGTACAGAGAGTTCTCTTCAGACCTCTCATCTGGATAGAGCTTAACCTCCCCCGCCCTCCTTTTCTTTAACTGTCAGGTCAAGTACGCACCCATATAAATATCCTGCAAAGTAGGGGTCAGAGGTCAGAGCTGAACCATGCCCGTGGGGGTGGGAGGAGCTGAATGTGGAACCCCAAGAGGGATCAGGTGTCTCCTCTTTACAGGCGAGAGGGGTGGGACATCACCTGAATGATTGGGAAGGCGGGTGGGAACCATTAAGATGGAGAAAACACACCCGTCCCCCTGACCCCTCCTTGGAGAATTCAC
This sequence comes from Spinibarbus caldwelli, assembly GCA_039654775.1. Lineage (NCBI taxonomy): Eukaryota > Metazoa > Chordata > Actinopteri > Cypriniformes > Cyprinidae > Spinibarbus > Spinibarbus caldwelli. Next base: position 5,925,039 of record CM077232.1, read on the forward strand.
TAAGACGGGCCACCATCCGGCTCCGTTTACCCAAACAGGTCAGGTGCTTTTTCCGTTTCAGTTTACAGGCCACTCAGCTGGGGCTCTTAGCGGAGATTGCAGTCAGGCCCCGAGAGCCTCCGCACATTCACACGCTGAGTACTTATGCTAATCTTTCAGGTGGTATCGCTCTCTCGGCATCTGTATTGTGTGGGTGCGAGGCTCCTGTGCTTTGTCTTACCACGGGGGCCCTTCTGCACTAATGGTGCTTTGCTCGTCGGCAGGGATCTGCGCCTGCTGCAACAGATGTCACTGGGGTCGTCACGGGTCAGGGCGGGTTACAGCTGTTTGGGGTTGTTGTGACAGGGCTGCTGCTTTGCAGCATGCAGGTGGAGGGCTGGAGGTGCAGCACTGGTCAGCCTCATGTGAAATCATGCCTCCTTTTCCACAGGAACGGCCTGACATTTGCTGCCAGGGCTTCAGCAATCATTCACAAATAGGACTGTTCCAAAATGGGCTGCCTAGCTAGATGTATGTGAAGATAGGTAATGCTGCCTTTAAAAATGCTAAAGTGACATTTTGGGAAGGCAATCCCAAAATGTACTGCACTGAATGAATATAAACATACAAGAATATACAGCAAGAAAAACGTAAATTGTAAATATATTTCAGTAACACTTTACAATAAGGTTCCATTTGTTAACACTAGTTGATATTTTTAACTTTTTTTTTTTTTTTTTTTTTTTTACAATGTATTAATTTTGGTTACTAACTAATGTTAATTTATATAGATTGAAATATGGAGTTTACATTACCTAGATTAAAAAATGCTATGACAATATTGTTCACTGTTATTCCATGTTACATAATGATTTAACTGCTGATAACATATAATCAACCGTTACTGAAACATATTTATAATTGACTTTGTCCTCTTGTCTTGTCCTTTGTTGTAGATTTTATTATTTATAAAATTAATTTTGTTTTATCTAATCTGTAGCTCTGTAGCCCTTTCAATCTGGGAAACCTATATAAATTTAAAAATAGGTCAATACATTTAAAATGTACTACTGTTCAAAAGTTTGTGGTCAGTATTTTTTATGAATATGAATTATAAATTGTTACTTTTATTCAGCCAGGATGCATTAAATTGATAAAAAGTGACCGTTTATAAAAAGACAATTTCATAAAAGATTTCTATTTCAAATGCTGTTCTTTTTGATTTTTTTTAAAAAATTATTTATTTATTTTTTAGCACCAATCAGCACTTTAGAATGATTTCCGAAGGATCATGTGACACTGAAGACTGGAGTAATGATGCTGAAAATTCAGCTCTATCATTACATAAACTATATTTTAAAGTATATTCAAATAGAAAAGTTATTTTAAATTGAAATAATATTTCACAATATTACTGTTTTTACTGTTTTTTTTTGTTTTGTTTTTTACTGTATTTTTTAAATAATTAAAAAACCAAAAAACAAACATTGAGTCACCTTTGCGGAGCACTATAATTGTGCTGCATGGATATGCTGCTATGTAAAGTGTTCTCAATAAGTCACTGAGGTTCCACTTCTGTTAAAGGCAGTTTTCTATGACAGCGAGGCAGCTCACAAGGTTTTGGAACAGAGTTCTAGTGCCCCAAACATGTGCCTGTGTGGAAATTCCAACTCGAACTGAATCACACTAAAGATTTTTTTTTTTTTTTTTTTGGTCAGAGATTGATAAAACACTCTCTCTGTATTTATAATAATTCATTTTTTGGTATATTCTTTCCCAGAGACAACATTTTACAAAAGGGCAAAACTGTCATAAGATTCTTGGCCTCTTTTTAATTTTGCATGTGGGTTTGCATTCTCCACCCTCTCTGGATCAACACATTAAACATCCAGGACAAGTACAGTAAACAGACCCACGTGCTTGTGAAACAGCATGAGTCTCGTGTCAGTCACTGCCCCGGGCCGATCCGCAGGTGTTGGGTGTCCACTGGCAGAAGGGGGAGGGTGGGCAGGGCCCCTCATCATTAATCATTCTATGATGGCTGGATGGGTCAGGTGTCCATCTCAGAGATATATGTTTAGAGCTGACCAGTACAGACAGCTAAGACTGAGCAGACTGTCTTTGCATGCATTCCATTTCAAAGGCAGCGTGTCAGTATGTTTTGGCTCAAATGCATGTGGTGCATGTTTAGGGCAGTTGCATTGTCTGTCTCATGCCTGTCTCAGCGTGCTGCAGGAGTGTGGACTTTATGCATTGCCCTTAAAGGGACAGCTCACCCAAAAATGAAAACTCATCATTTACTCACCCTCATTTGTTCCAAACTTGTAAGAATTTCTTTCAGGTGTTGAACATAAAAGAAGATTTTTTTTTTTTTTGAAGAATATTGGTAACCAAACAGTTGAAGATAGCCAATGACTTCCACAGTCTGGACAAAAATACTGTGAAAGTCAATAGCTACCATCAACTGTTTGGTTACCAACATTCTCCAAAATATCTTCTACTGTGTTCAGCAGAAGAAAGAAACTCATACAGGTTGGAAAAAGTGAAGGATAAGTAAATGATGACAGAATTTTCCAACTGTAAAAATTTACTGTATAATAACTGTTTAATAACACAATTTTGGATTACTTAATCAAAAGTATGGCTGTAAAATTAATCAAGTTTAAATCACAATGTGGAGTAGTGTCAGTAATTATTAAACCAAAAAATATACTGCTATTTAAATATATAATCTGCTTGTATATTATGCTATCAGCATTGTCTACTAAAACTACTCAAGTACACAATAAGTTATCTACCCATCCATCAAGTTATCTACCCATCCATCCTTCTGTCTATAAGGCCTATAAACCTTCCAATTTCAAAACCTGATAAACCTTTCTCATAACTTTAAAACTAGGCTTTATCAAGCCAATATTTAAAGTGTGGCTTGACAAATTTTGTCTTAATTAGAGTCACAAGAACTTGTAATTTTCAAATAATTTTTAATCTGCTTCTTTACGTTCAAATTAAAATTGTGTTTCCACATCTGGTATGCTACCTCAAGTTCAGATTAAATTCAAATGCAGAAAATTGATTTGAATTTAGCAGGAATTTTCAATTCAAATTTGAATGACGCACACACTCTGACACAGTGGCATATCATATATGTTATGGCTCAAATGTACATGGTTCACGTATAGGAATGTTGCATTATACAGCATATCTGTGGTTGATTTATGCATTGCTCTAAAGTTTCATAGGGGGCTAATATCAGAACGGCATGCCCTCTGCGATCCTTTCCATGCCTGTCTTTAGCAGGTGTTAACGCCCATTCCTAGATTGCAGTGACGACTGGGGGCCCATTCCTAATGCTCAGTGTAAGCAAACAGAACAGGACAGTCTGTACCACCAGGGTACATTCAATGTTTAGATATCCCTTATGTTTTAACCCTCCCTGACCCTCACTGCCATTGTAGACTCTTCCAGCCCATCCCAGAATCTCCTCCACTGTCCCTGAGAATGCCATTCATCCTGCCTGAACCTATCACAGCTTTCATCGCGGCATTCTTTCCAGCGTCTGCAATGCCTGGAATGGGACGGGCCAGTGATTCTTTTACATGGGCGCAGGCTCTCAGCAGGGAACTCCCTGACACCAGAACCAGCCTGGGCCTCCTGAGCGTATGTGGAGGTAGAGTAGTTCCTCCCAGACAACCTGACTGATCCGACACACATCAGCTATTGGGCCAAAGATAACAAAAAAGCTGACAAATAAATTCATAAAGACTAGACAGGTCTTTACAGTGTACAAGAATGAGTTGCAATTTTTCCACAAGCATCTTAAGCCCCAATTTACCTGAATCCTATCACGTGACTTGCTCTATTGTTTTGAGTCGAAAGACGGAATGAGCCGTTTGTGGAAAAAACGCGATTACAACCCTAAACATAACGTTATTTTTTATGAAACAATGTCTATGCTATCAAAGTATGCTAATTTATCAAGAAATTCAAACAATAAATTCACTTTTGACGCACCTTAATGTGGCGCTACCACTATTGCTGCCTCAGACAGTGTTGCCAAGTCTGCGATTTTCCTGCGGAATTGAGCTACTTTAATACTGGTGCCGTGGGTTGTTTTTTATGTCCGCGGGTTGAAGCGAACCCTATAATGTGATATTTTGCCCCTGCAATGCGAATTGTACCAGGGGACCCTGCCAAAAAACATGTATTTTACCCCCCGGAATGTGATTTTTACCGGGGGACCCCACTTGAAAAGCGTTTGGGCTAGTTTTGGGCTAGTTTTGAGTAGCAATTGGGCCGGTTTAGTAGCGAAAACCTGGCAACCCTGGCCTTAGATAAAGCAGCTGACTGAAACGCACGGGAACTGATCATCTCTTTCGTTCTGCCACAGGCTATATCACGAAAAAAAAAAAAAAAAAAAAAAAAAAAAACCATGACAGAACATATAGAAAGATAACAACTTTCCGAAATGTATAATCTCTCATGTAAGTGCCCATTCAATGTTTCAGTCTCGTTAAAGTCCCCATGAAATAAAAATGGAAGTTTTTTGGCTTTTAGTATGAATCTGTTAGCTTTAAGGTTATCTACAAGCTGGTGTGCTCCAAAACAATGACAAAATTTGCATTTTAGAAGATATAAGCATTCAAAATTTACAGTCTCTAACTTCTGCCAATATGGATCAGCGATTTCAAGGACATCACCCTGCACTTCAGCTTCTCATCAAACTTTCTGTCCAATCAAATGTCCAATCTAGAATCCGAAAAGTGTCGCCCCCTACGCTGTAAATAGACACTAAATCTGTGGCCGAAATCGGTCACTTGTTCACAGTATTAATATTTTCTGTACAGTAAATGACACGTAGGGCTCTATATAGGGGATAGGGAATGATTTAGACAGTGTGAATATGCTTTCCATTGGGGCAAAAGATGTCTGGTTTCGCGCTGTGTCACGCTAACCGCCGCAGCGCGCACAGTCTGCTCCAGCCCAGAGACACAATAACACAGAGCGGATCATTGGCACGAGCTGGTGTAGACCATAAAATGTATCGGACCTATTTGAATTCTACACAGAATGCTATATATTAAAGAGATATGGATGAGATTGTGGCTATCACACGCTGTAAAATGCGGCTTTACCGAGCTCAGCGGCTCTGGTCCAAGCTGTGAAATAAAAGAAACACTATTGGTGATTTTAAAAAGGGGGCGGGGCTGCTTGATATGTCCCGCCCTGTCTTCCTGTTTCAGTTTAAATTACGTCATCGCGTGTTTCAAAGCACTTCACTGGACCAACTTGTGAACATGTCGCGTGACATTACTTTTACCTCACGAAAGTAGTTCAATGTCAACAGCGCTTTTGCTACCAAAAAATGTTATATTTATGCAGCTATATTATGCATATATTTTACTTAACCTTTCATTATTAATTGTTTAATACATATTTAAATAAATTCTGATTTAAAAACAGAATATTTAGATCTATTTTCAAAAACATTTTTATAACAACGACCATTTACAGTAAATAATTGACAATAATTGCATCACTAAAGCAAAGACTTCCTTTGTTCATTCAGTGCATAAAAAAAATCTAAATAATTCTGCATAACAAACCACTCAAAATGATGGAGCAGGTCACATGTTCAGATGTAAAAACATTCTCAGTGGCCTGGTGTGCATCTGTGTATGTTAACTTGTGTGAGAGAGTGTGTGTTCACTGATATCTCTGGGAAAACACTCTTGCCCTGGCCGGATCTCTCCTCACAGATGCGACTGCCTTGTGGGACTCTGGGATGGAGGGGCTTTGTGGTAATTGTGGCGATTCTTGTAAACAGGCATACGGTTTTAGAGCTCTTCCTCCCCCCACAGTCGACTTCCTTCCCTGCCAGGGCCCTTTGCACGACAGAGTCACAGTCGTCTGTCTGGTTGACTTTCTTCAGGCTTTTCTCACTGTAGACATGGCGCCAGTGTTTGATATCTTGCTGCAGTCTGACCAAGGACTGGACTGTTTGATCAAGGACTGTGCTGTCCTTTTTTTAGTTCAAAAAGAATAACAGAAGTGGCGTAACAACAGGTTATTGCGTCACAGTTGCACATTCATTTATCCAGACTTGAACTGCACGAAACAGATTTGTATATAATGCATTGCATTATGCTTGTCCACCATTTAGATTTGAGTCCAGAATGCCTTTTATATTCCAGTTCAGTTCAATTCATGAATTTGAAAAATACTGAATTAATAAGAAAGCAATGAACATGAAAGCAAAGTATATTAGCAAATACATAAATATATATAGAATATGACAACACAGGAGGTTGTATATGTATAAGGTAACAATTTTGTTTATATGAAACAAAATATAGATATCATATATAACATTTTAATTGAAAATATAATATATAAAATATAATAATTTACAATATAACATATAATATAGAATTGAAAGGCAGATTCTGAATAGATAGACTCCGAATTTACATGATATTTATTGTTAAAGAATATTGTATGCAATTAAAACATGACGTCAATATTTTAGGTTCCCTTTCAATCGGTCACTCCGAGTCATGTCGGTGACTGATGAATGGGATCCCACTTCGAGAGACCAATCTACTTCGAGTGTAAACTAAACAAGCCAATGCACATTGGCATGCAATAATTGCATCCAGCTGCTGCTCATCACAGCACGAGGATAAGTAGGCAGCAGGTGCAACGCATACTCAGCTTTTCGCTTCAGAGCAGAGCGGTTCTATCGTTCTGCTCTGCCTTTCGTCTGAGAGTGATTTTCTGACGAGTCAACGAGCACTCTGGGGAAGAGGCTTCTTCAGCACTTGTGTTGGTATGACGGCGCTGCAGCGGGGGTTCCCCTGTGCGCTTCAACACTTCTGAAAGAGCTAATTTCCCTAAAAGAGCAAGACACGGGTGCGTCTTTGTGAAGACGACGGTGTGTCTTTTTAAAGATGTCATTCCGCCCGTGTGTTTCTGGATGCGGTCGTTACCAGGCGCCGGATGAGAGTCACGATCGCTGCATCACGTGTTTGGGCATTGAGCATGCTGAGGCAGCCTTTGTGGATGAGTCATGCCGTCACTGTAGTGGCATGGCCATCGCAGCGTTGCGGCTGAGACTCCGGTACATCAAAAAAGGTGGAGTCCCCTTACCTATGCCCCGATCTAGTCTCTCTTCTGTCCAGCAGTAGAGGAGACTCCATCCCCGGGTGATCCAGCTGATATGGAGACACTTCGGAGCCGCACAGGTAGACCAGTTTGCCTCTCCAGACACGTCCCATTGCCAGCTGTTCTGTTCCCTGACTGGGGGAACCCTCGGCATGGAGGCACTGGCATACAGCTGGCCCCAGGGCCTACGCAAGTATGCGTTTCGCCCAGTGAGCCTGCTTGCACAGACACTGTGCAAAGTCAGGGAGGACGAGGAGCAGGTGCTGCTAATTGCACCTTACTGGCCCAACCCTCCCTGGCGCATTCCTCTGAGGAAGGATCTACTTTCTCAGAGACGGGGCACCCTCTGGCACCCGTGTCCAGATCTGTGGAACCTCCACGTGTGGTCCCTAGACGGGACGCGGAGGTCCTAGGTGATCTATCCCAGGCGGTGGTGGACACCATCACTTCGGGAAGAGCACTCTCTACGAGGCGTGCCTATACCTTGAAGTGGAACCTGTTCGTTGAATGGTGATCTTCTCACCGAGAAGACCCCCGGAAGATGCCCGATCAGAGCAGTGCTTTCATTCCTCCAGGAGGGGTTGGAGCGAAGGCTGTTTTCTTCCACTCTAAAAGTGTATGTTGCCGCAATTGCTGCACATCACGATCCTGTAGACGGTGAGTCTTTGGGGAAGCACGACCTGATCATCAGGTTCCTGAGGGGCGCGAGGAGACTAAATCCTCCTCGCCCGAACCCCGTACCCTCTTGGGATCTCCCTCTGGTGCTTACGGCATTGCAGAGGGCCACCTTCGAGCCATTGCAGTCTGCAGAGCTGAGAACTCTGTCTATAAAGACAGTGCTCTTAACTGCGCTGGCTTCCATCAAGAGGGTAGGGGACCTGCATGCATTTTCAGTCAACGAATCGTGTCTGGAACAGATATGTGCCCAAGGTTCCCACCACACCTTTCAGGGATCAGGTGGTGAACCTGCAAGCGCTGCCCTTGGAGGAGGCAGACCCAGCCCTAGCTTTGCTCTGTCCCGTTCATGCTTTGCACATATATGTGGACCATACACAGAGCTTTAGGACCTCAGAGCAGTTCTTCGTCTGTTACGGAGGCCAGCAGAAGGGAAAGGCTCCCTCTGCTCTCCAAGCAGAGGATGGCCCACTGGATAGTGGATGCCATCGTCTTGGCGTATGAAACCCAAGGCGTGCCCTGCCCCCTCGGGTTGAGAGCACACTCGACAAGGAGTGTTGTTTCCTCCTGGTCGCTGGCGCAAGGCGCCTCGCTGACAGATATATGTAGAGTTGCGGGCTGGGCAACACCCAACATGTTTGCTAGGTTTTATAGCCTTCGTGTAGAGCCAGGCCTAACACTCGTAAAGTGGCCTGTTGGTTAACCCCTGTGCTAGGCTAGGTGCCATATGTTGTGATCCCCACGGTGATCCCATGTGTGTGTTCTTCCACGGTACAGTTCCCCTTTCGGTGAGCCCGTATCTTTCCCTTGGAAGATTCCGCTCTGCCGTCCCTGCCGGTGTTGACTCCCTCCTAACTGGGCCGGAGCCACCTCAGAGACATTCCATATGTTGTACTGCCCTTAATGTCCAGTCCATATGTGTAATCTCCACATGATACCTCCCTGCGGGCAGGATGTGGATTCCGCAGCGTACCTCGAAAGAGTATGCTTTCCCAGTGTTATCCAATAAGTCTTACTGTATGGGTCTAGTGGAATAACAGTAATAGACTCTCTACACGTAAGCCCTGTCCTATCTTCCGCCCCAGTTGCTGCGGGGGGACCAGGTGGCTTACGAGGGGCGCTGGAAGGGGCAGCAGCCATGTAGCTTTGGTAGGGATCCCATTCGTCAGTCACCGACGTGACTCGAAGTGACCGACTGAAGGGGAATGTCTTGGTTACATATGTAAACTTGGTTCCCTGAAGAAGGGAATGGAGACGTCACGTCCCATCACCACGGCTGCTGTACCACCGCTGAGCGGCCGTGTCCCTGGCTCGGCTCCTCAGCGAAAACCTGAGTATGCGTTGCACCTGCTGCCTACTTATGCTCACGCTGTGACGAGCAGCAGCTGGATGCAATTATTGCATGCCAATGTGCATTGGCTCGTTTAGTTTACACTCAAAGTAGATTGGTCTCTCGAAGCGAGATCCCATTTGTCGGTCACCGACGTGACGTCTCCATTCCCTCTTCAGGGAACGAGGGTTACATATGTAACTGAGACGTTATTAAACATGACATCGGAACTGATATACATGTATATTCTTTGTCTTATTTTTGCGAAGAAAAACAGTTTGCCTTCATAATCTTTTATCAAAACGTAATGAAATGTTCCTCATCTGAAATAACTTCCTTTTTCGACTGACATCATGAATTCCTTTTATTTCTCAACCCTTCCCCTCCAAACCTGGCGCCGTTCTGATATACAACACCCGTTTTTCACAATCCAATCAATTCCTGATGAACAAAATCAATCCCATCCTACATTTTCATAGTTCAATGTCCTTGATCAGTCTGATGTATTTCACTTACAGTTACAGAGGTCAAATTAGTTGCAAACTGCATTTCATGTTGACTGTGATCTCAGGATAACGTTGTTTAAAACTGAAGCCATAGATGCTCTAACTGCTCATTTGTTTCATAAAAGCATGATGATGATGAAGCAGGGCTCTGCATGAACCGGTCCTGGCATGCAACTCTGCAGCGCTGTAAAAAATGCACTGATCATAGAGTGTTTCATTAATTTAACGAGCCCTCTCACTACATCGAGAGAGCACTTCCAAAACACCAGATCTCCTGCATGAAGTATTGGATGACAGAAGCCGGCTTTGGGATGCCCATCTAAGGCAGCCGTGAACTGTCAAGGTTGGGTTTGTGGGAAATCGCTTTCCCATGCGGTACCATGTGAGTGCAGTGACTTTACCAAAACAAACAGTCCAGCCCAGAGATAAACCTACCGGGACTGATACCGGCCCGGAGGACAGTGGGTCAGGGAGGATCGTTTTCCGTATAGGAAGCAAGTATATAATATTTGAGATATCAAAGAGAGGAAACTCTGGCTTGAGTGACAGCATTAGAATGTGCAGCATGCGCTTCCGGGGCTGACGGACAGCAGCAGTTGGAACAACAGAACGGGGCAACACCTGCCCTGTTGTCTCATCAACACAAACTAATGTTAGTCCCCCTCCCCGGAATCCCCTGAAATCGCTTCTTCCCACTCTGTAGATGCAGCCCTGATGGCTGTGCTGATTAGCCTGTGCAGCAGGCCAGAATTCAGTCTCTGCTGCCCAGTCACGAACAGTGTTTCTGCATTAATGCTGTCATTTTAAATAAACACTCCGCAGTGGACCGGCCCGCCGGTGCCAAGGGCTTGTCAATTAGTCTCCGCTGCCCTATTGATGCAGCGAGCCAGCATGTGGACTCCTGGGGTGGAAGTGGATGACTGTGGTACAGTCAGCGGTCTAGATGCTGGATGTCAATGCAGGCCTGTGTTTCCTCTGGCTGGGCAGCAGTTTACTGTGGGCTGAGTAAGAGAGCGGTCAAGGACAGGGGAACTCAGAGGCCCAGAGAGAGTGGTGTAGAGAGGCAGGGGTGTAGGGTCAGAAGGGGGATTAATGCTAGTATTGTGGTTCTGTTGTCCTCTGCTAAAGTTCATCTGACCCTTGATCTTGACCTGAGCCATCTTAACCTCAGGTGGCTAAGCAAAGGTGACGCTGAGTCTGTTTTGCCACTCACAGCTCTGGGCCTCTGGGGAGATGAACTATGACCTTTATATTGTATTGTATTGTATTGTATTATATTATATTAAATATTCTATAACATTGTATAACATTTTGTATATTTATGCAATTGGCTATCTATTTGTCAATCTATCCATTTAGATTTTGTTTATATATATGTGATGTCATATATTTTATTGCATGTGTGTGTGTGTATGTTTTACATTTTTATATTTTATGTATTATTTAGTTATTTTTATTTATATAAATATATATTTTATAAATAAATGGAAGTGATTTATGCATGTGATCTATCTGTCTGTCTGTCTGTCTGTCTGTCTATCTATCTATCTATCTATCTATCTATCCCATAATTTAAACTCTTTTTTTTTTCCCTAGTAAATGTAGAAAATACCAGCTGATGTGCAGTTGAATGACACAGCAACCATATGTTGTAAGTTAATCCCCAAAAGACACTTTTCTTAGCGTGCATTTCAAGTGCTAAACAAAGTTCATATGCTTTGAAATATATGTCACATACATTTAATGACTTTGGAAAATAAATTTTAAAAAATCGTTATATATTTTCTTCCTCCAGGAATTTAAATTGTGAACAGATTTTGCCTTTCGCGCAGCGAGAATGACCCAATATCTGGAATCAGCTCCAGGAAATAAACTACATACAATCAGAACACCCATAATTAAAAGTATTACTCACGTTGAAGCATGCAATGAAGTATCAACACACCAGCTCTCTGCAGCAAACCATACTGGCTGCCACGCAGGCCGAGTTGGAAGTCTTCCAGGGGTCTTATTCGTGTGTGTGCTTGTGTGTTTGTGTTCCCACAGATGAGTGTGAATCCATTCTTTTGTGTGTGTGGATTTGTGGGTTTGATTATCAATGCCAGAGTGTCTAAGAATGTGTATATATGTGTTATCAGGCAGGCATTTGTTTCAGCTGGCCGTGGGGCTGTACCATCTGCGAATGCCAACGGCTTTGCTGTGTTCGACTTGCTTCTTGGCTGACCCCAGATAACTGGAGCTCACTTTTATGAATCTGACATGAGCAGCCACTCAAACGCAGTGCACGGGAACACGAGCACGCACAAGGTGCTGTGAGGTAACACTTCTGACCTTCTCATAAACATGTCCAGTCTTGCTTTCCTGGAGAGAGAGTGACCTAAGGTCTTGTCCTGTACTTTGCCAAAAAAAAAAACAAACAAGCAAAAAAAAACCAAAAAAAAAAAACCCGCTAGCTTCCTTTTCCATTTGCATTTTTTTTAACAGGCCTTTTTGAATGAAGTCCAATGTGTATCTGTCTGTCATTTGCTTTTCCACACTTCCATATTTACATAATTGCAAAACTTTCAGTCAATTGTCTGGGAAAAGAACGACTGATGATGTAAAATATCTAGGTCATTTCTAAGTTGGAGTGTAATTTATTGAAACTGATTCAGCCAATGGAAAGTATAGACGTTAAAGTATATACATTATCTCCTCCCTTTATGTACCAAGTACTGTTTTTTTTTGTACCAATACTTTTATTCAGTCAAGATGCATTAAACTGATTAAAAGTAACAGTAAAGACCTTTACATTGTTACAAAAGATTTCTATATCAAAAATGCTGCTCTTTTGAACATTCTATTGATCAAATTATCCTGAGAAAAAAAGTATCATGGTTTTCATAAAAATATTAAGTAGCAGAGCTGTTTTAAACATTGATAATATTAAGAAATGTTTCTTGTGCAGCAAATCATCATATGATTTCTGAAGGATCATACTGGAGTAATGATGCTGAAAATTCAGCATTGCATCACAAGAATAAATTACATTCTAAAATATATTCACATAGAAAACAGTTCTTTTAAATCATAATAATATTTCAAAATATTACTGTTTTCAAAGTATGTTTGATCAAATAAATGCAGCATTGGTGAGCATGCAAGTCTTCAAAAACATACAGTAAAAAAAAGAAAAGAAAAAAGTACTCCATCTTCAAATACCAAACCACAATTTGAAGTGATATATTATTGAGTATGTTCCAAAGGCTTAGTTCTCCCAATTTTTCCCATCAGGTGTGTATTAACAGTAATTAGGATCTATATTTACAAAAGAGCAAAGTTTCCACGGCTTTCCAATCTGCTTGCAATTATGATGAGAAAGACGGGCCTCATTATTTCTTCCAGAATACATAATTTCTCATTTGCAGGCGAGACTTAATAATTTTTTCATTATCCAATACGGCAAACACATATGAGCTGAACCATCTGAACCATCCGTGGAAATGATGAATATTTTTCCATACAGATTTGACTCAGTCTGTATATACTAGATCATCCATAAGCATATGAACACATGTAGCTCTCGCTAAACCAGCCTGCTTTCTCCAGGAATGAAAAAAGACGTCCGTGGACACTCGATAGCCGATGGTCGTTGCGGATGAGAATCCTACACCATATGTGTTGGGTGACGTGATGCAGCTCATGACATTGGGCCTGTTGGCTGTAATCAGTTAAGACTCAATGGCATTCCAATCTCCAGCGGTCACTGCGGAGAAGCCCACCACCCGCCTCAACGCTGTCAAGCAGATGTTCTTCTCATATGGTGTGTACTTCATGGCAGGTCTGGTGAGGTTCTCTCGTGCGCACTGCTCTGTGCTATGTGTGTGTTTGGAGACCAGTCTGAAAAGGGGCAGAAACAGTGTTAAAGAGGCGCTAAACGGCGGAAGAGGATAGAAAGATGGATGTTTTGGAGATTCGTGGCTGTGGGACATGGGTTTGGGTGTAAAAGCTATTGGTTTGGTCTAAACCGATAAAAGATTGACCGCATACCGCAGAACCACAACTAGAGTCAGCTTTGAATTTGGCCAGAATGGACAATATCTCACCTTGTGGGTGATTTGTTTAAAAACAAACAAACAAACAAACAAACAAAAAAACCAACTGTATGTGTATAATATATACTATATATATATATATATATATATATATATATATATATATATATATATATATATATATATATATATATATGTATATGTATGTGTGTGTGTGTGTGTGTGTGTGTAGTTAACTAGTATAGTTAACTAAAGCTATTAAACATTGTTTTCAGTAATTAGAATAAAGCTAAAATAAAACAAAACATAAATATTACATAGAAAACAAACAAAATAAATAAATAAATTTGAAATGTTACCTTAAGCAACTAACTGAAATGTGTAAGTTGAAGTATTAAAAATAAAAATATCAAATAAATAAATATATAATTTAAAAAATACAAAATAAAAGCACATAAGAAATTACTAAAACTAAAATGAAAGCTGAACATATTTATAATTCCTATAAAAACAACATATACAAAGCTATTGAACATTATTTTAATTACTGAAAAAAGTTAAAAAAACAAACAAAAAAAAACATTAATATTACATGAAAAACATACTGAAATGTTGCCTTAGCAGCTAACTGAAATAAATACATGTAAGTTGAAGTATTAAAAAAAAAAAAATTATATATATATATATATATATATATATATATATATATATATATATATATATATATACACACATACACACACACACACACACATACATACATACAGGTGCATCTCAATAAATTAGAACGCATCTCAATAAATTAGAATGTCGTGGAAAAGTTCATTTATTTCAGTAATTCAACTCAAATTGTGAAACTCGTGTATTAAATAAATTCAATGCACACAGACTGAAGTAGTTTAAGTCTTTGGTTCTTTTAATTGTGATGATTTTGGCTCACATTTAACAAAAACCCACCAATTCACTATCTCAACAAATTAGAATACTTCATAAGACCAATAAAAAAAAAAAACATTTTTAGTGAATTGTTGGCCTTCTGGAAAGTATGTTCATTTACTGTATATGTACTCAATACTTGGTAGGGGCTCCTTTTGCTTTAATTACTGCCTCAACTCGGCGTGGCATGGAGGTGATCAGTTTGTGGCACTGCTGAGGTGGTATGGAAGCCCAGGTTTCTTTGACAGTGGCCTTCAGCTCATCTGCATTTTTTGGTCTCTTGTTTCTCATTTTCCTCTTGACAATACCCCATAGATTCTCTATGGGGTTCAGGTCTATTGAGTTTGCTGGCCAGTCAAGCACACCAACACCATGGTCATTTAACCAACTTTTGGTGCTTTTGGCAGTGTGGGCAGGTGCCAAATCCTGCTGGAAAATGAAATCAGCATCTTTAAAAAGCTGGTCAGCAGAAAGAAGCATGAAGTGCTCCAAAATTTCTTAGTAAACGGGTGCAGTGACTTGAAACACAATGGACCAACACCAGCAGATGACATTGCACCCCAAATCATCACAGACTGTGGAAATAACAAGAGGAATACGACAACTGTTGCCAAATTCCTTGATACGTCTGTGTGTGGTGGCTCTTGATGCCTTGACCCCAGCCTCAGTCCATTCCTTGTGAAGTTCACCCAAATTCTTGAATCGATTTTGCTTCACAATCCTCATAAGGCTGCGGTTCTCTCAGTTGGTTGTGCATCTTTTTCTTCCACACTTTTTCCTTCCACTCAACTTTCTGTTAACATGCTTGGATACAGCATTCTGTGAACAGCCAGCTTCTTTGGCAATGAATGTTTGTGGCTTACCCTCCTTGTGAAGGGTGTCAATGATTGTCTTCTGGACAACTGTCAGATCAGCAGTCTTCCCCATGATTGTGTAGCCTAGTGAACCAAACTGAGAGACCATTTTGAAGGCTCAGGAAACCTTTGCAGGTGTTTTGAGTTGATTAGCTGATTAGTTGATTAAAGTCGAAATACTACAAGAATAAAGTTGAAATATTTCGAGAATAAAGTCGAAATATTTTGAGAATAAAGTCAAAATATTACAAGAATAAAGTCGAAATTTTTTGAGAATAAAGTCGAAATACTACGAGAATAAAGTCGAAAGGTTTCGAGAATAAAGTCGAAATGTTTCGGGAATTTAAATTGTAAAAATTAAAGTTAGCCTATAATATTTTGAGAGTATAGCCTATTGCGTATTCAAATGGCGCGGATTAAGAGCACCGGGAGAAGATGCCAGGCAGGGGCGTAAATTTCATCTAACAGTAGGGGGGACAAGAAACAAAATTTCTCAAGAGCAATTTTTGAAGGGGACACAAATAATACAGCCAAAATTGTACTTGTAAGGATAGATATGTGTACACAGCATGTGTAAACAGCATGGAGACCGTGTTTAAATATGAGTTCGGTTCATATGGTTCACCACGCGGTCATATTATAATGATTATTTTGCGTCCTCCATAGTATTTTAGGTTTCGTCTGGGACCGAGTACGTCTCTTTAGATATTCAACCGCATTAAGCCTGCCACTTAACATCATACTGAGCAAAACCCAGCACATCGGTAGGTCTACAATATTAGCCTAATATCAGTTCACACACAGGTTTATCGCTGTGTTAGTTGTAGTGGGTGACAAGCTACGGTATTAAGCTTGGTAACCTTATAAATTGCTCATAGAAAATACATTGGATATCATTATTTTTTGTCATGACTAATTTATTAATGATCCAGCATCATCTGTATTAAAGAGAAGGAATGATTTCACCCGATGTTTAAAGAGAATAAAATAGCCTTGACAGCCTATTTTGTGCTTTGTTGCTTTTAATATAACCCAGCTCAGCTTTCAAATTCTTTCAGTTTTATCACGAAATACAAATTATGAACGTGTTTTTCCTCTTTATTTCAAGTTTATAGCAAGATATAAAAGTGAAGGAACATCTGAAAAACAGTAGGCCTATAGCCTAATTTCTAATGAAAATAATGTCTCGTTGTAATCGGAAAGATGATTGACTCACATGCCGCTTAAACTGAAGCGAATACAGCGATCTGTCACGCCACATTAAAAAGCGTGAAAAAACACATTATAATATACATATTGTTTGTATTTCGCTATAAAACTGACAAATTTTGAAAGCTGAGACTTTGGAATATCTCCCGGTGCTCCCAATCCGGGCCATTTGTATGCGCCAAAGGCTAGAATATCTCAAAATATTATAAGTTAAATCTTCATTCATGAAATATTTCGACTTTATTCTCGTAGTATTTCGCCTTTATTCTCGTAGTTTCGACTTTATTCTCGAAATATTACGACTTTAATCTCGTAATCTTAGATTTTTAAAAAAGTTTTAATATGGCACTAAAACGCCGTCATAAAAACCAGTATCTCAAAATATTATAATATTTATATTTGAGTTTCATTAAAAATGGCCATCCCTACAGTATAAATTCTGGTTATCTCTTGTTCTTTGAATTTGTAATAGAGAAGACTGCTGACTTGGCAATGGTCCAGAAGACAATGATTGATTGACACCCTCCACAAAGAGGGTAATTCACAGAAGGTCATAACTGAAAGGAGTGGCTGTTCACAGAGTGCTGTATCAAAGCATATTAAATGCAAAGTTGACTGGAAAGAAGAAATTGGGTAGGAAAAGGTGCACATGCAACAGGGATGACCGCAAGCTTGAGAATGCTGTCAAGCAAAGCCGATTCAAACACTTGGGAGAGCTTCACAAGGAGTGGACTGAAGCTGGATTTAGTGCATCAAGAGTCACCACGCTCAGACGTCTTCAAGAAAAGAGCTACCAAGCCACTTCTGAAACAGAAACAACGTCAGAAGCATCTTACCTGGGCTAAGGAGAAAAAGAACTGGACTGTTTCTCAGTGGTCCAAAGTCCTCTTTTCAGATAAAAGTAAATTTTGCATTTAATTTGGAAATCAAGGTCTGGAGGAAGACTGGAGAGGCACAGAATCCAAGCTGCTTGAAGTCCAGTGTGAAGTTTCTGAAGTCACTGATGATTTGGGGTGCCGTGACGTCTACTGGTGTTGGTCCATTGTGTTTTATCAAGTCCAAAGTCAATGCAGCTGTCTACCAGGTGATTTTGGAGCACTTTATGCTTCCATCTGCTGACAAGGTTTATGGAGATGCTGATTTCCTTTTCCAGCAGGACTTTAGCACCTGCCCACAGTGCCAAAACTACTTCCAAGTGGTTTGCTGACCATGATATTACTGTGCTTGATTGGCCAGCCAACATGCCTGACCTGAACCCCGTTTGGAATCTATGGGATATTTTCAAGAGAAAGATGAGAAACAGTCGATCCAACAATACAGACGAGCTGAATCCTCAATAGTGCCTCAGCAGTGATCGCCTGTGGCACTGCAGAGTGTGTATATATATATATATATATATATATATATATATATATATATATATATATATATATATATATATATACACTCTGTATTCTAATTCTGTTTTATCTATCTGTCTTAGTTAAAAAAAAAAAAAAAAAAAAAAAAAAAAAAAACATTATCCTCTATCACTTGCATATTTATTCTCTAACAGCTAGTTTTTTTATTTGAAAACTAACACTATTCTATCTACTTATTTCTTAAAAAAAAAAAAAAAAAAAAAAAAAAAAAAACTAACTTTCTTTGAAAACGTCTCAGGTTACATATGTAACCATGGTTCCCTAAGTAGGGAACGAGACACTGCATCCTCTAGGGGTCGCTATGGGGAACGCCATCAGCGTGACCGGTGTCTGAAGCATATATCTAAACACGACAATAACATTGGCCGGCGACAGCCTATGACGTCATTACCTGGCGCCGCCACAGTATAAAGGGGCTCCGGGAAAATACGTCATTCACTTCTTCATTTGAAGCTTGCGTCCGAAGCATGGCACCGAGCCTAGAGGACGCAGTGTCTCGTTCCCTACTCAGGGAACCATGGTTACATATGTAACCTGAGACGTTCCCTTTCAAGGGAACTTCGAACTGCGTCCTCTAGGGGTCGTTATGGGGAACGGAATACCCACGCCGCCATGCTGAGGGGAGTGCAAAGCCAGGCACAAATGGCGAGCACTAAGCGCCAACTCTACCCGGCTAAGGGAGTTGCCCCTGGGACGGGTGAACGGCTGTCAGTGACATTATCCCTGAACTTACCTGTTAGGGGCCGGGCCTCCTGGACCCAGAGTAGAGCTCAAAGGCTTGGAATCAGAAGCAGAGATTCCTTTAAGGGGATACGACCAAGCGCCTAGGATAGTAACTAGGTCTTGGCCTGTCACCCAGGGGCTACTGCTTGCTCTGCATGAGCTCGCTGAAGGAACTGTCTCAACAGATCCTTGGTAGCAACACCCTGTTCAAGTCAGTATCAATAGGGATACATAGATAGAGTGGGGCCCAAGGTGAAACCGGGGCCTGACCGACTCAAAGAAAGGGCACAAAGCCACAGTGCATAACCCATACCGTACAGGATTTTAGAAAGACCGGAAAACACTTGGTGTGTGATCTTACCACAACGTGGCTTTCAGAAAGTACACAGACTAGCATGCGTACTTACCATAACATGGATTGTAAACACCGTTCTAGGGTTCTGAAGAACATAGGGTCACAGAGCTCTGGGGGAGTGAAGAACCCAACTCTCAGCATGAGAGGGAACTCAGACGCTCAGAAGTGAGCGGCATGCTCATAGGTAACCCTCTATGATGAGGGGAGCAATGCTAGCTCTACCAACAAGGAGAGCAACCCCACAGGGAGGCATAGAGAGACCTTACAACCTGAGGCTGCTGATAACAGAGCTCTGGGGGAGCGGAGAACCCAACTCTCAGCATGAGAGGGATCTCAGACGCTCAGAAGGGAGCGGCATGCTCATAGGTGACCCTCAATAGTGAGGGGAGCAACGCCAGCTCGACCAACAAGGAGAGCATATGGTCACAGAGCACTGGAGAGCGGAGAACTTAATGCTCAGCACGAGAGGGAACTCAGACGCTCAGAAGGGAGCGGCATGCTCATAGGTGACCCTCTATGGTGAGGGGAGCAATGCTAGCTCGACCAATAAACATGGCTCTGGAGAGCGGAGAACCTAACTCTCAGCATGAGAGGGAACTCAGATGCTCAGAAGGGAGCGGCATGCTCATAGGTGACCCTCAACAGTGAGGGGAGCAACGCCAGCTCGACCAACAAGGAGAGCATATGGTCACAGAGCACTGGAGAGCGGAGAACCTAACTCTCAGCACAAGAGGGAACTCAGACGCTCAGAAGGGAGCGGCATGCTCATAGGTGACCCTCTATGGAGAGGGGAGCAATGCTAGCTCTACCAACAAGGATAGCAACCTAACAGGGAGGCATAGAGAGGCCAAACAACCTGAGGCTGCTAAATGACAGCTCTGGAGAGCGGAGAACTCATCTCTCAGCATGAGAGGGAACTCAGACGCTCAGAAGGGAGCGGCATGCTCATAGGTGACCCTCAATAGTGAGGGGAGCAACGCCAGCTCGACCAACAAGGAGAGCATATGATCACAGAGCACTGGAGAGCGGAGAACTCATCTCTCAACACGAGAGGGAACTCAGACGCTCAGAAGGGAGCGGCATGCTCATAGGTGACCCTCTATGGAGAGGGGAGCAATGCTAGCTCTACCAACAAGGAGAGCAACCTAACAGGGAGGCAAAAGAGGCCTAACAACCTGAGGCTGCTCACTGACATGGAGAGCGGAGAACTCATCTCTCAACACGAGAGGGAACTCAGACGCTCAGAAGGGAGCGGCATGTTCATAGGTGACCCTCTAAGGTGAGGGGAGCATTGCCAGGCCTGACCAACAGGGACCCAATAACCAAACATATCTGGAGAGCTATCGCTCCTCAGAGCCAAGCACTCAGGAAGGGTTTCCGCAGAAACACCTCTCACTCTCGTACCTCCGGGAAAGCAGTGTACTCAAGCTCACTCCACAGAGGGGCATATTCACTGATTCGCCGTAAGTAATGCTGTGTTAAGTGGATGACTCAAATCTCAGGAAGCCTCTCAAGGCGAGACATGAGTAGTACGTCCTGGCTGGGGCAGCTTCTCGAAGCAAACACTCAGCCAGGACGTCAGGGAGCACATCACAAAGCATTACACTCCGAAAAAGGCTCAGCCTGAATGGAGGACTGCGAGGACTGATGGAGTTGCAGCGCTATACTGGGGACCTGAAGGCCAAAGAGGCTCCCACAGAAGCCTAGCGACTTGACTGCATGATCCAGCAAGCATGAAGCTGAAGTAGTAAGGCTATCATCCAGGCTGGATCCAGTACCAACGGGTGAGACCATCACCACAATCAGTCGACAGATCGAGAGGTTCTGACTAGAGTCAAAGCGTACAAAAAACAGGCCCACATAGCGCTGCGGAGAAATTAAATGGATCGTACTCACCAACCACAGCTCCCGTGCAGGTCCAACATAAGACTGTAACGCAAGTGCAGGAGGGTGGTGGCTTCAGCAAGCATTGAGGAGGCTCGCAAGCCAACACTTGAGCACGGAGAGTCATACAACCCCTGCAAAAAGAAGGGCGTGCAGTATAATGTGGTTAGAACATGTTATAAAATACCTTAGGAAATTACTGATAGGGAAGATTTCCCGTCAGGTCCTTTCAACGTTCTGCCCATGAACCGCGAATCGCGGGCAATGGGCAGATAATTCTCACCGCACCCGCCACGCGCAGCATGTATTCAACTCCCACAGGAGCTAAACGCGCTCCGCCCACACGCTAGATTACCTTGGAAATTAAGCGAGAACAGAGCCGCCGCCGCGAATGCGTCGCTATTCCCGCGAGAGGCGAACACACTCATGCAGACACAGGTATACAACTCGGGTAAAAGTGAAGCACTCACCTCCCCTCTCAGTAGTCCCGCGAATGCATCACGATGAGCACAAGCAGTCTCCTCGTGAGTGTAGTATGTGGAATTCATGCCTATTTCTCACGAGAAATAAGCAACGAATGCAAAGAGTACATTCAACTCCCTCGAGAGCCGAACGCGCTTGCTCTTCACCACACACACAACACGCGAGCTGCGTGAAACTGCGGGTATCAGTGCGTGCTTATCCCTCACAAGAAACAAGCAATGGATGCGACGAGCGCATTCAACTACCTCAGGACTGAACGCGCTTGCTCTTCACCACACACACAACCCGCGAGCCGTGTGAAACTGTGCGTATCAGAGCAAAACCTCTGGCGAGAGAACACGCACTCCTAGTCGTGCTTAGCTTCTGCTAGCATAAACAAACAGTCAGTGAAGACGAAGAAGAGAATGACGTATTTTCCCGGCGCCCCTTTATACTGTGGCGGCGCCAGGTAATGACGTCACAGGCTGTCGCCGGCCAATGTTATTGTCGTGTTTAGATATATGCTTCAGACACCGGTCACGCTGATGGCGTTCCCCATAGTGACCCCTAGAGGAAGCAGTTCGAAGTTCCCTTGAAAGGGAACTAACACTAGCTTTCTTTTTTCTATTGTACCTACTTCATTTCTTTAAGAAGAAGGAAAAAAAAACCTTGCTACGTGTGTATATATATATATATATATATATATATATATATATATATATATATATATATATATATATATATATAAACACTTACCGTTTTTGGCTAGATAACTTTTGGCTAGATATCTGTAAATCTGAAATTAAACATTAAGACTTAAAATAATAGATAACTTTGCCTTAAAATAAACTGTACGGCTCATTTTAATTACAGGCCTGATCTCAGTTAAAATTCCAACAGCATTGAATCACATTTATTTCCATGCATCATATCTAATAATCATTAAGTGGAGACTTGGAAATTTGCTCCTTATATTTTTCCATGTAACAATCCAAGTTGCTGTTGCTTCATCACACAAACTTCAAAGTGGGAAAATTTCCCAGGAACAAATGCAGCTTCACCTGAAAGTGTGAATTTGTGAAGACACAATTTTTTTTTCTTGCTGAATCTAAAAATAGAATATTATGAATATTTCCATCCCTCTGATTAAATTACTGATATGATGAATAGACTTGAATTTTTCTAGCATGATTTACTCACCAGTTTTCTTCTATCCAGCAGGTCAAATTGGACCTGCTTTACATAAAAACTCATTAACCAGAAGAAACATGTGTCTATTTGAAGTCAGTGCAACCACAGAATTCAACAGACATAAAAAAAAAATTTGTGTCATAGTTACTGTCATACTTCTTGTTCAGAATGTAAATCTTCCTTGCAGTTTGGAGAAGAAACATGGCAAAGTTGCAATACATATGATTCAGAAATGCAATTCGCAGGCAACATCAATCCATGCTAAATCATTTCAGCACATGCAATGGGCATATTGTGGTCTGGCTGTTGCTCACGAATGTATTTTTAGCTCAACTTCGTGTGGTTGGCGGACCGAGATGGGCCTAGCCATCATCCTGATAAAGAGACATGAAATATGAAGTATCTCTAATGCAAAACATGCAATGAGCAGCCCACATGCTCTATTTCTGCTCTTTGATTTTAAGAAACGCTTGTATCGATGCCTTGAAGATGTATTCATGAGTGAACTGCATAAAATAAAATGCAGGGTTCATTCAAAGGGCCTCAGAGTCTTTATTAATCCGCATCTGGTCTTGTCATCAAGGCAGCATCAGAATAATGAGGTTAGCGAAAGGGAACAGTACATCAATGGCAAGTACATGACTACACAGCAGTGTGTTAGTGAAAGCACACTGTAACTGTGTTTTTAGGATTGTTTTTATTTTTATTGTTTGGGTGTAACACATATACTATTGCAGCAATGACTGAATGGATTACTGGTAATTCTTAGATTAATTGCTCAGTGGACCTTAATTTGAGTAGATGATATGTTTAATTTGATGTGTTTAATTTGATATGTTTAATTTGATGTGGACAAAGATTTTTATTATTATTATTATTATTATTATTATTATTATTATTATTATTAATAATAATAATAATAATAATAATATAAAAATAAAAAAAAATATATAAAATAAAAAAAATATATATTAAAAAAAAATATATATATTTATATTATTTATATATATATATATATATATATATATATATATATATATATATATATATATTTATATATATATATATATATATATATATATATATATATATATATATATATATATATATATTATAAATTTAAATTTTGTTAAATTAGAATTTAAAATATGGTAGGTAACCAATGTATGTATGTGTGTGTATACTTTTTTTTCGTTTTAAATTTTATTTTACAATATTATTGAAGTATGTATGTATATATATATATATATATATATATATATATATATATATATATATATATATATATATATATATATATATATTAGACATTTTTATTATAATTGTAATTGTTTTGTAATATATATATATATATATATATATATATATATATATATATATATATATATATACTGTATATATATATATATATACTGTATATATATAAATTCTTGATTTTATTTAAAATTTATTTTTAATATTAATGTATATTTAAATTGTTATATTAAAATTTATTTTAGGTAAGATATTTAGACTTGTATCTTACATGTCTATTTTTATTTACTTTTATGTTGAAAAAAAAGTGAAAAAAAGAAAAATTGATAGTCTAAAACATACTATATAAAATCTACTATGATTTATTATTGTTATTATTTATTTATTTTTTTCTGGCTGTCTTCATCTTTCCAAAGATGTTCCATTGTGATTTTTTTTGTTCCTTTTTTGTTCCTTTTTTTTTGTTTTTGTTTTTGCATCAGAATAAATACGGGACTTGGTCAGTAATGTTATTAAATGAGTTCCATGCCACAGTGCAGCAGACTTCATGTTTTCTTCATATAGGCAGCATCGCCTGATTCATTACCATGAATGATCTTCAAATGTCTGGCTTGTCGTGCAGTAGCCTGGTCGGGCCTCTAGTCGTGCGTCTGCTATTTTCCTCCTTTATTCATTTGTGTTATGAACTGCCTGGAGCAGGACAGAACCGGGGTCCTCGAGACTTGGATTTGATTCAAGACCAGTAAGTATTTTCAAAAGAGAAGTCAAGAGGAAATGACTTCATTGTTGAGAGAATAAAGGAAAATGTCCACCTGGGGAATGTGTTGTTAATCCAACCTGCTCAGGCCTCGAGAAGCAGTGAGTTATTCATGTGTACTGCACCGCTGAAGGGCTATTGATAGGAAAATCCCATAATTAAAGTTGCATCACGGTGGTTTCTGTAAAGTTCAAATTGTATAATTACTGGTGGATGACAGTCTTTACTACATTTAGCACTTCTAAAAAAAAAAAAAAAAGACGTGCAAGATATAATTTATTCATTGATTCACTTCCTACATAAAAGTAGTTTTAGAGTTGCAAAAACTGATTTTCATATTTAGTATTTTTGTCTTGTTTTCCAGTACAAATATACAAACATTCTTGAATCACAATACATTGACTTAAGAAGCAAAATGACCAACCTGATCTCATGGTGAAAATGTACCTGTGGGAACTTTTTCGCAAGATGCGAAATACGTACTGCCATGTACGTTTCGTGACATATTCGATGTGCAATGTCCACTGAGTGGCGCTAAAAGAGTGTTTGTTTTTCCCTGGAACAGATGAACATACACATGGTACGTTTTATGTGACGTTAGTTTTGTAGGTGTCACCACAGTTCTGACTTGAAATGTCCGTTGAGTGGAGCTATATCTCGGTGATGTTTTAAAATAACGTACCATCTGCACTGCACCTAAACCTACCTGATAGTATGAACAAAAGCGAATGTGATGTAAAAATGCAATTGCACACATGCCGTTTTAGCTTGTTTTTCTCTCCGTCATCTTTCAGCTCTTTCATCGTGAGTCGTACCCAAGGATTCCGAATCCTAAGTCCAATTCTGTGCCAGCTGAGCTAACAAGGAAGCTTGTTAAAAGCGAAACACATGGAGCTGTAATCATAACTATGTACAAAAACGATTACAAGTGCTCGATATTTTACACTATATTTTTCTAGTGTTCATTTCTGTTAGAAACTGCAGCGAGATGTACTTGCTGGTACGTATTTAGTGTCTTGTGAAAAAGTTCCCACGAGGTACTTTTTTTTTTTTTTTTTCATAAGAGCAGGTAGAAAATTACGTCATCTTATTTTCTGAAAATGTACCAAAACTGTGAGAGTTTTTGCTTAAAACAAGAAAAAAAATATCTGCCAGGGTCAGAAAAATAAAATTAATTTAAAAGAAAAACAAGATTTATTTATCTGACCCCAGTGGCAGTTGTCTTCAGAAAACAAGACTTTATATTTTGCTTCATATTTCATTTTGAGTCTTTGAGTCATTTTGTTTCTGAAGTAAATTTATCTCCATTTAAGAATGTTTAGATATTTGTACTGGAAAAAATATGGAGGAAGAAAATCATGTTTTGAACATTCTCAGAACTTTGACTAACATTCTGACAAGGTTCTCTCAAAATTATGAACAAACATCCTTCCCGTAATGTTTATTCAAACATAGAATGTTCGTTCAAAGTTATCTGGCCTTTAACAATGTTCTCAAAACATTAGCTCAAAAATGTTATTTATGCATCATTCATGTTTCACTTTGATGTTTATCTAATGTTTTTAAATGTTACTACTTGTTTTAGAATTTTCAGAGACCATTCAAAAGTAACATTCCCATAATGTTTGCAAAATTCTAAAACAGAATGTTTCCTTAATGTTCATATAACCAAGAAAAAACTAGACATTTTGAATGTTCAGAGAACAAAAGAAATCATATTTTCAGGACTTAATGGATATGTTAGAAAGATATTCTTAGAACATCACTAAGGCTGCATTCAATTTATTAAACATACAGTAGAACTAGCAATATTATCAAATATTATTACATTTTAAAATAACTGTTTTCTATGTGAATACATTCTAAAATGTAATTTATTCCTGTGATGAAATGCTGAATTTTCAGCATCATTACTCCAGACTTCAGTGTCACTGCTCAAGAAAATAAGTAAATAAATAAATAAAAATAGGTGCAATGTTAAAAACGATTGTGCTGAAATGGTGATACTTTTTTCAGGATTCTTTAACTAATAGAAAGTTCAAAAGAAAATAATTTACTTGAAATAGAAATGTTTTGTGACCTTATGTCTTTACAGTCAATTTTGATCAGTTTATATATCCTTGCTGTTGGAATGAATGAATGAATGAATGAATGAATGAATGAATGAATGAATGAAGGAAAAGGACGTGAGGCCAAGTATGGTGTCACATACTTGGAATTTGTGCTCTGCATTTAACCCATCCAAGTGCACACACACAGCAGTGAGTAGTGAACAAACGCGCACACACACACACACACACACACACACACCGTGAACACACACCCGAAGCAGTGGGCAGCCAATGCTGCGGCGCCCGGGGAGCAGTTGGGGGTTCGGTGCCTTGCTCAAGGGTCTCACCTCAGTCGTGGTATTTAAGGTGGAGAGAGCGCTGGATATTCACTCCCCCCACCTACAATCCCTGCCAGACCTGAGACTCGAACCCGCGACCTTTGGGTTACAAGTCTGACTCTCTATCCACAACTGCCCCACGAATGAATGAATGAATGAATATTGAACCCAATACTGTTTTATCATTCACAAAAATTGTGAATTCAGTTTCTTGGAAAAGAAACAGCATACTGCTGTACAACAGGCTGCATGATTTGAGGTATCATTCACATATACAGCACAAACAGCATGGGACGAGTTAGCAGTCAAAATTCAGTCTTAGCAAGCATGTCCAGCAGGGCTTAGCAAGCATGTCTAAAACTCACTGTCACTTGCAAATAAGTTGAAACGTCATTCAAAAATTCTTGTGAGGAAAATACAAGTATTATGTTTCAGTCATGTAGCCACTTAAAAAAATAAAGCAATGTATAATAACATGCTGGAAAGTGTCCCTTTGTACATAGGAATCAGGACTTTTATTCCCTATTGTATCAATAAAAACACATCATTTGTGATCTAAGCATGCCATTGAAGTTGTCTAACCATAAATATGTCTATGCTGATCAGATTTATGCATTACTCACCATTCTGGATTCTCAGAACAGAGGTCTTGTTACGGTCCTTATGAATTCATCGGGGACCAAATCTCCAATTTCTAGTAGGAGCAGTCAGTGAAGTTTGGATGGGTAAAGGTCTTATTACCTTAGAGACCAGGATGGATTTGAGTTTTGACAGATAACACTTCCCACAACATAGGTGTGGGCCTCAGCCTATTAACAAGAGCTCAGGACCCTAGTCACTGAAAACTATCACATTTGGATCCAGCAGCGGTAAACAACCGTCAATTTTCATCCCGCATCTCAAGCAGTAGAGAAGACGGAGACTGACCCGAAGCCTGATCCCTCCATCTCACATCATGACCTGAACGCCGCCCCACAGAGAGATCATTCCTGGACGTCTGCGTTTAAAGAGGCCTTCGGTGATGCACAGCTGATCTAATGGTATCGGCTCCTGTGATTTCTGCAACACTCCTGGACTGACCACGTGCACGATTGAGGTGATGACCTATTGACCTAGTATCCATGCCATGTTCTCTTCACTGTCTGTGCATATGCATATTGCATGCAAAAAATATGAAAATAAAAATAATTCAAAATAACAAAAGACAAAATAATGTTACAAACACTGAAAAAATGGTTGCTGCAATTATCACAACTTAAAATTTGACATTAGAATAAGTAATGCAATGTTTCAACTAAAAAAGTTTTTGCTTGACTTAAAATAGTAGGTTTAGTTAGCTTTAGTTTATTGTAGTTAAACTGAAAATTTAAGTTATCCCAACCAGCAAATTTTAAGTTGCTGTAATTGCAGCAGTTTTTTTAATTTTATTATTATTATTATTTTTTTTTTTTTACAGTGTCTTACAGTCATATAGCATTTTTTTTCATATTACAGTAGTCAACATTTGAAGTGGATCAAAAAAGTTAATCAAAGTTGTCCTAAGACAAGAACGAGTATTGTTTTTGTTTTAGAACAACTTTGATGAAAGGTTTTGATCCACTTCAAATGTTGACTACTATATTATTATTTTATACAACATGTGCTTTAAAGGAATAATTTAGCACTGGATTTGCCCAATTTCAAATATTTACAAGATATTCAGTTTTGTTTAAGGTACTAGAAATGCATAAGCAGAACTATTTATTCCATTTTGTATTTTGCATTTTACTAATCAGTGTATATGTATTCAATATATATACATTTAATAATTCTGAACATAGTAATCTGGCTTTTTGTAGAAAGGAACATAGTCAGTGTCACAAAATTTGATTACCATTTAGTTTAATTAGTGAACTAAAATACTTTGGAATCTGAAATACTTCAAATTCATTTTATTCAATAATTTTGGGTTACACTTCATTGAAGGTGTCCTTGTTATAGTGTAGTTATACATTGAAGTACTGAGTAATATTAATTAACTACATGTACTCACTATGTGGGTAGGATTAGGGTTGGTTACTTGCATGTAATTATGCATCATTCATTGTTATTATAATGGTAAGTAAATGTAAAATGTAACGTGTAGCATATATATATATATATATATATATATATATATATATATATATATATATGTGTGTGTGTGTGTATACATATATGTATATATATGTATGGTTAGGTTTAGGTTAATTTGTCACAGGCCAACTCAAATGATTTCTTACAATTTTGCCATTTCATACAAATTATTATGTTTAATTATGAATTAAATTGGACCTCATGCCATAAGCCAATCACATGATTATGCGAGACTACAGCTAAAATGTTATAGCAAAGTGTCATTATTTGCACTGCACATGGGCTTCTTCTCAATCAGTATGCTGATTGTACACTGTAGACCACTGGCTTCCCGTGATCATTAAGCTCACAGCCATTATGGAAATTCCACAGAGCTCTTTTATTATGCGTGGTATCTGAGGCCTCACAGTGGGATGTGATGTCATATAGTTATCTAGTGCGGGAAATGTGTTTGTATCTCATAATCACAATGCCTGTATCTATTTCAACATGGAGGTCCACTATCTACAATGGGATCAAATTTCCTTGCAAGTTCACTGGTAACTCTGTGGTCACTATCTATTGTTTCCCTTGGAATGGAAAACATACAGTCATCAGAGCCAGCAGCTGCTGGTCATACGTAATCGCTCTGAAAGATGTAGAGTGTGTTGTCTTTTAAATGCGAAACTGGCTTAAACTGAACATCAAGGCGACCAGCATCACAGAATAAATGCACCAGCATTGACTCAGTTCCCAAAATTGCAGAACTGTATGACAATATGTTTTACAAAATTGGGAAATTGTTATTTTCTTTTGTAAAATATTCTCTAAAATGTTTAATATGTTATGCAATTTATTTTTTTAAGAAAATACAAAATACGTACAAGTGTTTATGAATGTGTTGCTGTTATATTTATAATAATCAAGACTAATTATAAGTTTAACACCAGTGCATTTGTTTAATGAAGTAAACACATTTTCTTATTTTGACATGAATCACCCACAACAGAATGAAACATTTATAAGGACTGATCGGAACTGTTGTGACAACAAATCTGTAAATGATCGAAACATGCAATGTTATACCATAACATTGATAGTGTTTCGATTATAATTCATACTTGTTTGGCTTTGGTAATTAAAATCAGCCATACAAAGAGTGCTAATGACTTGCATTAGTTCCATCTGGAGTTCATTCATCAATAAATGTGTCATTAAAATAGTTCTCAGACAAGTTTCGGCACCATATACTGATTAATGAGAGTCCCGCTTTGGGATTGTATGATTATTGAACCCGCACCTGTGACAGGAACCCTCGCAAAGTTTCCGGCAATTCCATGTTTTTGACTGGTCGTCAGAGAATTAAGAAATGTCTCTAATGTTACATGCTGTGGGGATTTTATCCCAAAATAAAAAAAATATGTCCACACTTTATGCATGAATACAAATGAGACAAACCTGAATTTGCAATACATTTAGTTCATCCAAAAGTTCATCCAAAATTTGCTTCACATTTCCTCACCCTCAAGCCATTCAAGATGTAGAAGAGTTTGTTTCTTCATCGGAACAGATTTGGAGAAATTTGGCCGTACATCACTTGCTCACCAATGCAACTGCAGTGAATGGGTGCCGTCAGAATGAGAGTCCAAACAGCTGATAAAAACATCACAATAATCCACAAGTAATCCATACCACTCCAGTCCATCAACTAATGTCTCGAAAAGTGAAAAGCATCATGTTTGTAAGAAACAAATCCATCACTTCTGGGCAAAATACCAACCCATAATCCATAAAATCGTTTCCTCCAGTAAAATAATCCATCTCCTGTTTTTCTCTTGCATAAAAATCCACCTACATGTTTGTTTAGAACTGTTTTGGACTGCTTGTAAACGTGCTTGATCTGTACATACTTCTCTCCTGATTCAAATGAGATAACTTTATCACTGCAAAAAGCAAAATTATGGATAGAGGACTTATTTGAAATGAAAAACGCCATAATAATGGATTTTGATTTTTTTTTTTTTTAACAAACATGCAGTTTTTCACTTCCCAAAATGTTAATTGATGGACTGGAGTGATGTGGATTACTTGTGGATTATTGTGATGTTTTTATCAGCTGTTTGGACTCTCATTCTGATGGCACCCATTCACTGCAGAGGATCCATTGATGAGCAAGTGATTTAATGCTACATTTCTCCAGATCTGCTCTGATGAAGAAACAAACTCATCAATCTCCCTCCTCTGCTTCAGTCATCTATCTCTTTCTTCTTGAGCATTCATACAAACCTTTATCTATTACAAATGTTTGGGCTAAGGATCTTAATGAGAATGTGCATGTTTTATTTTCGGATCAGGTATGGGGTATGTTTAAATTGTCTAACCCTGATTCATTGCAAATTGCTGCATAGGGTTGACTCCAATGAAACGTTTTTATATGAATTTGTCATCTTCTCCTAAGTGTAATCTCTGTTCGCAAGGATCTTTAGACACGTTTTTTGAACGTGTGACTCCGCACCATTTTTTCATGAATGACTTCTGGGACTTCACCTTGTCCGTCCAACAAAGATGTTTACTGTTAGCTGCTCTCACAGCAGCAAAAAAATTGCTAGTCAACCGTTGGAATCCTCCTCACACAATGGACAGACGAACCTGGACTGTGTATTTGTTGGACATTATCTCGATGGAACTCTCAACTTCTCGTATACATGGATCTAATGTGAAAACTGTACATTTATGGCATTCAGCTTTTAATGTTGTGTCATCTTTTCTAAAAATCTTTGAAAAAATTATTTTATATATATTTATTTATCTAAGAATATTATTAATTAATTAATTAATTAATTAATTAATTATTTTTTTAAAGTCTACCAGGGGGTGGGTTCTAAATTTGCACAGCTGCTTTTTGTTTTATA
This sequence comes from Spinibarbus caldwelli, assembly GCA_039654775.1. Taxonomy (NCBI): domain Eukaryota; kingdom Metazoa; phylum Chordata; class Actinopteri; order Cypriniformes; family Cyprinidae; genus Spinibarbus; species Spinibarbus caldwelli. The sequence goes on from CM077232.1 coordinate 5,957,168, forward strand.
CTATTGTTCCCAAGAAGAAATTTCAATAAACATAACTAATCCTAACGAAAAAAAGAAAAAAAAAGAAAAGAAACAAACTCATCTACATCTTGGATGGCCTGAGGGTGAGTACATTTTCAGCAAGTTTTCATTTTTGTGTGAACTATTCCTTTAAAGCTTGCCTAAATCCTTTATAAAAAAGACCTCAGATGGCTGTTATTTAAACTGAAATTATGTATAATGCATATTGGGTGTGTGGGTTTACTTAGCTAAATTGTCCCCAGAAATTAGCTAAATATGACAACAGCTGCCTTTAGGGACATCTGGAAAAGTCCTCAATTAGAAACACATTTTTCTTTTCTAAAAATATTAAAAAATATTTATTTCAGGGTTGCACTTGGTCTGCAGTAATTTTATAATTTATTAAAAACAAAGCAGTCAAGAGAATGTGCTCATTTACAGATAATAGTTAAGCAAACATGGTAGCACAAGAAAGATTTTATTAACTGCTAAAACGTTAACTCGTCTGGTTTGTTCATTTACCTCTCAGTAGGACACTTAAGGAAGGAGTGTCTAAGACAAGAAATGAGAGCATAAATCTCGGCCTTCGTAACATTTATCAAGTGATCCATCGTTTTGCTGGATTAGTAGATGTTAGGGCAGCATGTTTGTTTACTTTGGCCTGGTCGCCATGTTTGCTAGAGCAATCTGTGACCACAGTGCAATTGAACACCATCCAACCAGAACCACCGCGAGTAAAAACATAATTACGGTCGCTTTCATTTCAACCGAAACTGATCTCATGACCTTTCTCAAATTTCGGGTGGAATCTCAGTGTGTGATGCACTGACGGGCCGTAACTGGGAGACTTATCAAGCCATGCAGTGATGTCAAAGGACACATAATGGATCTGGGTAAAGGAGCTAATTTAATGTGATGCTTATTACCACCGCATGCGATATCACAGCGGGACGTCCTTCACTCAAAAGCCCAGCTGAGGTCAACGAGCGATAGTGCCCAAGACAAGCAAAGTCTAACCTTACTGTGTCATTCAGAATATTCATTCATTTCTTTCTGGACTGTATTGATCTCAGTGAATTACGCCACGCTATGAGATATATTAACTGTTACAGAAGTTAATGTGTGTAATACATGGATTTAATTCAAACATTATACAACTCACGAACAGTTAAACTGCAAATAAAGTCAGGTAAATATTTACCACAAATATTCCATTCACTTAAAATGACCTTATAAAAGAGGAGTGACAATATGGATAAATAGTAAATAAAAGTATATATAAAATGTAAATATTGAGGACTATATATATATATATATATATATATATATATATATATATATATATATATTACAAAATAACATTTGGGTAATTCGGGTATAGTTTTATCCAAAAGTATAAGCAAGCAAGTAACTAAGTAAATAAGTACTTAAGTTATATGAATTATAGAAACATTATATGAAACACTTAAAAAAATAAAAATTACAAAATAAAAAGTAATGAAAATAATATAACTTGAATTTATTCTTAAAATATATGCTCTATAATCTGGTCTATAATAAAACCATGAGAGCAACTTGCAGCACTAAATTTACACTCAGTATTTTTTTCCGCCATTGTTTTACCCAAAAGTAACTACTTAAATAAATAAATAAAATTAAATATTTAATTTTTTTTTTAATTAATAAACTATTAAATATTATATTATATAAATATATAAATATTGTATTATAATGTATAAATATTACATGAAACACTTGAAAAAAATACAAAATAAAAACTAATAAAAATGACAAAAACACATCAAACTAACCTGAATTAAACCTGAAAATATAAAAATCAAAGCTAATTCAAAATATTAATGAACACTATATTACATTAATAATAATACTCAAGTAACTAAATATAAATATTGGTTTTGCCATCTGATTGTTTGGTGACCTTGGTCAGGGAACAAGACCTTCAGTTTAATTTCTCTGCTTGAACTTTTCACTAGACTCTTGCAGCCTACAAGACATATGAGAGAGGGCCTTGTGCAGTAAGAGATAGACTCGTGCCACTCACCTAACAACAAAGCCATTGTATGGCGTGCCAACCGGAGAGCACCTTCTCAAAGCACCGCTGCTGAAAACAACACGGCATGTGTGACGACAGCTGGCGTTATGAGCCGTGACATTACAGCCAGTGAAGGGTATGTTTGTGTCTGATAGGGAGTAGACGTGCTGTGGGAAGGGGTGACACTCTTTGAGCATCACAGAACATAATACAGTCAAAAGTCAAATTCATGGGTTCTGCTGTTACAGAAACTACCTGGCAGGAATGAGATCTGGTACCTTACATGGCGATAAAGCCTCAGCTTGTTTTTCACAGTACTGCCTAAACTAGAGGTGTCCATGTTGGCTGGGCAATTCCCTATAAGAAAAGTTTATAGAAGAAGCTCCAGGCAGTGTAACATTAAGTATAGACAAAGAAAGTATGTTTTTTTTTTTTTTTTCATAAAATCTTTGGTTCAAAGGGACAATTAAGTATTTAAAAGTATAGTAAGCAATTGTTTTTGGAATACCACACACACATACATACAAAAAGTCCCTGCAGAGACAAAAGTCTCTTATGCTCATCAAGGTTGCATTGATGTATGCATTAATGTTTGTATAATACAGAAATAACAGTAAGATTTTTGTATTTTGTATTCATGCATAATAATAATCAAAAATTATTATTATTACTATTTAAATATTTTTAATTTATTTTTATATTTTTAATAATTTTAATATGCAGATTTGGTTCTTAAGAAACATTTGTTATTATCAAATCATGTTAAAAATAGTTGTTCTGCTTAAAAAAAGAAAAGAAAATGAAATTTACATTTACATGTTGTGAAAACTTTTGTGGCATTATGAATATCGTTACTGTCACTTTTACTCAATTTAATGTGTCCTTACTGAATAAAAATGTTGATTTCTTAAATAAATAAATAAATCATACTGAGCCCAAACATTTGAACGGTAGTACAATTATACAAATTATTAACAAAAAATAAAATAAAATGAAATGAAACAAAATAATACAATAAAAATTACAATAACTATTCCTAATAATAAAAAAAGAAACACCTGAGATGCTGGTTAGATAGTAAAAAAACGTTAAATATTTGCCATAATTTATCATCATCCCTGTTAAATGCTGGCAAAAGCTTAAAATAGGTGGGGATAAACATCCAATGTTGTTCACACCACGTGCACAATTTGAGACATGGCCCGAAGTTTGGCCTTGGTTGTTTCCAGTCTACCAAGAACTTTGATTCTGTGGAAGCATGTCCACATCTTTTGTTTTCCAGTGATTACGTGCAGAACTTTCCTCACATTCAAGAGCCCCTAAAGACCTGTGCAAACACTGGAGGATTTCTCACACCCTCACTGCTGCTGACCTCTGTCAATATGTTCTCATTGTGAGTTTACTACAGAGCAGACACTTGTCTGAAGCACTCACTTTATCTATAAAACAGAGTTATCCCCCACGTCTGCTTACTGTCACAGCAAGAATTTGATTCATACGTTAACGGCTAATAACTCTTACACGCATCACAATTATTGTGTCTGTAACAGAAATTACGTTTTCCTCCATTATGAGAGGCCACAGGGGTTCAGACTGTGTTTACTTGGCACATACGTGACCCCAGCGCCGTCTAATGTATCAATCACCCGCTCCAGAGTTGCTCAAACTTGGTTTTCAGTGTTAGCTTTCCCCATCCCTCAGCAATATTTTAAATGCTAATATAACATGGGTTTGACTGATTTCAAGCCACTAGTTTATTTGATATATCCAAGCCACTGTGTTTAGTAACTTTAAATGATAGGTTTCATTTTAAAAGAATGAAGGTTTATGTAAAGCTCTTGACTCGTATGATAAATGCAGTTAGACAAGGATCGTAAATTTAAGCGTCTTACGGTCAGCTTGTGAGCCGTTTGTGAAAATGCGATGAGATCTTTGCCTAGTGTATTCTCCAAAAATGTTCTCCCTAGATGATGCATTTTATAACTCCCTGGTTTTCCTGGTTAAAGATCAAAGATCCTACAGCATGACAAAACTTCAGCTGTCTGAACTCTGGCTATTGAGCACTATATTAACACTACTGCCAATAATTTTCAAGTGGAGGAAGATCTTTGTTACAATGGTAAAATATTTTTAAAATGTTACTGTTATTGTTACATTTTTGCTACTTTTGCCAAGTAACATAATGATTAAAAATAAGGCTGCAGTGACAGCTTTATTTGGACAAAAAGTCAATTAATTACAATAGTTAATTATTTCATGATCAATTAAAATTTTTTTCTACAATTTTGACTTTTTAAAAAAAAGGTAAACAGACATGAGTACAATACATCAAAAAGTGTTAGAATGACTACTATTTGTGTCCTTTACTCTCAAAAAATATTTATATTATATATTTATATATTTGTGTGACCTTTGTTATTGGGTAATTTGTTGAAATCTTAAAATTGTTACATTTTGGCAAATCTTTCTAATGTAGAATGACAACTGTGCTAAGCTAATGAAAAAAGTAAACAAAAATAACTAACTAACTAACTAACTAACTGACTAAATAAATAAAAAAACCAAACAATTGACAAAATTTATTGACAAAAGTCATTATAATTCATTATTATTACATGTATGTATATACATATATATATATTTCCCATATATTTAAAACATTTTCAGGTTTTTCTCCCATTTTGAAATAATAAAAAAAGGTAAATAGATAAGAGCAAAACAGGAAGAGAGAGAGAGAAAAAAAAAGAGCAGGACAGAAAAGGAGTTTACATGCTGTATGAATTTGGGGGTAATGGGCAATAAACAGTTTTACATAAACTGACCCTTACCCGATAAAAGAACACTGTTTAAGGCGTTTACGTGACCTTCAATGCTGTTGGGTTATTTGGCATATTCAGCATAAGATCGTGCGAGTAAACGTGCTCTATGTCAGTGTTTCCCAACCCTGTTCCCGCAGGCTCCCCAACAGCACATATTGTGGATGTCTTTCTAATCAAACGCACTTGATTCAACTCATTAGTCTGTTAGTAAAGAACTCCAAGAACTGAAAAGGGTGTTTCTGATAAGGGAGACATCCAAAATGTGTAGTGTTGGGGGGCCTCCAGAAACAGGGTTGGGAAACACTGGATTATATGACGTATTGATCCAGAAATCCAGCTTGCGGCAGAGAATTTCTGAGTTCAGTGTTTGTAATTTATTGAAAACATTATGATTAGAAATAAACTGTATAAAATAATTCCAATAGCACAATGAGTGACAATATATCACCATTTAAGTTCTTATTACACAGTGATTTAAGGTAGCAATTGATCTTGTTGAAAGTGCTCAAATGAACTTTTGATTTGAACAAATGACAAAACGTCATACTAATAAACTGAAACGGCAGCCAGATTGTAACACCCACAAATAAAATGAAAACTTTATAATGAAAATGAAAATATAACAAAGCACTAGGGACAAAATTGGCCATGGTGGTGGCAGTATACATGACACATGTCTAGTTCAGTCATGAAACTCTAGATGGAACAGCTGATAAATCCTTTACATGCAATCTGCAAGCAATCACATCATTTACTACATAGCATATACTGTTAGGTCTCTGCTGATTCAGTAACCAGCGAGATTGCATGGTCAACATTTAAATAGTCTAGTTTAATGTTCGCTGTAAGCTGGTGCTGCAGTATGCTATCAGAGTATATTTGAAACCCTCCACCTCCCCCAGCACCACCTGTCTAGATCTGCTAGCTAGGGCATTTATGCAGGCATATTGATGCAGCAACAGCAGCATATCTTCCATGTCCACAGCAACCTATTAGCAGCAGCAAGTCCATAATTGCTCTGCATCAGCGTGCAAAACAGATCTAGTCCACCAAGACCAAATACAGTGAAATGGTTATAGCCATTAACATACTAAAACTATTCAGAGAGTCTTGAACGGACGGTGTTTAGAGTCCAAACTGTAGTAAGTAAAAATTTACTTTAGCAAGTAAATACAACAAAGTTCATCACCAGTTGTTATGCAACTTAATTAGAAACTACACTAAGCATATAAGAATATAATCAGACCTGTGTTTTCCTCTGGACCTCCATGTGGCAATACATACTGTATGGAACATTCCTTGCTTTAACTGACCAAAACTAAAATAGAACAATGAAACAACACGTGCCTACATGTTTTTGTGGTTTGTACCAGGCACAGTGCTTAGCAGTGTTATTTGAGTATAATTTTTATACTTTTATAGTTTTTGTTCATATTTTGAATTTGATTTTTTTTTTTTTATTTTACATTTTCCTTTTAAATTTAAAGTAAATTTTAGTGTGCTTTTTTTTCTCATTTTTTATGTCTATATATTTTTTCTTAGGTTTTAGTTTTTTTTTCTTCATTGTTTTAGTACTTAACCTAAACTGAAAACAACAACAACAAAAAAAAAATGTTGTAATGGCTATATACTGTAGCTGAAATATAAAAGGTTTAATTTTTGTTTAATTTATATGTATATTAAATTATTTAATTTTTATTTTTTATTTTTATAAGTTTCAGTTTTAGTTAACAATAATAATCCTGGTTCTTGGGTGTATAAGAGCAATTATGCATTTTAAAATCCCTGGGAAAAACTTAAATAAATGATCTCAGATTTCAAAATGAGTCACAATGACTCATCGCTCATGATTACATGATCATAAACAACAGAAGTGTCCATATTTTAAAAGGATAGTTCAACCAAAAATAAAATTCCATTCACCATCACGTTGTTCCAAATTGACGGTAGCTATTGAATTCCATATAATTTTTTTTCATACTATGGAAGTCAAGGGCTACCATCAACTGTTTGGATAACCGCATTCTTCAAAATATCTTCTTTTGTGCTCAAAAGTAGAAAGAAACTCATCTGGGTTCGGAATGACATGAGGGTACACTCTTAAAAATAGAGGTGCTTCAAAAGGTTCTTCAAGCGATGCCATAGAAGAACCATTTTTGGTTCCACAAAGAACCATTCAGTCAAAGGTTCTTTAAAGAACCATCTCTTGCTTACCTTTTTATAACCTGAAGAACCTTCTTTCACCACAAATAACCTTTTGTGAAACAGAAAGGTTCTTCAGATGTTAAAGGTTCTTTATGGAACCATTTAGACAAAAAGGCTCTTCTATGGCATCGTGAAGCACCTTTATTTTTAAAAGTGTAAGTAAATGATGACAGAATTTACATTTTCGGGTTAACTATCCTTTTAACACCTTCCTAAATAGACTTGAGGAACACTTTTGTTTGGAACAAATGCCTTGATTAGCTGCTACACAAAACCATAATCTTCAGGATGGGAATTGAGAACCCTTCATATACTATGTAGTTTGAGGTGTGTGAGAACCGTTGTGTGTCTTATGGTTTAATTTCTCTGTTCTCAAATAAAAATGAGAAGTCAAACTGGCGCAGTTGTATGGCTGTTCTCCCTCTCCCTGAACAGTTAACGGCCTGTTCGCTTGGATCAACCCAAACCGTACAACGGGCCTCCTATGTTTCTGTCGGCCGGGCCGGGGTGCCACTGTGGCAGCTGATACTGGTTAGCGTCTCTCTCCATTACGATTTGTCATCGGAGACCCGTGAACTTCAGTCATGGCACTGCCCGTAGTCCTTCTTCCTGTGTCTGGCTCTCCGTCTGCGGTATACGAGTGAGTGCTGGTACTGAAGTCGTTCGGAACACGCCCAGTTGCATGATTTACAGCCCTCGTTCGGCTGGCTCAACGGAGGCCTCGCTCCATCTGAACTTATTACCATTTGGTTTTGGTTTCCGCTCTCTGCCACTGTGCCACACCTATTGCATGTTTGAGTCAATGAGCGCTGTGTGGCTACATGGTCAAGAACCCTTGAGTTTTCTCTTGCGCTTGGCCCTGATCTTTTATTTTATTACTTCTCCTCATCCATTCTTGTTTTTTTCTATGCATGTCATTGAGTGAAATGTTCCTTTTTACATACTTGACTTTTGGCCAGAGATGAGGTTATGGCAACCCTGGACTTTCAGCTCAGTGGATGAACTACATCAGTGGTTTTGCTCCAGGACCGAGATTTTACAATGGAAACAAATGGCGACTCAACACAGTATAAACAAAAGTTTAAAAATTGCAATTGTTTTAACCTATACAGCGAAGGTATATATTTTCACATACACTATATTTTTAAAATATACCAAAAAAAATAAAAAATACATGACACAACAATACACAAAATTATAATTATTATTATTATTATTATTGCTTTTTTGCATGTTTTCTAAATTGTTTTATTCAATTTTATTGATGATTTCATGCTTCAAATAATTTTCCACATGAAACAGTCATCAGCACAAACCACCAGTGCAGTTTGGGTCATATTTGTTTTGCACAGTTTTGTTCTTGGATTTCGAAGATGATGGAATGACACACAACCTGTCCAAATTGGCCTCTATAATAAAGAAGCAATGAAGTGCCTTTAACATCAACAACAAAAGATATGGGCAGCATTTCTCATTCCTTTGAAAAGAGGATAAGCCTATTTACTTTCCTCACAATTACATGGTTAGTTGCGCAAATAGTTTTACGTATGTCTCCCTCTTTTAATTTTCAGACAAGAGCTGTTTTGTTGCGTTGTTGTCAAGCAAAGCCTCCAGGCTGAGAGTAAAAAAACTGCTTTGTTCTTTATCCCCTCACTGTCTCCATTTCCACCATGTCCAATGACAATAAGTGGGACAAGGGACTATATGGAGACACTGATTAGGATAAAACATGTGGTAAAGCTCACCAGTCACTATCTGTTTAGGGAAGAACACCCTCAAACCCGCAATTATCCAGCTGGAGCTGCGACAGGCCCTATTATGTCTTACCTGGAGCAGGATGCATGTGAAGAATTAATCAGCCACAGAAAAAGCTATCTGTATTTTTGGAAAGCCTTCGTGTCTCTGGCTTTCCTCAGGCGTCAGTAATTAGGCAGTAAATGTGCATTTCCCCTGTATTTAAAACACAAATATGTTGCTATTTAGTACTTCAACACTGTGGAATGTACACTGTGGAATGTACACCGCATTAAGCAATATGAGAATACATTTTACAATAAAACTCAATTCATTAACATTAGTCAGTGCATTAAATATTATGAACTTACAACAAGCAACATTTGTAACAATTTATTAATCTAGGTATGGTTATTATTGTTAACTTAAACATAATATTTAAATATAAAAACTTTATTTCAGCTAGTTGCCAAAGCAACATTTCTTATTTTAATTTAGTTTAACTTGAAGAACTAATAAATAAAAATCAATACAAACTAAACAAAAGCACAACAAAATGAAACTATAAATAAAACTTTAACTAAAATTAAAGTGAAAACAGAAAACATAAAAATAAAATCTAATTCAAAACATTAACAAAAACTATAATAGCATAATGATAAAACTAAAATACCTGAGAATGAGACAACCATTCAGAAAAGATCTCAACAGGGTCTCCAAAGTCTGCAATCAAAAGTCAGGATCTCAAGATGAAATCAATAATTTCTCATCAATATTAAATACAAATTATCTGAACTATGCTAGCTAGTATGGGTGATCATCTCCATGTGTCAACAGTTATCTCATGTCTATGTTTATTTGACTAAGAGATACCATTACTTCTAACTAAGGACTCAATAAAGCAACTCACGCTCATGAAAAAACATACCAGTGGTGAGATTTTTGAAAAAAAAAAAAAAAAAAAAAAAAAAAATTATGTTGCTTCTTGCGTTTCATGGCAGTTTCAAAGTAAGTGAATGGTGCTAAAAAGTGTGTACAGTTTTCTCTAAAACAGAAACGTCTGGCTGGGCTTTGCCGATGTAGTAAACTTGATCGGTAGCTTTGCTAGTACAGCGTTGTACTTGCAATTCAGAGCGCTCAGAGAAGAGTCCAGTGAAACACGTTTCAACAAAAGAGATCAAAACCAGGTAAAATGGCATTTTTGGTTCAGCAAATACATTTTCTTTGCATGTTTTCTTCCATTAACACTATTGATTATGTTAGGTAGGTTTGCTATGTTCACAGCATTAATCATGTAGTGCCACTCGTTGACCCTAAACTTAAACAATAGAGTTAACGGAAGAAAATGTGAAATGAAAATGCATTTACCGGACCAAAAATGGCACTTTACCTTGTTTCTACACGGCTTTAAGCTCTTTTGTTGTCCTGTGTTTCACTGGACTCTTCCCTGAGCGCTCTGAATTGCAAGCACAACACTGTACCAGGTGAGCTACCAAGCAAGTTTACTACATCGGCAAAGCCATACTTATGGAGCTGGATGATGCAAACGTTAAAATGTTTTAGTTTACATATCAAACGTTTTGTGGTCAGAACACAGTATTGTGCAAAGGATTAGTTTTTAGTGATCAATAACCTGCCTCTGTAATCCTAATTTTTGTGAATACATGTTGTTTCATGTTTCACTGCCTCAAGTATTAATTTCACCTGGCAGCTGCAGTGAATTGTATGGATACTGTAGATAAGTTTTTACAATTTTGCAAAAATTGCATATTGGGCACATTTTTTCCTGTGCCAGGGCTGCAATGAAGTGTCCTGAGATCAACATGGAATATTTATGACACATTCTGAACATACAGTGGGAAATCACGTGGCTAAAAAAGTGAAGGAGAAAAACTCTGTACAGGTCTTTGACCGCTTCAAGTTGCGTTTTAACTGTATCTTGCCAACTTTGTCTTCTGAATTTTTCGCTTGAGTTGTCATAGGATTGAGGAGCTCAGGAGGTGCTTATTTGCGCTAATTAGTCTTCGTTGGTAGCAGCCTCTCATTTGCCTGCCAACAAAGCCCCAGCCCAGCCTGTCCAGGCGGATTTGCCTGACAGATGGTAAAATTGTCCCCAGCTTCCACGACATTAACTCATTTTGGCTGAGTATCCTGACAAAGGTGGAGCACCTAAGTGGCGTTCTTTGACCCTCCTCTGAAGCACTGAATGGTGACCGGGTTAATCCCAACACTTCATCTCACGGCCTGCAACAAGTTGTCAGATCCCAGTCCCGGAGCGACAATGCCCTGTTAATGTATTTGCGGATCGGTGTTCTCTTTCCACTGAACGGCAGTGCTGGATTCCGAGGAAGAACACATCATAGACCCACCTCGTTTTAAAAGTTGGCTCGGTGCAGTTGCTAGTGGTTTCTGTTGAATCACAGTAGCGGTTTAATCGCATAGCAGATCTGGACTGTGGAAAATCACACCTAAATGAATGGAACATGTTTCATCAGATGCATGCAGAGTCATGTTGAACAAAAGGAGTTTATGTTTACAATGTTTATAACATGCTGACCTTCACCAGACTCTGTGTGTGGATGGTACTGTCTGGGTGGGTGGGTATGGGCTAGTTTTTCTTTTTTTTTTTTTTTCTTCCAACCACAGGAAAGTTTTAATCTGGGAGGAACTTTCTGAAAAGAGACAGGCAGGAATGTTAGTAATCCCATTGGACATTTTGTGCATGTAATATTTGTGTGTATGTACGTGCATGTATGCAGTGCACTTTTTGCTGTGGCAGAATCTGCTAGTACTGTATATGCCATAACTGCAGATCAAAAGCATTGATGGTCATTCAGAAGTAACTGCACTTTTTGCAAAGAACATACAAATGGAATATATCAGAGGTCTGCTATAATTTCCAGTGAAATTACAATGCAAAATACAAACAAGCACAACCTCACTCCTGATAAACATCCACTAATTTACAGCTGCAGTTTTGAATAAAACATGCATTCAATTGATTGCTGTTGGATTATACTGACCGTACTGATGCTGATTGGCTGGTGGCATCATAAGAATGCACAACATGAGAAAAAAAAAAAAAAAAGTAGTCAATTTCACACTATTAACCCTCTGGGGTCTGAGGGTGTTTTGGGGGCCTGGAGAAGTTTTGACATGCCCTGACATTTGTGCTTTTTTCAGTTGCTTATAAACATATAAATTGCTAAAGTCTAATATCACTGTAATCAGCACAAACTGGGCTACAATAATATGAGAGCAGCATGTATGTACGTGATTGTGTTTTTGAGAAAGCAACATTTATGCGTGGTTAGTGAAGAACTACAATTTTGAAGTTACTGAAATAAGGCCATAAAACACATACAGAACATTTGTTCACAAGACTTTTGAACTGAATCTCGTAGCCTAGAGTTTTTGCTTCAAAATGATGTGAAAATCATCTTGTTTACTCACTCACAGAAAACAATATATTGATTTAAATTTTCTAAGACACTTTTTGAGTAAAAACGGTCTATGTGAGATGGCGTGAACTAACCTGCATTCACACCTGAGAAGACAAAGGCCTGCATAATGAGCTGCATAATGAGCCATTTAGTCAGGTATGTGACTGAGAGGGAAGAGTTACAAGAAAGAATGTAAGGACAAAATAAAATTATATGTTTTTTGTTTGTAGTTTATTTAGAATATATTTAGTTATCACAAAAAATAACTTGAGATTCACTTACGAGTGCAGTTAAACAGTTTATTAGGAACAATCAAAGCTGACTTTCAAAGCTGAATTTTTAGCATCATTACTCCAGTCACATGATCCTTCAGAAATCATTGTAATATTCAGATTTGCTGCTCAAAAAACATTTATTATTAAATAAATAATAATCCGAGAAAAAAAAAAACACAATTTTGCACAAACAGTCATGTTTTACTATAAGAATATCACTATAACAACTCCACATAATCGTTTTGTGCAAATTATAGGCCTGTGTTTTAATATTATGAATGAAATGTGCGTTATTTGGAAGAAAGTCAAGGTGTGACAGACTTTAGCCAAAGTCCCTTTTAAGGAAAGTCCGTTCACTCGGCCGCCATATTTGCAACGCCTCCGGACAGCTCAAACAAGTCCTATCTAAATGAATGGGGAATCCTGAGATCTCAAAAACTGCTCGCTGAACTCGCGATTAAATTACATATTTCAAATCAGCAACAAAATCTGAAATGAACTGCCCCATAAATGTTGTTTCTTATGCTCAAATAGCATTTAAAAAGCTAATTTTTCAGGCTAGACCAGCCAATGCGCTTGCGTTGTTCCAACGCGCTTATGACTGCGCAATGTGCGCATGCGTATCGGCTGCTCTAGCCTCAGGTTTCTATGGGAACCGGAGCTTCTAACGGCCGCTGTAGTGACACAATGAATTTACCAATCAGCGATTGGCTCTTTCATTTAGAAGGCGGGACTATCCCACTTTGCGGGTGGGAAGCGTGCAATCTGCCAATGCAAATGCTCGCGAAAGCGTGCAATCGCTTTCTTATGTGTGCTGTAATTACGGTTTCACTTTCGCTTTCGAAATCAATCACGTTCAGCAAGGAGGGGAGTGGATGGAAGGGGGGGCACAATAACTCGTTTGGGGGGGCACAGCCCGCGAATGCCCCCCCTTGGCGCCGGCCCTGCTGATTGTGTCACTGCGGTGCGGCGAAGGCTGCTGTAATTCTAAAGCGACGTCAAATGCACCCTCCGTTTCCCAGGAAAATGAAGTGTACATCTGCCCTGCATTCCATTCGGAAGGGCTCATCCCTATGCCCTAATCCCTTCAAAGGGTTTACCTTCCAGAGTGAGAGCTTTGAAGGGTTGAAGGGTGTAGGGGACCAAACAACTGTTTCTTGAAGTGCCCTTCTGCGTCATCATCCTGTGCCCACATGGAGGCGCCATCATCATGCAAAACATCTGTGCAAAGGATCATGGGAGCCCGAAGTGTCCATCAGTTGTACCCTTTGAAATCCTTCATTCCGAAGGGCCCTTTGAAGTGGACAGTTTTGAGCCCAATATGGTGGCCATGATTGTTTTCACTTCGAAGTGTCCTTCAGAGGGCGATATATCCCATTTGGAACGCACCGCTGATGGACACTTCGCACCCTACCACATCCCAGAATTCATAGGGCGCAGATGAGACGGCGGATGAGAGTTCTGTGGGGGAATTCACATTGAAATGTAAGTATTGTGTTTTCATTTACTCAAATACCTAGCGAAAGTGTTAAAAGCCAGGATTTTTTTTTAACACAAAGCCCACAAACAATAAGACAACCACTATATAAGACAATAGTTTTTTCCCTTTGTTTTGTTTTGTAGTGCTGTCATGTAAGATGTGTCCACAAATATTTTAACCAAACTTGAGCACAGTATTTTGTATGCATGTCCTGCTGTCATATTTTCTAATGTTGCACCAATTTGTACATATGTTTAAATATGTTGTACATATACAAATATGTTGTACATTAGGATTGCAGGTGTCTTGGGACAGGTGAGGGAGTGAGTGGAAGCTGGTGGAGCTACTCAGAGAGGACATCAAACTCCAGAGAGAGAGACAGAGGAGAGAAGGGTGATACATTATAGATTATTTACGCATTTAGCAGACACTTTTATCCATAGCGACTTACAGTGCATTCAGTTTATACATTATTTTATCAGTATGTGTTCCCTGGGAATTGAACCCACGACCTTTTGCGCTGCTAATGCAATGCTCTACCACTTACCCACTGAAATTTTAATTTTTAAAATAAATGTTTTACACATTAAAACAAATTGTTCTATACATTACTGAAAGTACTTTTTACAACTATTTACAACATAGCCTAGGTTTAACATCAGAAAAACATCAATTGTGAGCCCAGCCCTGCCTCCAGGTGTTCTGGGGTCTTCAGGAGGTGAATCTCTTGGTCAATGGCCAGCACCTCATCAGCGACTCGAAGGATAATGCAGTGGACAGTGGAACAAGGCATGTCAAACACTCTGAAGACCACTCTATATGATGTACTGCTGGCCAGACAGAAGAGAAACACCAGAGTCTGGATTGTGACAATTCTCAGAAGATCCAGCAGCACTGTCAGGGCCTCTCTGCTCAGCCAAAAACCATTAAAAACCTGTCCAGTGCTGGCACATTCAGCTTTATCCTGCAGTACAGGGGTCTGGTCTGATTTAGGGAAAGAAGGAAAAGAGTAATTGTTTAGAGCTATGACAAAGTAATTGGTAGAAGAAATATTTAGATACTTTAGTAAACTACTTGTAGTAACTACTAATACCACACTGGGGAAAAACTACTAGTCATATTTAAAAGAAAACCTTAGTTAAAGGGATAGTTCAACCAAAAATGAAAATTCCAAACCTGGAACAACTTGAGGGTGAGTAAATCATTACAGAATTTTCATTTTTGGGTGAACTATCCTCTAATTAAAAGTATTATCTTGCATACTCTAATATACTTAAGGTATTGAGAGTAAAAGTAAAGGTATAGGCCTACAGTATTGTTCAGAAAAAGAATTTGTCAGGATGGTTTTGTATTGATATTACTGCTGCACTAATGTGTATGTTGCATTTTATTTCTGAATATGTTCAAGGTTATTAAATTTAAAGTTGCCTACTTCATGTACTGTTGGGCTTAATCTACAACAATGCATCATGTTGTAAAAGATCATATTTTTGTAGTGTTGCTGTCCAGTGAGAAAAAAGAAGAAAACTTAGTACTTCATATTTGTAGGAGAATATTTAACAAATGTACTTCCTTGCAGTCCACCACTGATTATTTTGAAAATGAAAACAACATCATTTTGTCAGAATATTAACAAATTGTTGCTAACTATATCAAAGGCTGCATCTGAAGGACTCGGACCGGTCATACAGGGTACTGGTCAGCTGTCACACCCCCCGCTGAACACTGAGCTGAACAATGACCTATTTTTATTTTTTATTTTTTTATTCACAGTTTAATTTTTATGCTTAACTGCCTCAAAAATCCGGGTTGCAAACCTGTCTACATATGATCACCATGGTCTAGACAATGAAATTATATAAAATCGCACCTTTGTAAGATATCAGTCAGCATTTGAACTGCTATGTGTGTGTGTGTGTGTGTGTATTTTGTAGTTTTTCCATTATTCAAGTAATCTCCAAGCAATACCTGCATTTAAAGTTGTAATCCGGCAATTAAGGACGCAGCAAACCAGTGTAATTTACCTGGCCTCTGTCTTGGCTATGCCTGAGGTACACCACCGTCTCCTCCATTATGACTTAAAATAAAAACAAAAATGAGCAATTCTGGCTCCACCTGTCCTGGCAGGATGGCAGCTCTCCTCTCGCACCGTTGCTATGCGACAGAAGCAGTAATCGGGAACACCTGGCGGCAGAATTAGGAAATCCTGCGAAGGAGGAGTGTCTCAAGCACTTCGGAGGGTCCTTCGTGCACTTAGGAGGCGTGGCCTTCGAAGTCCATGCACTCTGAAGTGTGTACACTCAACACTGGGACACAGCTATTGAGCTGAGACGGGAAAACTGGACATCGCGTTGGTTTCATACGGATTACTTTAACAGAGAATATTTGTTTTGGACGTGACGTACTTCATTTAAAAGTAGACATTTCAAGCTTTCTCTACATATATTAAAAAGTTACTTTCTAAAAATAATCACACCCCAAAACACTTAAGTTCCCAACACATGACCGGCCTGTTCAAAGTTTGACCGCAATTACACAAAATGACTCTATTTTCTCTCCGTCTTCATAATTTCCAATGAAGTTGTAATTCATCAGTTTGTGTCAGCATCAAACAGGCCGGCAGGAAAGAGGGTAACGCCTCGCTCTATTTTAAGAACAAAGTATTCCAGGTACGCTTCCAAACTTGGCTTTCGAAGCCGGGCCTGCAGTGGACACCTGAGATCGAATCACGCCAACTTCTGGGCTGAAGTCAAACAGACGCTTCAGAATAGATGCAAAAACTCGGTGGGCTCGCACTCTATAATCAAACTCAATTTAAACGAAGGTGAATAGAGATCGGAATGCGATGGGCTATAAATAAAGTTTTATGTCCTTCCAACATTAATAATGTCATTGGACAGTGATTACTAAAATAAAAAATAAATGACCTGTTAGACGTGTAATAAGGTCACTAAACTGCCGAGCAAACATGACTCACCCTGCTGCGTGTGGGGTCTCCATTCTGGGATGCCGTATGAACACTCATTTACTTGTTCAAAGGATCCATTTTTACATCGTCCTAATGGCTGCTGAGTGCTACGACTTGGAACGTGCATTTGGGGTTTTCTTCTTCAAGTCCTGGTTTTGCTCTCTCCTTTGACACGGTTATAGATGACTGTAGCTGAACAGTGTGCATGGGAGAAAAAACAATGTAATACACAATTTCTCATTCAAACTATAGCAAAAAGCAAATCTCAAAAGGAGACACAACAAGCGATGGTACACATGCTTGTATTTAATGCCACAAAGAGCAGCAGCATTCCACTTCTGGCCATGGTTTTTGTAAAATAATGTTATAAATCTCAGAGCACAGCTGCAGAGGAAGGAGGCAGGCAGTGATGGATGATGCTGGGGCAGTTTTACAGTTGAGGCCGATTTCACACAAAAACAGAGCAAAGTTTTTTCACTATGACAAACATCACATTTAATATTGCTCATGCTCGTGATCTGAAAAAAACTTCTGCTTGTAATTTGTCATGCACTGTTTGTGCTACAGACATGAATGATTCTTCAAATCACGCAGCTTGCTGAGAAGAGGTGTGCTGTTATTTTTCTAAGAGATCAGACTGGCGATTTTCATCCGACGGACGTGAAAAAAAAAAAATCCCTTAGACTTACAGTAAATTGAAGGAGGGACCTGAGTCATAGAGAACAAGAACGAGACTTGTAGGTGGGCTTTTTGAGACTTGTAGGTGGACTTTGGCCAGTAAGAAACCAACTAGTAAATACTTGCAGACACAGAACTGACATGTTAATGTCCACAAAGACATTTCTTCTTTTTTTTTAGACTTACTACATGATTTAACATTTTAGATAATAGATTCCTTATTTAATCTTAACAGCTGTATATCATTATAGAAGGTCTAATACAAAATCAGTGTTTGACCTTACAATATAAATCTTATAGCAATCATAATTTGTGACAAAATCATAAATATTGTATGTAGCAATGATGCTCTTACCTGTAAAATGGAAAGGGTTCAATACATAACATCCATTAGAAATCTAAAAAATGTACATATTTAGAGGATTACTGAATAATTCTATTTTAATTCACAATTCTTCAGAGAAAATTATGATTTATGTACATTTCTCACAACATTATGCCAATCTGAGGAGCATGATGGTTGAATAACAATACAATACATAAAGTTTAGTTCTTTCTTACAATACCATTCAAAGATTTGTGGATTTTTATTTTTTATTTTTATTTTTTATTTTTTGAAAGAAATGAATACTTTACATGGCAAGGATGCATTGAATTGATCAAAAGTGATAGTAAAGACATTTATAATGTTACAAAAGATTTTTCTTTTTTCTTTTTATTTTTCTTTTATTCTTTTTATTTTCTTTTCTTTTTTTAAAAATCAAATTCAATGTAGTTCTTTTCAACTTTGTATTCATTAAAGGAACAAAAAAAGAGAGAAATTATTCTTAAACACCAAATCAGCATATTAGAATGATTTCTGATGCATCATGTGAGTCTGAAGACTGGAGCAGTGATGCTGAAAATTCAGTTTTGCATCACATGAATAAATTACATTTTTAAATATATCCAAATAGAAAATACCTTTTTAAAACTGTAATATTATTGCACAATATTACTGTTCTGCTGTTTTTTAATTAAATAACTGCAGCCAGAGTCTGCACAGTAATGGTTCAATTGGACCTCAAGTCTGCACATTAGTGATCGTGAGTTGGAGCCATGGATTCAAAGTCCTGCTCAAACTCCCGCAGACCCAATCACAAGCTCACAATCAAGACACCACACCCTGTTTTTATAGTATCAATTAATTATTAAAAAGCAAACACTTGAACACACACCCATGTGATAAGAACTAACCAAAATGATGGAACCCATCTTTGGGAAAAAATAATTTGAAGTGTAATTTTATTTTTTAGTTTGGCTCAAGTCCCATTCGTTTACACGGAGAGGGCAATTTGACCTTTACTGCCGCCAGCCACCAGATGGCGATCAAAATGTTTTGGCTTCACTTTTCAGGATGTGTGTGGCACACTTGGTTTGCAGTTTTTTTTTCCATACAAATATGTACTGTACGTATAAGCAGTTAGTGAAAAAGAGCTGTTAAAAATTTAATACGTTTATCTTGTTTGTTTGTGACAGCAATATCGAGTTTGAAATCACTATACTTCTAGGTGCCACTTGTCTTGTCATGTCCAGCTTAACAGACCCATAATGCTGTGCAAGAAATTTAATTTAAAACTGGCATTTGATTGGACTTGGTGCACGTGTTGCCAGCTCTGCTACCACATCTCTCAGACAGCTTTGGAAAATCTTTGGGAAATTTTGTCTTAGTCCAGCACAGGTGGTTCACATTTAGAGGTGAGACTATATATAGCCTGCAAAAACACAATCCAGGTGGATTTTCCAGTGAACAAAGCAGCTAATGCAGAGCCATGCGGCTGCCCCCTCCCAGGGTTTGTTTAATGAACAGGATCTCTGGAGTATAGAGGAAAGATACAGAGCTGCCAGCTGGGCACAGACCGCTGATAATTCAAGCCTATTGGTCAGAAGCACAGAGGGCAGTAAATGACACCAATCAAGGCTTTTGGTTTCACTCTTGGGGAACCGTACCTTCCCAAGCTACAAACCACTCATAATTTAAAGCAATTAAAGTACAGTCATGCTGCCCTTTTAAATCAGTAGCTACAATGGAACTATTTAATGAGGGAGAACTTTTTTTTAAAATATACTACTAAACTATTTGATTATATAATTTATTTGGCAATAAATGCAGCTTTTATTGAGCACAAAAAATAATGAGGATAACAAGGATTCAATAAATATATTTACACAGAACAAACCCAATAAAACTAGAGAACAGCAATTAAGATAACTGATTACAGTGACGCATATTATAATATATTTTGAAGAAGTGGTAGAATGTAATGCTAAGAGTTTTATTTTATCTATTTATTTATTTATTTATTTTTAACCAGTTGATTTACAAGAATGAACTGACTAAACTAAAGCTGACTCGTCAATGCTTCATATGCCTGTGGGTTATTGATTCAGTTGGTTCGGCTTTAATGTTACAAAAACAGATGAGATGCTACTGAAAAATGCCAAAAAAAAAAATAAAATAAAAAAATAATAAAAAAGAAAGAAAATGAAAAAAGTCAGTAGCATCACTACTTTTAGATTTTAACTTACATTACAATTTTAGTTATTAATATAATAATTGTAAGATACCATATTATTGGATATTACCTTCTAAAGTGCCATTGCACACATACATACAAGCATACATACATAGCGGACAAGAAAAACAGAGAACTGGTACCAAAAGTAACAACAATAATAATAATAATAATAATAATAATAATAATAATAATAATAATAAATGAAAAAAATATTTTAATTAAAGCTTCATTAATTTTGTTGTGTTGTCATTTTTATTAATTATAGTTTTTTTTTTTTAATATGTCTTTTGATATTATTTTTAGTTATTTTTGTACATCAAGGTAAACTAAATGAAAATGAGAATTCTTGCTTTGGCAACTTGCTGAAATACAATAAGTCTACTTTTTAAGATTTTATTTTTATTTCATTTAACATTTAGTTCCCCTTCAGTCGGTCACTCCGATTCACATCGGTGACCGACGAATGGGATCTTGCTCCGAGAGACCAATCTACTTCGAGTGTAAACTAAACGAGCCAATGCACATTGGCATGCAATAATTGCATCCAGCTGCTGCTCGTCACAGCACGAGCATAAGTAGGCCACAGGTGCAATGCATACTCAGGTTTTTGCTGAGGCGCCGAGCCAGGGGCCCGGCTGCTCAGTGGTGGTACAGCGGCTGTGGCGCTGGGATGTGATGTCTCTGTTCCCTTCTTCAGGGAATGAGGGTTACGTATGTAACCGAGATGTTCCCCTTCAGTCGATCACTCCGAGTCACGTTGGTGACCGACGAATGGGATCCTTACCAAAGCGCCATGGCTGCTGCCCCTTCCAGCGCCCCTCGTAAGCCACCTGGTCCCCCTGCAGGAACTGGGGCGGAAGATAGGACAGGGCTTACGTGGAGAGAGTCTATTACTGTTGTTCCACTAGACCCATACAGTAAGACTTATTGGATAACACTGGGAAAGCGTACCCTTTCCAGGGATGCTGCGGAATCCACATCTTGCCTGCAGGGAGGCATCATGTGGAGATTACACATATGGACTGGACATTAAGGGCAGTACAACATATGGAATGTCTCTGAGGTGGCTCCGGCCCAGTTAGGAGGGAGTCAACACCGGCAGGGACGGCAGAGCGGAATCTGCCAAGGGAAAGACACGGGCTCACCGTAAGGGGACGTGACGTTTCCGTTCCCTTATTCAGGGAACGAGGGTTACATATGTAACGGAGACATTCTTTTTAGGCACAAACATTTTTTTTTTATGGTTTAAGTTTTAGTCAACTACAATAACCCTGATATATGGAGCCAAATAGAGCAGTAAATGACCTCTCAAAAGTGGCCATTTTGGACGGGGCAACTGTGGACGTTTTTTTTTTTTTTTTTTAATGCCTGAAATGCATATCTTATGTATTACAACACTGTAATAAAAAATAATAATAATAAAATAAATGTTTCAACTTAAAATAATTTGTTAACCCGCTGCCTTACATTTTTCTTTTGTATAGTCAACTAAAATATTTAAGTTGTCACTTAGTACAACTGTTATTTTGAGTTGAATAAACTAAACATTTTAAGTCAGCGGGGTAACAAATTATTTTAAGTTGACTCAAATTCTTTTTTACAGTGAATGTGATTTACTGAGACGTGGCTCATGACAGGCTTACACAACAAGCCCAAGAATGCATTAATTTCTCTAGATTTACAAGTCAGGTGCCTTCAAGGTTATTGCGACATGCATATCTCTACAGCATCAACATCCCTCAAATATTTGAATAGTGCTGTTATTCCTGGGAACTGCAGCACGAGAGACAAACGCTCCCAGTGAAAAATGTTTTGGATAATTTAGCTGGCTGCTGCCTTTGGTCTGAGGAGACATTTCGGCAATGCCACAGTGGCCACAGAGGCCGTTCTGTTGGCTGCTCACGAAGGAAGCATCTTTGCGCCAGGCCACTCTGCCCACTTCCACCCTCCACCTCGTTCTTTTAACTAATCCTGCAGGCGGGCTGCGAGCAGACAGATCTGTCTCCATCACAGTCTGCAGCTATCCTTCTAGGCTGGGCTAGTCTGACAGACACAGGGGTCTCTGAAAGGCACAAAGGAACTTTTTAGGAATCTCCTTTTTTTTTTTTTCCTAGAGAATCTATGTCAGGATTTTATTTCATTGCAGGGTGCAGCCTTTCCCGTGCTGCTGTCTGGATTTCATGTCAACCACATGCCTGATCCACATCCAGACGGCTGAAAATACATCTCACATTTAAGGCACTGTTACTTTCCCCAAACACCGTCCATGAAAGACAGATAGATTCTGATCGAATTGAAGTTTCACAAAATTATTGTCTTCCTTTATTCTGTGTACCTTTCCACACTTTATTTTACCTAATAATATTATCTAGGTGTGCTGAAGTCCCAGATATTAAAGAAACAGTTCACCCAAAAATGAAAAAAATTCTGTCATTCGTTGTTGCAAATCCATACTGTATGCTGTTATCTTTCTCTGCAGAAAACACAGAAGAAATCTTAAATAATCTTCTCAAAGATCTTTTTCATGCAACGACATATGGACAAAAAGGACTAAAAAGTACTATATAAACACTATACGACTTGAAGAGACACATAGATAATGGACAATAACAGCTACATAATTGATAAGAGTACATTAGGTAATGCTGTGTTTATATTAAACTAGCTCTTATTTGTCTTTCTAAAAAACCAATACAAAATTAAGTTGGGTTCCAAATTGATTCTTTCAAAAATGCAGATTCATTAATGAGTTAAACAAGTATTTATGAGTGAGTCATTTGATCATTCATTGAACCAATACGATTCAGAAATGCTGAAATAATTGAGCAATTGGATCATTCATTCAAGCAATTAGTTCAGAATCGCTGATTCATTTAAGAAGGAAACAAGTGACTGTCTTTATGAGTGAGTCATTGAATCATTCGTTCAATAAGCTGTTCAAAAACATTGAATCATTCAGGAATGAAACAATAATGCTCTGTTTTGCAATGGATCTGTGCTGAATGGAACTGTTTTAGTCAACAATATTGTGTTTAAAATATGAGTAACCTCCTGTTGTGCAAAAACAATATTACGTAATCATACTGTTGTTTTACTTTAATAACTTCTCAGAAATGACCTAAGCAGTTGATATTACTAACATGACATTTTGAAATTAGTAGAGGAGTGGTGGACACATCTTTTTAACTAGACATGCAGAACCTCAGTCTATGGCATAAGAAAGTATTGGTAATTGTATATATATTTAATTGTAAATAAGTATTTCTTTTGCTGGTGCTTATTGCAAACAAGTAAACATTTGCTTTCATAGTCATCAGATGCTCTGAAATGCGGACTATATGGTTCCACATAAGATTAGTTGATTTTTATGTTTTATACGTGTGTGTGCATGTGTGTGTGTGTGTGTGTGTGTGTGTGTGTTGCCAAGGATTTCCATGTGAAAGCAGTACCTGTTCACGGTCTCTTTCTCCCTCATAACCGTTCTGCAGGTGCCAGATGTTCAGGGTCGGAAGGCTAAGCTAGTCGGGCCTGGTTGGGATGAAAAGTAGCGAATGAAATACAGGTGGACACCTTAAGCTCTGTTAGTCATGCACAGCGAGCCTCTTAAGCACTTCTAAAACGAAAGTCCTGCAGGCTAGGTGATAAACAACGTGGCTCTGTCAAAGCTGAGCCCATTCAGTCACTGAATAGCTTTTCAGCTGTCTGTCAGCCTATATTTATGATCCTGTTCTAAAACATAGTGTGCTGCTGCCTATGTATGAAGCATTTTAAGGGTATCATAGATTCTCATTCACATTTGTGGTTTAAGCAGATAATGAGACTCCAAATGGATGAGTATGTGGACTGATGCGTAAAACTCTGATTTGTTTTTTTTTTTTTTTGTTTTTTTTTTAAAGATTTTCTCACTAATTTGCCACAATTAAAGTACACTAAAGTGTCTGTCACCTTCCTTTCAGGAGCAGAGAGCATCCAGACAGACAGAACAGCCAGACTCCTTTGTGATTCACCCCACAGATTAAACTAACTGGGTGTTCACAACTTCACTGGAAACAAATAATTTGAGTATCCGTGAACAATGCCAAAGCTTTAATTGGAACACATTGTCCGCAGTTGAGAACTTTGGAACAAAGGAGCTGTCTGCAATTGTGAGTCTGATGCTTTGCAGGATGAATCTCATGAATTTTGCTCCGACAAAGGTACAAAAAGACAATATTATAAAACATTTGACAGTTGGACGCTTCCATGGTGCATTTTTCCATTCTAAAGGTTCCACCTGATGTAGATTTCTGTAAAACTGAAGCAAAGAGTGAGGAAATGTTGTCAGATCTTGTAGAAATCACAGTACGTTTTGCGGTTAACTATTAAAAAGAAACTACTCGGAACTGACAATTCAGTAAGGAAGGATTTTGTTTTAATTTCAGGGTATGTCTCTTGTCAAATGTTTCCTGTTTTCAATGGTTTTCAGCTTAGACTCATTCAGTCATTAACTGACACCTCAATTAATATCTTGTGAGATGATTTTGGTAAAGCAAAACTAGAATCCTGTGTCGTTCGTCATATATCGCTGTCGCATCAGGCTAGGACAAAAACTGGAAAAGTTACCTGTTATTGCGGCATCATGTCGCGTCTGTTTATGACACAGCTAAAGCCACTTTAGGGTTAGCAAAAAAGCATCACGTTGCGGTACGATGGGAAGGAGACCAGAGGCCATTTTTTGAATGGATGTAAAAGAAGGAGAGGCTTTAAAACGCTTAATAAACTGATTGTATGGGAAAGTGGAGTTAAAAATCTTGCTGATTTTTTTTTTTTTTTTAATACAAAAAATACATCGCCATTTTGCTCCGAAATTTCTTTTAAAGACAGAATGAGATGAGGAGTCCACATCCTTGTTCTGTCTGAGTCTGTCTGAGCACAAAGGCATAATCTCCTACATCTGGTGACGTCAGATACCATCCCTGGTCTGGACTAGCACAGGAAGTTTATGGGCCACATGCACTGTTTGTCTCTGGGATATGTTAACAAACTAAGGATGTCACAGGAACATGACCTTTCATTTGTCCTGTTTATTGGACCTCTGTTCCCACAGTTAATATGTGAGCGGGACAAAAGGGAAGATGGTGAGGAGGTCTATTCCACCTGGAGAAAGCTATCCATCAGCGTTTCCATTCATCTCGATAGCAGTTGGCATCTTTGTCCAGGCTTTTTGAGCCAATCATCAAAGCTGCAGGATGTCATGACAACGCTGACCCAAAACCTTCAACCCATCCCGGGCTGCGATGAGAACAGCAGGAGGTAAGAATAAATATAAATCCACTGCACACATTTAATGAGATTAACTGAAATCAAACATTAAAGTTTTCTGACTTTTAGTCTGTTCACTTATGTATGCTAGTGCATTACTAAACATATTATATATTACTATTATATACTAAAATGTACTTCTTATAATGATAAAATGTACTTCTTAAAATTCAAAAGGAAAACACAGGATTTCTGAAACAAACAAACAAATAAAATATTTCATAGGGCCCTATTACTGTAAAAAACAAACAAACAAACAAAAACCAGTGAACTATTAAATAGCTAAAGTTTCATGAATTCAATTGATTAGACATGAATTTGGTCATTAAAATTTAATTAAAACATTAAAACAAAATTCAGAAAAAACTAAATTCTTAAAACAAGGAACTTGGGGAAAAATAAAATGGAATTTTGGAAAACGTATAACAAATTTTATTAGGCTATACATATTGATGAGTCAGGTTTTCTATATATATATATATATATATATATATAAATGTATATATCATTCATATATCTCGCACTTTATGATCCCACTAGAAGGATCCCACTAGAAGAAGACTTTTGTCTGAAGAACAAAAAGTCCATGACCTTTTGTGCTCAGACACAACTGACTCCACGGCACTTTTAAGGAAAGGTGAAGGGCTACTTCAGTGATCCAGAGAGAGAAAAAGGCAAATCTGGTAAGCCATTGCAGAGCAGCTCTTAAGAACCCCAGGCATTTATTGCATCTGACAGTAATGATGTTGACACTGTCAGTGCCTGGTGGCACGGCACCAACGAGAGCCAACCCTTAGGGCGGTTTGGCTGGTCACCTTGCAAGAAGTCCAAAACCCTCTACTGTGTTTACATCCATTTCACTGTGCAGCATGTGTGGCCTTTGCGAAGCTTTGAGCCCACCACTCCACAATGAGCCACAGTCCTGCTGGAAATTAACGCGTCAGTCTGAAAATACCCAGCCCCGGTCGCCAGCCTTTAATAAGGCTCTAACAGGTCTCACTCAGGGTGTCCTGGCCCAGCAGTGCTCTCTGACTGCGGCCGCTGCCTACGCTCTGTGGTGGATGGGCTGTCCCGATTTGGGATGAATCCCACGGCTCATTATCGGCTTTCACTTCACGCAGGTGAAGCTTTACACAGAGTCCTAACCAGGCCTGACACTACAACTCTACAGCCATTTGGCTGTCCACACTATAAAATAAAATGGGGAATGATGCAACAGTAATATTGCGAAATATTACTACAATTTAAAATAACTGTTTTCTATTTAAATATATTTGTAATAATATGTATTCTCTCATCATAAACTCACCCCTATGATGTTCCATAGCTTATTATTTTCTTAAAAGAAAATATATAAATATCTTTATATACACTGCTGTTCAAAGGTTTGGGTTTTTTAATGTTTTTGAAATAAGTCTCTTGTGCTCAGTAAACCTGCATTTGTTTAATCAAAAATACAGTAACATTGCGAAATTTTATTACAATTTAAAAATGTAATTTATTCCTGTGATGCAAAGCTGAATTTTCAGCATTACTCCAGTCTACAAACATTTCTTATTATTGTTGAAAATAGTTGTGCTGCTTATTTTTTTTATTTTATTTTATTTTTTTATTTTTTTTAGAACGGGGATACATTGTTTCCCTCATGATTCTTTGATGAATAGAAAGTTTATTTAGAACACTTGCTTAAAATAGAACTCTTTTGTGACATTATAAATGTCTTTACTATCACTTTTGATCAATTTAATGGATATTTGCTAAATAAAAGTATTAATTTCTGTAAGAGAAAAAATATTACTGACTGACCCTAAATTTTTGAAAGACATTTGGACACTTAATTAAATTGTATACATATTTTTGCTTTATATAGTCAAAATATAAAAAAATATATATTTTATATATACAAAATATATATACAAAAATATATATTTTGAAGAAAGATAGCACAAGCACACTTTTAATAAAAAACATTTAACATACTGAAATGTTTAAGTATAAATAAAGGAAGCAATACTTTAGCAATACTTACTAGTTCTCAAACTTTGTGTAACATGTTTATTATTAATATGATGAACTACACCAGTGGATCTTCTGCAGGATACCTATGTGAATTTGAGGAGAATTGACTTTATGCATCCATAAAAAAAAAAGAAAAAAAAAGAAAATCTCTCACACTTTATTTTAAGGTCCAATTCTTGCTATTAACAAGCCATTAACTATGACTTTTGCCTCAATAAACTCCTAATTTGCTGCTTATTAATAGTTAGTAAGGTAGTTGTTAAGTTTAGGTATTGAGTAGGATTAGAGATGTAGAATATGGTCATGCAGAATATGTGCTTTATAAGTACTAATAAACAGCCAATATGTTAAATGTTAAATACAATTTGCAGTTCATAGTTCATCAGTTTTCCTATGTGTATTTGTGACAGCCCATTCCTAAATAAAGTGCGTAGGCACCCTTAAAGAACGGGCCACCAGTTGAAGACACTGCTGTCGCTATAAAACAAGCCAGAATGTACGTGAGCCAACACTAATAAATCCTTCTGGACTTTTCGTAGTCCTTTTAACTCTCAATTCTTTCTGCTCTGATACACACCAGCTCATCCTATTCGTCCCACAATTGGACAATGCCACACAAGTAGAGATGCATTACTTACTTCTTTCCATCTCATTCTGATCTGCACAAAACACTCGATCAGGAATTTAACCTTTGAGTTTAATTACTGGAGCCGATTTCTGCTGACTTAGGCAATCTGGGCTTTAACTACCGACGTCATTCGCTAACTGCCCTGGGCCGCAATGCTCTATATTTAACAAGTGTCATACAGGCCAACACACAGAGAGAGAAAAGCAGGGTGAGATATAGGAACATGTGGCGTCATGCAGAGGCACATGGTGGCTAGATGTTTGTTGCACGGCTTCAGGACTGAGTTCTGTTCCCTTGCAAACTTGCTGACTGAGCACAAATCCCGTTCTCCACTGTCTCACTTTCAGGCATGTTCGGTGGTCTAACAAATGATCGGCTTAGGTGTTACAATTCATTTACCAGACATTTATTTTAAATGAGCAGGCAGGGAACATTTGCATAATAAATGAGATCGGTTACGCGGCCGTGACGCAGTCAGCTTGGTCCAGTTCCCGCTGTGCAATCGACTGAGCGACTGGCCATGTGACTAGAGGGAAACGAGTTCGAGGTCACCTCTGTTTTTTCATGCCGCATGTTCAGATCCTCCAAAAGGTCTGTTTGCTGAGTCGTTCTGCTTCCAGTAACTCCACTAGTGTTGCTGGAGCTCCCAGAAGCGATACCTCATCGCGAGCCAACGTGATTAATCGCAGCCTAATGAAGAGGCAGAGACTTCAGACGTAAACTGTAGGACGCCCCACTGGCAGCGCTCATTAAACCAGAGATGCTGATCCATGTGCCGGGGTGGCTTTGTCTTGGCAGGGATGCGTCTGAGTCACTGCTAAGTCACTCTTCGGCGCAGCATGGGCAGAAGTGCTAGCAACGTGTTTCAGATGGAGCCTGCTCAATTTTCCCTCTGCGTTTCAAGTGCACTTGACAGAACGTCTGGGTAACCGCTGTTTTCTTTTGTTTTCTTTTTTTTTGTTTTTTTAAGATAACAGCTATCCGAAGGGACTAATTAGGGGAGGGACGGACGCGGCGAGGCCTTTGACTGCGTATGCGTGCTGATTTGGAAAAAGTCTGGGAGAATGAGCGCGGCCCTTTTGCTCCTTGAACTCTGAGCTTGTTTCCTGCTGAGCATTTCTCTATCACCACACCCGACTTACTCCATCCCTGTTTCAAGGAGCAGTTCACCCACAAATGAAAATTCTTTCATCATTTACTCACCCTTATGTCGTTCCAGCCCTCTATTATTTTAGTTTTTCCATGCGACTCAATATGAAAAAGGCAGAGTGTGAGAAAAACCCTGGGGCCAAATATTGTATTAGTTTTAGCCACAGTATTAGTATCTTCAAGTGGCAGGATTTACACTGAAACTGCACCAAAATTTTATTTATTTTTTTTGGACGTTTGTTACGGTGTATTAAAAATGTGATTTTAAATGCTGATGTCCAACCAGTGGTTTGAAAAATATTAGGAAGTGTAAGATTAATATGGATACACTGTAAACAAAAAGAGGATTTAGGATTTTAATTAGTCTTTGTATAAGTTACATTTATCTTGTTTCAAAGATTTTAAATTTTAACTGGAAAATTAGACAAAAATAGTTGTTGAAAATTATTCTTTCCCTACTTTTTTGTGAATTTCGCTTTTTGTATATTTTGTAAATAGCTAACTGTGATGCAGTGGCCAAAGATGCCCATCAGAAACGTGTACACTATACTGTTCAAAGTCTGGGGTAAGTATGATTTTTATTTATTTTTGATTTTTTTGAAAGAAATTTGTACTTGTATTCAGCAATGATGCATTAAATTGATCAAACAAGACAATAAAGACTTTAATACTGTTACAAAATATTTCAATTATTTAAAAAAGTTACTTATGTATCACAGTTGTTAACATTGATAGTAATAACAAATGTTTATGTCATGCAGCAAATCAGCATGTTAAAATGATTTCTGAAGGATCATGTGACACTGAAGACTGGAGTAATAATGCTTAAAATTCAGCTTTGCATCACTGAAATAAATTACTTTTTAAAATATATTAAAATAGAAATCAGTTATTTTAAATTATATTATATTTCACAATATTACTGTTTTACTGTACTTTTGATAAAATAAATGCAAACTTAGTGAGCATATGAGACTTATTTCAAGACATTAAATAATCTTACTGACCCCAATCTTTTGAAATGTAGACAAAGATATTTTTTAATTATCTGTGCCTTTATTTAAAAAAAAACAAAAAAAAAACAAAAAAAACAAAAAACAAATGAATAAACTGCAGAACATCATGGGGTGAGTTAACGACGAGACAATGTACATTTGTCAGTGAACTATTACTTTAATGTATCTCAGACACGTTCTCTGAGCATTTGTGTTTCTCAGTCATCAAATCTAGATGTCCTCAAAGTCAGTCCAGTACTCTTTCTTGCATTTGATGTGGTCTGCACTATTTGGGGCGAACTAGCAGGAAATCTCTGTCTACATACCACACACTCTCTCTCTCACACACACACACACACACACACACACACACACATGTGAAATGTCCTGTGTTTAGTCTTAGAGCTGTGAGCCAGCAGGGCCCGGGTGTATTGTAACCATAAGAGGGCAGTGGGATTTGACATGAGCACCAACTCCGTCCACATAACCCTGGGGATCCTACTGTCTTTGAGTGGCAGTTTACAGTGTTTTACCAAGTAAATTTTGTGTATGACCCTTTCAGAGCACATGTATTGAGACGTATATATAAATATAGCCAGAAGGCTGAAAATTATCAAGATTTGTTACATGGCTCGGTGAAATACTTAATTATATTTCATCAGTCATGCCATTATTCAGTAAAGTGTTGACTGTACATTTTTGATAGCACTTTACTATACGATTGTATGTATATTATAGCATTTACTAGTCTTGGTTAATGTTTGGGGTTGGTAAGATTTATTATTTTTTATGTATGTTTTATGCTCACCAAGACTTTATCTGATTAATAATACAATGAAACCAGTAACATTCTGAAATATTATTACAATTTAAAATAACTGTTTTCTATTTAAATTCATTTTAAAATGTAATTTATTTTTGTGATGCAAAGCTGAATTTTCAGCATCACTACTCCAGTATTCAGTGTCACGTGATCCTTCAGAAATCATTCTAATATGCTGATTTGCTGCCCAATAAACATTTCTTATTATTATCAATGATGAAAACAGTTGTGCTGTTTAATATTGATACATTTACATAATACATGTAATTTCTCAAAGATTCACTGAAGAATTCAATTGAACAGCATTTATTTGAAATTTGAAATCTTTTGTTACTTCATAAATGTCACTTTTAGGCAATTTATGCTGAATTTAATATATATATATATATATATATATATATATGCATTAATGCATTAATTATATATATATATATATATATATATATAAACTTTTGAAAAGTAGTGTAAACTAAAACTTGAGTTTATAAATTATAATTATATATTAATTTGTAAATATTTTATGAAGTAACATTAAAAATAAATAATATACTATATAATATTATGAATAAGTTAATAATTTATGAATGAACATTATCCTAGATAAATTCTGTTAAAAATATTTTATGATTCCTAATGCATTAACTAATGTTAACAAATCAAACCTCATTTTAAAGTACTTTTTAGTCACATCAGACAGCTTTAGCGCTCATAGACCATGAGAAACCGGCTCAAAACAATCTGCAGCTCAGCAGGGAGGAATCAGTGTGCATCTCCCACGCAGTCTGAGCATTTCTCTCGAGTGACTTGTTTAAAAAGAAGACGGCATGCGGATAAGTGGATGACAGATGTCCACTCTCTACATGACGGGAATGTAGAAATCAAGCCACTCCTTCACTCCAGTTCATCTCGTCAGTGAGACAAGAGAACAGTAGCTGTGGTTACCGGTTATCACACAAGTCAAAACAGATAACCTCGAGCACAAAAGTTTATCAGCATCACACCTCTTAAAATGACAGACACAACCTAATGTTGATCTGAATAAATAATCAGTCCTGACAACAGTGTCAACAAAACGACTCCTTCGCGCTGTTTATTTAGAGAGTCGCCACCCTGATAATGGCCTGTCAGAGTCCTTATATAAAATATGAGCAGGGAAAGTATTTTAGGAATTAAATGCAAGCTGCTGAATGTAGCGCTGAGAACTCCGAAGCACGACTGTCTGTGTTTAATGACTGGGTTTTAGCATGGTATTTGTGGGAATTATTAATCACAGTAACGAGAGGAAGGAATGTTAAGTGAAGTGAGGGTGGAGACAGATTAATCTCTTGTGGTTAATTGTGTTGACTTTTTTAAACACTTGCTGAAGTTTGACATGCAACCTGCACTTCCAAAAATGTAGCGCTCGCTCCAGCAAACTGTTTCCGAGTGACAAATGAGGGGGTATTAGAACCCAATACATCACTGCTAAAGTTCACTGTGGAACTTTTGAGCGCGTCCGTCACTCAAACACCAGGTCAACACCATGTCAATGTGTCTATTTCTGCACTGTGAAAATAACAAATATTTGTTGTTATTGTGAACATTGTGGAATTAGTTTTCACACATTGTCATGCAGCTTCAACGATAACTGCTACTTTAAAGGCGTCATATGATGCGATTTCAAGTTTTCATTTCTCTTTGGAGTGTTACAAGCTGTTTACGCATAGTTAAGATCCCTGAAGTTGCAAAGACTAAAGTCTCAAAACCATAGAGTTTTTCTTTATAAAAGTTAAGACTCAACCACGCCCCCCTAAAACGGCTCATTCATACACGCCCCCACATGTCTACGTCATGGTGTGGGGAGATTTGCAAAACACCGCCCAAATGTATACGCAAAGAAAGATGGCAGAACTATTATTCTCGCTGTAGTGTTGTTGCATTCCGCCGGAGCCATGTCCTGAAGACGTTGTGTTTCGTTGTGAAAGAGAAACTACTTTGTTTGGGCTTCCAAAAGGGAAACCCAACTAGAAATCAGTGGTTAAGTTGTATTTACAACACTGTTCCAGAACAGTTCAACACAAATATTCGAGTGTGTGCAGCATATTTTAACGGAGGACTATTTCCTGAACCTGGAAGGAGAGTAGCCTGTCAACTATGCTCAAAGACTGTTTCTATAAAGTGGGGCAATTCCAACTTTGCAAGGACAGTCTGGTGCTTCTGACTCACAGCCTGTAAGTATGTTTTCATATTTAAAGAATTTGCCACTGACGATTCAAACGCGAGTTTTGAGCTGTGTAGAGTAGTGCTTGTTGTTTGTCGTTTCTCCAATCACAAATGCAGACATGGTAATGTTTACGCGGCGTGATGCAACGCGACACGTAAAAAGACAGTATAAGTCATTATAATCAGTAATTATGTCCCCACTGTCCCCCCCCATTTTTATTGTTTTTGTGTCGTAACACCGGGACACGGCATCACAATACGGTAAGGGGCGTACCATTTCCGTCTCACGCTTGAGGTATTCGACCAATCACAATGCACTGGATAGCTGGCCAATCAGAGCACGCCTCGCTTCTCAGAACGATGAGCTTTGTAAAAATCGGCGCGTTTCAGAAAGGCGGGGCTTAGAGGAGCAACAATAATGTACATTATGTGGAAAATAATGTTTTTTGAATCTTAAACCACATAAACACATTGCATTACACCAAATACACAAAATAATGTTCTTTTTAGCAACGTCATATGACCCCTTTAACATGCAAATTTACCCAGCTGTTTAGACTGACAAACGTTAGCATATTCGTGAAACAAACATTTCTACATACTGAAGGTAACTATCGTATGCATGCTCAGTGAGATTCTCGCTTCAAATCAGGACCGATTTAGCAGGCACAGATGCTAGGAAATGTGACTCAGGCTACTTTGGACCTACACAAACATGTTAAACCAAGGATATTCACCTCAAATGTTTAAGCAGCCATTACATGGTCCTTCAGAAATTATTCTAACGTGCTGATTTGCTGTTCAAGAAACATTTCTTCATTATTCTTCATTTATTATTAATGTTGACAACGGTTATGCTGCTTAATATTTTAGTAAAAACCATGATACATAATCACTCAAATACTTTGGAAAAGAAAAAAAAAACAAATACTTTTATTCAGCAAGGACACATTAAATCGATCAAAAGTGACATAAAAGGCATTTATAATGTTATAAAAAAAATTATATTTAAAAAAAACTGAAGATATCATGGTTTCCACAAGAAATATTGGTAACACTTTACTTAGACTTTTTGTATAATGCATTGCAAAAGTAGTTTTAATGCATTAATTATGCCTTGTATGCACCTTATAATGCATTGTACAGTCTCATGAATAATTGTAACCACAGATAATACATTATAGCACTTATCAATTCATTGTTACACTATGCATTTTAAATTTGGTTATAATTATCTATGACAAGATATAATGTATTAAAATGCACATTATGAATAATTATAATGCATACCCTTTAATAACCCTTTATAATTCATTATACATAAAGGCTTTAAGTAAAGTGTTACCGAAATATTAAGCAGCAAAAACGGTTTATAACAGTGATAATGAAAAGAACCATTAATAATAATTGAACAATAATAGATGATAATAATTAAGAAGCAAATCAGCATATTAGAATGATTTCTGAAGGATCTTGTAACACTGAAGACCGAAAAAATGGTTGCTGAAAATTCAGCTTTGCCATTAGAGGAATAAATGACATTTTAAAATACATATACAAATAGAAAATAGTTATAATATTTCACAACATTACTGTTTTTACAGCATTTTTAATCAAATAAATGCAGCCTTGATGAGCAGAAAAGCTTCTTTCAAAAAGAAAAAACAAAAAAACAACAAAAAACAATAATAATAATAATAATAATAATAATTTTGTGCATTATTATTTTTATTCTTTAAACTTTATTTTTTTTTACATTTATAATTTTTAAACCTATTTTTTAATAATGTGTCTGTGTAAACTATTATATAATATTACACTGTTATTATAGAAGCTATTACATTTTTTAACTTCTCTATTTCTTTTGTATAATGCAAAGCTAAACACATTAGCAGTGTAAAGAACTTTAGTGAAAGGTTGATCTCTTGCATCACATTGCCATGACATTTTGAGTTCTCAGCTTTTCATTCAAGGACCTCTATTTGTCAAACAGCCCTGATTTTTCACAGGTTCAAGATAAACGATTTCAAAACATCGAATAATTAATGCAACCTGAAAGGAAAGCTTTAACAAAGAGCTCCATTACACATTCAGGATGATTAATTCCCAGCCATTTCATCTCCAAGGGTGTGTCTCGTACATTTCTGAGGATATTGCCTCCTAGTGCTATGCTAGTTTGTGTTTCCCTGGTTACCCAGTCTCCAAGGTAACAGGTGCTTAGAAATAGGCAAAATAAGAACCTCTCCTCTGCTGGAATGCAGCCTTGAGCAAGAGAGCAATTGTTGGCAAAAGAGCATTGTGGGATTTGCATCCCAGGCCTTACGAGATCTGAAGAGCGGCTCTTCGCAAGCATTTCGAGTGACTTGTGCTGTGGAAAAATAATGACATATGAATGATGAATGTTTTCTTTTTTACTGCTTCAAGGCAAAAGCAACTTGATGGAACATTCAATGGTCACGTACTCGCTGCAAAATTTTGGGAGGGACTTTAAATGGGGGCGTGAATCCTCTAAATTATCGTTCGGTATGTACAAAATACAGAAGTCACTCCCAAAATTGCATTGGTTGATATACTTACAACCATAGCTACGCTTTGTCATTTTGTAGAAGAAAGCAATTTGTCTGCTATTTTTGAC
Source organism: Spinibarbus caldwelli (assembly GCA_039654775.1). Classification (NCBI taxonomy): domain Eukaryota; kingdom Metazoa; phylum Chordata; class Actinopteri; order Cypriniformes; family Cyprinidae; genus Spinibarbus; species Spinibarbus caldwelli. The sequence continues at coordinate 5,993,133 of CM077232.1, forward strand.
TATAGAAACATTTTTATGGAGGACTAGGAGTGCCAGTTAAAAAAAGAAAAAAAGAAAAAAAAAAATCAATTTTCAATGTATTCATTTAAAAAATAAAAATGTAAATAGATAAAAATCAAACAAATGATTATTTCAAGTTTAAAAATGTACTTAATAATAATAATAATAATAATAATAATAATAATAATAATAATAATACTATCTATGAATATATATATATTAGTAATTATTATTATTAACTACATTTTTAAAACTTGTAATAATCATTTGTTTTATTTTTATGTACTTTTTCAGTTTTGAAATTAATACACTAAAATATATAATATGAAATGATTAATAGATAGATAGATAGACAGACAGAGATAGATAGATACTGTGTAAACAATTAAAAATATATAATAATTAATATATTGATTGTTATAAATGATAAACAGGAAAATAATTTTTAAATGCAATATTTGATTTGCATTTTTATATAGCATTTACACATTGCTTTTCTTTATCAAATTGCCAACTATATTTAACTAGCCAGTGAGAATTCACTGTTGTGGTTGCATAACTACAAAATATTTTGCTTTGTAATAAGCAAACACATGCATTGCCTGTTTTGCTTCTGGTTAAAATGAGTTGTTGTTCTTACAAAACTTTATGACAATGCCCAATAGGAGCTGTGACATTTCATATCTTGCAACACAAATTTCTTGTAAAAAAGGAACTGGGCGTTTTCTGTCTCTATAGGGTCTTCAGTAAACAGGGCAGAGCTGAAAAACAAACATTCCAGCCATAACTGGACAGGGCTGAGGCCGTGTAGGGACATGATGCTTTTATATAGTTAGGATCTATCATTTTTATAGCATCATTAATAAAAGTTCTTAGGAGGGCTATAACGAAGAGGAATCTCAAGGATGTATGAGTTGCATCATAGAGGGGTGGAGCCTTATCTAGAAGTGATTTGATTGGAGTAGGTAAGAATGAGGCGTATTGAGGAGCTGGAAAAGGGTGACTAGATTTGAAATGGTACACTTCCATACTACATCTTACTATTTGGGCCATTTAAAGATATAGCAGAAATAATAAGAGTATGATAGTATGCTATTCCAAATTTACCCTTTGTCTTTGGACATAGCATGATTACATGTTGAAAGCAAAGGAGAGAAAAAAAAAGTCTCTAAACTGCACCAAAAACTAGATTTGGTAACACTTTAGTATAGGGACCAATTTTCACTATTAACTAGTCGCTTATTAGCATGCTTACTATTAACATATTGGCTGTTTATTAGTACTTATAAAGCACATATTCTGCATGACCATATTTTGCATCCCTAATCCTACCCAATACCTAAACTTAACCACCTAATAAGCAACAAATTTGGAGTTTACGGAGGCAAATGTCGTAGTTAATGGTTTGTTAATAGCAAGAATTGGACCTTTGAATAAAGTGTGACCATAGATTTTTACCTTTTTTGAGGAAATAATGATTGATGCTTGCCCCAATAACAGGGTTGCCAAGGTGTTTCTTCGAACCTACCCCAAAAATAAATAAACAAATAAATAAATTCACTCACTCAGAAATTGCTAGTAAATTTTATAATTACAGAGAAACAGCTATTAACACATTGAATTAAAGTGTAGACACACTGAAAAAAAATCTGTTGGATTATCATACAAAAAAAAAAAAAAAAAAAATGTACATCGGTTGCACATAATTTATTTCTGTTTATGTTACCTAACTTATGTTTGTCAAATGAACATGATTTTTTATGTTGTTTTTATGCTTTTTATGCCATGTTAACTCCTGTTGATTTAACATGATTTTTGTTTAAATGAAAGCTTTATCCACTATATGCAGTGGTGTTTCAAAAAATTAAATAAAACTATGATAAAATGCACGATAAATCCAGATCAAATTAATAACAGAATAAAAAAAAAAAAAGCTTTGGTAAACTATAAGTACTACTTTTTAAAATAAATGAAAGCGTTTTAGCAAGCTTAATATTGTAGATTTTAAGTAAGGCAATAAGCAAAAACATTTCTTGGATAAAAATACTGTATTTTTTCATTAGTACACAACAATCCATACAGATTACAAATATACAGAGAAGCATGTTACAGACATAGCTCATTTGTTTGAAATGCATCTGTTAAAATATAATATAACCCCATATAAAAGCAAAATCCAAAACTAAAAATCTAACACTCCCCCCAACCCACGCCCCCCCAAAAAACTTGCTTAACGTAATACAATGTTACACAATAAGAGCAATATCCGCATAACTAATGTAATAAAAAATAAATTTCTACATTTTTTAAGAAGGACTTTCTTCGAAAATGTGTTGATTTTAAAGCTCCACCATTATACTCCTCAAAGAAATACTTCAAGGGATCATTCACCCAAAAATGAAAATTCTGGTATCATTTACTCACCCTCAAGTTGTTCCAAACTTGTATAAATTTCTTTGTTCCGCTGAACACAAAGGAAGGTATTTTGAAGGATGTTTGAGGCCAGACAGCTTTGGGGCACCATTGATTTCCATAGTAGGAAAAAAAATACTATGGAAGTCAATGGTGCCCCAAAACTGTTTGGTTATAAGCATTCTTCAAAACACCTTCCTTTGTGTTCAGCAGAACAAAGAAATTTATACAGGTTTGGAACAACTTGAGGGTGAGTAAATGATACCAGAATTTTCATTTTTGGGTGAATGATCCCTTTCAGTTAGAAGGGCAATTGAATTTTGCAGTAGCTAATTCCAAGTTATCCAAATAACTGTAAGATTATCTGGCCCTCGTTGACGATCCTGATGTCCCCTGGTCTATCATTCGCATTGTCTCCTCAATGCATCCTGGGATGAGGGCTTCATCTGCAGCCTGGAGAATGCACAGTTAAAAAAATTTGATTCAGTACTACTCTGGAAATATCAAACTTAATTTCAATAATTTAGTAACGTCTGTATCCTGAGAAATGTAAACTTGAATATAATAAGAACCAGTCATGGTCAACAAAGACTGATTACAGATAACCGTTAGACTTCAGTTCTAGGACTGCGAATGGTAGGCCAAGAAATCCAATAGCATCTTCCTACAACAAACTGTAAAATTATATAGCACACTTTGAATACGTACATTGATAATGGCAGAAATGTCCAAAGCGCGGATGTTTTGGTAACTCCAATCTAACTGCAACTGCTACTGTGCGCCCCTAAATACACTAGCACATTCAATGGACAGGGAGAGAGAAAAATAATAGATTAATATTAACATTTGCAACATCGTCAGCCAAAGAGATTTTTAAAAGTAGCAAAAATGTGATTTAAACAGGTCAACTAAACATACAGATTACAGTATAGTTTCATAAATACCATTAATGTAGAGGCTTTGGACTGATAGTGAAGTAGATGTCAATAAGTGCACTTGTCTGGTGAAATATCAGATATCTGCAAAATATCAAAAGTATTCATGTTTTAAAACAGTTAACAATTATAATAATTAAGACTATTGGATTATGCTCATCAAATGATATGAAGATGCATCTCATTCAAAGCAGTCATCAGAGATGTACAAATGTGAATGCAACCTCTTAAAACAAAAGTAAAAGTTTTTAATAATACTCACCACTACTAAACACCAAAAAAAAAAAAAAAAGAAAAAAAAAAGAAAAAAAAGGAGAATAAGGGGTCTTCACAGGACAGGAGAAACCAGACATCTGAACAGAAAGCATATTAAATGTTAATTTTTTTTAAAACAACAAGCACTGTACTGACTTTTTAATAATACAACTGATTATTGGTTATGATTATATAAGCAATAGTTCTCTTTCAAAATGTTTGATTTTTCAAAAGCCTGATATCATGTTTTTATGTGTATAAATTATGTGTGAATATTTCCATACTCTCTGAATTATGTGACCGTTGTCATATTACTAAAAAGTATATTAAAATACATCTGTAATAAAGTTTTATTCATTATACAGTCATGGCCAAAAATATTGGCACCCTTGGTAAATAGGATCAAAGAAGGCTGTGAAAATGAATCTGCATTGTTAATCCTTTTGTTCTTTTATTTTAAAAATTCACAAAAATCTAACCTTTCATTGGATAATAAGAATTTAAAATGGGGGGAAATATCATTATGAAATAAATGTTTTTCTCTAATACACGTTGGACACAATTATTGGTACCCCTAGAAATTCTTATGAGTAAAATAACTCTGAAGTATATTCCCATTCATATTCACAATTTTGAGCACTCCAGAGAGATTATGAACATGAAATTATCCAGCCATGGCTTCCTGTTTCAAAGAAATATAAATAGCAGGGAAAACAAAGCCCAAATTCCCTTAATCATTCATCACAATGAGAAAAACCAAAGAACATATTTCTGATGTGCAGCAAAAGATAATTGAGCTTCACAAATTAGTGAAGTGGCTGTAAGAAAGAGAAAGAGCTAGAGCAGTGAAAATTCCCATTTCCACCATCAGGGCAATAATTAAGAATTTCCAATCAACATAAAATGTTAGGAAACTGCCTGGAAGAGGACGTGTGTCTATATCATCCTAATGCACGGTGAGAAGGAGAGTTTGAGTGGCTAAAGACTCTCTGAGGACCACAGCTGGAGAATTGCAGAAAATAGTTGAGTTTCGGGGTCAGAAATCCTTTAAAAAAAATTGTCAAACAGCACCTACATCACCACATGTTGTTTGGGAGGGTTTCAAGAAAAATTCTCCTAGCTCATCCAAAAACAATCTCCAGCATATTCAGTTATCAGACACGTCTGGAACTTCAAATGGGACTGGCTTCTATGGTCAAATGAAACAAAAAATTAGCTTTTTAGCTGCAAACACTCAAGATGGGTTTGGTGAACACAGGGATAAAAAGTACCCCATGTGTACAATGAAATATGCTGCTGTATTTTTAATGTTGTGGGGCTATATTTCTACTGGAGGTCCTGGACATCTTTTTTAGACACATGGCATCATGGATTCTATCAAATACCAACAGATAAAAAATCAATAAGTGACTGACTCTGTTAGAAATCTTATAATGGGCCATGTTTGGATCTTCCAACCGTACAATAATCCAAACACAAACCTCAAAAACAACACAAAAATGGGTCACTGAGCATAAAACCAAGCTTCTGTTATGGCCATCCAGTCCTCTGACCTGAACCCTGTAGAAAATGAGTGGAGTGAACTGAAGAGAAGAAGCACCAACATGGAGCTGGGAATCTAAAGGGTCTGGAGTGATTCTGGATGAAGGAATGGTCTCTGATCTCTTGTCAGGTGTTCTCTAACCTCATCAGGCATTATAGGAGAAAATTTAGAGCTGTTAAACTGGCAAATGGAGGTTTCAAAAAGTATTGAATAAAAGGGTGCCGTTAATTGTGGCCAATGTCTCTTAGAGAAAAACATTTATTTCATAATGATATTTCCCCCCATTTTAAATTCTTATTATCCAATGAAAGGTTAGATTTTTGTGATTTTTTTAAAAATAAAATATCAAAAGCATTAACCATGCAAATTAATTTTCACATCCTTCTTTGATCATATTTACCAAGGGTGCCAATATTTTTGGCCATGACTGTAAGTTGTCAAAAAGCAACAGAATTTAAATAACACCCAGTTTATTAGGAACACAGTATGAGTGTGAATCACGCGATATCCGTCTTTGAACTCGCATGTGTCTGATCCACTTGGAGATCTGGAAATTGGACATCTCGGCTGCACTTTTTTCACTCGTCCCCTGACTGCAGCCGCCTAACGTTACTCTCACCTACATTTCAGGTGAGGCGAGGGGCATCGCAAACGAGCCCATTGGATGCGGCACGGCGCGACAAATCCCCGACAGTTAATGGATTCCCTGCTCTATTTCTGACGGAGTTCAAGCTCTTTGCGACGGCTACTTTGTCGTGTAATATTAGTTCACAGCTTCAAGCTGTTGCGGCACAACAACGGTAACGTCTGGTGTAGACACGGTTCAGTTTCTCATACTGACACAAATTTTAATCTAGTCGACATACAAAGAAAAAGATTACACACATTTCGAACACACAAACGTTAATATACATGACATTTTCAGATGCAGCTAAAGCTACCGTTAATATTAGCTAACTTGAGCATTAGCACAAACGTAACTTTTAAAACAATGTTTTTTGATATGACAAGTACATAAAACTTGAGTGAAAATGTGCACATTCAAATACTGAATGGCTACTCTAAACTGAATTTTATTTTCAAGTTTTAATTACTTCAGTGTAGAGCTCAGATCCCATCCACAGCGAGAGAGAAAATGGCGATGGGCGCGAATCGGTTTCCTTCGCAAAGGGGCGGGGTTTCTGAAGAAAACATAACTACTTCATTTAGCTTGAACATGATTAATTCTATATGATTGAACATCCTTACAGAATAAATACATGGTACATAATTAAAATATGTTTAGATGAGAAGCATAAATTAATCATGTAAGAAATGCGAAATGCATATTTACAAATTCAACAACCTCCTCATTTCTTTCAGAAGAAAGATATTTCAAAAGAAGATATTTTCTATTTTTTTAGTGCAGCCAGAGCCATAGAGAGAGAGAGTTGCGACAACTCCATTGACTCCAATGGACCATTTTTTTTTACAGCAGTGGTGGATCGTGGAGTTGCTCAATAGTTCCCGGAAGTTAGCGCTAATACTATCAGCACCATAGAGATGCAGCAGAAGAGACCGCTGTGATGAACTTTTAAAAGGTAAGACATTTATAGAACAAAATTGTATATTATCAGCACAGCTAATCAAATTACCTTGTGCAATAAAACAGATTATTATTAGATTATTCCTCACTTAATTAGTAGATTTACGGGATGTTATTCATTCTCTTCAGGCAGTTTCATTTGTTGTTGTGTAATTAAGACATTTAAACGTGATTTCTGCTGCTGGGAACTTATTTAATAGATTTAGATTTATTGCAAAGGATGCTGATTGACCTAAGTGAGAATAAAAAAAAGTTTAAAAAAGGCGAGCAGTTTTCATTTCAGAAACATGGTAGGCTAAATTTCCAAAAATGTATTATATACCACTACTATATTATAGACGTAATCACAGTAAACCTGTATTGTATTACTGTATTTTATACTTTAATGTCTTAGCTACTGTAGAAGCACTGTCTGTGTTGAAGGAACAGATGCCACAGGACTGAAATGTGATAGAGCATCACTTAACCATTTCTCCTGTGTTTTTCTCCTTCTCTATCTGGCTCAGAACAAGAACCACCTGAAGACTCCCTGTAATGAGATATCACCTTCACAATGAGTCTCAGTACCAGTATCATTGGGTTTGGCAAGTCTTTCCCTGTTCTTTGTGAAAAAGTGCCAGTTCCCAGATATGATTACATCACATTTTGTTGGTATAATCTATAGATTGCTCCTGCTGACTATATCCAGCCTCTTATGAAGACTTCAGATGACCCAGCACCTGTGAAGAGATGACACCAACCCTTGAGAGGACTCCAGATGAAGCTGACTCTGAATAAACATACAAAACTGCAAAATTTTCCTTGCATTGTAATCAACATGATCAAATCAAGTAACCATTGCTTTAATTTGTTCATTGTTTCTGAATACATGACATTACTTAACTGCATGATTTGTATAGCCTAGTTTTAGAACATCTCTGCCATATGAACATTACTTTGACACAGTTACACCTGTTAATAGAACTCTTATTTGTAATGTAGAAACATTGATTTTCTGTAAAGCTGCTTTAAAACAATGTGTATAATAAAAAGTGCTATACAAATAAATGTGAATTGAACAAAACTTGATGCACCATTTTTTTTCTCCTCTCCAGATCAGTAGGGAAACCTTACATTCACACTCCTTTCTGTGAGGGACTGGAGCACTCCCATGCAGCACAGCAAACTATAGAGGAGACTGTTCAAGGACAACATGCTTTATAGTATGTAAATAAGTGCATAACACAAGTCAACATACATAAAATATATGATTAAATGTGTAAAAATATTTTGTTATTTTAAATTTGAATATACAAATATATTAATAATTGAGGGGTGCACAAGAATCAAAAACATTATACGAGATTAATTTGCACTTAGACTTAAAATATCTTCACTTATTTGGAGTGAATTTTCAAAGACAACAAACTTAACATTTACCATGAGATTAGTAAAACGACAATGAACATTAAGATGTGATTGCATTTGACTAAAATACAAGTTGTTTGAACATACACACACACACACACACACACATACATAATTATATTTATATAGAGAGGCTGAAGTTACCTTGGTAAAAGACCAAGATGTCGTTTATATAGCAAACGTGGACTTTTACCATGGTAACGTCAGCCTAAAATATGTTAACAAGGCAGGTAAGGATAGCTGACCACATTAATCCTCAAATATTAGCGGATTTTATTTTTTAAAAACAAGTGATACAACTACATGTGTATACTATGCATACATTTATATATTATTTATATAAATAATGTAAATAAATTACTTTATAGTCTAATAATTACCAAAAATCACAGTTCTGTCTCACTAACTCAATGTATTCCAATTGCCCGCTATTAACTTCCTGGAAGTATTTGAGGTTTATGTGAATCACGTGACGATCGAGCGTTCCGAACTTCCGTTGTCGCAACTCTGTCTCTCTATGGCTCTGAGTGCAGCAAGAGACAATGTGATTGACATGTGAACTGACCAGTCACAGTTCATTTTGTTTTTACCTGACGTTTAAGAAGGGTGGGGTTATCTGAAATTGATTATACCATAAATACCAAGAACCACTGTACCATGAAAGACCAGCGTAAAAAGTGAACTAAATAACAGCAATCTTCACAGTAAAAAAAAAAATAAAAAAATAACCTGGGTTCCGAAGCTCTGTCCTTCCAAAAGTAAGACTCTTTGACAGACATTACTCAGAAAAACAACGTGTTCTGGGACATGTTCATAGCACAAAAGAGTTTCTTGACAAAGTTTAATACATATTAAATAGGGTTAGGGATTTGTTCTGAACTTTCCCACATCAAGTGTTTCTTGAAACAACAACTAGGAGAGGGATGCTAAGATCAGAGAAAAGAAATTTGGCACGCCGCTATGGAAAAAAGAGCATGCTGTTTCAAGTTCTTCACGGGATACAGAGGATATCATGTGAGAAATGGAGGGAAAAGCAGTGAGATTGTAAAAAGACCAAATGTTCTCTATATGACACATCTGGAGGGTCCACGAGCCAAGTTCAATCTGCTCTATGCTGGGTTTTTGGCTCTAGTCAGGGTGTCTAAAAGGGTGGGTCTATAATTTGCTTTGCTGTCCCCTTTGTCAAAGGAGATGGACTAAATTATCGTCAAATTTTATTGGAGAAACTATCCTCGCCTCGCAACCAAATATAATAGCCGTTCGGAATCGAGTACAGCTGACCTCATTGTGGGGAACACGGTCCCTAGTGAAGTGTTTTTTGGAGACGGCTGGTTTGTGTTGGAAAAGAGGTGTCGTTGAACAACTGTAGGGGGTTCAGAACAATCTCCACCATGAAATGAATTACTGTAGATCACAGGCTTTGGAAAGGCCTACGGTCAAAAGATTTCTTTTCCCCTTTATTAAAAACTTCCTCGCTTAACTTGCTGAATCTTGTCATAATATTGCATAACCTCCTTCTCTGCCATACTGTATTATGGAGTTATATTTGGAGGCTGTGTTTGGATTAGTGCTGTATTCACTAATTCACCTTAAAGGGATGGATTGAATTAAAAATCTGCCATCGTTTACTCACCCTCACGTCGTTGCAGTTGCAAACCTGTATGACTTCTTTTCATCTGCAGAACACAAAAGGATAAATTTAGTCATTTTTGAAGCAGTTGGAATGAATGTGGATTGAAGCTTTCAAGTTTCAAAAAAGCACCATAAAAGCATCAAAAAGTAGTCTTGCGTACCATATTCTGAAGTCATAGGATAGATTTGCAAGAGAAATAGACAATGTTTATGCTCTTATTCACTTATAATCACCCCCTCTCCAGTGAGCTGCTAACTGATGTTGAGCTCAATAACCAAATCATTTTAATTCATGAACAAAAAAAAAATCATACAGGTTTTCTAAAATGGAAAAAGATCAAAAAATGATTCATTCCAATATTAAACAATACCACTTTCTTAATAAAAGCATCAAGAAGATCTGTTAAAAACAATTGACATTTCTTAAACATGCATTTCAGATGGCTTCAGAAGAGTTGGAATATAAACTACTTTTAAGGTTTTTTTTTTTTTCTTTTGCTTTCAATATGGCCAGTCCTCATTTTCATAAATATTCACCTAAAATGTATCTTTTGTAACGAAATTGTCATACAGAATTGAAAGAACATGTCACCTTTACAAAAAATAAGTATACTTATATAACGTTCAAGTATATTTTTTTAAGTAATATTAATGTACTAGTAGTATACTTCTAAGTACTATTTAAATAGTACTTGGAATTAAATTGGCACATTTTTTAGTTTATAAAAGTATACTTTTAAATATACTAGTCAAGTTTGAGTACACAACTACAAAGTACATAAAGTATATTTCTGAGAAGTACATAAAAAGTAGACAAAGTATACTTATTTTTTTAGAAGTGTACTAATAGTTGAATAAACTTATTCAATTTATTTTAAGGACCAATTCTCACTATTAACTTGCATGCATATTACTAGCATATTGGCTGTTTGTAAGTAATTAGAGAACACATATTAATGCCTTATTTTGCATGACTAGAGTATGTTTTAGAGCCCTTAATCCTGCCCATAAACTTAACAACTACCTTACTAACTATAAATAAACAGCTAATTAGGAGTTTACTGAGGCAAAAGTCATAGTCAATTGAAAATAAAGTGTGACCCTTCTTTTTTGTAAGGACAACTATTCCCTAAAGCCCTTAAAAAATAAATAAATAAATAAATAAATAAATAAATAAATAAATAAATAAATAAATAAATAAATAAATAATTGTGATATTTACAATCATTGTGTCACTGTGGTAACAGACATTACCTGTGAGTTAGAGTTAGGGAGTAACTTTAGTTACCTTTCCATACAGACATTATTCCATCCTACAGAACAGTCTGAGAGTCACACCTGTCAGTAAATACGTCCATCAGTCCCAAACACTGACTGAATGAATGTAGGCAATGTGTGGGAGTGTGAATCAGCAGATCCTCTCCAAACGCGTGTTCACAGTCTCGTGTTCCCAGGTGACTGCAGGGAAACTGCACAAGGATGTTGGAATTCCAGAGCACAGCGTTAGAGCTTTTTTCCTTTTTCTAAGTAAACAAGTGACTTTGTCCTTGGTTAGATGTTTGTGTATGTTGCTTAGAAACATGCTATTCAAAACAAAATGCCGTAATCTTTAGGGATGCAAAGCTTGTAGGTTAAAAAAAAAAAAAAAAAAAAAAAAAAAAAACTGTCTGATACCAGGAAATTAGAAATAGAAATGTTTACACAATGATGAGAGAGTGTACTTACAATGATAATGATCAACAGACATTCATTCATAGTTACAGAAATACAGTATCTAATGTCTAACACTGTATGATTACGAGACTCAGAGCTGCTGTCAGTGACAACCAAGAATGTAAGTTATTAAATTGATTGCATGCAGGCCTATGGATCTCGAGATAAGCACAAATGCAAGCTCGTTTCCTTATATTAAAAGTGAGATGCAGACCTATTTTTAAAGCAGTAATGTTTTGCACGCATGCACACAGTTATGATAAATTAATATTACCAGGCAACAGACCCCTTAAATTAACTAAACTTTTCATAATTCCCTTACAATTATAAGGAGTTTGTTGCAACCAGTCCCAGAATTTTATCATTAGAGATCTGTGTCCCTAAGACTTTATAGCTACAAGTGCTAAATCTGGTGTATGAAATCATGGAATAATAAAACTAAAGTGTGCATTTTATCTGCCAAACCGACTTCTTAAATTCCTTACTTATTCCCCAGTATTAGCTTAATACATGCCACCATTTTGAAGCAATCAACAAGGAAACGTGTTTGTGTGGAATTGAATGGAGAAAATGCATGACTAAACATATTTTGCATGGAAACAATTCATTATATTATAGATGTAATGGGGTGCTAAAATAAAATAAAATAAAATAAAATAAAATAATAATAAATGATTCTTAAGTCAAGTAATATAACTTTATTATCCTTAAAGGGATAGCTCAAAAAAAAAATAAAAAAAATCATCATTTACTCACCCTCATATTGTTCCAAACCTGTATAAGTTTCTTTCTTCAGTTGAACACAAAAGATATTTTGAAGAATGTTGGTCATCAAACAGTTTTGGTTCCCATCAACCTCCAATGCATTTTTTTTATTTTTTATTTTTTTTGTCCATACTATGGAAATCAACTTTTATGGTGTTTTTCTTTCTTCAATATGGCCAGTCCTGATTTCCCATAAATATTCCCCTAAAAATTAATCTTTTGTTACAAAATTGCCATTCAGAATTTAAACAACATGACACTTTTACAAAAAAATAAGTATACTTCTAGTAAACGTTTAAGTATACTTATGTAAAGTTAAAGTATACATTTTTTGTAATATCAATGTACTAGTAGTATATTTGTAAGTGTACTATTTCAATACTACTTGGGAATAAATCAGCCAACTTTTTAGTTTAGAAAAAAATACCAGCTGGGGCAGTGATGGCCTGATGGTTAGCGAGTTGGCCTTGTAACCCAAAGGTCACGGGTTTGAGTCTTGGTAAAATGCAGAGCACAAATTCCGAGTATGGGTCACCATACTTGGCCACAAGTCTCCTCCATTACTTTCCTTAAGTTTACTTTGAGTTTGAGTTTCTTTCCTTAGTTGAACACAAAATAAGATATTTTGAAGAATGTTGGTCATCAAACAGTTTTGGTTGCATTGTATTTTTTTGTCCATACAATGGAAATCAATAGGAACTGAAAATGTAGTTGGGGAATACATCCAACAAATTGCTTCCCTTTGGATTGTTCACTGCTCACATTAGGGCACAATTTCTGAAAAGCTACTTTAAAACACAGAGGATCGTGTTGTCTGTATCAAAACGGGGACAGGAGGAAGTATTTCCAAACAATAATAATAGAAAGACAACCAATTCAAGCAGATTTTCCAATTAACTTATCTTATCAGGCCAAAACTGTACTCAATCATGCATTATAAAGAATAATTTTTCTTTTCTTTATTTCTTTTTTCTTTTCTCTTTTCATGTTTTCCAAAGGAAAACTTGCCTTCCCAGAATTATACTGGCAGTAGGGTCCAAAATCCTCATATTTCATTTTAATATTCATCCATTATTTTTCCCTTCCCATCCGTATAGTTTAAATTTGTCTTGTTTCTTCCTCTGTTCATACCGGTTCATATACTCACGTCCTGCCTGGCTTGAGCCGCACTTGGGATTATGAGCATTCAGTCATAAACCTCAGGGTTCATCTGACAGCGGCTCACTATTTAGTTTCATTTACTGACAGAGACACTTATTGATCCATTTAATGTCTGGACACGTGTCAGATTCTGGGCCGCACAGCTCCACATCTCATGTCACACCCCTCTTTCATATGTATATTTAGGTAAGTAATTAAATATATTGCACGGTTGAGATGAAAGGACTGAGAGCCGGTCCAAGCCAGCTCTTTTTGCATGAGAGCTCTGTGAATCTGGCACAGAGGACCGTGAAAGGAAGGGCTGGCCAACATTCACTCTGCCGAAGGCATTTTTCCCTTGTAGAAGGTGTAGCTGTCTTTTTTCTATTTTTCTATGAAGTTAGTATGTAATACATGAAAGGAGCATGATGAATTAAGGAAAGTCTACCACACCACTCCCAAAAAAGAACAGACGCCAGGTTTTTGCTTTCTTCCTCTTCTTTTTTGACAATCCTTATGAATTTGAATCTAAAGAAAAGAGCATCGCTCAGGCTCTGAGCGTATTACGTTGAATAATCATGAATCTCAGAGCTATTAAAAAGAGCTGGGGGTTACAATTAATGAGCACGGTAGTAATAACTCAAAAACATAATGAAAGTTATACTTTGATGAGGTGAGTGATCGGTGCTGGCCGAGTCAACAGTGAGTTACAAAGTGTGAGGTCTGGCAGTGATTCTGGGAGGAGGGGAAAATATGAGCTAGCATGTTTGACATCCAGTATGGATTTTGAACAAATATGCTGTAATTGTTGATGTAAGCAGAGCATAAACAGAAAGAGGTATAGCCATAATAACCGGCCAAGAACGTTTGCTTAAAAGCTTTGTCATAGTTTTCCCCACAGCTTGACTGCTGGAAATATCAGAAGCATATCCAAAACTGCTCTTTCTGAATGCTAAATGCTGAAGAGGCACATTAGGGGAGTGTATATAAAAATCGATTTACAGAAGTCATTATGCTGCTCTTAAATTTAATACTGCACCTAAAACGAAAGATGACATTACATTGTAAATAAGTAAATACGTACATGCATACATACATATACAAGATGTTGTGCATTGTACAAGGTTAAAAAGGTTAGGCATGACATGAAGCAGCAATGGACAGCAATAAATAGAGAAGATAATACTACTACTACTACTACTACTACTACTACTACTACTACTACTACTAATAATAATAATAGTAAGCAATTCAGATTATGTTTTTATTTAATAATTTATTAATTTACTGTTATAATAATATACTACTACTACTATTAATAATACTAATACTACTACTAATAATAATTTTTTATAGTGACAAAATATTTATTTTCTTTTTTCATTAATAATGATAATAATAATAATAATAATAATAATAATAATAATAATAATAATAATAATAATAATACATTCAGATAACTACAATTTTTATTTAATAATTTATTAATTTATTGTAATCATCATCATCATCATCATCATCATCATCATCATCAATTCAGATAATTAAATTTATTTGTATGTAATAATTTATTGTTATAATAATAATAATAATAATAATAATAATAATAATAATAATCAACAACAATGCATGTATAAATTATTAAATAAATAAAAATAAATCGGAGTTCGAATTAAATAATGAAATAATTATAAACATAAGTAACTGCAGACTATTTATATAAGCAAAATAGCAAATTATAATAGAACGTAAATGAAACAAACATAGCTCAGAACCTCAGAATTTAGAGTTGGAACTATTCATTATATAATACTGATTTACTGTCACTGGAAAAATTGCTGATAATGTGAACATCCACCCATTTAACGTGCTTAAGTAAGATTATAATGACTGAATGTTTTTTAATCTTTTAGGCTTTGGTTCCCGTAGCTCAACTGGTGAAGCATTGTGGTAGCAAGAGCGAGGTTGTGAGATTGATTCCCTATGAACACAAATGACGATAATGTGTACATTAAATCCACAGTAAGCTGCTTTGGAGGGTCTGCCAAATGCATGAAAATAGTCATGAAAATACTTTATCAAGTACATTTTCGGTTTTAAGGTGGGTGAAGTGCTTATTTATTCTTTTAGAAGTGAGAACGGGAACCTGTGCAGTCTGAGGTGAAAATCTAAACCCAGAACAGTATGTGCAGTGAGATGAATGAGAGGGGTGTTTCTGTGAGTGCTTCCAAATCCCCTCTGGCTAAAGGCCACCTGTTCTGTTCTCCTCCACGTGTTGATGGAGGGATCCCTTGCACTGGATCCGCATGATACCACACAACTCGCTCCGTCTGCATTGCATTTGATTTGCAAGTTATTACAGTGCTCGCAAAGCAGCACTTTATTGTTATTCCTCAGACATTAGGTCAGGGTTTGTTCTGAACACCAAAGTATTAATCTACTGTGATTAATACAGCCTGAAGCATCGATGCACAGACTACACTCAAACTGTGGTGTGAGCTACCTGTTTTTGAATTTAATTTACAATCTTTTTACTTATTTCAAATTAAGATTAACATTTGAAAATGTAACTAACTACCATAACCACAATGCAGGATGAGTAACATGAAAGTTTTTATATTTAATACTCACATTATAGTCAAATCTTATAGGGTTAGAGGTTTAAAACCCTAAATATGTATAATAGTAGGGACGTCTCAGTTAGCAGCATTAATTGCAGTCGCAGTGACTATGTCATCATAAAAATGTGCATAATTTAGAGTCTTTTCTTACATGCAACAATTTAACAATCTATAGCCAAGTTTACTTTGCAAAGATAATGCAAATAATCATCAATCATCAATAACAGATATGAATCAATGGAAAATATGGTCACAATTCAAATAACTGATCTATGTTTACTATGGACATGCACACCAAATTGAGTCAATTAACACTATAGAGGGTGATGCAACATTGTATTAGTTATAAACTGCTTTTAAAGTGTCCTGTCAATCATTCAACCAACTAAAAGATGACTTTGGTGTCACAGAGTATTAAATTGTGCATTTAACTTAATTTTTGTGCACAACTAACCATCAACATAGTGATCCGTTTTTCAAATGCAATTAATTCTTAAAATGTCCTTTACTATGGTAAAATCACTGTAAAGCACAGCCTCTCATGGCTTATTGTTTAAACAAAAAGCGACAGCAACAGCAATATGACAAAAAAAAAATAAATAAATAAAAAGTTGAAAAACATAATATACAAGTATAAATCTATAATGTACATAAGTATAAAATAATGCAGCTTTATGGCCCTGGTCTCTTATCCATGTATAACAGAGGCTCCAGAGCCCACGCCACAACTCATAAAGCGAACGCTAAATCACTGACTCACCTGTCGTAGAAACTGCTACAAATCCAGCGCTTTCCTGTTTGGTCTCCAAACTTGTTTTCCTTGGAGTGCCATTAATAGACTCATGGCTCAGCAAAGAAGGATCCAGAAGACAGACTCTTTGTGCCAGACACATTTAGATTTGATGAGGATTGAGCTAAGTGAAGTGTGTTAAAAGTTTCCCTCCAGGTGTTATTTAGCTTGATAAGAGAGGTCCAGCTTCATGACCTGCCAGGAAAAAAAAAAAAAAAATGAACATCCAATAAAAAGAAGAACAAAACAGTAATGCGGTAAATGTGCTTCTCATTATGCAACAAGCATGTTTTATAAAAAGGAGAAGAAAAGCAGTATATCTGGAAAGGACACCTGTTTTAAATCTCTGATTAAGGAAGCAGAAAGATCTGGAAATGTGGGAAAGGAACAGGCCTCAACCTCATCCTGCCCTAGTTTACTTCTGATGAATTCGATTTATCACGGCCACATTGCCAAAGAGGAGCGATATGACTAATGTGACCAGAGTGATAAATTGAGCAAATCAAAGATCATAATCAACATCAAGTGCTCAAGAGAGCGCTTCTGTACTCCCAACACTCCCCGACAGAATCTGCTCCCTTTGCTAGTAAACCACAGATGCATGCCTTAAATCGTACTCATCAAAACCAACACCAGTGATTTAGTAAAAAAAAAAAAATAAAAATAAACAAAAAAAAAAACATACAATGAAAAAGAAAGAAAGAACATGAAAATTCTGACATTATTTACTCAGCCTTATGTTGTCACACATTTATATGATATGAGTTTGATACAACATACTGTAAATAATGAGCAAATAATAAAAGCTCCAAGAGTTCCGAAGAGTAAAGCCAGAGACCGAATGAAGAAGCCAGACACATTTCTGCATTTCTTCTGCAAAGAACAAAATGACCTGCAGTTAATATCAGATTGCATTTCAGCCGTTGCATTGATTATACAGGCAGTACGCCTCATTGTTTGTGTTTGCAGTGCAGTGTGTCAAAGATCGGATCAAACTCCGCTGAGAGGTCCAATAACTCTTATCTGCGTCTGTGCACAGCTTACATTATGGAAACAAAAACATTTCCCAACAGGATAAGATGAATCTGACTCTCAGATGGCCCTCGTTCAAGAGAAATGCGTTTCATGTGTTTCCTTTGAATGGCATCACATTAAACATTAAAATGACATAAACTGAAGCACTTTAACTCTTGGCTGGCCCTAAAAGTGTCCCCACCTCTTGTTCTGATAATACAACACCACCCAGAGAAGTATTTTCATGCTGCTTGACTTCAGGCAGGACGAGCAACTCCCTTCCTAATGGACTGGGAGTGACGGCACCCTGAGAAGCTCAGCATGATTCCGGGGCAGGATGTGGGCAGCTGTCGGACAAAAGTGTGAAGCGCACGGTAACCATGAAACCACAGCGTTCTCACCGACTGGAACCGGTTGAGAGCAGGATATCCCATTGAGAGTACTTCGTGTCACTGACACCATCTTTTGTTCCGTTGGAGGGCAGGTCTGACGCCCGACTAATAAAACAACACTTCTTTGGGAGTTTGAGCCATGGGTTTTCCACTGTGGACCAATTGGCACATCCATCCATCCATCCATCAACATTTTCTATCATCTACTGAATTATATACAATGGATATTGCACTTGTTTTGCTTTAGGTTTTACATTAAACATGTTACGTATTTTGAAGAGTGAGTGTGACTTATTCATATTGGCCAGAAGCATTTGCACCAAAATACTGTAAAGTTTGATTAAACCTGCATTAACAAAATTATGGCAACAAAAGCATTTTTGCATATTTATTTTTCCATCCTAATGATACATTACTATTATAACTGCATTTGGTTATTTTCATTTTATTTGACAAAGCCTTGTTCGAAAGTTTAAGGGAAAAAATTAAAAAGGGTGAATGTTTATAGACTTTATGGACATAGATAGAATAATAGTTAGGTAGACAGAATGATAGAACTATAGACAGAACGATAGACAGAACAATCGATAGATAGATAGATAGATAGATAGATAGATAGATAGATAGATAGATAGATAGATAGATAGATAGATAGATAGATAGATAGATAGATAGATAGATAGATAGAGTTCTATTTTGCTTTGCAAACTAGGTTTAAAACTTCAAAACACAAGTGAAAATGTCTATCAGCAAGGGCCCACACTAACATGAGAGGATCATATGAAAACTCTACTGAGACTCTTACACAATAAATATCTGAAGCATCATCAAATAACCATGACAGGAATGTAAAAGCGAGAAGGTTAATGAAACGGCAGCGTCTTTTTAGAAAGCCAGCTTACTGCTGAAAGGCCAGTATACGGGTAAGATGAAAGAACGAGGTGAAGACATGGTGTCATTAGCAAACAGTGCATCTCTATTTCCCTCCTTGTATTGATTTAATCTTTACATATACACAGCTGTTGTCAAAGAATTTGGGCGACACCAAACATGCGAGCTGTGTGAGTTGATGTATGACAGGCATTGGCCCACCCTGTCAGAAACATACGGTGAGATGGTGCGAGGTAAATGGATTATCATTGCTGGCTCTCTGATTTCAGACATTGCCAGCAGACAGAGGCGGCAGTGAAATATTCATATTCCCCGAGTCTTCAGCATGGCACCTTAACTAACACCTTCAAGCGGCCATCTGGAGTCAGACATCACAAAGGGAGAAAAGCTTTAAAGGAATAGTTCACCAAAAAATACATTTACTCATCATGTGGAACCAAATCCTGAGGAAGAATGTCAGAATGACTCTTTTCAATAAATCAAAAGTGGATGGTGATATACTGTACTTTAAAGCTATAAGCACAAAACAAAAAGCCAGTCATATGGTATTGCGTGAGGATCAGACAAAAAGTTAGGTCATTGTAAACTACTAATCTGATAATACTAAAAATCTGTATAAGTAATAAAATATGAAATAAAATAAAATAATGGTAGATGAAAAATGAAATTACAAATAAACAATATACTCTTTTGATGTGCTAAAATTTGATGTGCTAAAATGACAAACTAAAAAATAATTGAATGCTGTATAGAAATAATAATAATAAAAAAATAATAAAAGGAACATAACTAAAACAAACTAAAATATAAACTGAAAATGTAAAAATAATAGCTAATTTAAAATATAAATACATATTAATAAATACTACATTAGTACAGTATATGTCATAATGACATTGTTTTATGCACAATTGATCAGTTCAGGTAAGTCCATAAATAAATTGAATAAATAAATAAATAAATAAATAAATAAATAAAGTTTGTAATTGAAATGTAAAAAAATTGCTCTGCCTTTAAAACAGTTTTCTATCTGACTGATGTCACAATTTGACTCCTCCATTCTGGTACATCTTTTCATTAATCAATTCCTGATGTATAAATGCATTTTCCACCCTACTTTTTTACATCAAAATCTAGTTTCATCCTCAAAATATATCAGATTATGGAAATAACAGCATTTAATCAACATCAAGATGGGTTGTCAACCATTGGCGAATGATAAAAGATTACATTTTTACTCTTTGGCGAATCTGTCAGATTGATTTGTCGCATTAATAGTCATATGATATGAGGCCTTTCCCAGTTCATCTGAAAGTCACAGAGGTTTGCCATGTTTTCCACACTCATATCGAGGAGGAGGGCAAGGTGTTTTCTCTAGGACTATCAGTCTTCTGAAGCTGTGGGGAAACAACGCATGAGTTTGCATAGTTAAAGAAAGCCAAACACCAAAACAAACCCTGACTCAAGTGTCCGGGCCGGATAAATTGTACACAAAGAGAGCGAGATGAGGCAGGCGTTGAATGTCACGTTCAGCACTTGAAACACATACTGTTTATTTAACATTTGCACTAGAGTCTTTTGTATGCTGCTTCACGTTGTTTGTTAACCGAAGAGCTTGGCTGTGGCTCTGTAACAGCTGAGAACAGCCAACATTTCCTGGAAAGGGGATGAAGTGACATATGATGTCGAACCTCTTGTAATCTCAAATTTGTTATGATGGCTTCGGATGAAACCATCTTGATCTGACAGGAAGTCTATACTTTCAGTCGGTAAATGGAGCTGTTAAAATCCCCCCTTCGTTCCGTCCAACAAACTTTCACCATCGCAAGAGTAAATATAACAAAGAAAAAATTCTAAGTTCCATAATCACTCTGACAACATGGAAAATAAACAGGGGTTCTTCTGACACTGGAAGATTGGGAAAATTTGGGCTTTCTAAGGTGGAATGCCAATTCTGTGTGAGCTGTTTATTCCTTCCTGCACTTTCATGTGAAAAAGCAGGCTGAACAGAGTCATCTATCTATCTATCTATCTATCTATCTATCTATCTATGGCCTTTTAAACTAGGTAAATAGATAGATAGATAGATAGATAGATAGATAGATAGATAGATAGATAGATAGATAGATAGATAGATAGATAGATAGATAGATAGATAGATTGTTGTGATATATGCACTTTCATCAACAGCTTCAGCTTCAGAACAGGGAATACATTTCTTATTTGCATCCTGCAGAAATAAGAATGTGGACAATGCATTAGATTCATAAATGCACAAAGCTACAATGTAATTATGTATAAATCAGAAATGAAAAACCAATTCAGTGTAAATTTCCAGAGTCATGTCATATAACACAAGTTTGAGAACCACTAATCTAAGACTTTTCAAGAACATGCATTGCATCTGTACCTGGCATTCTGTTCCGAGGCAGCGCAAGAAGCCGTCCAAATGTCAGCCCCCAGCCTGGGATTCCACCCTGACCATGCCTTTCCATTCCAGGCAAGTTCAGCACTTGGAAAAGGAAGGCGCTCTCTCTATTTTCTCTCCTCCCACCAGATGTGCTGTCACTGCCGTCCAAATGTTGCTTGTCTCAAGGCCCTGCTTATTATAAAACGTCATGTAAATCAGAGTGGTACAGATGGAGAAGGAGAAAAAAAAAAAAAAAAAACTCATTCATGTCCAGTTGTGCTTCTGCTCAAGTCGTGATAAGCTCAGTCGGTTTCAGGGGTCTTTCAGTTTGGGCCTGTTCCAGAGAAGTGGGTCGCTGTTCACTGCTGACGTATATAGCAAAAATCAAACATCTTTCTTTTGGCCATCCCACACACACACACACACATATATATATATATATATATATATATATATATATATATATATATATATATATATATATGCATGACAAGGCTAGATAGGATTGCTCCGTTATTTCTATGGCCGTCATTCACCAGTCTCTGTTTAATGCTCTACTGAGACCCATAGTTTTGCTACGGGGTTTCGCCAGCTATAGGGAGAAGGGCAAGAAAACCAGTGCATCATCTTTTGAAGGTTTAGGACTCTGAGCAGACAGTATTGTTTGGGATGAATGCTCTCTTGATTTATGCTTGTGCTTCTCTTGGGTGCATCCAGGCCCTCTGATCCCCAGAAAGTTTCAGTTACTTCTCAGAGTCGCTGGACTCTCCGTGGCTCTGAGTAATCTTTGACGCCATGACCCTGACTCATGTTTGAAGGCCCGAGAACTGCATCGCACGCTTCTTTTAAATGGGCCGAATCTTCACAAATGGGAAGCTCTGGCCTGGGTTACAGTTCATAGGTCTGTTTGTAGAAGAGGCCAAACAATATCTATAAATAAAGTTGATTAATATTATTATTATTAAAAAAAGGATCTATTCATTAATAAAATTAAAATATTTGTAACTAATACTAATAACATATATATATATATATATATATATATATATATATATATATATATATACATATATATATATATATATATATATATGTGTGTGTGTGTGTGTGTGTGTGTGTGTGTGTGTGAGACCCTGGACCACAAAACCAGTCATAATAGCATTGTCAAAATTATAGATTTTTCTTTTATGCCAAAAATCATTAGGATATTAAGTAAAGCTCATGTTCCATGAAGATATTTTGTAAATTCCCTACAGTAAATATATCAAAACGTAATTTTTGATTAGTAATATGCATTGCTAAGAACTTCATTTGGACAACTTTAAAGGCGGTTTTCTCAACATTTAGATTTTTTTGCACCCTCAGATTCCAGATTTTCAAATAGTTGTATCTCAGCCAAATATTGTCCTATCCTAACAATCCATACAACAAGCTTATTTATTCAGTATTAAAATATCATTTTAAAAAACTGACCCTTATGACTGGTTTTGTGGTCCAGGGTCACACATATCCTTCATAAGATGGAAAGAGTTCAAGATCACAGGCAACAATGCATTTCGTGAATATAAACCCAAACTTATTTTTCTTGTGGGAATTCAGCCAAGCAGGTGTGTTTTCTCTTCACAGTTGGGAGTAAAGAAACTTCATGTAAAATGCTTTATTTACAACATCCTGAAATGTTGAGGAATTGGGAACATGCCATGATTTTATACTGTATATATCACATGCTACCCAAGAGATTATTGTGCATTTGTTCCAAAAAAGGATTGATTGATTAATTGATTGATTAATTGATTGATTGATTTAAGGGTAAAGTGTGTTATTTTTGCTCTACAAATAAATTTTCAACCTGTTTGTTTGAGTGTCCCGACTAGAACACCACTGACTCAACCAGTGGCATGAGTTTTGGTTGGGACTTTCTGAATATCTAACCAATGGCACACAGGAAGAGTTCATGGTAAACATATTAGAAAACAGTCATTGCTTTACAGTTAGTGCCCCAAAAATAACACACTAATGCATTTTCATGGTGCACTTTTTACATTTGTAAAACTTGGACATGCCAAAACTCAGGCTGAAACTGATATAAGCAAATTCATGAAAGCCTGTAATCTAACATGAACAGGACGCAACGCATCCAGAATGTAATAAAGACTCCTGTTTTCGTTTTCAGGCCATTGTCCCACAACCACACAGTGGTATAAGCTCATGGTCGACAGCTCTGACCGCTGTAAGACACACAGTGGATAGCCATCCAAACCAAACTTGAAAGAAAACACCATTCCCAAAGTGACCTGAGGAGCAATATGTCCTCTTAAAATAAACGTTTGGGGAAATAACCTTTTCTTCTGCCAAACATTATGGGCTTGTTTCTTTCTCAATCTCTCGTTCACTCACTCTCGTCGGTTTGACCCTCACTAGCGGGCTCCCACTGGGAGACACCGTGGTGACATCACCGTGTGAAGCGGAGAACGCACTGCATGCAACAGGAAGTCACTCCCAGGCCAGCATGTGATGTCACTCTCTGACATCTCGGAGCATTACAAAGCACTGACTTGTCTTTGGGAAAAGAACAGAGGTGTGGGTAGGGCTTGCTTTGTTAACCTTCTCTTGAACTCCACTCCAGTTACTCAACACTCGGTCCCATCAAAGCAGAGGGTAGCTGACCAATGCCGTATCATAGTTTCAGTTTTGAAAGGCCTCGTCATAATGGTCTGACATGGTTCAGCCTGGAAATATACAGGTGCATCTCAATGAATTAGAATGTCGTGGAAAAGTTAATTTATTTCACTAACTCAACTCAAATTGTGAAACTTGTGTATTAAATAAATTCAATGCACACCGACTGAAGTAGTTTAAGTCTTTGGTTCTTTTAATTGTGATGATTTTGGCTCACATTTAACAAAACCCACCAATTCACTATCTCAACAAATTAGAATATGGTGACATGCCAATCAGCTAATCAACTCAAAACACCTGCAAAGGTTTCCTGAACCTTCAAAATGGTTACACAATAGCCTATACAATCATGGGGAAGACTGCTGATCTGACAGTTATCCAGAAGACAATCATTGACACCCTCCACAAAGAGCACAAAGAGGGTAAGTCACAGAAGGTCATTACTGAATGGTTGGCTGTTCACAGAGTGCTGTATCAAAGCATATTAAGTGAAAAGTTGACTGGAAGGAAGAAATGGGGTAGGAAAAGGTGCACGAGCAACAGGGATGACCACAAGCTTGAGAATACTGTCAAACAAAGCTGATTCAAACACTTGGGAGAGCTTCCCAAGGAGTGGACTGAAGCTGGAGTCAGTGATCAAGAGTCACCACACTCAGACGTCTTCAGGAAAAGGGCTACCAAGCCACTTCTGAAACAGAAACAATGTCAGAAGCATCTTACCTGGGCTAAGGAGAAATAAACTGGACTGTTGCTCAGTGGTCCAAAGTCCTCTTTTCAGATAAAAGTAAAATTTGCATTTCATTTGGAAATCAAGGTCCCAGAGTCTGGAGGAAGACTGGAGAGGCACAGAATCCAAGCTGCTTGAAGCCCAGTGTGAAGTTTCCACAGTCAGTGATGAATTGGGCTGCCATTTCATCTGCTGGTGTTGGTCCATTGTGTTTTCTGAAGTCCACAGTCAACGCAGCCATCTACCAGGACATTTTAGAGCACTTCATGCTTCCTTCTGCTGACAAGCTTTATGGAGATGCTGATTTCATTTTCCAGTAGGACTTGGCACCTGCCCACACAGCCAAAAACCCCAAAAGATGGTTAAATGACCATGGTGTTGGTGTGCTTGACTGGCCAGCAAACTCACCAGACCTGAACCTCATAGAGAATCTATGGGGTATTGTCAAGAGGAAGATGAGAGACATCAGACCCAACAATGCAGATGAGCTGAAGGCCACTGTCAAAGAAACCTGGGCTTCCATACCACCTCAGCAGTGCCACAAACTGATCACCTCCATGCCACGCCGAATTGAGGCAGTAATTAAAGCAAAAGGAGCCCCTATCAAGTATTGAATACATATACAGTAAATGAACATACTTTCCAGAAGGCCAACAATTCACTAAAAATGTTTTTTTTTATTGGTCTTATGAAGTATTCTAATTTGTTGAGATAGTGAATTGGTGGGTTTTTGTTAAATGTGAGCCAAAATCATCACAATTAAAAGAACCAAAGACTTAAACTACTTCAGTCTGTGTGCATTGAATTTATTTAATACACGAGTTTCACAATTTGAGTTGAATTACTGAAATAAATGAACTTTTACACAACATTCTAATTCATTGAGATGCACCTATATATAAAAAGAAGTACACAACCATCATATATGGTCCAAATAGTTCAATAAAAGTCAGTTTCACAGTCTAACTTTTTGTATGAAAGGAACAGTTTGCCCCCAAAAATGAAATGTTCCAAACCCCTATTATTTTTTCATTAAACCATAAAGGGATAGTTCACCCAAAAATGAAAATTCTGCCATCATTTACTCTCCCTCAAGTTGTCCCAAGCCTTTATTTCATCTGTTGAACACAAAAGAAGATTTTATGAAGAATGTTGGTAACCAAACAGTTGACGGTAGCCATTCACTTCCATAGTATGGAGAAAAAAATAAAATAAAAAAAATAAAAATACTATGGAAGTCAATGGCTACCATCAACTGTTTGGTTACCCACATTTAAAACAAACTGATCTTTATCATATGAGAAAACAATGAATGGTGATTTATACTACAATGCCCTAAAAGCATCTTTAAATATCATAAAATTAGTCCGTATGATATATGAATTATATAGAATACCTCTGCATTTATGCAATGGTTTTGTCAGACAAACAGACTAAACTTTAAGCCATTACTCAATGATTACTTTCACCTCAGATATTGATTTATTTCTCTCTGTAACCTACAGTATTGGAAGCTGGAAAAACCATTTAAATTAGTGACAAGGTGTATTTTAGACAAGATGTAAATTAAACAAGACAAGACTGATAAACTTTATCTGATGTGATCCTGCTGAAAATACCAGCATAAATGTGTGATGATATTCCAATCAGGCTTCTTAAAGAGATAGTTCATCCCCAATTAAAAATGTGGGCATCACCCAGCAGGCACCAGACGTCTATGTAACGTCAGGTTGATGTTGGACATGACGTCGGACAGACGTTGCATTTTGGTTGAAAATGAAAATCGGGTTGACGTCAATATTTGACGTCAATTTGACGTTGACTTAACGTTGGATTTTGGTTGCACAACCTAAAAACAACAAAATCTCAACGTCAGCTGACGTCGGTATTGGACATCAATTTAACATTGACATTAGACATTGAATTTACGTTGAATTTTGGTCACCCGACGTCGCAACCAAAATTTAACCAAATATCAACGTCTTATGACGTTGTGGTCCTGTTTTGTGCATGCTGGGCATTTACTCACCCTCATGTCATTCCAAATATTCTTTTTTACTTCTGGTAACAGAGTTAATGAGGACTTGGGTCTCAAACACCATAACAGACTCAAACCGTTAATGCTGACATTCACAGCAGCTCTCAAATGAGACGAGTTGCATCAGGTTCAATATCAACATGATTTGTCAGCTGGCAGCCATATTTGAGTTGAGATCCACAGTGAACTGATTTAAGAAAACTGTTAATTTAAGCAACTTAATCAGTTACTTCCTTTCATTACCTACATTTTACTTTGCACCAGCGAGAATAGCACTAAAACAAACACTAGCCGGTACAAATTGTCTGGGCCAGCATGTAAATTCAAGCTGGACTAAGCCGACCTTTTCAGTAGGAACAGGTCTTCTTTTGTTTAAAAACATGCTTTCAACAAAATCATATACTAAGAGACCACCTTTGATTTATGGGCCTAAAGAGATGCAATTTCAGTAGGTTTAGTTGTTTGTTCCAAAAAATTGCTGCTCTTTCTAAGCTCACCATCTTGACTGATTTTTACAGAATGGCAGCAAGGATTAAAAATCTAAATCTGACCAAATTCTTGGCTACGCTTTGCTTTCACAATGCATCATAGCAATCAAGACTGACTCTTGACTTACATGGATTAAGTTTTGGGGATTATTAGAGCATTCTGAAACACCACCACCCGTCTGGAAATGGGTGTTAACTACACAAATACAACCTCAACAGTTCAAAGCCAGTTTCTTTATTCCTTCTCTTTTTTTTCCCCTTGACTTTCTCAGCTTCCCCATTTCTCTGTTCAGTTAAGTGGTCTTCCTAACCAGATGTCCATTCAGTGTCTCAGGTCAAATCGTATGTGTCAGGCAAACAACAGAAAGTGTGTGCTCCCAATGTCCTCAAAGGATAGCCATTGTGCTGCTGGAATGCATAAGCCAAACACACCCCTGTGACACTGCGAGTTCAGCTCCCTGTCTTCATATTAGACAGATCCTGTCTGTGACCCTGGCGACATGCCTCCAAGACTTTTTCCGACTCCCGTCCCCATGCTGTACAGACAGAGAAGAGGTCTAAAACACTTAAAATGCTCTAAAATTAGACCCATTATCTGAAAGGAAGCGTTGAGGCTTGTGTTCTGCCCACTTATCCAGAGAAAAGTACAATATTACTCTCTGGTGTGTGAGCCAGTATTGCAAACGCTTATTTTTTCCACCACAGTGATTCGTTATGAGAAATAGCTCACCCAAAAATGAAAATTACGTCACTCACTTTCATGTTGTTTCAAACTTGTAGACTTTATTTCTCCTGTAGAAAACACAAACAGAAGTTTTGAGTAATACACGGGTTGCTTTCAAGCTTCAAAAAGGATGCAAAACCTCTATAATAGTATCATAAATGTGGTCCATAAAGCTATATTTTTCTGACGCTGTAGCTTCCTTAATTAAGGAACAGAACAAAATGTCCATTTGTTACTTACTTATCATCACTGAACTTAATAACCAAATCAATCCAATTTGTGAACAACTAATAATTGGTTGACTGATTCACTCTTAAGCAAATACATAAATATCAAGAGATATAGAACAATGATAGAACAGATTTGGAGGGGGAAAAAAACAAATATTATATATATATATATATATATATATATATATATATATATATATATATATATATAGGTAGTTTTTATTTTATTTTATTTATTTATTTATTTTTTTTTTAAGAAATGAACTTATTCAGCAAGGATGCGTTAAATTGATCTAAAGTGTCAGTAAATAAATATATAATGCTACATATAATGCTATTAATCATGATTTTCACAAAATTATTAAGCAGCACAATTGTTTTCAACATTGAATAAATGTTCCTTCAGCAGCAAATCAACATATTAGATTGATTTCTGAAGTGTCATGTGACACTGACAACTGGAGTGATGCTGAAAATTCAGCATTTCCTTCAAAAAAAAAAAAAAAAATAAAAAATAAAAAAATAAATAAATAAATAAAATAAAATTATATATATATATATATATATATATATATATATATATATATATATATATATATATATATATATATAAATAACATTTTAAAACATATCTAAATAGAAGTTATTTTCTATTTTAATAATATGTCATACAAATGCACACACATATACAAACATAAACTCAGTACTCACAGTTACAGTTCTTTACAGTTCATTGTATGCTGTGTTATTGTCATGGTTGTATTAAAGACACCATGTCCTATTTTCAACTGGGGTGAGCATTTATGTGTTGGGCCGTAAGGATCATCCTCCTTTTAGGGCTTTTGGAAAGGTCTTGAATGACTTCCGTGTGTGCTGTGTACCATGACAGCATATGCATTGCCTACCAAGAGCACTTCTTTGAAGTAAAGTTTCAATAGATGGAACTTGAACAAGAAGAAGTATGTGACTTTGTTTGGCTATTTTAACTTATTACAATTATTCTGACACATTTGGTCCCAAAAACACAACACAGCTGCCTTAGAGTAAAAACTGGAGTTAAAACAAAGAGCTGGAGGGTAAAGTATAACAATTTATGAGTGTGAATAGGTTTTCTGAGTGGCAGCTGAAAGAGTTTTGAAGTGAGGAGGCCACCGACTGACAGGTTGTGATGTCATGAAATGGCAATGACTTGTTTCATGAATATTAATTAGGTAACACTGATATTGTTAGGTAACCTTACTGAAGCATCCATTCACTTAACCTAATTAATATTCATTAGACAAGCCTTTGCCGTAGTAGGATTTGTTAATTCAGGGTCTGTCTAGAAACATTTTAAAGGGCTTCATGCACCAAGCCAATTTGGAATAAAGATCTAATATGAAACCAGCTTAAATTTACCAGCCAATTTTGAAGACACATACAATTCTTTATTATTATTATTATTATTATTAGGCTATTATTTTACACTTTAAATGTGTATATGCTTTATGTTTTTTTTTTTTTTTTTTTTTTTGCTTTCTGCAATAAATAAGAAAATTAATAAAATAAAATAAGCTGAATTAAGAAAGAAAGAAAGAAAGAAAGAAAGAAAGAAAGAAAGAAAGAAAGAAATTCAGTCATTCATTAAAGGAAATAAAGCAATAAGTCAGTAATAAGTAATAAACCATATCTAAGCACAATTTAAAATTGTCTACATAATATTATTTCAAGCATTTAAGCATGTAATGTACATCAAAAGTTTTAGATCAGTAAGACTTGTAATGTTTTTTTAAAGAAGTCTCTTATGCTCATCAAGGCTGCATTTATTTGATCAAATATACAGAAAAAAACCCCCAGTAATCTTGCAAAATCTTATTACAATATAAAATAATGGTTTCTATTTTAATATACTTTAAAGTATAAATTAGTTCTGTGATGCAAAGCTGAATTTCCATCAGCCATTACTCCAGTCCAAAATGTCACATGATCCTTCAGAAATCATTCTAATACGCTCATTTATTATTAGAATTATCAATGTTGGCAACAGTTGTGCTGCCAATTTTTTTTTTTTTTTTTTTTGGAAACTGCGATGCTTTTTTCAGGATTATTTGATGAATAAAAAGTTAAAAAGAACAGTATTTATTCAAAATATAAGTCTTTTCTTACAATATAAATCTTTGCTATCACTTCTTATCAATTTAACACATCCTTGCTGAATTAAAAGGTTTGATTTCTTTCAAAAAAAAAGAAAGAATAAAAATTTACTGACCCCAAACTTTTGAACAGTAGTGTATATTGTTAGAAAAAAAATGTATTACAAATAAATGCTCTTCTTTTTAACTTTTTATTCATCAAAGAATCCTGAAAAAAAGTATCACAGGTTCCAAAAAAAAATTAAGCAGCACAACAGTTTCCAGCACTGATAATAAATCAGCATATTAGAATGATTTCTGAAGGATCATGTGACACTTTAGACTGGAGTAATGGCTGATGGAAATTCAGCTTTGCATCACAGAAATAAATTATACTTTAAAGTATATTAAAATAGAAACCATTATTTTATATTGTAATGACATTTTGCAAGATTACTGGTTTTTTTTTCTGTATTTTTGATCAAATAAATGCAGCCTTGATGAGCATAAGAAACTTCTTTAAAAAACATTATAAGTCTTACAACTTTTGAACGGTAGTGTATATTAAATAAATAAATAGATACACACCATGTGCCTTTATTGAGGTAGAACTGTATTGAAACCAGCTTAATAAATAAATGTCTCAGAATTTATTATCTTTTTCCCCAAAGATGTAAATTATTCATTTGAGCCAATATTAACATTACAAAATTTAGAGAAAAACAACTGGAAATGCATGTTCTATTCTTTAAATATTTAGTTTTCCTCTTGATTTTTTTGTTTGTTTCAAAGAGCCATTGATTATCTGTCAGTGTACATGGCCAACATCATCATCATCATCAACTTGATGCATTGAAACAGGCCTTACTGATCATCTCGTGTCTCTTTGGATCAGTGTGTTCCCTCTGAGTGCCTGTAGGGACCACATTAGATTTTGATATATACAGTATGCAGAGTCCCTGGAATCAGCCAGCTTTACTGCATAAGTCCAGTAGATTGCTCTTCTGTTGGATTAGAGTGAAGGTGCAGTCACACTACACTTTAAGCATGCAAAATTACTTAAGACCCATCAGTGAATAGAGATTCTCCAAATACCGATTTATCATGGAACAAATAATTATGGAAACATATTGTGGAAGTGAATGGAACAAATAGTGCAGGCATTATGTGTCCTTGTGGCATTACACAAAAGGCCTTGGGATTGTATCCCTGTTTATTTGCTCTAGCTTCCCATAATGCATCACAAATGTCTCCTTAAGAGAAATGAATCACAAAGAGATAAGGAAGTGAGTCGCACATAAACTGACCTTTCTCGCCGCATGAAGAACTGGCGATCCAGTCTCTGATACAGGTGCTGTTGAAATTTGAGAAATGGAGGTCAACAGAGAGGTTGTCAGCTTCTAAAGCTATTTTTTCTGTTGAAGACATAGACTTATGCAGTGCTACATCAAGTTGAGCATTTTAAAAAGACAAAAACTAATTTGAAATGAACTAACTGGAAATGAAACAATAATCTTGCATCTTGAAATGAATAATTCTGATGTATTGCCTAACAGGCCTAATATTGCCTAATTTGATGATGCCAAAATAAGAATGGAGATTTTTCAAAATTGTCAGATATGTCAGCTTTAATTAACTTATCAAAGTAACAAAAACAGTGAAATGTCAAACATTCAGAAGTATTCAAATCATCTTATTTAACTTACATTATCTGCAAAGGAGGGGACAAAAGTGGAAATCAGGAATAGGCATAAAACTGTGTATTCAGAATCATTCATACATCTGAAAATGGGCTGGGAATTGAACAAATAGTTGTAATCTGGCCTAGAACAAATCAATTCCCTGAACAGAGGAAATTGTCTCTGGCCCTAAAAAGGTTTTGAACACTTAAACGTAACAGGAAACATGTGACGCCACGTCCACTGACACCTCAAGTGCCGATCTGTTTGATTAAGTTACTCCAGAAATAGAAGGTCAGCTAAGAATAGAAACTCTCACGTTCAACAGGTTCAGGTTAACCTTTCTACAATTTTAATGAACTTATCACTTTGCGCGTCACTCTATATTCTTGCTTCCTTTAAAGAGCAGTTGAAATGCACGTACACAAACATGACACAAACCTATGAGGTCATGTGCTCTCAATTTAGGTATTAGTCATGCCTTGCATTTATTAACAATGAAACAGTGAATTACTGTAGTATTATTAACTCAAATTTTCACAATGTGACTTGACTTCTTGTTTTAAACTTGAGACAAAAACAGACTTGTATAGTTTAGCAATAATCCAATAAAAAACAATAATGAACCAAGCAGATGCCGCACACAAATACTGGGTTAAATATTACTAATCTATTTTAACAGATTAACTTATTTTGAATGAATAATTTTCGGAATGTCATTCATATACATTAAAAAAAAAATCATCATTAATATACATTATATACAATAATTTACACACACGCACACACACACACACACACACACGTAAAAATCATTATACTAAATAAATGAACTTTTGTACAATACTTCAACTAATATTAACTATTATTTTATTAACTAAATACCTTTATTCAGCAAGGATGTATTAAGTTGCATTAAATTAAAAGTAACAGTAAAAAACATTTATAATGTAACTAAAAAAACATAAGCATTAATAATAATTAAATGTTTCCTGAGCAGCATATTACAATGATTTCTGAAAGATCTTGTGACACACTGTAATGGCTGGTGAAAATTCAGCTTTGTCATGACAGGAATAAATTATATTTTAAAATATATTCAAATGTTGTTTTAAATTGTAATAATATTTCACAATATTATGGTTTTACTGTATTTTTTATCAAATATATGCAGCCTTGGTGAGCATAAGAGTCTTCTTTTCAAAACTGAGCTCATTCATTTCTGCAAATGTTAAGTGTATATGTTTCTTGCAACACACTTATATGATTGTATGTATATACTGTACTGCATATATAAGAAACAGTCGTAATGAAATCATAATCTGCCAGCATGGTTGGTTTAGCTTTAGGCTTGAGGAAAAACTGGCTGTGAGACGGGACGGAGATTGTAAATAAGTGAGAGTTTTAAATAGGCATCAGCTGAGGATCGTTTTGGCACTAAATCCTGGGAATGGCTGCGTCCGTGTTGCGCGGCCGCCCGCAGTGGGGAGAGATCCTGGTGTGTGTTTGGCTGAGTCAGGCTTTCAGCTCAAAGACGCAGGGTTACGAGCTCAGGTGTGGCCCATTACCCTCCATCTGGAGGCCATAACATTGTACCCTTGTCCCAGCAGGGGCGGGGCACTGGGGCCCAAATGCATAAAGCTTAAATTAGCGTGCAGGTCCTCTCATGATCCTGTCACCAATTAGGCAGCCAGAATTTTATACTATCCTCGGTCTGCGTGTAACTATTTCTGCTTTTAACAGCCCTTATGAAGCTAAATATGCTTCTGGTACGATTACTCAGCCCACGGGAGTCTGAATCCTGACCAGCTTTTGGTTATAGTGTGATGTCGACTGGAAGAGTCTCTTCGGTTCTTTATTCACACGCAGAATGAAAGCCAATTGACAGTTAAGTCAGTTTGTTGCTTTACTACACAATGGTAAGAAACTCTCTTATAAAACAAAGGTTAGATGCAAGGTTTAAGATTATTTTAGCTGTTGCCGTGGGAGAGAAATTTGGAAAACTGGCAGTTTTGCCTTCTCTCATGTCTGTCTTGCTGCAGTTATGAATTTATGAGGCAAATGAAAGAACATAAACAACAGCAGCAATTTACATATGCATATACTCTCGAAAACTGCTGACTCGTTCAGTCATTCAGAGCATGCTTTTCTTTACAGGTGATTTATAATTCAAACCCAAACAGGATATTTAACAAAAGTAAAGTCATTTATACTTGTAAAGCAAAACTGAATTATCATTGAAGCTCAAACTCAAGTTAAATTATCAGTCAAAAGTAAATGGAAATGCAGCCCACAAAGAACTGACTATTTTATTTTTATTATTGAATAAAAATAAAACACATGTATATCATAACATTTGTCTTTTTTAAATTAATACTCTCTAATGTATAAAATAATATATAATAATTCAATTCTCCACACCACAAACTGTCAAACACATCTTACCATCAAACATACACTCGTTCACATCCTTCTCTCCACTCTCTGAGGCAGAAGTCTCTAAACTCATCCTTTCCAGTCATCCTACTACTTGTCCGCTTGATCCTATTCCATTCCATCTCCTTCAAGCCATTTCTCCTGCAGTTGTACCTGCACTCACTCACATCGTTAACACATCCCTTCACACTGGAGTTTTTCCCTCAGCATTTAAACAGACTCGTATAACCCCACTTCTTAAGAAACCCACTTTTAACCCAACTCTTTTAGAGAACTATAGACCGGTCTCCCTTCTATCTTTCATTGCAAAAACACTTGAACGAGTTGTGTTCAACCAAGTCTCTGCCTTTCTCACACAGAACAACCTCCAGGACAGTAACCAATCTGGCTTCAGAAGTGAACATTCGACCGAAACTGCCTTGCTCTCAGTTGTTGAAGCCCTAAGACTTGCAGGAGTGGCTTCCAAGTCTTCATTACTTATCTTGCTGGATCTATCCACTGCTTTTGATACGGTCAACCACCAGATCCTCCTGTCAACCCTATTGAGAAAGGGCATCTCAGGAACCGCACTCCAGTGGTTTGAGTCTTACCTCTCAGATAGATCCTTCAAGGTATCTTGGAGAGGTGAAGTATCCATGTCGCAACATCTAGCTACTGGGGTGCCTCAGGGCTCAGTCCTTGGACCACTTCTCTTCTCTGTCTACATGGCATCATTAGGTTCTGTCATTCAGAAACATGGCTTTTCATATCACTGCTATGCTGATGACACTCAATTCTACCTCTCATTCCATCCTGATGATCTAACAATAACTGCTCGCATCTCAGCATGTATAACAGACATTTCTTGCTGGATGAAGGACCATCACCTTCAACTCAACCTAACTAAGACAGAACTGCTTGTAGTTTCAGTAAACCCATCAATTCATCACAATTTCACCTTCCAGTTAGGCTCATCAACCATTACTCCTTCAAAAACAGCCAGAAACCTTGGAGTTGTGATTGATGATAAGCTGAATTTCTCAGACCACATTGCTAAAACTGCCCGGTCCTGCAGATTTGCTTTATATAATATTAGGAAGATCAGGCCCTTTCTTTCGGAATATGCAACACAACTCCTTGTTCAAGCTCTTGTTCTGTCCAGACTTGACTATTGCAATGCTCTCTTGGCAGGTCTTCCAGCCAATTACATCAAATCTCTACAATTAATCCAAAATGCCGCTGCAAGATTAATCTTTAATGAGCCGAAAAGAACGCACGTCACACCTCTGTTCATCAATTTGCACTGGCTACCAATAGTGGCTTGCATAAAATTCAAGGCATTAATGTTTGCATACAAAACCACCCTTGGCTCTGCACCCCTTTACCTAAATTCAGTACTTCAGACCTATGTGCCCTCTAGAAACTTGCGTTCTGCAAGTGAACGCTGCATTATTGTGTCATCCCAAAGAGGCACAAAATCACTTTCTCTGACTTTTTCATTAACTGTTTCCATCTGGTGGAAAGACCTGCCCAACTCAATCCGAGCAGCTGAATCCTTAGCCATCTTCAAGAAACGGCTAAAAACCCATCTCTTCCATCTTTATTTGACCCTCTAACTCTAGCATTCTCTTTTCTAATTTTATTTCATCCATTTCCCTTCTTTTTATTTAAAAAAAACAAAAAAAAACACACACACCTGACCCTCTATCAATTTCATATTTATTCTCTAGCTTTCACTAACACTAGCTTTCTTTTCTATATTCTATCTACTTGTTTAAAAAAAAACAACAACAACAACAAAAAAAAAACCTTGCTACGTGTACTGCGTTAGGCTAACCGAGACTTGTCATAGCGCTTTGTTGTTGCTCTTTTGTTGGTTTTGATTGCTTCTATTGTCCTCATTTGTAAGTTGCTTTGGATAAAAGCGTCTGCTAAATGACTAAATGTAAATGTAAATGCAAATAATAATGTAAATAGACAGTATACAATATTACAAAAATAAGCAAATTTTATGATCCCTCTAATTTTGTTAAAATTATTAATTAATTTTAAGATTTTGCAAGGTGTTTTCTTCTTTATGTTCTTTTGACTATATATACACATACATACATACACACGTTAATGTATTTATTTATCATTAATTAGAAATATTATGTTAATAAAATGCATTAATATAAATATATTAATACATTCTACATTCATAATAATGTGTTTTGATCATATTGCTGTTGCACCATTTTTATAAAAGCAATAATTTACTCAAGGCCTCATGTTTCTTTAAATTTACAATTGATGTGCTGTGCAGATTTTACGTTATTTGTAACTGACCACATCTTCGAATCAACAAACCCGACAGCTATAACTCTTTCTTCTTTATTAAATAACCACACTCATAATGATTGAAGGGCACTGTGTACATGGATAATGTATTTCTGAACAGTTATGTAAGCTAACAGCCTCCGAGGCTGAAAATAGAACGAGGATGAAATTCAGGATTCTGGGAAACAGTTACACTGGTTGAAATCTAACCAGACATAAACATGCTTAGAGGCATCAGGTTTCCAAAACCGTCCATTGTTGCTTAAGCTGCCGACGCCCCAGCGCACACGTTCACACCCACACGCAAGTGTCATTCTGTCCCTACTTCTTTTTCAGGTGAGTGCACGAGAGCTATGGTGTTAGTCTAGACAAAATGTACCAGGTGGAAATACTTCAGGCGGCTTTAGCCTCCTCCCAGGCGCAGCCTTTTTGTAATCAAACCTTGAATTCCTGCGAGTTGACTAAAAAAGCTTGGCAAAACGCATTCCACTTAAACTGGTGTTCCACAAACAGTATTCCTGAGCCAATATGCCAGACATCATCACCTGCTGGAAGTCAAACGCAGCTGTGCTGAACATACTGACATAGCATGCAACGATATCCTGCTGTTTAAAGAGGTCATAATCATACAACTTTTCATCATTTTAGTTTATTCCCCGAAGTTCACTTATAATGTTACTAAAGCTTTTTTGGGCCAAAACAGTCATAATATAGTTTTCTGATCATTTCCCACCCTCTCGCTGACCCTGAGAATTAAATTAGCGTCTTTAATACTCGATGTAAACGCCCTTTTTGCATGTGCAATGAGAATCTGTGCTTCGCTGCACTTATTCCCAAGCTAAAGATCAAGGAAAATTTGATTCCTTATAACATGAGCTCTGTATAGCAAGAAAACACATGCAGAAAGACTGCTGATTGACAGCACAGTTCGCACCAGTTTGATCACTGTAATCGCTCAGGATTGGAGGCATAAATGTTTTCAGAGAATTGCACAGGTTAAAAATGTGAATAGTATGTTCCAGTACATACCTGATAGGGCCTGTGAAATGGATTTCACGATGCATTCATGGACTCATGGATAAAACATGGATTCAACATGTATAGAGAATATGCAAGCTCTGTCCGAAGGGCACTGAAAACAGCAGAAAGAACAAATGTACACAGGAAATGGAAATTACAGTGCGTGTGTGTGTGTGTGTATATAATGTAAATTACATATTTTTACACACACACTCACACACACACACACACACACACAAAAAAAAACAAAAACACACACACACACACACACACACACGCACACACACACACACACACACACACATATATATATGTAAATGAAGTGAAATTACACTTTGTGAACCTATTTGCCCTACTGAGTGTGTAGGGAGACATGAACCTGACATAGGGGCCCTGTAAAAACCCATTAAGACGGTGGCAACTAAAGTTGCTTGAGTTTTGGGTTATTTCAGCTGGGTTGTGCCACGAAAAAAGCAGAGGCTGATTTCATCTCACTGATAAATTCCAGACAGAAAGTTGTAGTGTTTGTGCTGTGCCCATTCACCCAGGACAATGTTTAAAATGCATTACATAACACCCCGACAGTGCTTTATAATAAAATGCCAACCCATATTCAATGGATAGAGCTATTATTCCAGAAAAAAAGTGCTTTGCATTTTAGCACCCTGGATTCCTAACTGTCTGGTGCACTGTTGTTTTTCTCAATCTCCTTTTAAATGAGGGACAGAAAAAGGCTTTCATGTATGCCACACCTTGTTAAATTCTCCAGAACCCAAGTATTTTAAAAGCAGACTCCACGTCCATACATGACTTAACATGTAATTTATAGGACCAGTGGCACTCGAATGCTACCCCACATCAGCATGGTGGCATTAGTGGCTGACAGCACAGGGGTCTGTGCCAGACCTGAACACAGCGCGAGGAAAAGAGAGCTTTCAGTCGCAGGGATTACACGTGAAGACTGCTCTGCGGCCGTTGCTCACTTGATTTGCTCTGGAATAATGACACAGCGGCCACAGAGTATACTAGCTCTGTGGTCGTACAAAACTTAATGATATAAATATCCAGGGTGATGATTACCCCGATGTGCTGGTCTTTAAATAGGGTTTGATGATAAGGGACGGGGCAGACCAGTGAGGATGCACTCCTATGACGATGATATTATCAGTGTAGACACAAAGACAGTCTGAAATAGCTAAAAACTGACCTGAACAGCGCTCTGGAATTAACATCTCAGGCTCTGTTCCAAAATCTAGCAAGCTGCCTACAGAGTTTTATGGAAAAAGCAATCCAGTAAAATGCACTGCAAGACGTTAGAAAAAAATATATCCAAGACTGTTTATATATATATATATATATATATGTGTGTGTGTGTGTGTGTGTGTGACCCTGGACCACAAAACCAGTCATAAGGGTCAATTTTCTGAAATAGAGATTTATATACCATGAATAAATAAGCTTTCCACTGATGTAAGGTTTGTTAGGATAGGACAATATTTGGCCAAGATACAACTATTTGAAAATCTGGAATCTGAGG
This sequence comes from Spinibarbus caldwelli, assembly GCA_039654775.1. Classification (NCBI taxonomy): domain Eukaryota; kingdom Metazoa; phylum Chordata; class Actinopteri; order Cypriniformes; family Cyprinidae; genus Spinibarbus; species Spinibarbus caldwelli. The sequence continues at coordinate 6,032,605 of CM077232.1, forward strand.
GTGCAAAAAAAAAAAAAAAAAAAAATCAAAATCAAAATCCCCTTTAAAATTGTCCAAATGAAGTTCTTAGCAATGCATATTACAAATCAAAAATTAAGTTTTGATACATTTACTGTAGGAAATTTACGAAATATCTTCATGGAACATGATCTTTACTTAATATCCTAATGATTTTTGGCATAAAAGAAAATTACATAAATTTTGACCCATACAATGTATTTTTGGCTATTGCTACAAATATAACCGTGCTACTTAAGACTGGTTTTGTGGTCCAGGGTCATATATTGCTGCTGAAAGGTGGGTCTCGGTCCGCAGTTTGAAATATGAATGCAGCACAGACTAAAGACATCTAAATGAACCAAAAACAGGAAGTGAAGTCATTCAACCCTAGATTCGACCCTAAATAATCAAGTAATACCAGTTTTTGCTCATTATAGTCTCAGTGTTGTCCATTACAGTCCAGTACAGGAATCAGAACTGCATTTTGTTGCTGCAGATTTTCATTTCTGTGCAACGGAAGAATTCCTACTGCTGTTTTGGTTCCTATTGCATTTTCTAAGCTTTTTGTGTGTTCTCAGCTGGGAAAAAAAAAACACCATATAAACAGACATACAAGTGTATCTTTAGTTTTGGTGTCAAAAAATGCCAGTGTGAATGCTAAATGAACCAGGACTAAATGTGTGTGTGTGTATATATATATATATATATATATATATATTCACACACATATTGTCTGTACCAACAGAACCAAGCAACCCAAACTATATGTCTGAACACACCCTTATTCCATCACATATTAGCTGACAACGTGTAACAGCATGCATACAGTAAAAAGTGCTATGTGTATGACACTCGTGCACATCACAAATGTGGTGCAATATTCCAAACTGGTCATTTATAAGGTTATTTTGGAACAGAACTTCTGTTGCCAAACATCAGTGCTGAATAACTAAAAAAAAAAAAAAGAGAAAGACATGAAATTGTCCAATGCATCGATTTTGTCAGACTAAAATCACTTTAATACATGTCTAATAGCATGTTCTATGCATTCAGGAATGAATTTCCAACTTTCCCTACTTGGAAAAGTGATATAAAGCACTTTGACATCCAAATTGCAAAATCTCCAACTCAGCCACCAGCTAAAATATATAAAGTTAATAATAAACTCACCCTTAAGTAAATAAAATGCATCAGTAAGTCTAAGTTGTCACATCACAATATAATAAAACCTATTAGCAAGCATCTGCCAAGAAAGAGGTGCAAAACACAGTGAATTATCCTAATTGTTAGCAATCTTGCACCTGCAAATATTAGCATTGCATCATTGTCCATCAACCACAGTTTGGTTGTTAGGAAACATCTTTGCTGACAATCAAACACCTGCAGAGCAAAGCCATTTTGTTTCTTTATACATAATTATCCAAGCATCGAGCGACGCAATGCATTTATAATCCGAAGTGGGAGATTTCAAGTAGAAATATCCCACCTCTGACCTTGAAATAATCGCAGCACGATTATGACTTCCGAACTCATAAGTAGGAACTTCCCAGGAGGCGGCATTTCTGCAAAGTTAATGGATAGAGAATGTTGTGTAACAAGGCATCAGGTCAAGCCCCAGCTCAGCCTGAACCTGGAAGTCAGTACTTTTCCAGAAAATACAACCCTGGCTCTTTTGCACAAAAGCTACACACCACTGATTAAGGAAACCACACACTCTGTGACATACACTCCAGCTGCCATATTTTGGTCATAGCAAAATCTATCTTTAGCATTGTTTGTTAAAATAAGGCCAATGTGTTGAAGTGCTGATTATTTTATTTTGTCCTCAACTCGTCCCCTCAAGGCTGTTGATTTTAACAGCACATAGTTTAGCACTAGAGTAAGGTCACAGGACAGGATTCCAGTAAGAGCGGGAAAGAGAAAAAAGGCTCCGCTGGGTAACGCGTAGAGGATTCACGACGTTAAGTCGCAGAGATCCGTGTTGGAAGAAAACAGAGGTTTGCCAGATCAAGAATGATGTAACCAAAATAATATGAACAAAGAGGAGGAGTGACTCATATTTTTGAGTATTTCTCAAAAAATGATCATACATAAACAGCTGCAGTAAAACAGATTTTTATGGTTTCAAGGACTACGAAAATTCTGCTGTTATGTACTCACCCTCATGTTCCAAACCTTCTCTAAAACACAAAGTCTGACATTTTAAATTGTATTTGTTACTGTTTTCCATACAATTTCAATTAATGGCTATCCACACAACTCACACAAGTAATCTATAAGACTCGTGCACCATATTTGAAATACATTTGTGTAAGAAACAAGACAAAATTTACATTATTATTCACAGAAAATCTCTTATACAACTGGCCACTAAGTTAAGTCAACTCAATAACTGCCTCAGTTTAATTCACAAATAAATCATTCAGACCAGTTTTGTGAATCAATTCAACTGATTCATTCAAAAGATCTGACTCAAAATAATGATTCGTCCATAAATCAGACACTGGAACTCTCAAAGGGAAATAGAGTGGATGTTTTCAAGTGAAATTTCTACAAATTATGATTGACTGCATGAAATTTATGTCTGCATGCTTTTAGAAAACTTGGATTATAGTTCACAAGTAATGTGGTCTATTTTATGATACTGTGATGCTTTTTGTCCTTTGTAAAGCTTGAATGCTCTGTTCTTCATTCACTATAATTACATAGAAATTGAGTATGAGAAAAAAAAAATTCCCATTTATGTTCCATTTTATGTTTCACAGATGCTTTGGTCATATGCTTTTGGAGTGACATGAGGGTGAATAAATAATGACCATAATATTCATTTTGAGCAAACTATTCCTCTAAACATCTAAACATCTTGATATGCTTATGTGATATAAGTTGTCTATGAAGGCCTATTTCTAAATCTCAACATGATGCACTAAAATTAAGATGAGAACTCATAGCGATCTGAAAGCAATTGTTGAAACTGGGCTGCACATTTTCCCATCATAAAGTTATTTTCCTCACTCTAGCCAGCCAGTCGTTCAGCCTGACATGATGCAACCTGCATTATTATTACTTTGCATCACTATGTTACTGAAACGAATGCCATAAATTTGGCATTAACGAGATTGGTACGGTCAATAAATAAATATATGGATAACGGTTGGACTGAGAAGTTTCCTGGAGAGCAGATGTGGAGTGACAGATGCTATGTGGCTGTTTTAGCACACTAGATGTTCAGCCAGTAAAATATGTGCCCGCTGAAAACACTGTGGTTCTAAATCAACTCCTGAGAAGCTAGAATGCATTTATTTAATAAAGAAAGCTCATGGTACATTAGAACGACTGTATGCAATGGCCATAAATCATCCAACGTGGCCCTTTGTAGCTCACAACCTATTTCAGGAGGTATGACATCACATCGTTTCCATTTACTACATAAGCTGAGCAATAAACTGCAGGCAATAAAGTGGCACAGAATGCGAATTCTTGTAGTACAAATCCTTGAGCTGCCACAAAAATGAACATATCATGCAGAATCCTCAAAATGAAGCATTCAGAACCGATTTGGCAATCCTACTGAGTTTTAATGCAAATTCTGAGGAATCTCAGCAAACTTTGATTGACTTCCAAGACAAATGAGTTTTGCATTTTCTCAGACACAGTTTTAAAGTGCTGTTTTGTCCCAAGATCTGTTTCCTGTACGAGTCCCCTGGTGAGTTCTTAAAGTTTTGATGACCGAGCTAATGATGGGTAGGTGGGTGGACGCTGGAGGCAGGTCTGCACTCTGCAACATACTGTGCACTATTTCATGATTAGAGACCTCTGTTCTTAGAGGATAAGTTCATGTTAAGAGGATTAGTCTGCTATGTCTATTACTGATACATACTGCACTGTACTTAATATTGAGTGTTCAGTTTGGGTATATAAGAACTCAAGAACCAGAGACTTTTAAAATTTATTTTTGATTGATTTAATTTAATTTAGTTATTTAGTTATTGACTGCGTTTGAGTGAAATAAAGAGAGAATAACTGGACAATACAATGTTCTAAAAGGTTAAAAACTCCAGATATTTATTTATTTATTTATTTATTTATTGGACTGTATTTGGATGAAAAAAAAAAGAAAAAGAACTGGACAATACAAGGTTTAAATGGAAACAAATTATGTACAATCTTCAGCACTAGAGTAAGATCACAGGACCTCACAGGAAATATCTTCAAACAAAAGCCTGTATAATGCATCCTGAGGGGAAATGTGATGGAAACAAAGTATTAAAATTAACACTTACAAGGAAGAAGACCATCTATTTTGGCCTCTACGTAGTTCCTTTGTTCGCCTTTTGCCGTATCTTCCCTTCTCAGATGAACAGATTGGGTGTCACATCGCTGGCATTCTCGTTAGGTTTTATGACTCTTTGGACACCTGAGAGTGAAATTTCAACAGACCATTATGTCTCTACAGGGGTAAAAACAGTATTAATCTGATAATTATCTCACCTTATTGCGTGTCTGTTCATGACACTGACATCTAAATCCGCGGCGAACGCCTTTGGGAGAGGTGAACGACACCCTGATTGGTGACGCCAACACTTGACTTTCGCAGCTGCGGACTAAGAACGTATTAGCAGGAATTCAGTGTTCCTTTCATCTCCTCAGTGTGTAATTTGCCAATTCCTTACACGTGGAATAACAGGCCGTGTCATCTGCCTGGCGGCCTGTGCTTATGGACAGGAAAGCCCAGAGACGCCTGCTGCGGATACAGAGAGACTCACCTTAGCCTGATAGCCCAGATACCCAGACTCCAACACAAATAACAGATCTGATAAAAACATTATTCTGGACTTTGGTGTCCTATTTTTTCCCCACAAAATTTCCAATTTCCAGGGTTAGTTCACCCATGAATAAAAATTCTGTCATCATTTACAGTACTCACCCTCATGTTGTTGAAACCTCTGGAATTTTATTTCTTCTATGAAAGACAAAAGGTGATTATAGAAGAATATCCAGGATGGACAAAATGACAAATAAAAGCCCCATAAAAGCAGTCCATACTACTTGTGCACTATGTTCCAAGTCTTCTTAAGGCATATGATAGCTTTGTGTGAGAAAAGGAGCAAAATTTAAGTCATTATTCATCCAGTGTTTCTCAAGCAATGCCATTAGACATCATTGTTGGCAAGTGGCATTGGTTCTTGTATATTTCATGACAAAATATCCTATATTTGACTTGAGAGATACAACTTAAAACAAAACATGAATAAATAATGGGATAATTTGCATGTTACTCATTTATTTGGTTAATAATCTCTTTGTCATATGGACATTTTTTTGCTTATAGGTTGCTCTTTCATCTTAGATTGCTTAGGAAACATATAGGAGTTTCATTTAAGTATTATCTTTGTTTCAGATGCATTCTCTTAAAAAGGAGAAATGAAAATAGAAATGAATGAAATATAATCATATAGCAAGAGTACAGAATTGTAAAATTAACATGGACAGTATAGCTCAGATAATTTGTGCGTTCAGTGTTGAAATTCATACTAAACTCATGAAGACATAAAAGCCAGAAATCTCCATTTGCTCTCTAAGAGAATCAGAAAAAAAGAAAGAGATCTCATGTGCAATTTTATTTCCTATGGGAGAATGTGTTTTGGCGGGCATACAATGTGAAACGCTCACAGAGAAGTTTAACATGTTGGTTAGAAATGACTTTGATGAATTTGAATGGAGTGGAAATGTTAACTGAGCTTGTTGGTTTGGGTTCTCGGGTCAGGAATACATCCAAAAAAGAGAAGAAAAATGAATGTGAGATGGACTGAGAGTGGGTGAGAGACCGAGATGAGCGCTCTTTTTATCCCAGCACCGGCTCATAACGTGGCCATAATCAGAATCCCAAATATCCTGGGATAATGGCTCAGCAAATCGTTCCCAGGCACGCCTGCTCAGTTTAAGGAAGGCAGGGATCCGTGGGGTAATTAATCCGATTTTGCTTCTTTTATCTTCGTGATGCAGTGGAAAGACGGAGGCCTTTGAGATGCCATGTCTTTTTGTCACGACCTTTTGTATGTACTTTGCAGCCTGCAGACTCGGCTTTAGACACATCCCGTTTTCAGGAGTTTATTGGCAGAGCTGCAGAATCTTGAATAAGCACACTGCTTACACATCCTACCCCTGTTTTCCATTTTCTCCCATTTTTCCCAGTGTTTATCCAGGGCTGGACCGTTCTGGATCAGATATCAAGGATAGTTCTCTAGTGTTGATGCGAAAGTTCATTAAAAACATAGAAAAAAGGCACATTTTAACTTTTATACCAAAACATAAAGAAAAGAATGATTGTAATGTTCAGTATCCTGCACCATCTTGGTTCAGAATACTCCTCCATTTTGTTTTATATGTGTGTGTTTTCAATGTCTTCAACTTTCAGCTTCTGCCAGATCTCTCTACAAAGACAAATTGTTTATCTGGAATGTCGTGAAGCGTATGTTCAGATGCACTCATTGTTCAGTATTCTCTGTGTTGACATGCGTTGGGATATAAAATGGCATAGTTGATTCGGTGCCCTAAATATCTTTAGGAATACCAACTGACTTGCCAGTTCTACAGTACAGGTATGCGATGCTATTCGGGCAAACAGTGAAAGAAAAAGCCTTATAAATCTCTGCGACATGAGAAGCATAGCTCTCACAGCACTGATCATTGTCTTTACTGAGGTCTAGTGATAGAAACTGCTCTGGGCGAAGGGTTATTGTGGATTTCACAAGACAAACCTTGGGCAGATGTTTGAAAAATCCATTGTCAGGTCATTAGTCATCTTCTGAAAGAGATTTATTGTCTTTAAAACATTGCTGCTTATTATTTATACAACAGTTAGTTCCGGTCCTCAAATTTTATAGGCCAAGAGTTCTGGTTTTTATCACTCTGCTTGCTTTCTTTGGGGTTCCAGATACACTGTCAATCTGCGTATTTAGTGGTGGGGATTATTAAATGATTCCTTCTGCAGGTTACGGCAGTAGGGGGCAACAAGGGGGCATTTTTGTGAGTGAGTCATTTGAATTGCTAAACCAATTTATTCAGGAACATGTGAATAAAGAGATACTGAATCATTCGCTGAACTGATTAGTTAACAAACACTGATTTGTTTCGAAACGAGTGACTGTCATTATGATTGAGTCCTTTGACTCACTTAACTGAATCATTCAGAAAATCTATATGAGTGAGTTAGTGAATCATTCACTCAACCAATTTATTCACTTATTCATTTCAAAACAAGTTACTGTCTTTGATTGTGTCATTTCAATTACTTAACTGAATCATTCAGGAATATCTGTATGAGCGTAATACTGAATCATTAACTCAACAAATTAGCTCAAAACACTTATTCATTTTGAAACAAGTGACTGTCTTTGAATGAGTCATTTAAATCACTTCACCAAATCATTCAGCAATATCTTTATGAGTATTATACTGAATCATTCACTCAACCGATTAGTTCAAAAACACTTATTCATTTCGAAACAAGTGACTGTCTTTCTTTGAGTCATTTAAATCATTAACTAAATCATTCAGAAATATCAGTATCATTAACTCGACCAATTACTTCAAAAACATTTATTCATTTCGAAACAAGTGACTGTCTTTGATTGAGTCATTTAAATCACTTAACTGATTGATTCAGGAATATCTGTATGAGTGAAATATTGAATTGCATGTATTCACTTAACTGATTAGTTAACACTAATTCATTCCAAAACAAGTGACTGTCCTTATGAATGAGTTATTTACTCAACCGATTTGTTTAAGAGCACGTCCGTGCTACCTTTGCTAAAGGTAAAGTGCACACTCACTGTTTTCCTGGTGCTCGTGTTCTCGATGTTTCTGCGCAGATACCCGCGATACTTAAGGACGACGAGAGTGTCGGCGCGATCGTCCTGCACACGGGCGTGAACAACATCAAGATGCGGCAGATGGAGGTTCTGAAGAGGGACTTCAGGAGCCTGATCGAGACGGTACGCAGCACATCACCTGCGACGACGATCATCGTGTCAGGACCGCTTTCCACGTATCAACGAGGACACGAAAGGTTCAGTAGACTTTTTGCTTTAAATGAGTGGTTATTGTCATGGTGTAAAGAACAAAAACTGCTCTTTGTTAATAATTGGAATCTCTTCTGGGAGCGTCTTAGGATTTTCCATGCTGATGGCCTGCACCCCAGCAGAGTCAGAGCAGAAATCCTGTCAGACAACATCTCCAGGACGCTACGCTCCATATGACTAGTAAGTCAAATCCCAAATAACTGCTATGATGGCTTTTGTTCTACCCACTTAAATGACAGAAGTGCTTACATTGTCCAATCTATAAAGACTGTGTCTGTTCCCCGAATTGTGAGGTCAAAATATAAATTTAATGCAGGATCTAGAAATAATCTGATCGTGATTAAACCAGAAAAATGCAAAATAAATAAACAAAAACAATTTTTAAAGCTTGGACTCCTAAACATTATATCACTCGCACCCAAAGCAGTTATTGTAAATGAAATGATCACAGATAATAGTTTCGATGTACTCTGCTTGACTGACACCTGGCTCAAACCAAATTACTATATTGGTCTGAATGAGTCTACTCCACCAAGCTACTGTTATAAGCATGAGCCCCGTCAGATTGGTCATGGCGGCGGTTTTGCAACAATATATAGTGATATTCTAAATGTTACCCAGAAAACAGGATACAGGTTTAACTCATTCGAATTACTTCTGCTTAATGTTACACTGTCAGATATGCAAAAGAAATCTCTCCTATCTTTTGTTCTGGCTACTGTGTATAGACCGCCAGGGCCATATACAGATTTCCTAAAAGAATTTGCAGATTTCCTCTCAGACCTATTGATTAATGTTGATAAAGCGCTAATTGTCTGAGATTTTAACATTCACGTCGATAATACAAATGATGCGTTAGGACTTGCGTTTACTGACCTAATAAACTCTTTTGGAGTCAAGCAAAACATCACCGGGCCCACTCATCGTTTTAATCATACGCCAAATTTAATTATATCGCATTGAATTAATCTTACTGACATAGATATCGTACCTCAAAGTGATGATGTTACTGACCAGTTCCTTGTATCGTGCATGCTGAGTATTACTGATGTTAACTACATGGCTCCGCGTTATCGTCTGGGCAGAACTATTGTTCCAGCCACCAAAGACAGATTCACAAATAACCTGCCTGATTTATCTCAACTAATCTTTGTACCCATAAATACACATGAACTAGTCGAAATGACTAGCAACATGGGCACTATCTTCTCTAATACATTAGAATTGTGTAGAACCCCCATCAAATTGAAAAAAGGTTAGAGAAAAATGTACTGTGCCATGTTATAACAGTAATACCCATTCTCTCAAGAAAGAAACTCGTAATCTTGAGCGTAAATGGAGAAAAACTAACTTGGAAGTTTTTAGAATTGCGTGGAAAAACAGTATGTCCAACTATAGACAGGCTTTGAAAGCTGCCAGGGAAGAGCATATCCGCAAACTCATAGAAAATAACCAAAACAATCCAAGGTTTTTATTTAGCACAGTGGCTAGATTAATAAATAGCCAGACGTCACCCGATCTAAATATTCCTTCACAGTTTAATAGTAATGACTTTATGAATTTATTCACTGATAATATAGATAACATCAGAAATACAATAACAAATGTAGATTCTACAGCGTCTAGTACTTCAGCTTCATTCATCGCACCCAAAGAAAAACTGCAGTGCTTTACAACTATAGGACAGGAAGAGCTAAATAAACGTATCACTGCATCTAAACCAACAAAATGCCTATTAGATCCTGTACCTATTAAATTACTGAAAGAGTTGTTACCTGTAGCAGAAGAACCACTTCTCAATATTATTAACTCATCGTTATCTTTAGGTCACATCCCAAAACCATTCAAGCTGGCACTTATTAAGCCTCTTATTAAGAAACCACAACTAGATCCTAGTGAACTAGCAAATTACAGACCCATTTCAAATCTTCCGTTTATGTCTAAAATTTTAGAAAAAGTTGTATCTGCTCAATTGTGCTCCTTCTTGCAAAAAAAGATCTCTATGAAGAATTTCAGTCAGGTTTCAGGCCCCACCATAGCACAGAAACTGCACTTGTTAAAATTACAAATGACTTGCTTCTTGCATCAGACGAAGGCTGCATCTCATTGCTAGTTTTAGTGCTGCGTTCAACACTATAGATCATGACATACTCATAGATCGATTACAAAACTATACGAGTATTCAAGGGCAGGCTTTAAGATGGTTTAGATCCTACCTGTCCGATCGCTACCACTTTGTTTATTTAAACGGGGAGTCATCTCAGTTATCACCAGTAAAGTATGGAGTACCACAAGGATCTGTCCTAGGTCCTCTGCTATTTTCAATATACATGTTGCCCCTTGGTAATATTATTAGAAAATACGGGATTAGTTTCCATTGTTATGCTGATGATACTCAACTATATATCTCAACAAGACCAGATGAAACTTCTAAATTATCTAAGCTAACAGAATGTGTTAAAAATGTAAAAGATTGGATGACCAATCATTTTCTCCTATTAAATTCAGATAAGACAGAGATATTACTTATTGGACCAAAAAACAGTACATAGAATCTCTTGGATTACAATTTGCAACTAGACGGATGTAATGTTACTTCTTCTACAGTCAAAAATCTGTGTGTAATATTAGACAGCAACTTGTCTTTTGAAAATCATATTTCCCATGTTACAAAAACAGCATTCTTCCATCTTAGAAACATTGCCAAGCTTCGAAACATGTTACCTGTTTCTAATGCAGAAAAGCAAATTCATGCATTCATGACGTCTAGACTGGACTATTGTAATGCACTGTTAGCTGGTTGTCCTGCATCTTCAATAAACAAGCTACAGGTAGTCCAAAATGCAGCAGCTAAAGTCCTTACTAGGTCAAGAAAATATGATCATATTACCCCAATTTTACAGTCTCTGCACTGGCTACCTATCAAGTTCTGTATCAGTTACAAAATATTATTACTTACCTATAAGGCCCTTAATGGTTTAGCTCTTACGTACCTAACTAGTCTTCTGCCACTCTACAATCCATCCCGCTCCCTAAGGTCGCAAAACTCTGGACTTTTGGTAGTACCTAGGATAGCAAAGTCCACTAAAGGAGGCAGAGCTTTTTCACAACTGGCTCCCAAACTCTGGAATAGCCTTCCTGATAACATTCGGGGTTCAGACACACTCTCTCCGTTTAAATCTAGATTAAAGACACATTTCTTTAGCCAAACATTCTTCTAATGCATCTCATAATCTTGTACTGCAGTTGTATCTGATCAGATGCACATTATTCTTTAGCTTAGGTTGAACAAATCATTTTTGCTTGGATGGAACAGCAGCTACGCTAATTATGTCTCTATTTGTTTCTCTTTTTCTGCCCCATTCTGTTCCGTGATAACTAGGAATTACACAAGCTTCAGTCTGGATCCAACCCTTAAATGATCTGGGATGACCAAACACCTGAGAAGAGATGATGCCAACCCCTCAGAAGACCTCAGATGATGCCAACCCTCAGACAGCATACAGAATTACCAAATTTTGCTATATGTTAAATATATAAAGTTTCTACAATATATAAATATTGTAGAAACTTAATTTCCTGTAAAGCTGGTTTGCAACAATCTGTATCGTGAAAAGCGGTATACAAATAAACTTGAATTGAATTTAATTGAAAGAGCACCAGTTCATTTGAAACAAAACGGGCAAGTCACTTAATCCTTTGCTCAATCGATTTTACACTCTTACTCCCCTCCATATTTTGCCTTATCTGAAATTCAGACAGCTCCATGTTATGTGTGTGTGCACGTGTGAGAAATAAGCCCACGTCAGTGTTGCGTGTATTCAGTTTTGTGCCAACTGCCAGCTGAAAGCATAGCAAGGTCTAATACTCACCCTGACCCCAATCTGAGTTTCCGAGGACAGAGTTTCAGGCTCTTCTCACACCCTGTGACTCTGCGCTGGTAAATGCAGTCTGCTGCCTGCTGCTGCTGCTGCATTGACCTTATGACCTTCTGAGTCATAAGGCCTTCCAGCTGCTACTGGCATCCATTTCAGGGCCTCGCAGACCTCAGATCCATTTACACCTGCTGTGACCCACTGCAACTTTTCCACTGCATCTGCAGACTTCTCTGTTTACAGACACATTAACGCACATGCTACATGCAGCAACAGACACACAGAATCACATAGGCTTTTATCACATAGGATAAGGGAGACCGGGGCTAGATGTCACTTTTTTTTTTTTTTAACAATTGGTTTACGGTTTAAATCAGCCTAAAAACAATATACTATTAATTGATATAAATATAACAAAAATATACTGTTTAATTGCATCATTCCCATTGTGACAACTTTCCCCTAAGCTGTGACAACATCTTTTTCACAAAAGGTCAAAATGTCAAAAGACGTTTCTTATACTCACTTATGCTGATTTTTTTTTAATACAATAAAAACAGAAATATAGTGACATATTGTTACAATTTAAAATACAATTTTCTATTTTAATATATTTTAAATGTAATTTATTCCTGTGATGCAATGCTGAATTTTCAGCATCATTACTCCAGTCTTTGGTGTCACATGATCCTTCAGAAATAATGTGATTTGCTGCTCAAAAAAACATTTCTTCTTATTATTAATGTTGAAAACATTTGAAACTGTGATTTCAGGATTCTTTAATGAATAGAAAGTTCAGTTATAAATAAAACTAAAATTAGTTATAATAAAACTAAAAGTTATAAATAAAACTAAATAAAAGTATTGTGTATATATATATATATATATATATATATATATATATATATACAATACTTTTATTTAGTTTTATTTATATATATAATACTTTTATATATATATATATATATATATATATATATATATATATATATATATATATATATATATATATATATATGTGAATCTATTTGCAAAAAGCTAATTTGTGCCTACACAGAAACTCGTTAAAGGGTCACATAATTTTTTTATATTTTTTATTTTTTATTGTTTTAACATGAGGTCTTATAATGTTTGTGAATATGCATAAAAGAAATTTATGTGTCAAATTATTCCTTATGATATGTTCGGTTCATTGTTTTAAAATAAGCAGAATGACATTTGAAATGAAAATGGTTTTTCCCTATTATTTTCTTAGTACACAATACTATGGAGCACCATTGGGGAGTACAGCAATTTGTCAGGGCTCTCCAACCTCGATGATAAGTAAGTAGACATAAGTCTCATAAGTAGACCTATTATTTGTATTCCCTGATTCACTCCCAATATCAACAAAACCTTTTGTTTTTTTTTGTTTTTTGGTTTTGTAAAATAAAGAAAACAAATAGGGTGCGCTTTCTGCATTCTCAGTCTCCGTGAATATGTTCCTGAAACAAGTCACTAGAATGAATGAAAATGACATGAGAAATACAGTATATCTAAAGAAAGCTCAATTGAAGGTGTCTATTATTAAATGAAGTAAGTCATGTCGAAAACAAATATTCTCTGATAAAATATTCTGTATAAAACCAACGCGAGGTACATTCTTTCCCGTCTGAGCTCACCTATAATGTGATCATGCCCACGCACATCGCGCACTATAAGATAATCATCCACGCGAAACCAGGCTTGAGATGCGTGAACATGTAAACGCTCATGTCACCTCTGTAGAAAGATTCAAGTTCATCTCGGCTACGTTTCGTTTTTGGAAGAAGATGCACTGTGAGGAATAAGCCTTGAATTGTGATGCCGACGCAGTCTAATCCAGTGGTTGAACTCGTTCAGATGAGTCATTTATTTTTTACTTTATTAGTGTTACTGTGACATAAACTTGTACATATTCACTTGTTGAACTTTTCTCAAACTATAATGCCAGACTAAAATATGTTGAGTGCAACATTTTGAAATATGATTGACAACCTTTCATTGCATCTAAATGTTGTAGGACTCTCATTTTAGCTCGCATTCTCCGGTGATTTATTAAAGGGCATACTGACGCGCAAAACATGATGTTTACTTCATTTTTTTTTTTAACACTGCATTTGTAACTTAGGCAACGTAATTTTATTGACATAAGTAACTGTAATCAAATTACATAATTTAAAATGTAACTCATTACTTTACTGCGTTACCAGGAAAAGTAATTAGATTACAGTAACGCATTACTGAGTACTGAGAACTGTTGACCTGGGAACGTAGCAAATGAAGAAAGAATCAACAACCACAAATGTCCAAATGCATCATTGTATTGGTCCCTTAGTGGGACAACAAATCCTGCGTTTTGGCTCCGCATGAGTCAGATCATTAGGTTTGATGGATAATGAGGACCTGGCCTGTCAATGAAGTCACTCATGTTGACAAGGATGCTAACGGTGATGACCCTACTCAAAAGTAGGGGTGTCTCCGACTAAGGATTTTCATAGTCGAATCTGAATTTTCGAATCATGCCGATAGTCGACTGATAGTCGAATCATATGTTTGGGGGCGGGGCCAAAATACATTACCAAGAATCAAGTCAGACATTCAACAGTCATAAATACACAGAGAAAGTGTATAACGGACGCCTCGCAGAAACAAACGGGGTAAATAATGTTTTATGTTTTGATTAAAAGATAGTTAACATTAAACGTCAGCGAAACCCTTAAGAATTCACAACATTTTTTTTTTTTTTACAATAGTGCTCTCATTATAATGTTATGTATATGATCGTAGTTATAACGTTCTGCATTTCTGTTTTGAGCTGCGCGTGCTGAAGATGACTAGTAGAATGAAACATATGATAGCAGGTTTTTAATCAATGGGATTTAATTAATTTATCTCACATAGAATACACTCCGTTATTTACATAACGTAACATTAATATTACGACTTATAGACTATCTGCACAAATATGCCCCGAATGCACATGAACGCGTCTGCGCGGCTCTGAATGAACTCCTTTTGTGGACGCGTTCTTCACGCAATAACATGCAGAAACCCAACTAAACACTATTTTATTATAATAGTGTTCTTCAGTTGTAATGTAAAATGCCTTATAACGCCTACCAGATGGAAGTAGTTCAAACATATAATGACATGGATGTGTAGAGTCCTTACAGATGCTGATAGCTTTCGTAGTTTTTATTTTTGGGGGAATTAATCTCTTTAAAAAATATTAAAATAATTCCTAAATTTCAATTTCAAATCTTAGAGAAGAAAATCACAAATCAAATCAAAACAAATCACATCTTACCTGACAAGTTTCAGATGATATCTAAACAAAGTCTTTAACTGGGCTGAAATATACCAAAATTAAAATTCAATTCAAATTTCATTTGTCACACACAACCATACATTGTACGACATGCAGTGAAATGATCTGTATACACTAAGATTAAATAAATATTTGAAAACATTTTACAAGAAAATATAATTTTAATCTTTTTACTTCAAAATTTCCTGTTAAATTCAATTCACAAATTTCCTGTGTTATTTTCTTTGTGATTAATTTTAAGTTCATTAGCAATTTTTGAGTGAAAATTGTTTCTACATGAAGTTATGACTCTCCATACGTAGAATACAATAAACATTAACAAAACAATCTATATAGGATTAACACGTTATAAGATTAACGTTAATCCGAAATAAAATCTGCATAAATCCTTTTTTTTTTTTATTTTATAAATAAATCAGAAATAAAATGAGCTATACTCTGAACTTTAATTTTATAGCTCTACTCTTTATCAATACTTCTCTTACTCTTTATCAATACTCTATTGTCTATGTCCCATTTTTGCAAATTTTCATTTTGCCAATGGTGAAATAATTAAGACACAGTTCAATTCATTAAATGTCATTAAATGTTCTCAACTATAGTACAGCAATTAAATTATCATCTGTGTGGTCACTCCACCTTATTTCTTACCAGGACAAATGAGTCTTTGGGCTAAGGGAGGGAGGGAAGGGGAGAAGATGACGTGTTTTTTGATCATCCTACACACCCGTGCAATTTAAAGCCACAATGTGGGCCGTTTGCGCTGATCCATAGAGTGGGACTGATGCGGTTTCCTTCCTCTTACTGTAAAGGTCATGCACAGGTGCTCTTCCTCTGTCTCACTAAAATAACAAGTGAATAATGACGTTCAATACAGTCAGGGATGAATCACTGCTCATGAAGGAGGAAAAACACAACAGGGATCTCTTTGATAATTGCAATCATACACAGCAACAAACTTTATCCTTGTATTATGTTATGGTTTTTGTTTAAGAACGAAGTCAGTAAGGAACTGGTGTATAGGGATACAAAAGACTAACATGGTGGAAAGTGATAATGAGGAAACATAAATAATATTAGAATTAGAATAAAATAATAATAATATATTATATAAACTAAGATAATAATTATATATATATATATATATATATATATATATATATATATATATATATATATATATATATATATATAAAGAGTTATGAGGTGCCAAACAGGAAATAATTATATAAAAATCTGAATATATAAATGTAAATCTGAATATATAAATGTAAATCTAAATATATAGTTATAAGTCTGAATATATAAATTTAAATCTGAATATATAGTTATAAGTCTGAGTATATAGAAGTGAATCTGAATATATAGAAGTAAATCTGAATATATAGTTATAAATCTGAATATATAGAAGTAAATCTGAATATATAGTTATAAGTCTGAATATATAAATGTAAATCTGAATATATAGTTATAAGTCTGAATATATAAATGTAAATCTGAATATATAGTTATAAATCTGAATATACAGAAGTAAATCTGAATATATAGAAGTAAATCTGAATATATAGTTATAAGTCTGAATATATAAATGTAAATCTGAATATATAGTTATAAGTCTGAATATATAAATGTAAATCTGAATATATAGTTATAAATCTGAATATATAGAAGTGAATCTGAATATATAGAAGTAAATCTGAATATATAGTTATAAATCTGAATATATAGAAGTAAATCTGAATATATAGTTATAAGTCTGAATATATAAATGTAAATCTGAATATATAGTTATAAGTCTGAATATATAAATTTAAATCTGAATATATAGTTATAAGTCTGAATATATAGAAGTGAATCTGAATATATAGAAGTAAATCTGAATATATAGTTATAAATCTGAATATATAGAAGTAAATCTGAATATATAGTTATAAGTCTGAATATATAAATGTAAATCTGAATATATAGTTATAAGTCTGAATATATAAATGTAAATCTGAATATATAGTTATAAGTCTGAATATATAGAAGTAAATCTGAATATATAGTTATAAATCTGAATCTATAGAAGTAAAACTGAATATATAATTATAAGTCTGAACATATAAATGTAAATCTGAATATATAGTTATAAGTCTGAATATATAGAAGTAAATCTGATTATATTCTTATAAACCTGAATATATAGTTATAAGTCTGAATATATAAATGTAAATCTGAATATATTCTTATAAATCTGAATATATATTTATAAGTCTGAATATATAAATTTAAATCTGAATATATAGAAGTACATCTGAATATATAGTTATAAATCTGAATATATAAATGTAAATCTGAATATATAGTTATAAGTCTGAATATATAAATGTAAATCTGAATATATATTTATAAGTCTGAATATATAAATTTAAATCTGAATATATAGAAGTACATCTGAATATATAGTTATAAATCTGAATATATAAATGTAAATCTGAATATATAGTTATAAGTCTGAATATATAAATGTAAATCTGAATATATATTTATAAGTCTGAATATATAAATTTAAATCTGAATATATAGAAGTACATCTGAATATATAGTTATAAATCTGAATATATAAATGTAAATCTGAATATATAGTTATAAGTCTGAATATATAAATGTAAATCTGAATATATATTTATAAGTCTGAATATATAAATTTAAATCTGAATATATAGAAGTACATCTGAATATATAGTTATAAATCTGAATATATAAATGTAAATCTGAATATATAGTTATAAGTCTGAATATATAAATGTAAATCTGAATATATTCTTATAAATCTGAATATATAGTTATAAGTCTGAATATATAGATGTAAATCTGAATATATAGAAGTGAATCTGAATATATAGAAGTACATCTGAATATATAGTTATAAGTCTGAATATATAAACGTAAATTGTGAGTATATGGAGGTAAATCTGAATGTATAGTTACAAATCTAACACTAACACTAGTTTTCTTTTTTCTATTCTATCTACTTGTTTCTCTAAAAAAAACAAAAAAAAAAAACACTAGGTTTCTTTATTCTATATTCTATCTACTTGCTACGTGTACTGCATTAGGCTAACTGAGACTTGTCACAGTGCTTGCATGTTGTTGCTCTTTTGTTGGTTTTGATTGCTTCTGTTGTCCTCATTTGTAAGTCGCTTTGGATAAAAGCGTCTGCTAAATGACTAAATGTTAATATAATGTAAATATATGTGATGCGATCTGGGAAAACCCGTCGGATGTCGCGCTGGGACATTTTCAGGAAATTCGAAAAATAAGTCGAATGTCAATTTTTTTTTTGTCAAAATTAGGTTTTTATTAAAATATTATTCTATAACATCTTGTCTATCGTCTCTGAAAATATCTTGGCAAAATTCACTTGTTTAGTACAGAAAAATAGCAATATATTGCAGCAAGCAGAAAAGACTGTGTCTTTCTCTTATGTTAAGGACGCGCTGAGGAGGTGCTTTCCCTTAACACCACAAAAACTGTTAACCTATCAAAATAAACCACGTAACATATATAATAAAGTTGGATCAATGCACATTTCCCGCCAGTCCTGTTTAAACTATGGCATGCAAAGTTTATTTATTTATTTATTTATTAAGTAAGTAAATAACAATTTATTAAGTATTAAGTATATTATGATATGGCGGAACACGGGAGAACAGTCTGAAGTAACATTAGCTGCTCACTTGCACATCTCAGTCTGCTCAATCTTGGTGATGGTAGTGCCCTACATGATGTTATAATGGACTATTTCGCATCCAGAGATGAATAATCGGAAAATGAAGTTACTAAAGAGGAAGAGTCCGATGACAGTCTGTTAGCCTATATGCACAGGTGCGCGAACAGTTCTAAATGTAAACTACAAGGTAGCTACACTATTGGTGCTATCTAAACATACAAGGGGTGATCAAAAGTTCAGAGTCTATGCCCATCATGATAAACAACGGAAAACTGTCCTCTTCAGGGTAACGGTTGTCTGTTTCTGTAATGATGCAGAATAGCACTCCTGACAGACAGCTCTCGTTAAACCCATGAAGTGAAAGTGAAACCCGTCTCCCTTTAAACCCGTTTTTCTCAAAATTCCATTCCTGAAAATAATAGCTATCAGCCAACTTCAGATAGCCATACTTTTGTTACGTTCAAGCTATGGACAAAATAAAAACAGTTTTGGATAGGGCTTGAACCCAGCTTCCATGGTATCAAAACCTAAAAAGGTCAAATTTCACCATGTGTTGGGTTTTCCTATATCGCATCACATATTCAGATTTACATTTATACATTCAGATTTATAACTATATATTCAGATTTACTTCTATATATTCAGATTTACTTCTATATATTCAGATTTATAATTATATATTCAGATTTACTTCTATATATTCAGATTTATAACTATATATTCAGATTTACTTCTATATATTCAGATTTATAACTATATATTCAGATTTACATTTATATATTCAGACTTATAACTATATATTCAGATTTACATTTATATATTCAGATTTATAACTATATATTCAGATTTACTTCTATATATTCAGATTTATAACTATATATTCAGATTTACTTCTATATATTCAGATTCACTTCTATATATTCAGACTTATAACTATATATTCAGATTTACATTTATATATTCAGACTTATAACTATATATTCAGATTTACATTTATATATTCAGACTTATAACTATATATTCAGATTTACTTCTATATATTCAGATTTACTTCTGTATATTCAGATTTATAACTATATATTCAGATTTACATTTATATATTCAGACTTATAACTATATATTCAGATTTACATTTATATATTCAGACTTATAACTATATATTCAGATTTACTTCTATATATTCAGATTTATAACTATATATTCAGATTTACTTCTATATATTCAGATTCACTTCTATATATTCAGACTTATAACTATATATTCAGATTTAAATTTATATATTCAGACTTATAACTATATATTCAGATTTACATTTATATATTCAGACTTATAACTATATATTCAGATTTACTTCTATATATTCAGATTTATAACTATATATTCAGATTTACTTCTATATATTCAGATTCACTTCTATATATTCAGATTTATAACTATATATTCAGATTTACATTTATATATTCAGACTTATAACTATATATTCAGATTTACATTTATATATTCAGACTTATAACTATATATTCAGATTTACTTCTATATATTCAGATTTACTTCTGTATATTCAGATTTATAACTATATATTCAGATTTACATTTATATATTCAGACTTATAACTATATATTCAGATTTACATTTATATATTCAGACTTATAACTATATATTCAGATTTACTTCTATATATTCAGATTTATAACTATATATTCAGATTTACTTCTATATATTCAGATTCACTTCTATATACTCAGACTTATAACTATATATTCAGATTTACATTTATATATTCATACTTATAACTATATATTCAGATTTACATTTATATATTCAGATTTTTATATAATTATTTCCTGTTTGGCACCTCATAAAGAGTAATTGTAATAAATAAAGAAATAAAAAGTAATGTGATTTGAGATAAATATTAATATTTTGGTTTATTTATTAAGATATACATGTTGAACATATTTTACACAAATGGTCCACAAAAGGGTTTCGGGTTTCAGACACTGAACATTACATACTAATTAACTTTATGCATTCCATCCGTGATATCTGAACTCTGTGAACTGCTGATCTCTGTTGCTAAACAGACAGAGTAGAGACAGCTATCTCTTTCCAGCATTTTGCGGCATGAGGAGAGCCTATCTCAGGCTGACTTTGGATCTGTCTCTCCTTCTCTCTCCTATTTCCTGTCTCATTTTCCCAATGATCACTAGGAAACTGTAAAGCTCTTCTCAGTGTGGTCTGTGCAAAGCTGTGACCTTGCACTGAACCCAGCATTGTGGATTTGTTATTGGAAACACCCCTTCAATGCTCTTATTAAGCCCGAGTAAAGATGAAACGTTATGCTCGGTTTTCACATCCAGTTCAATATGCCTGACATCAGATGGCCAGAACCTGACAGTTAACAGAAAACTAAAATCTCTTTAATATCTCAAATGCTTCTCCTACTAATCAATTAGATTAATTGGAGAGCAAATGGAGACTTTCAAATGAAGTCTCTTCCTAAAACAAATTCTCTTTCTTCTAAAATGTAGCTTGAGAAAAAGACCTATAAACCTCATGTATCTCTTCTAGAGTTGTATATAATCTCTCAAATTGTGCTCTGATTTGCCAGGATTCCAAGTTAAAGATCTCATTTTGAATAAATTGTTTTGATAAATTTTGAATAAAGTTTTTAATACTTTTTTGATTAAATTATTCCAAGACCAGATGATCTGAGCTACTATCTACATTCATTTTATATCTCAATATAATCTGTATGTCAAAAATTATTTAATTTGTGCAAGCTTTAAGGAATTTTGGGATAAATTTCAGGTATCAGTTTGTGCCATTTAATGTTTAAAATAATTTTGATTGATTGATTGATTGATTGATTGTGTGAAAATCTCTCATCTGGGATTATAAACATGCCTACAAAGTTTTGACAAGTGCATGCAATGATTGTGGACAAGTGCATGCAAAATATTTATTATGATTATGATGTTCTTGGGTAAAAAAAAAAAAAAAAAAAAAAAAGTGTGTGTTAGTTAAATACAGTTTTAATACACTTAAAATAATTTGTTCTCACTTTTATTTATTTATTTTTATTTTTTTTATTTTATTTTATTCTTTGTGAATTGTATTGAATCCAATTAGACCTGTAAAGGAAGTGACATTTTGGTGTAAAAACAACAGCATAAACATTATGTATTAGCAACAGATTCTATGAATTCTGTGATGTTTCACGGCATTACAAAAATCTAAATGAAATCGTCAAAAAGACAAAAGCATCTAAAGTAAACTTCATGCTGACATCCTCATATAAGCGAACTCTCAATCCCACGCTGAACAATGGCTAACTTTAGCTTTTTATTTCCATCCTGCTAATTTTCCTGCCATTGTGTAAATAATCAAGTTATAATTAAAGAAAGGTTTATGTGTCTGAGCTCGACCAGGGTATATTTCTGAACGTCTGGTGTGGCCTTTTCTAAAAACACGTCCTTAAACATATATTCATTTTTCTTTACGTTTTAGCGCGTGAGAGCGAGTGAGCTACTATCAAGTGCTCGCCATCTGCAGATGGCCGCAAATTGTGGGAGAAGCATGACCATTACATCACTGGGTATGAAGTTACCCTTTAATTGCTTTTACCACTAAACAAGCAAAATATACTGTACATACATATCTCTGTGTCTCTGCTCCTATACCCCGCCACAGAGCTGTGAAAGAAAATGTCTGTTTGGGCTCCACAAATGGGTTGCTCCTATGACTCGACCCCTATGGAGGTAAATGAACGCCTCTGATACGCTAGAGAAGGGCTCCGGGAGAGATCGCTTCCAATCACGTCCCGCATCACCCGCACGGCTCCTGAGATTCGGCTCGGGGTGAAATTAAATGGTCGGTGTCATAAAGCTACTAAACAATGGAACCATTCAGCCACTGGAGTTTCCTTCAAGCGAATGCAAACACGATACTTCTGATTCAGCACTTTCGCCTCAATGTGCTCCATTCTTGCTCTTCTCCCACTGCGGTCACCTCCTCAAAATAAAGTAAATCACCCTCCATCACACTCAACCATGGCCATTGTGTTGTCTTTTACTAGTGATGGTGTTGCTAAACGCACCAGACTTAAAACAAGAGGAATGAAGGAGCCTGAAAACCCCATTTAAAGGTCAGCCACAAACTTACAGCTGTAATATCACCAATAATATTATTTTCTGTGCAGACAGTACATAAGCAAAGTCGTAAATAAAGACCATATATAAAGTATACTGACCTGCTTTGAACAGTATAGTATATATGCAACATTATGAGGTCATGTGACAACAATCATACATACACATAATAGTTTTATTCAACAAGGATGCATTAAATTAATCAAACATGACAGTAAAGAAATTTATTTGATACAAAAGTTACAAAGATTTCTATTTTAAAGGTTCTATTCTTAATAATAATAATAATAATAAAAAATCCTGAAACGAATGTATCACCATTTCCACAAAGTGAAGCAGCAAATATTAACTGTTTTCAACACTGATAATAATAAGAAATGCATTTTATTAGTAGCAAATCAGCATATTAGAATGATTTCTGAAGGATCATGTGACACCGAAGACTGGAGTAATGATACTGAAAATTCAGCTCTGCATCACAGAAATTAATTACATTTTATAATGTATAGAAATAGAATACAGTTAGTTTAAATTGTAATAATATTTCACAATACTACTCTTTTTAATGTATTTTAATCAAATAAATGCAGCCTTAATGAGGATAAGAGTCTTTTCTTGCCATCTAAATAAAACCTAAATCCATTAAAATTAAATAAAACATATTTTGTGGCCACTTTTATTTCAGTATTGTGAAGAAAAAAAAAATAAAATAAAATCATACATTTAGTCCAGTCCAGTCAAATAATCAATTTAAAAGATATTAAAATTGCAACTTTTTGCAAAAAAGTTGCAAAAAACAAAAAACAAAAACAAAACAAAAAAAATACCTTGTTTTACTATTTGAATTTCGCAAGTGTAACGAGTCCAATTGAGGACACTGTTTAATGTGGAACTGATTATGCAGTTGGACTCATGCTGTTCACCTGGCACTGATCTATGTGAATTTGGAAATAATGAAAGATTCCTCACAACAAGATCACACTTCCTAACAGTTGACTGATTTACCTCTGCTAGGTTTGCAAACGTGCGTTTCTATAAGACATTTGTTTGCTGAAGTGTCTGCCAAGAACTTTGATAGATAACTCACCCGTACAAGCAGTAAACCATATGAGCGCTCGGAAAAAAGGCTTGTATTATGTTGCAATCCTTACAGCTAAGATATATTACTGCACTGGATAGGACATTACTTGCTTAATATATTTCAGCATGGCTACCTCATAATTCCATCCCAATGCACAACACGTACCGCACACTGTTTGAAATGCAAGCCAGTCATTTGTTTTACTCTTACAAGGAGAAAGCCTACATTTACGGATAATGTCTGGCGTATTTTTTATTAATTTATACATATATATATATATATATATATATATATATATATATATAATAACTTTTCCTGGTTCATGGTGCTTTAGAAAATGAAAACACAAAAGTACATGGAAAAAGAAAAAAAAAAAAAAAAAAAAAGAAAAAAACCCAGGCAAGCAAACACAATATACACATGACATACAAGGAGATAATAGGTCTACCAGAGCTTTTTTTATTATATATATATATATATATATATATATATATATATATATATATATATATATATATATATATATATATATATTTGATTATTTATATTAATCAAAGGATTAATATAAATAAGTAGAATCATGTAATTTTATTATTATTATTATTATTTTATTATTAGTAGTATTATTATTATTTTTATTATTATTAATAATAATAATAATACAACTACCACCACCACCACTACTACTACTACTACTAATAATAATAATAATAATAATAATTATTATTATTATTATTATTATTATTATTATTATTATTATTATTATTATTATTATTATGACTACTACTACTATTGGTGGTGGTAGTAGTATAAACTGACATTATTAAAACAAAACTAAACTAAACTAAACTACATTTAGCCAATGAAGTATTTTAGGGCAAAACATGAAATGCATAATAATAATAATAATAATAATAATAATAATAATAATAATAATCCAAAACAACAATAAACTATTATTATTATTATTATTATTATTATTATTATTATTATTATTATTATTATTATTATTATAAATTTACCTTATTAGAAACATGGCTTTATTTTCTTTAACATTTCCACAAAAGAATACAGGTTTGAAACCACAATGTTGATTTTTGGGTGAACTATTCCTTCAGGAGACAATGATAAGTATTCTATTTATACACAGGTGTAGAAAGCATCTGTATCTAACATCTATGAGCTGGGTCTATGAACAGATGGTTTTCTGGTTCAGACTTGGCCAGAGGTCTATCATATGTGTGTCATGTGCCTGCAACAAGAGCAACCTGATTTCCAGCCTCTCTCTGTTGAGTCTCTAGACTGTAGCTCCTACTTTTTTTCCCCTCTTGGATGGAACTACTAATGTTTTTTCATGTAAATTTGCAGCTCACCAGGAAATGGATGTAGCATCTGCTGAAGATTGGCATTGCTGTCATCAGCCGCTTACTCTACTGTCATCCAGAGAACGTGAGGCTGCAGGTCCTCATGAAGAAATAAATAAAGACTCTTGCTCCCTGAACTCTTCATCCACAAATAACTTGTAAACAGGATTTATTTCAAACTAAACATATCCCTTAGGAGCTTTGCTTCGGCATACAGCGAAATGTCTCTGTGGCCAGACAGGAACCTTTTGAAGCTTTGGGGAAAGTCCACAGCTATGGCCAGCTGACAGTGATTGACTCCATGCTATAATCCTCCAAGTTCTAAAAGAAGAACTGAACAACATGCAATTCCCATTTCTGGACCAAATGTTGAAGTTTAAGTTTCCTTAAAAACACACTGAACGTCCTACAATTTAAAAAGCAGAGGCTGAAGCTGAGGATCACTACAGCGTGTCAGCAGGACGGGCAGACCTACGGATTTCCAGTGCCAGCTGACCGGTTCCAGCATCTGAACCCCACAATTATGTGTCATTCTGCACTTAGAAGCACGGCCTGTTTATTTACACACTTATCAAACCGTTGCATACCATGGAAAGGTCATTCGGATCTTTAATTAGGGATGCTGCTTTCATCTAAACAACTAACTGATGAGAGTCCACTTATGTAAACAAGACGTCTGCTTATCATGCATGTCATTCGCTACTATTAATTTGCTGGTTACTTTGCAAAAATAACCCTGGAAAGTTCAGCCAAAAATAAAAATCACATGGGTCACTACTATCACATAACGTCATTTTTAGAAAACATAACAGTAAAGTAACATTTCCAAAAATAAACAAGTACTGGATAAGGATTATTTAAAATAATTCAGATCAATTCGCTCAAGACCCAGTTGTAAACGATTCATTGCAAAAAACAGACAAAATAACTATTCACTCACAAATTGGACTTCATGGTTTATGAGAAAGTTTTATTCCACCCAATAAAAAACAAAATTTGGCGTATGAAATATTTTAGGGCAGAGCATAATTGTGCATTCATTACAGAAATTTCTTGCAATGGCTGTATAAAAAACAATTTTGAAATTCCCTGATACTGATATTTATGTGACTGTGGGAATCTTGACTATAGTATATATGGATGAATATAATAGTAAAATAACCATTTGCAAAAATAAATATATTAAATAACCCTTAAAAAAAATCACTATTTATGTCATGATTTTTATTACATATATCTTAAATAAAGATACATTTACTTAAAATGCAAAATGACTTTAAATAGTCTTGTTTTCTGAAAAATCTATCAAAATTAAGTGAGTTTATGCTTAAAGCAATGTTATGCTTCTGTTTTGTAAAAAAAAAAACAAAAAAAAAAAAAACTTTTTTTTTCTTTTTAAATTAAAACAAGACTTAACATCTTAAGTCATTTTGCTTCTCAAGTAAATGTGTCTTGATTAAACATTGTGAAGATATTTGTATAAAAAAACAGTGAATATATATTATCAATGGTTCAATCAATTTTAGGCCAAATAAAAAACATTGAACATGAAGTGTACACCCTCAAATATACCAAACTCACTTATACCTCTTTGTTTTTCAGGTTTACGAAACAAAGCCTACACTCAATTATTAAAGTGGGCTCCGTCCTGCACCTGTCCATGTCCATGTCCACGTCTGACCTTTGACCCTGTTGTACACCGTCTGCAATCTTACGATATTATCTTGCAGCAAATGTTGTGGAAGCACAACACAGTCCCGCTTTGTCTATTGTGCGGGCGTGCGTTTCCTTGAAAATGGTTTTGAACTGTTTAACTCGAAGGTACAAAGCCAGTATTCATTGCAGTTACTTTACCACAACTTCCTCGTAGCAATGATAGAATAATTAAACAAGTGGATTTTGGTCACATTCCACATTCCATCCTTGAAATCAATGAAAAGAAAATTTTTCATCTTCCTGCCTCACTATTTTCATATAAATAATTTTGGGATGAAATGTTACAGCAAAGACACTATATAAAGAAAAACATTATCCAAGAACTTTCACAAAACCTGGGAGATGATAGTCCTAAATTAAATTCCAAAAAATCCCAGACTAAATGGTCATTTATAGCAGGGAGTGCCAGAGCCTATACAAGTACCCACTTCCTCATCTTGTAAATGTCAGGTTAATCCATTTCCTGTTTCTGCTCACTTTTACAGGGGTTATTAAAATATTATTAGGCCGGTTCATAAAATAAACTCAAGAGAAAAAAAAATCTGGATTTTTTTCCTTCTGTCCATTTATCATGTACCTCTATTGAACAGGCAAGCAAAAGACACTGAGGACAAAGGAGCAACAGAAAATCTAAACATAAGCCTCTGTTTCACATTATGATTTACTTAATGAATGAATGAATGAATGAATGAATGAATGAGGCATTTATATAGCACTTTCTTGTGTATTGCCATACACCCAAAGCGCTTTACAATCATGTAGGGGGGTCTCTCCTCAACCACCACCAGTGTCTTAATACAAATGTTTCATAACACAAAAATAATACTAAATAAGCAACAATCTCTGTCCAGTCATCAATCACAGTCAGGTGAAAATATTGCCACAATATAAGAGTTTTTGGATGGATGGATGGATGGATGGATGGATGGATGGATGGATGGAATGAGAGACAGAATCCTAGAAAGCTAGAAGAACAACATTGCGTATTTGGAATGATGGATGGATGGATGGATGGAATGAGTGATAGCTAAATAAAATGATAGATACATTGTGTATTTGGATGGATGGATGGAATGAGAGACAGCTAGATAAACGATAGATGCATTGTGTATTTAGATGGATGGAAGGATGGATGGATGGATGGATGGATGGATGGATGGATGGATGGAATGAGTGATAGCTAAATAAAACGATAGATACATTGTGTATTTGGATGGATGGATGAATGGAATGAGAGACATCTAGATAAAACGACAGATTGTGTATTTAAATGGATGGATGGATGGAATGAGAGACAGCTAGATAAAACGATAGATGCATTGTGTATTTGGATGGATGGATGGATGAATGGAATGAGTGATAGCTAAATGAAACGATAGATACATTGTGTATTTGGATGGATGGATAGATGGATGGATGGATGGAATGAGTGATAGCTAAATAAAACGATAGATACATTGTGTATTTGGATGGATGGATGGATGAATGGAATGAGAGACATCTAGATCAGGGGTCACCAAGTTCGGTGCTGGAGGGCCGGTGTCCCTGCAGAGTTTAGCTCCAACCCTAATCAAACACACCTGAAGCAGCTAATCAAAGTCTTTTTAGGTATACTTAAAACTTCCAGGCAGGTGTGTTGAGGCAAGTTGGAGCTAAACTCTGCAGGACACCAGCCCTCCAGGATCAAGTTTGATGACCCCTGATCTAGATAAAACGACAGATTGTGTATTTAAATGGATGGATGGATGGATGGAATGAGAAGTAGCTAAATAAAACGATAGATACATTGTGTATTTGAATGGATGGATGGATGAATGGAATGAGAGACATCTAGATCAGGGGTTACCAAGTTCGGTCCTCGAGGGCCGGTGTCCCTGCAGAGTTTAGCTCCAACCCTAATCAAACACACCTGAAGCAGCTAATCAAAGTCTTGTTAGGTATACTTGAAACTTCCAGGCAGGTGTGTTGAGGCAAGTTGGAGCTAAACTCTGCAGGACACCGGCCCTCCAGGATCAAGTTTGATGACCCCTGATCTAGATAAAATGACAGATTGTGTATTTAAATGGATGGATGGATGGAATGAGAAGTAGCTAAATAAAACGATAGATACATTGTGTATTTGAATGGATGGATGAATGGAATGAGAGACATCTAAATAAAATGACAGATTGTGTATTTAAATGGATGGATGGAATGAGAAGTAGCTAGATAAAATGATAGATACATTGTGTGTTTGGATAGATGGATAGATGGATAAAATGAGAGATAGAATCCAATAAAGCTAGAAAGAACTATAGGCAGATTGTTTATTTGGATAGATGGATGGAATGAGAAGTAGCTAGATAAAATCATAGATACACTGTGTATTTAGATAGATGGATGGATGGATGAAATGAGAGATAAAATCCTAGAGCATTAGAAAGAACAATAGGTACATTGTTTATTTGGATGGATGGATGGATAATATGATAGATAGAACGATAAATGGATAAATTGGACAGTATTTTATAGTAAAATTACATATAATTCAATGCTCAATCATTTGCAGTTTTGCACTGTATGTTGCAAGGTAAATTACACTTCTTGCTTCAGCATTTTACAGATTTTTACTGCAAAAGTTCGAAACAGTTTTTCCACTGTATTGACTGAATAACAGAGAATGGACTCTTGTGTCAACTGCTGTTAAGTGATTGATCTCCTCTAGAGCAGATGAGCACAGCGTGTGAGGTTCAGTACACATGTACAAGCTCACCTGACAATTAGCCAGTGCTGCTCCCACTGTCGGTGTGTGAGTCATTATTCCTCCCTATCTGCCGTTTTCTCTCATTCTCATTATGTTTTTATTATGCCTACGGAGGTTTCTTCTATATTCGCAGGAAAGTTTCTTGACCTGGGGATTTAATTACATTAGTGCCTTCACTCTCAAATTACAGGGTCGTGCCACGTCACATTGCATAATCTCAAGATTTTTTTTCCCCTTCAAGAGTCGCTTGTGATGCAACAGGCCACAGTGAACTCATTCTCTGTTGATTAAATTCAGTCTGATTGCAGATTCTAAATGTACTGTTTATACTTACCCGAAACACTGCAGTCTGGTGAAAACATGTTTACATGCGTGTTACATGCAGAGTATGTAAGTGAAGTTAAATCATATGCTTTAACTACACTTGTGTTTTCCATGTCATGCTCCTCACTTACTCCTTGTTCACTTGTCAGAGAAACTATGCTCCAAGTTCTTCATATTGATAATACTGTTATCAGTATGTAGTGATGCAAAAAAAAAAAACGGGTAAAATAAAAATATTTGAAAAGAAAAATTATATATATATATATATATATATATATATATATATATATATATAAACTTTTTGAATTGACTTCTCCACAAAGGATACATTTGACCAAAATGCAGTATCTTATAATGAAACTGAATTATGCTGTCTATCTTTTGGAAAGGACACATTGGGAGCACACCTGATGCCTAACAGAACCAGCTTGCTAAGTTTATTTGCTTGGTATTTACTTCTCTGCACAGGTGCTTTTGGTTTTAAACAGTAAAACTGGCCAGCTGAGAAAACACAGACAGGGCAACTGGTCATTTCAAAAACTAGCCAGATTACTTTCTCTATCTGCACCTGGAGTTTAACCTGCTTCTGGGGCAGCTCAGTCATTATTTCACAAAGAAGAATCACAAAGTAGAGCTGCTCTTTAATATCTCAGTTGTTTACCATGACGGCAATGAGATTACATGGGGATAAAAAAAAAAAAATCAGCTTCTTCGATTTTTCGCCTGAAGTGTTGTTAAAATTAAACCATTAAACATGTTTTCATTAATTGAAATGAAGTTGAAATACTTCTCTAGAATTTCAGAAGAGATCTCAGTGTCCCCAAAAAAAAATAAAAAATCTCCAATCAAAAGTCATTAGTTCCCATATAACATAACAGCTCTATCTACTGGTATCTGGTATGTTGGCATTGATGTATTTGATAATATATCTGGTATTAGTTTTACTGCTTACTGTATTTGATTATTCTTCTAGTTATTTACTTACAGCGGATAATGAATCAAAAGTCTTGCACATTCACAGAAATAAGCTTCCCTGGTGGGAAAAATAAGATAAATACTTATGCTGTGCTCGTAAATATAGCAAATTGCTTCACAGTCTACTGCCTACATAGTCAGCTACCTTTTAAAGCAGCATTAAATGTCACGGAAAAGTGTAAATAACTCACTTGGAATGCTCTGCATAGACAACAACTCATAAACCATATAGGAGACTTGATACAAAATAGAGTTTGGCATTAGCTAATAGTGTGATACTCAAATAAGCATAAAATACAGACAAATACTGGGTGAAACCAAGGAATCCAATCCAATTAGGTTGTACTATTTTTATTGATACTTTTTAGTACTGAATGCTTTATAGTCAACATTTTGCTTACTTTGTCCACCATCTCGGATGTTTTTCTTTTTCCCCACTGATCTTGTCACAATGCATTATGTGATACTGTCAACATGGGACAAAAAAAAAGCTGTAAGCAGCTTACTAGATTTTAAACAGTCTTACTATGTGTTTATTAAATGCATAGTTCAACCAAAAAATGAAAATTCTGTCATGATTTTAGTCACCCTCAAGTTCTAAACCTGTACGATTTCCTTTCTTCTGTTGAACACAAAAGAAGATATTTTGAAGAATGTTGGTAACCAAAGGGTAACCATTGACTTCCATAGTAGGGAAAAAAAAAAAAAAAAAATTCTGAAGTCAATGGCTGCCAGCAGCTGTTCGTTTTTCAGAATCATTTATTTTGAGCTCAACAGAAGAAAGAAACGTCACGAGGTTGAGTAAATGATGTCAAAAAGTTTTTGGTGAACTATCCCTTTAAGGCATTTAAGAAGAAACAGCTGAGACTAAATTGGTAGCTAAATGAACAACTCGTGAAATGAAAGCTGTGAAAGAGCTTTTCCTCTGATTTTGTGATTCGACATGTCAACAGAGGGAGTAGTGCACTTCAAAAAGCTATAAAGTGCTTTGGGGGTTGGAAACTAGAAACAGAGGTCAAGGGTTCTCCTCCAGCCCACTATGACGCTACACTGCAGGGAAGGTACCTCACGTGTACACAGGGTATCCCATGCGTGCGACAATATGCAACTTCAATAAACCGGTATGACAGTAAAATTTTTTCCACTTGCAGTAGCAGCAGAGAGTGTTGAAACGTGAGACATTAACGCAGGTTTGTGCTGAGCTGTTAAATCAATTCAACAGCAACCACCGCCAATTAACTCATTATTGTCAAGAGAACTCAAAAGACCATGATTCACGGTGAAGAGGCCTATTAAGACTAAACCCTCTGGACATTGTGATCGTAACAAAGCTCTGGTACATTACCTTCAGTCACAACCTGTCAAAGGCTTCTCCACCCAATGAACTCGCATGCCTTCACAAAATAAACATTAGTGACATTACCGCTGTGTGGGCACTGTCGATGACATACAAAACATTCTGTTCAAATATGAGACTTAAGAGATTTGCAGACTTTTGACAAACATAAAAAAGGAAAGGGCAAAGCTATGCAGAACTGCACTGCTACACCTGCAGCTTGCACTTCACATGTTTGCACACGTACTGCAGAAAAGTCAGGACTCAGCAAACATCTAGTAAACACAAATAGGCCGTGCTAGTCACGCTAATCTAACTGAAAGACTCACTAATCCATTAGAAAGGATGCAAACAGTTACTTTAACTTTCAAACAAGAAAAAGATTTTAGAGATTTTAAAGAGATTTGATGTTCAAGGTTTTTCTAATGCTCACCAAAGCAAATCAAAAATACAGTAAAATCAGTAATACTGTGAAATATTATTACAATTTTAAACAACTGCTTTCTATTTTAATATATTTTACAATATAATTTATTCCTGTGATGCAAAGCTGAATTTTCAGCATCATTCCTCTAGTCTTCAATGTCACATGATTCTTCAGAAATCATTCTAATATGTTGATTTGTTGCTCAAGTAACATTTTATGTTGAAAACAGTTGTGCTGCTTAATATTTTTGTGGAAACTATGATGCATTTTTTCAGGTTTTTTTTTTTATGAATGGAAAGTTTATAAGAAAAGCATTTATTGGAAATAGTTTTGGAAATAGAGAATGTAAAAGCCTTTACTGTCATTTTTGATTAATTTAATGCATCCTTGCTATATAAAAAAATAAATTTCTCTCTCTCCAAAATTAAACTGCATTTATTCATGTTTCTTATTTGCGGTTTCTGGAACCCCAAACATTTTTTGGTTTATAAGTTTATAACCAGTTCTTATTAGAATAAAGCTATGAAGTGTTAAGCTGCTACTTCACTATATATTCAAAAGGTTTCACAGACCTTAAACAAAATATGAGGGTTAAACTGTTCAATTTGACGTATTACACAAATATGCAACAGCCCCGAAGGGTAAACGATACGTTTTGTGTCACCAAGCACATAAGCCGGCTATAAATTCTCCTGGCGTACGTGACAAATGTGGTGTCTGATTTCTGACATGTAAGGCAATATTGTTTTAGTGGGATCTCAGCTCTTACAGGTGAGGTGGCACGCAGCCCCGCACGGGTGATGAGACTGGGCATCCGGCCAAGCTTTATCTGGCAGCAAATGAGAGCCTGACACATGCCGATAGCGTGCTACATGACAAGACTGACGTCTGCAACAACATGCTCATCAGCACCTCGAGGTGTAAAGAATAAATGTGAACCTCTCAGTCCCTCTCTTAGTTTGAAGGCCTGTAGATCACTGTTTCCAACGTCCAGCAATGAAAGATCAACATCAGTATCCATAAAATTAAAATGCATTTTAACACTAGATTTTACTTTGATTTTCATTTACATGATGCTAAACTAGTTTTAAAACATAGGTTTATTTGCGGGTAGGTTATGTATTGTTATTTACATAATTACAGATATTGTAGAGTTATAGAAGAAATTGTGATCATCTCTTCTTCCGTATTGTAATGTGTAGTCGAGTGACGTATATTAATGTTTTTAATTAAAGTTTATGAGGGCACATAAAATCATTTTGGTTCTGAGACTCTTTAGAAGAGATTTTACTTCAAATGTTATGTACTGTACATTATGTACTAGTTTTAAAAGATGCTTGTTTGTAGGTAGGTTATAGAAAATAACTTTTTGCATAATTAATTAATTAATTAAAACAAAACAAAACAAAACAAAACAAAACAAAACAAAATATATCCTGTCCACGAAAACAACATTTTAGCAAATGTTTTTGATGAAAAATTATGAAGGCACATAAAAATACATTTTGGTTGACATTCTTTAGAGCAGATTTTATTTAAAAATTAATTTGCATGATGCTAAACTAGTATTAAAATAGGTTTGTTTGTGGGCAGGTTATGTAGTAACAAAGTCAGTTATATCATCGTTCAGCTCTCAAGTTAAATGGAAATGTGAGCCGTGAATCAGGGAAACAAAATCCTGAGTAACTGTGAGACAAAACGCTTCTGGTTGTTCAAACTATCTGAAAACTCTTCGTCAGCATTCGCTTCTAGCTCCACCCATTCAATTCTTTACTCGGGGAAGCCCTTTCATAGCTGTGGTAGGTGGCAGGATAAAGATTCCTCTGAGCCATAAACTATCATTTATGATACCCTCCACAGAAACCTGAGCTCTGAAAACTCATAAAGTTTCAAAATTTCCCCTGCGGACAAACATGAGAATGGGAGAGCAGTAGACGCAGTCACAAAAACTGAGGAGGGCATTTCAGAAAGTATCATTAAATTCTCAGGTGAGCCAAGGTGGGGGGAAAAGAAAAGTTACCTGTCTCCAGTGAACTCTAGGGAATACTTAAAGTGTCTGCAAGCAAAATATGACTCGCTGGAGACAATCTCCCATTCTCACACTGATACCAGAGAACTGTGATATGCAAGAGGCATTATCCTGCTGCTATGGGATAATGCCTCATGTAAAGTACATGGAGTACTCAGTTTGTGACAAATACTCATGTTCTACTTTAAAGTTTGTGTTGTAGCATTTAGCATTTGTAAGTGGCTTTGGATAAAAAAATATGAATAGTCAAGCACGGTTATTGGACTCTGTGATATTGGAAAGCTTTTATGACAATCACAGAACATTATTCACATATGCATTATAAAAGATATAAATATATATTTTATGATATATATTTTATGCACCTCCATATAGTCCACAAAGTTTTACATTTTGCTGTGCTCCAATGTTCAAGTTTGGTAAACTTTGGCCTACAAATTCATACAGACCAATAGAGGTCATGGTGTGACCTGTTAGCTGAATTAAAAGAAAGCAAGCTTTAAAGCTGCAGGTTTGCAGAGTTACAGGAAAGTGGAGTAGATTGTATATTTTTACATTCTATATTCAATAATATTTATGCTTTTAAAAAAAGATGCAGCAGAGTGTATCGTCAATGACCGTTGCTGTGTCCGAAGAAATTTTGTGTGCTCAAATTCTAGTGCTTAGTCCATTGAGGCAGGACTACAGTTGTCATATTATGTGTTAAGCATATAAGTATGCCTCTGCCTTATACAGCAATGCTAAAAAAAAAAAATCATTATAAGATCAGTAAAACCACATCATAACATATAGCTACTAAATCTAACGATCTGACTTTTAACAAAAACATAGCGCTCTCATTGACTAGAACAGGTCTTCCTTCATTTTCTTAGAAATCAACATTTTTACCAGAAGAAACAAATCTGTATGTCAGTGCTTTGCCACATGCAAGAAATCCCACTTGACAGTGCAAAAACACGGAGAGTAGGGTTATATTGATGAAATATGAGAAACAAGACAAAGTGTCAAAGAGAAACGAACACTGAGGTATTAGCGTATAGCGCTGAGGGGCATGTTGTACGTGTCTCCTCTCAAAGACCCGACGGGCCTGCGGCCCTCATTGGAGGATATAAATAGAAATACCTGTGGTATATGGGCTATTTCTTTTCTCTTTGGCTGTCATGCAGAACCACTTTTTAGCTCAAGAACATACCTGGCCTATCACAGCTGCTAATAGTATGGTAAACATCTGCCAGGCAAGAGAATGAAGGACATTGTTGTGCCTGTCTTTCTTTCTGTTTTCGTTCACTGACTATCTCCCTTCTACTGAAAGAGCCTCAGAGGAAAAGAGATAACTATGAGCTTAGTCACCATGAGAGGTAAAAGTAGAACCAGCATGTTGAGAAATGATAATGACCCACCTGCTGGTATTGCTGTTTCTTGAAGTTGGCTACCTCGTGTTGTGCTAATCTTTTCAAGTGATCATCCAAATCCCACAGTCCAGTGCAGATCTGTCAAATCCACTATCGGCAGCCATTGAGAAAGGATCTCTGTGTATTTTGGCCTAGGTCGACCGGTTTTAAGTTTTTCTTCTCTTTTGTAGTATTTTCTTAAGGCCGGCACATTAATCCTTTGGTGTAGTCTGTTGAGAAACATCCACTTTTTATCACGGCACACTTCTAACAGATGGCAAATGTACAAAATTTTACAATTTTTTAAAAAGCTTTATGTGAATAATACTCAATCAATGTGACATACTCAATCTAGAGAGCATCGGATTGGCCAAAAATCTGTGTAGTGCATGAGTCAGCAATGCATTTGTCCAATTTCTTGGATAAGAGAGAGAGATTGTAAATTGCTAGTGATTATTAAAATAGTAATAATATGGTAGAGTAGTAACTTAGCATATATGCTAAGCTAGCAGGCTAATAAGTACATGGTATTCTAATATACCTGGCTAATCGGCTAACAGTATGCCAAGATAACAGGCTAATCAGTTAATGTCATATTAAACGAGCATATTATTTGGCTTATAAATTTGATATATAAAGCTAGTAGACACACAGCTTAGCCCTAGTGAAAAAATAGTATACTTAAGTACAATTTATTTGTATGTACTTTAGTATAACTAAATATATTTGTGGCACACTATAAACTGGTATACTTAAAGTCTGCTAAATTGGAACAACTAATTTTGTACTAAATGCATTTTAGTTGTGCAAAAGCAGTGCTGAAGTTCAACTAAAGTTGTAATAAATATACTTGTTTGTGCTAAAGTGGAACTATTCCAGGTATACTTAAGTACACTCTTTTATTTAATTTTTGAAATGCAGAATTCATTCAGCATAAACTTCAAATGTATTTTGGTGACATTACAATTGCAATTCAAATACACTGTAAGAGTGTTGAACATACATTGATATTACACCAATAACAAACTGAGGTTATCAAGAGAACATCAGCTGGACACAGACATTTGAACATTGACTGAAAAAAACACCACGGACTGGATTCAAACCTGGGTCGCTGCCACACACGTGCACTCGCTTTAACAGATGCGCCACCAAAGCAGACACGTGCTGTGATAAACTGCGATTACTTTGTAGTCTTTCTATAGTGTTACAAATACTACTATAAGTAAACAGTTTTTTTTTTTCCCCAATCAGTGACAGCACAAACTATATGGACTTACAGACAGGGCCGTTCGCAGGTTTTTATAAATACCGAGGTCCCAAAATGGAGATTGGTAGGGGGGTTCGGAGGCATGCTCCCCCTTGGGAATTTTTATTTTCCTGACTTACATGTGTGCATTTTAAGATGTTTTAAGGCTCATAAATTGGATAATAATATTGGCTTAAAACCAAGTCAGTAGGCAGTAGTAGCAGAAATTATTTTTCAAGATAACAGATTCTTAAACATGAGAATCAGATTAAATGTTGCAATGAATGATCCACACTATAAACTGGAAATAGAGAAGATATAGTTTATGTTTATGAAT
The DNA here is from genome assembly GCA_039654775.1 of Spinibarbus caldwelli. Lineage (NCBI taxonomy): Eukaryota > Metazoa > Chordata > Actinopteri > Cypriniformes > Cyprinidae > Spinibarbus > Spinibarbus caldwelli. The sequence continues at coordinate 6,070,754 of CM077232.1, forward strand.
TTAATAAACTCAAGTTATAATTATCTTGGTAGCCTTCAGTTAAATCAAGTGTCTAAAATTATTAAACATGAATATTATTTTTTTTATAATTTTAATTCACACTGACAGAAATGAATCTTTTCCAATAAGTTTAAACTGATTTTTATATTTTATGGGCAATTTTACCTTTATAAAGCCATTTTTTTCTAAAATTGTCCATTATCTTTTGAGTCAAATTCTTACATTTAATCAGTGAATTAGAATAATAAGACATTTGGGCTGTTACCAAGCAAATCAAATCAACACAGAAGCTGCATCTGAAATTACATTTAGATATATTTACACACTGTTTAATGCAAGACATGAATGCATTTAACTGCAATTACAAATGCAAAAATAATGTTTTGATATATTAAAAATAAAACGTTAAATACTGATATTTTAAATTATTTAAAACATGAAAAAAAAAAATCGGGGAAAAAATCGAAATGTGAAATTTAAACCACCAATAGGTGGGAGCAAATCACTGTTAATAACTGAGTCTTTGCGATTGAACCGAATCATTTAAATGGTTGATTCATTCAGGAACGAATCCCCGTCATGTTGCTCAGAGACGCAAAACAGTGCTGTGGCTGTGTTTATTTTTGTTGGTGAAATAGAGCAAAAACATGCATAGTGTCTAAAACGTAAGTCTCTTAATTGTTTGTTTATTGAGCTGTTGTAAAAAATCAATATCACATGTAATCGTAGTAATTTTTGGTGAAAAATAGCACTCTTCGTGTGAAATTGATTAACTATATGAAGTGGTACAAATATATACATTTTCTTTTCCCATGTCTTGAATTTGTGATCATTCTAAATGTATTTTAATAGACTGAATCATGCAGTGAAAGAACGCACTCTAAATGCGCACGCGCACTAGTCTAGACTTCACGTAATGTATGAGTGCACTCTGTAGGGGTGTTTTGAATGGTTTTTGCAAAATACTCGATCATCTCAAATCGCACATCGACAACAACAATTACGATATTATCGCAGACTATATATCGCACAGCTACCGCTAAGGTATCTCAGATGAGAACATCTGTTACCTTGGCTTTTTAAACTTGCAGCACCAAAGCAGAATTAATATAAGGTAATTATATAAGGTAATTTCTGTTATTGGAAAAATACAGAGGTCCGGACCTCGGGGACCTCAATGGTGGGTACGGCCCTGCTTACAGATTGTGAATTGCCGAAAAGTCTTAATATATGCGATGCGTGGAAATAAACCTGAAACAATCTGTACAGAACACGAAAGTACGTTAAACTTGAAGCTGTTAAAGTCAGCAGACAACACAGACAGTTCCGTTAGTTGGTGGAAGCATGTGAACGTACTGCTTATGTTTCAGTGCATGCCGAAGGAATAATCCCATCCGTAACATCTCTGCCCATTGTCTGCACGCTTCAACTCTCAATGCACTGCACAAATGTTAATGTAAAATGCAATAAAATGTTTTGGCGGTTTGATGATCTCGCAGTACGCTGCAGATTTATATGTGACGTATGAACTGAAATTATTTTAATACGTTTTGTTACTTTTCATGTAGTTACCGTCTCTGAATTTATTTCACATTTTAACTTTTTGTGTAGTTTCGAGGGCTGGTCAGGATCATTTTAATAATTCGTTTAATAATTCATAATATTTTGACAGTCCAAAGAGCTGCAGTCCACATTTCCAAGTGCAACGCTGTCGTTGTCCGTACGGGACATTAAAGAACCATTAATGGGAAAAAAGTGTGTTGGTACAGGTGCATTGGAGAGTATTGGGAATATAGCCTACAAAAGTGATAAACCTTCTGATCAAGTTCATGAATTTCTTTCACCATTTCTAATCTATGACTATATGTTGTTTACATAATTTTGTAACTATCTTCTGTATGTGACCATGGACCACAAAACCAGTCATAAGGGATTTATACATCATCTGAAAGCCGAATAAATAAGTTTTTCACTGATGTAAGGTTTGTTAGGATAGGACAATATTTGGCTGAGATACAACTATTTGAAAATCTGGAATCTGAGGGTGCAAAAAAATCTAAATACTGAGAAAATCGCCTTTAAAGTTGTCCAAATGAAGTCCTTAGCAATGCATATTACTAATTAAAATTAAGTTTATACGTTATATATATATATATATATATATATATATATATATATATATATATATATATATATATATATATATATATATATATATATATTCACTGTAGGAAATTTACAAAATATCTTCGTGGAACATGATCTTTACTTAATATTCTAAAGATTTTTGGCATAAAAGAAAAATCAATAATTTTGACCCATACAATGTATTTTTGGCTATTGCTACAAACATACCTGTGCTACTTAAGACTGCCTGTTTTTTTTTGTTTTGTTTTGTTTTTTTGGTCCAGGGTCACATATGTGTGCAAAGGTCACATGTGTGTAAACCATGCAAAATTGTGAAAAGCACTATTTGAAGTGTGGTTAAATTATTGAAAAGGTAAAGTTCATAACTATACAAAGTACTGCATCATTATGAATTATTATTATAATTTTTTGCAACTCAAAACATTTATTTTTATCTATACTATTTTTATACTCAACAAGTAGAACTCAAATACAGTGTATTGTATTGTACATTTACTCATAACAGGTCAACAGAGGATTCAACTAAAATAAATTACTGAAGGATTACTTCAGTATTTAACAAATTAAATTGTTTTATTTGCAAGTCCCCCATTGTTACATTTACGCTGTAGGCAAAAGTTGTGTTTGGAAACTCTGCCCTTACAGCACCTGTTAGCAGAAACATACTGGATGTTTCAATTCATACCTCACATTTTCTTTGGTTTGCTCAAAAAGAAAGTCTCATCTTAAAAAAATAAATAAATAAATAAAATAAAAAATACACAGCATCATCTTAAAATTATTTCATCATTCTCAGATTTGAAATACACGGTGAGACTTGTGTCTTTAGCTGCAATGAGTTTCTAGACTCTAAAGTTTTCTTCTGAAAAATGTGCCAAATTTGCAACACAGATTCCCAACAGTGTGCACTCTACCGAGTTCAGATATTTAGCACAAGTACAGCAAAACTGATTGTTGGTGAATTTCAGAGCTCATGAAGGCATAAGGTGAGGAGAGATTGACTTATCAAGCCCCCTTCACTGAACATACTGTAGCCCATATTTAAGTCGATGTTAAAATCACATTATTAAAATACTTTAAGACACTTTTATGGGGTGAACGAACAAACAAAAATCAATACACAGAATGTGATATTGTCTTTTGTGCCATAGTCTTAGGTGAGAACTCATACAGCGGCCTTGTTTACTTAAATGATATGACAGCATACTATACAAACAATCCCCACAGACATACATTATATTGCTTTCATACAGCTACAGGATTATAAGATGAGTTGCTTCATTCATCCCTTATGGACACTAGTTGTTGGGCTGAGTGAGCACGGACATGTCATTGGGTTTATGAAGTGGCATCCTCTTTCAAAGGTTTTGTCCAATTAGTTTATGGGTATGTATGTGTGAAAATCCCTTTTAACAAGTTTCAAACATGTTGTAGATTTAAGAACCTAGATTTAAGAACATGTTGTAGAATTAAGAACCTAGCCAGTGTACATTCTTAAAGATGAATATATATATATATATATATATATATATATATATATATATATATATATATATATATATATATATCATCCTTCCCCAAATGCATTTGTAAAAACTACAGTATTTTACAAATGAATTTGTAGTGCACTAAGTTTGTGCTTGATGAAATCTTGAAATAAATACATTTAGAATGTATTTTCAGTTAGTATAGACATGTCAATCTATTTTTGTTATACTTATCATGAAATAAATATATTTTAAAAACAATTAAGTATATTTCTTTTTCACTAGGGAGATTGAAGCTAAATAAAACAATGCAAAATGTACCTATTGTAGTGTCTCAACACAACTCTGTAAATCTGATTGGCTGTCCATGTTGTAGAGCATCATGGGAATGGGCTGTTTGGGCCTCACCCTCATTTAGAAGTGTAGTGCATTTAATAGGGTGCTGCTGTAAAGCATGCATTAAGTTTAAGCTTGTTTTTGTGTGTATTTCAAAATTAAAGTCTCCTTTTCTAAATTAATACAGACATATGGAGACACTATATTTTTTGTCATTTACTATTGTTTTTATATGATTATATTATATTTTTATTTTATGTTATATTTGATTTTATATGAACTTTATTACATTTCTAGAAAATGAATTGTGGTAAGTTAATATATTAACACTCTCAGTTTCTGTTTCTACAAGAGTTTAAAACAAGCAGCTTTGAAATATACTACACTGGGGTACCCTTGAATATTGCAATAATCTATGGCTGGCCTTCGAGCCCAAAAGGCTTAAAGTGATATTTTGCATTGCACCTGGTTAGGTGTGATGGTGTTAAAAAGTTCATAGACTTTCTCTTATGAGTCAAATGAAATGTGTCTGTGGCGTGTTTGACGTGTCTGCTTAAAAGCACGAGGGAGATTTATTTTATCAGAGTGCAGTGGCATAGAATATGGAGGACTGTTGTTGAAACGGGAAGCTGATGTTTTATAAATACTTTCAAGATGCTGAAAGATTATTGATATTGGCTTCTGACTGGAGTACACACACTTTTGACCGGTTGCAGTCAACAGCAGCTAGTTTTATTATTATTTTCGTGTGACGCTGCTGTAACTCATGAGATGAGTGTGTGTGTGTGTGTGTGTGTGTGTGTATGCGTTGCAGCACTGTAGGAAAATTGTGTAATTTGCAATATAAACACCCAAGAAAAACTATGTTTCCACTGAGATTTTGTAATGAAATGCATCTCGCAGGACTGATTTAGATGACTGAAGGGGTCACGGAGCACAACCTGCACAACAGGGATGCTCTGGACCACTTTTCGCTCTGAAATCTTTCTGCGCTTGAGAGAGCAAAACGTGATGGCGTAACCCAGGCGTGATACACGTGATCTTGTTGATTGATGGCTCGTTTTCCCAATCCCACACAATACAATCAGTCAGACAGCAATTCCAAACATACTCTCTCCCTGTGTGTTCATTTGCCCACACTGCCATGACTTCATCACAGCCTCGGGATAGTTGACCCTGCTTTTCTGTGGGTCCAATGCTGGGGTCACGTCCTGCTGCTAGATGCTCCTCACCCCACACCCCACGTTGGTGAGGTCCCCGGTTCATAGGCGGAAACAGCCAAAGATAGTAGATGCAATGGGGAACTGGGTGATGGAAAGCTGTTGGAGAAATGGATTCGAATTCCCTCCCAAACCACCAAACAGATGGACATCTGGAGTTACGCAAATTCGCTGCATTGCCCTGGGAACTTGGCCTCCTGCCTAAAGAGCTGTTTCTAAAAGAGCCAGAGGGGACATCAGGCCTGCTCTGCAGCCTGGGGAAAGGGGATCACTGGGCCATAGGTCTTTCAGCTCCTCATAAAGTCACCCTGGGAGACCTGGCCATGCTGTCCAAACACAGTGGCCAAACACAGTTTGCTTGTGCTGTTCTCAAATCTGGATACACAGAGTTCAAATACCCACCCAGGATGAAGCATGCTTGAAATTGTGTGAGAGAGACTGTCAAAGCATACAGATATGACCGCTGGTTTTCCCAACTGTCACTGAGTCACTCATATCATGAGGAATCATTTTACTTCAGTTCATAGTGCTATGAAACTGAACTTCTTGCACTGTGGAAAAAGAGCGTTTATTGAAATAAACCTGATAAAATGGCTCATTCTGAACTTTCATAACTCTGATCTTAAACAGATGAATATATTCGACCACACCAACCATGACTGCCCACATTTACAGTACACATCAACAAAATCCATTCTGTCTGTATAGTCACAGCTAGAGGTAGGATGGATACTATTATTACTTAACCAGAACAAGAAATGAAAGTTGAAGTTTAACATCTGAAGTTTATTTTTAACAAAATTCCTAATCATTTCATTCTTATGGAGCCCTGAAGGGAACGTGGTAATGGAAAATATATGAGATGGAAGGAAAAATATTTCATCGCTTTTTCGGTCACAAAAGTTTTACACTCACTTAGAAAAATTTACCCTCTGCCGAGAAACATCGCTTTGGTCATAGAAGTTTTGCATTCACTTGGAAAACTTTTGTGCTCCCCCGAGAAACTTTGCATTCAGTCACAAAACTTTTTGTGTTCCCCCTGAAAAGCTTTTTGTTTGGTCACAAAACTTTTGCATTCACTTGCAGAACTTTTGCACTCCCCTGTGAAACTCTGCGTTTGGTCACAAAAATTTTGTGTTCAACTTGGAAAAGTTTTGCGCACCCTTGAGAACCTTTGCGTTCAGTAACAAAACTTTTGCAAGCACTGAGAAATTTTTCATTCAGTTGCAATAATTTTGCGCTTTTCCAAGAACCTTTGCGTTTAGTCACAAAACTTTTGTGCTCTTCCGAGAAGCTTTACATTCGGTCACAAAATTTTTGTGCTTCCCTGAGAACCTTTGTGTTCAGTCACAAAACTTTTGTGCCCCCCTGAGAAACTTGGTGTTCGGTCGCAAAATATTTGCATTCACTTTCAAAGTTTTGCACTCCCTTGAGAACCTTTGCTTTCGGTCACAAAAGTTTGGTGCCCCCTGAGAAACTTTGCGTTCACTTGAAAAAAATTGCACTGCCCTGAGAAATTTTGCATCCAGTTACAATAGTTTTGTTTTGTGAATGTGAAAGTTTTGCAGGGATTACAAAGTTTCTTTGTGTTCTTTGTGTCTCAAACTCAAATACCTTTCTCTCCAATCTCATATTTGTTTTCACATCACAATGTCTCTTCAGAGGCTCTGTACGTTTTGATCCTAATAATTTTAGCAGCTAATTTCAGTGCAGATTGTTTTGTGATTTAATTTTAATTATTATTATTATTTTTTTTTTTTTTATCTCATTTCACATTGTAACAGGGAAAGTCTTAAAGACACAGCAGGAGAAAATAGGCCATAGCTAAAATCAAACATATCTACTGAAAATAACTGTTGTAGTAAGAGAGAAATTAAGCAGCATTTGTCTACCGTACCTATAATCTTTTCTCAAGTGAAATAAGTAACACTCAATTTGCGGGTTGGAGGACTTCTAATCCAAAATAGTTGGCACTATTGACTCCCTGGTAACCAGAGTACTTTTTATGCTACAAAAATGAACAGTTTGTTTAAAAATGCACACAGGACACAACAAATATTTAAATGGTTCATATTTCATAGTTTTAAAAATGTAGTAATTACTTTTTTATTACTCATTTCCATATTTTAAGATTGTCTGGAACAAGGGTAAAACAACAAAGTCTATTCAAAAAGGGTGTGAAATAAAGGGAGTGAAAATAATGATGTTAGCATGAATGCATGTTAAAAAAGTCTATTTCATCAAGTTTTAATGTGACCGCCATAACAGAACTTGGGACGTTAATGTCTGCTCCATGATTTGGTGGAGCTTGTGCTTCCAAACCACCAGTTAGGCTACTGAAACAAAATGTACAAACTGCACTAATAACTAAAGGGAGGAAATGAATATTCCATCTCTCTCACGAGAACTGGAATAAGTTGTTACATATTGGACTGAAAGAAAGAGAAAGCTGTGGATTTAAGACTCAGCCTCTGTTCCAAATCTTACTGAGATGCGGTGCTGTCTACAGTCTACATAGGCTGCTATGTTCATAGGGAGCATCCTTACTGAAATAAAAGATCATGTAGGCAGCAAGTAAACAAATATCATTCCTAACTTGAATCACAAAAGATTTCAATAGTTTGATGTTAGCATGTTGCTAAGCCAATGATGCATAGGTTGACCATATGTCCTCTTTTTCCTAGACATGTTCTAGCCGGGATTTATAAATTGCCTAAAATGTTTGGGTTTTGGTCTTGTTTTTCCTATTGTTTTCATACTTGCTGAAGGCTGAAAAGTAGTTTGATTCATAACATGCAGACATTGTACGTAACTGATAAATTGTGGCGTGTGAAAAGTTTGGAACTACGTTCAAAGAAATGCAAATACACATACAGTACATATAATGTATGAGGACTGTAAAGAGCATATTAAAAGGAAAACAAAGCCAAATCTCAGACATTTTAAGCTATTTTAAACATTTGTCCAGGACATATGTGGGAAAAAGATGATGTATTGTCACTGTAATGATGCAATACTCTTTAATAAACATTAAAATAGCCCATTTTTATTAGATTTCAATAGAAAAAAAATATTTTTTGTAGTACTGAATGAATATTAAGACCATTTAAATTATTCTCACTTTGTCTGCTAGCTCATTGCAACAGATTATGGGATTGTCCTCTCCACAAAGCATAATTGCAATCCTTAGAATTTGCATAAAAGAACTTCTGCAATGATGCCTTAAAATGCTGCCTATGTAGTCAGCTCCCTAGGTTTTGGAACAGAGCCCAAGCCCTTCAATAATGAGCACTGTTTTGGACCTCTTTTCCACACTTCTTCTGTCATTGATTTAATTTTGGGTTAGCTCACATGCAACTTGTCACGATCCAACTCTCTGTGAAACTTTGATAAACTGCAGAGACCTAAATCTCCACGATGTTAACTAAAATGCCTGTCATGGGAAGCCAAAGTCATAAAGAGATTAGACAGATGTAGCACTCCAGCCTGTCTATTAATCTCACAGATGCAGAGCTGGAGTTCATATGATGGACTCTGCGCATATTCGCTAAGGCCACCTTTAATGCAATGTCCGGGGTTTCACGACTAATTTGTCAGCAGTCTTGGATTAAAGTAGGACCAAATGCTGCGGCCAATCAAAACACTCCTGATGCGTTTCCCAAACACATGCGGAGGAAGCGTACTCTGCGCTCGGAGCCAAGATACACGCTGGTTGCATGGCTGGTGACGGCTTGTTGATGCTTGTTGCCCGGCGACTATCGAATATCTCAATCAGGCCAGTGTAAACTTGATTGACCCGAGGAGGCAAACACAACCTCCCTGAACCTGGTCTCATATAAACAACCTCCAAACTTAAAGCCATGGTCACACTCTGAAACTCCGCTCCAAGAGGCCACTGCGGTCTGCGGTCTGAGACACTCCAAGCCTGTAAATATTTACCGTTTCTTGTTAAAGTTTAGACCGGTGTTTTGGTAACTACTTGGAGTCGTATTGCGTGTGATTGTATTGGATATGTTTGCTTAGCTATGTTTCTCTGTCTATGTAATTATGATTGGTGCCAGTTGAGAAGGAGATGTGTGGCAGGAGTGCTTCTGCTCTTGTAAGGCCATTTCTTAGTCCTTGTCAGGTTTTTGCTTTTAATCATGTCTGAGCGCGCTCGGACAATCCTCCGACGGAGCATGTGCTGTAAAATCAAAACTGACCCTATTTACTTTTTAATGCATGTTCCTGGTCCACGATTCATCTGTGCAAGTTATTCAAAAACTTTTCAGCTGATGTTACACTTTATACTACCTAATAAATGGATAAACGCAGGTCTGGCCTACATTTATATAACTGAAATCCTTGTTCAAACCGGTCCAAAGTTTGGGTTTGGAAAGTTTTTTTATTTTTTTTTAATGTTTTTGAAGTAAGCCTCTTATGAAAACCAAGGCTGTATTTATTGGAATTTAAATACAGTAAAAAATAGTAATATTGTGAAATATTATTACAATGGTTAAAGATCTTTTTCTATTTAAATATATTTTAAAATGTAAATTATTTCTGATTCAAAGCTGAATTTTCATCAGCCAGACAAGTGCCACATGATCCTTCAGAAATCATTTTAATATGCTGATTTGCTGCTAAAGAAACATTTTGTATAACAGTGTCGAAAACAGTTTTGCTGCTTAATAGTTTTGTGAAGATTCTTTGATGAATAAAAAGTTAAAAAACAACAATTATTTAAAATATAAATCTGTTGTAACATTATAAATGTCTTTACAGTCACTAGTAATCAATGTAATGCATCCTTGCTGAATAAAAGTATTAATTTCTCCCTCAAAAGAAAAAAAAAAAACACTTTACACTTTAGATATTGAAATGTGCACTGGTCAAATAAAATAATTGTACATTTTTGTCATGGTTTGCAGTTGTTGTTGTTGTTTTTCCAGAATACACTGCTACTTTTTGAATTGCTACCAATGGGAAACAAGCTTTTTGTCCATATAATGGTGTTGTTTTGGAAACTGCCAAAGCTAAATAGACCCTGGTTTAATAGGAAGGTTACGTTCCAGATTTCCTGGTGAACATTAAATGTTTTATGAGTTACTCCAAATCTAAGGCTTAACCTTTTGCCCAACATATATTAAACATTTTAGAAGCACAAACACAAGTATTAATTTTTATCTTAAGTCCTACATGAGGTGGAGAGGTGAAACTGTCGTCCTCTGTAGGTCGGTGATGAATATATTTGGGTACACCTAGGAGTTCAAATAATCATAATCCATGCCCGTGAGATTTGTGTGCTTGCATGGAGCTGTCATTAATTACAGCCTAAGAAAACAAGCTTGTAGACACATACACACAGCTCATCTATAGTCTGTTACTGTGACGTCATTGTCTGCCACTATAAAAATACTTGAAGGAACCTGCCCAGAATTCCTCACATTTTTAGCACAAATGCAGTCTGAGGCTAGATGGCAGAACTGAATGCACTCAACACTGATGAATTTTGGCATCTATCTATCTATCTATCTATCTGTTTTGAACTTCTTTAAATTGCGATTCAGAATGTTTTACTTCCTGTCATTTCAATCCAACTTCCCTTCTGCTAATAATAGTAACGAAGCAAAACCATAACCACAGAAGCGTGATAAAAATCAAACCATGACAAATCTGAATCATTACATACCAGGTTTCCAAGGTGCTTTTCTATGCAGTCCCTGTCTGATCACTCTCACAGGCCACTTTGGGAGTGAGAGAATTCGTTTTATGATATATAAGTGTTTGCACTTCGCCGGGTCAAGTGAATTACCTGGTGTTTTCCCTCTCGTGTACACAAAGACTTTGCAACCTGTGTGCCAAGACAGACCAATATGTCATGTATGAATTTGAAAGATGTCAAGAGGGGAAAATGTTTACAGATTTTAAATAATGTTTCTCATAATTTATTTACAAACTCCATAAATAAGCACAAAGGGTCCTCTGGAGCATCACAGTGAGTTGTCACGCTGATGGATGATCACACAGGATTTCATAAATACAGACGAGCGCTTGTGACGTTAGGAAACAGTGCCATTGGGAAAGCAGCCCGGGATCCACTTAAAGGTCGCTGAGATTTACACAAGTGTCATCTAGATGGGTGGAGAGGAGACAAGATGAGAGATGTGAAATGAGAAAGAGAAAAAGTTGAGTAGCCAAATTTTTGGCATGGACAGCGACCGCCGTCTTCCTTTTTCTTTCACTCCCTTCCATCTTGTTCTTTCTGACACTGCTCTAAATGGGCATTAAAACTTATGATTAACAACAACAACAACCACTGGCAATGTTATGTGGGTGTGTCCAGCAATGTGCAACAAGTACACGCTGAGAAATGTATAACTTTATGCAAATGAGCAGTATAATGCGGTGACTAACAAAATTTAAGACAGTAGAAGAAATTCATGTTCCCGAGATGCCAATGTTCTATATAATGTATCTATAACCAACCAACCAACCAAATAAATAAATATATAAATAAATAGCATGATTCATTCATTGATAAACAGTTATCTTATGCCTTATGTAATGATGCATCTAATATTCTTTGAACATTTGAACACTTTCATTTAGAATGCAGTTTTAGCTTTTTTATCTTATTTTAAATGTAACATCTCATTGTGATCTGATCCTCAAAAATGAATGGGTACAGTATAATGCTATTTTTTCATAATTTGATTGCCATGGATTGATTATAGTACACATTTTGTCTTCATATAAAATTTTGTAAATGAAGTTTAGCTAAAAGTTTAGCTTTTTTTTTTTCTTTTTTTTTTAATGTATGGAAGCCCATTTCTGCCACAGAATTAAAATAATAATAATAATAATAATAATAATAATAATAATAATAAACGGTAATTGTGACTTTTTTGGGTGGGTTGCACCAACAAGGATTAAATTAAGTAAAGTTTAGCGCTAATCAAGGATTTGTTGATATGGGTTTTATTTTAAATCGAGTTGTGTTGCACCACTTAATTTTAAATTTAGATTAACAAATAGAGGATTAGAATTGTAACCTGCGATTAAAACCTCCATCTACGATCAATTTTCTCCGCCATGATGGATTCGCCGTGTAATTAAACAGCAACAATGTTAATATTCCTTATCCTCTGTCTCTTTACATGAGTTGCTTTTGTCGATAAAGTAAATAAACTGCTATAGGGAGACCGTTAATAAAACGACTGATCAAGCAAGCAATGAAAACTTCATAGATTCATAATCTTGGAAATATATTTATAGTATCAATTAATAGAGTATAGTTTATGACAAAACCACCGAGATAAGAGAACATAACTGGCATGATTCGCGGAGTGACTGCCTCCGCTCGTGACAGCGGCGCCCGGTCCGTTTGATCGCCGTCCAGCACGCGTGTGGAGCGGCTGTGAGAAACCAGAGGCGCGGCCTTCATCTCTTTGTCGTACGCCGAGATGCACCGACATAACAAGTGACGGATTCACATCCCGGACTCGATAGCAGACGCACATTTACTACGGGCTACCACGATCTTCACAATCTGCCGGCTCAGTGCGCTTTAATTTTCACTTTTATTTATAATAAACACCTCTCTGAGACCTGACGACACACCCACTGTTTCCGTCTTTGTTCAATCAGCCACATATGGTAACTGTAGGTGCACTTTATTTTATTTAAACCTCATCCCTGTAAATTTAAAGTTAATCCCTAATTGAGATTTAAATCTGAGTTTAAAGTTATGGAGCAACAGGATTAAATTTAATCTATTTTAAATATAAAATAAATCCAGGATCAAAATGATGGTTTAAATGTAACCCTGCTTATTTTTAAACAAGGTTTAAAGTTTGGTGCAACAGAATTATTAGATAAACCTTGATTTAATCTAGATTTAAAGGGGTCCTATTATGCTCTTTTACAAAGTCTTGATTTTGTTTTGTGGGTGTACTAGAACATGCTCTCATGCTTGGTGGTTCGAAAATCACATTATTTTTCACATAATTTACATTATTACAATACCTTCCTCCCCAGCCTGACACAAACGGCTGGATTAGTTCCGGGTTTGATGAAGGCCCGCCTTCCGAAAAATTAAATGTGTTGTGATTGGTTAGCTGTCCCAGTGCGTTGTGATTGGCGAACAGCTTAGACGGTGTTTCAGTAATGCCCCGCCCCTTGACAAATCAGCAAATTCGTCAGTATTGCCATATCAATTCAGACCCCGAGAATATTGAACAAGAGGATTGCGCAGAACCTGTGCACGCATGGATATCGCAAGACATATTAAAGTGGTAACGTTATTGTTTTTTTTTTTTTTTTTTTTTTTTTTGGCTAAATCACATTTTAGATAGGATGTAAACAACAGCTTAAAAATAACTGCCTGTACTATGTACAGATAAGTGCAACGGTAATATGTATTATGTTTATTGTTCTTTAATTCTAACATTATAACATGAATTGCAGTGAAACTGTTATACAGTTGAATTTATTTATACCATAGTCCCACAGAGTTACACTATTTGTGGCGGCATATATATGTAAATTACTTCTCTGCCAGCGGGAGGCGCTGTTGGAGTGGGAGAGAGCGAGGTTTCTCCAGTAACGCTGTACACAAAGCAGAGCTCCGCTCACAAATGCTGCTTTATCAGACATTACATGCAAGATGAAATGAAAATGACATCCAAAGTTTTCTGAAGACAGTCGGTTTCCTTCAGAAATACAGTGATATAAAAACACTCGCACCGGGTTTTGATTTTGAAATGTGCATTTGAATTTCCGGAGGCGGGATTTATTTTAATGATATTCTAATGGACCAATTTGTGATGTCACAAATACAGGAAAGCATCTTTGTAGTCCAAACGAGCCGTTCGTTGTAGTTCTTGAAAAGGGATTTTTAAAAAACGAAATATCTCCCTTTGGAGTGGACTTTGAGATTTGTAACTTTGTAGATATTTTTATGCCCAAACATACACACTACACACTGACTAAAATTCAAAAAGTGAAAAAGCATAATAAGACCCCTTTAAGATTAACCAATTGATATTGGTGCCATACAATTGTCCTCACGTTTTTCCCTCACAGTTACAGAAAAAGTCAGAATTGCAAGATATAAACTCAAAATTGAGATATAAACTGAGAATTGTGAGCTGTTAACTTGTAATTCTCAGAAGAAAAGTCAGAATTGTGAGATAAAATGTTGGAATTACATTATTTTTATTTATTTATTTATTTAATTTTTAAAACCTGAATTGCGAGATATAAACTTAAAAAAGGTCAGAATTGTGAAACATAAAAAACTGGGTGAAAAGTCAGATTTCTTAGTTTATATCTTGCATTTCTGAGAAAAAAAATTCAGAATTGTGAGACATAAACACATAATTCTGACTTCTCATTTACATCCCCCATGAGGACATATCTAGAAATTATGCCTTTTTTCCTCAGAATTTCAAGAAACAGTGTCCGAATTTAGAGATATAAACTTGCTTAAAAAAAAAAAAAAAATCAATAAATAAATACTTGTATTTTTTTTTTTTTTTTTGATAGTGGAAACAGGCTTCCAAAATATTAAACCTGATTTATGTAGAAGAGTATGTTTGTGCTGAAAAAAAGCCATTGACTTAATTTAAGTACATATGGGACAGCGCTATAGCACATAAAACTAGCAAAGCAAAAGTGCTGTAAGACTTTAGTGAATTTAGTAAGTGTTTTTCCTCTCTCTCAATTGGTTGTTGTCAGTCTTGATATATTTAGAACCTAATTGACTCATACTGTTAACTGTCATTAAAAAATGTTAATCGCAACACATTGCAGAGATAAATAACCATAATAGGATGCTAAAACGTTGTCAGCGATTAAATGTGGTTATGAATTCAGTCTCTGTGACTGTCAGGAATCCGCTTTGTGGTGTCAGACTGAGTTCAGGCTCAAATTAGGTGTTAGAACATCCAAGACGATCCTGCACTGATCTTCAAACATGTTTCCTCCCCTCGGAAAATACGTGAACTACTATACGTCTGAACCCGAATGCAGGCTTCATCAAAGCACGCATGTGAGCGGTCAGACAAATGGGGAATGACCCTTTTGTGCCCCGCAGTAGTTTTTTCTCATGCTTCTCACACCTCTTTCCAAACGTCGGTGCTGGGAAAGGGAAAATAACTACAATTTAAGAGACAGGCGTGCACGTTGTGACACATTACACAACACTAAGGATCACTGTAGGCAATGGGGAGCAGAGATACGGTTAATTGTCAAACAACAAAGGCATTCGGCTGAGCTTTGACTGTTTCATTATATCCCTAAACACAACTTAGTCACGAAGCACCGTGTAATTACCGGGTCTAATTATTTCTGACTGTAACATGATCTCTGTGCTAGAGATCAGAGGTGTGAAGAGTGGTGAAAATTGAAAACGGAGACAATTTTTTGGAATATAAACTCAAGTCAGAGAGACGTCGAGATTTGTGCTCCATTTTCCACTCGATGAATCTGGCACATGGTGCGGTCCCTCGTGCGAAATTTTGAGGTACTTTGCAATTCAAACGCCATTTCTCCACTGGAATTCTTCCATAAACAGTGCCACTGCAGATGTTATATGGTAAGATATGATCTGCCATGAAATCCTTGCTAACAGGAAGGACGTGGCATGAAGAGCAAAATGAAAAATTATTGATGGTCACACCTTATTTTTAAAGTAATATCTATGAGTAAAGATACAGTAAATCATGCAAATGCAAATAAGTTGGTTCATTTGCAGGTCATCTTGGCAAAATATGCCCAGCAATGAATCTAATTGAATGAGGAAAGACATAAACCTCCAAAACTGCTTGTCAAGATTATATTTCAATGATGTCAATTCAAGTATCTAAATTCAGTGATGAAATCTGGCAACAATGCAGTGTTATTTTAGTACTATTTATGTACTATTACACTATTTCATTAATAATGTGAATTAGCATTTATTATTATTATTATTATTTTTGTTTGTTTTAATTTTAATTGTAGTTTAAGTAATTTTGTCTTATCTTATTTTAGTTTTAGCAATTGTAGTACTTCAACTTTAACTTACATTTAGGGTAGAGTGGGGGAAACGCCCCCCTTAAGGATTGTGTAATTTTTCTTCTGTGAAATAAAATGTGACCAGAATAGTTATCATAGTTTTAGTGACAATGGCATAAATTATAAACCAAGTATGAAAAATGTCCAGAGTTTTCATGTTATTAGATTTTTAACAAAAATTAAATTTGTACTAAGGGGGCATTTTACCCCACCTATGTGGCAAAACGCCCCCATGGGTGGGGTAAAATGCCCCTCAGTCTGACAAAGCAATTTGTTTTAAACATTTACAGCAAAATCAGAGTACAGGCTGTTTTAGCTTAAAATTAAAAAGAATATAATCAATAATTATGAATTACAAAATTATAATAGCTGATGCTAACTAGCAAGCTAACTAGCTAGCTGATGCTAACTTGAGGTAATTTTTAAATATAAAATCCAAATATTTTTATTCAACCAACTAGTTAGAATAACATTTGATGGAAAAACATAGGATTTGATGTTCTGATCAGAGTAACTACAGTAATTGCCCATTGCCCCCTGGGGGCGTTTTACCCCACTGACTATGTTTGAGAAAAAAAATGTCATTCTGAAAATATAATTATTTTTTATTAAATAACAAACACTGTCTACAGGCCTTACTGTTCTCATATCGTATATAACGGTGATGTTCTACAAAACAACAAGCTTTTAAACACTTTTTTTTCTTACTGCTGAAAATTAGATCATTTACTGTGAAATCTGTTTTCTCTCCGGTACATCACCAGTGTAAGCTTCATGGTGAAAACTTCTACATCACTCTTGTCAACGTAGTTCATAGTTACAATAAAAATTGTATCTTGTGGTTATTTTGGAAAATACAGTGGGGGGGGGGGGGGGGGGGGGGGGGGGTGCTTTGTGTGTGTGTGTGTGTGTGTGTGTGTGTAATAATTGCATTGTACTTTATTTCAGCTTTATTTCATGTCATGTCAACTTCAAGTTTTAATCGTTTTAATAACAATAACAACAATGCAACAATAGTATTATAATTTGTGGCTTCTTTAGCTCAAATCATGCTAAAACATTGTCATTTTTAGCCTGGTCCAGCTAATGCATGTTCCATAGTAAAAACGCAAGTGATGCTTTGGTGTTCAAAGTTGGGTAAAACATTTTATACGTATTTATACATTTGGCATGCTTTTATCTAAAGCGAATGCATTCAAACTATACATTTATCCTGAATTATGGAATTTGAACCGAAGACATTTGTGTTGTTAACGCTATGCTCTGCTGTTTGAACCATAGGAATGCTATGTCCCAATGTTCAAATGAAGCCGCCATCTGATTGCTATTAGAGAGAAATAAGATGAGCAACAGGGCACTGACTGACACTATAGGGAAATCCCAGAGTGAAGACAGGCAACAATCAAAGACAGAGAAGAAGGATACGAGGAAGATAGGGCAGGAAAGCCCCTGAGGTCGTGGGTAAGCCCAACAGCTTGGCAGCAACATCTATTGATTGTGGCATCCAACCCTGGATGATCCGGACCAGATCACTCCCACTGACGAAGGCCATTGTCTCATGCTGTAATTAAAGCAATACGGAGACTTGATTTATACACACACAGACCTGGTCCTGCATTGTGTTGATAGAAAAGAAGAAATCGCACTATTGGCATATTAAAGATCTCTTTAATATGCCAATAGTTTCTCACAGACAGCAGTGAGACTGCATGAAGAGTAAATGGAGACTGATGCTTTTTAGATGTTTCTTCTTAAAAGACCATAGTTTTCTCTCAGAAGAATGAAGAAGATCTCAACACGTTTCAAACTGTTCTCAGAAGAGATTCTAAATTCTGTTATCAAATACTAAAAATAAAGATTACAAAAGTGTGTTTATGAAGTGATGCCATATGAGATTGTATTGTAAAATCATTATATATATATATATATATATATATATATTTTTTTTTTTTTTTTTTTTTTTTGGAACCATTATTTTCTTAGTAAAGAACATTTTAGCGATCTAAAGTACCATTTTCCACGTCAAAGAGCTTTTTGTGTAATAGAAAGGTTCCATGGACGTTAAAGGTTCTTGCCAACTCTTGAGATGTCAATATGAACTCATTTTTCATCAAAATTGTTTCAAGACCAAACAATCTGAGCCACTATCCACATTCAATTTATAGCTCTGAACTCTTACTGTGTGTCAACAATTGTCCCATTTGTATCAACTGCAATGTCTCCTGAGGACCTGTAGGAGAAACATCAGAGACAAAATCACTACTTTAATGAAACTCACATGAGGAGCATTATTTCCATGACACGCAGAGTTGCTGCCTATGTGGAGTGTTCCAAATAAGTAATTTAAGAGGTTTCATTTGAGTTAGGATGCTGTCTATGTATGGCAATAAACAGCAAGCTCACTCGGTTTTGGAAAAGAGCCATTCTGTATGAGCAGACTTTACCCACAGGCTAGGCTTCTCTACTAAAGCAACTCCTTAGTATTACTAGAGCTTTGAAAGGAAACCTCTCCTCATCAGCCACAGACTGATGGACTGAATTACCAGTAATTTATGAGTTTCAATGTCCATTTTATATACAAAATAATTCAATATCATTAAATATCCAAATACTTTATTCACATTGAGAAAAGAAATCAATATGAAATGTCCTCATGAAAGAAACATGGTGCTGCTACAGATTAACTCAATGTGAAAGGTGCAAATAACAGGTTGTTCTTTTGATGCAGTGGTTAGATGGTGTTTCCACTAACAGGAAACACTTTAATGTACCAAAACAATTTTTAAAGTAAGAACTAATAGATAAACCAGCATTCAAAAATTCAAGGTCTGTAAAATTTGAAATGTTCTTTGGGGTTATTTATGAACCCTCCTTTAATAGGTATGAACATCATGAGCACCAGTCTACAGTATCTCCTTATTTATGGCCCCTGCAAAAAGATTCTTCAGAGGTGGAAACTGGAATCGGTTCCAACATTTGATGTGTGGCTTAGTGAGTTGGTGAAAATTATACAAATAGAGAGATTACGATTTATTATGAAACAATGAGTTAGATTTATTCCAGAAAATTTGGAAACCTATATTAGACCACCTGAGAATATGATTGCGTCATATTGGTCTTGTGAACTCTATTGTATTTTTGTCATTTTCATTTTAAGTAATTAGTGATTTATTTATTTTTTTTTTCTGTATATTGTCACGATGTAATCACTGTGATCTTTTGATTTGACTCACCCTTTACTATTTCACATTTCAGGGATATTTATCTGTGAAAACTCTATTATTTTGTTTCCTCCCATTTCTGTATATTTAATTGTACTGTAATGTTGTTCCCCTTTTTGGATCTCATGTTTGTTGAAGTGTATGAGTGTATGCTTTATCAGAATCTAAATAAAGTTTATTTAAAAAAAAAAAAAAAAAAAAAAAAAAAAAATATATATATATATATATATATATATATATATATATATATATATATATATATATATATATATATATATATATAATGATTTTACAATAAGTCTTTTATGCTCAACAAGGCTGTATTTATTTGATCAAAATTCATTAAAAACACAATAAAAATAAAATAGCTAAGTTTTAATAATAATAATAATAATAATAATAATAAAAACAACAAAATAATAATAATGCAATAAAATAAAATTCCTTATCTGCTTTAGTATATTTTAAAATGTTTACTTTTTATTTTTTATTTTTTGTTTCCCTGTGATGCAAAGCTGAATTTTCAGCAGCCATTTCTTCAATATTTAATTATTTATGCTCTTATTAAATTATTACATACTTTGCTCTCTGAAATTTCTCAAACAAGGCCTTTAAATGTTATCTGGATGTAAAAAAAATAAAATAAAAAGAGCAAACAATCATACAAAAATAAATAAATAAATAAATAAATAAAATTACAATGTAAACATTTTGCCTTACCTCCTGAGGTTGAAGATCAACAGGTTATATAGGTGCATCTCAATAAATTAGAATGTCGTGGAAAACTTCATTTATTTCAGTAATTCAACTCAAATTGTGAAACTCGTGTATTAAATAAATTCAGTGCACATAGACTGAAGTAGTTTAAGTCTTTGGTTCTTTTAATTGTGATGATTTTGGCTCACATTTAATAAAAACCCACCAATTCAGTATCTCAACAAATAAGAATACTTCATAAGACCGATAAAAAAAAAATAATAAAAATAAAAATAAAAAATTTAGTGAATTGTTGGCCTTCTGGAAAGTATGTTCATTTACTGTATATGTACTCAGTACTTGGTAGGGGCTCCTTTTACTTTAATTACTGTCTCAATTCAGCGTGGCATGGAGGTGATCAGTTTGTGGCACTGCTGAGGTGGTATGGAAGCCCAGGTTTCTTTGACAGTGGCCTTCAGCTCATCTGCATTTTTTGGTCTCTTGTTTCTCATTTTCCTCTTGACAATACCCCATAGATTCTCTGTGGGTTCAGGTCTGGTGAGTTTGCTGGCCAGTCAAGCACACCAACACCATGGTCATTTAACCAACTTTTGGTGCTTTTGGCAGTGTGGGCAGGTGCCAAATCCTGCTGGAAAATGAAATCAGCATCTTTAAAAAGCTGGTCAGCAGAAGGAAGCATGAAGTGATCCAAAATTTCTTGGTAAACGGGTGCAGTGACTTTGGTTTTCAATAAACACAATGGACCAACACCAGCAGATGACATTGCACCCCAAATCATCACAGACTGTGGAAACTTAACACTGGACTTCAAGCAACTTGGGCTATGAGCTTCTCCACCCTTCCTCCAGACTCTAGGACCTTGGTTTCCAAATGAAATACAAAACTTGCTCTCATCTGAAAAGAGGACTTTGGACCACTGGGCAACAGTCCAGTTCTTCTTCTCCTTAGCCCTGGTAAGACGCCTCTGACGTTGTCTGTGGTTCAGGAGTGGCTTAAAAAGAGGAATACGACAACTGTAGCCAAATTCCTTGACACGTCTGTGTGTGGTGGCTCTTGATGCCTTGACCCCAGCCTCAGTCCATTCCTTGTGAAGTTCACCCAAATTCTTGAATCGCTTTTGCTTGACAATCCTCATAAGGCTGCAGTTCTCTCGGTTGGTTGTGCATCTTTTTCTTCCACACTTTTTCCTTCCACTCAACTTTCTGTTAACATGCTTGGATACAGCACTCTGTGAACAGCCAGCTTCTTTGGCAATGAATGTTTGTGGCTTACCCTCCTTGTGAAGGGTGTCAATGATTGTCTTCTGGACAACTGTCAGATCAGCAGTCTTCCCCATGATTGTGTAGCCTAGTGAACCAAACTGAGAGACCATTTTGAAGGCTCAGGAAACCTTTGCAGGTGTTTTGAGTTGATTAGCTGATTGGCATGTCACCATATTCTAATTTGTTGAGATAGTGAATTGGTGGGTTTTTGTTAAATGTGAGCCAAAATCATCACAATTAAAAGAACCAAAGACTTAAACTACTTCAGTCTGTGGGCATTGAATTTATTTAATACACGAGTTTCACAATTTGAGTTGAATTACTGAAATAAATGAACTTTTCCACGACATTCTAATTTATTGAGATGCACCTGTATTTCCCTTCTCTGACCAAGAAAGAAAGAAAGAAAGAGAAAAAGAAAGAGAGAATGAAATAAATAAAAGTGAAAGAGAATGTTGTTGCGACATCAGTAATTAAGATTAAGTACCTCTCATTATGAAACTTGAGTGGGCATAAAAAGCTGCGCAAGTTTGCACATGTTCATACAAATACATAACAGGGTGGCTTTTTTATTTAAAGTAATGCTTCAGGCCCAGAGCTCTAATGAGCTCTGTAATCTCAACAATCAAACACTGTCATCACTGCTAACACCAAACTCTGCACACATATACTCTGTTTGCTAGCCTCCCCTGACATTTCTGCTGTTTTTGTCACCGATTCACTGATAAGAATTACACTCTGTGTAATTCTTATCAGACTGTTACACAAAACCCTGTCTGTAACGTTCTGAGAATGTTAGATATACAATATATTTTTAGACAATGAGGACCGTATGCTATGTTTGGAAACTGTAAATGAACTGTGTATTCATTTCATGTATAATTTGCATACTTGCTTTTTAGAATAATGCATTTCAGCATGACAAATATTTAAAGAACACAATGTAACTAGCATCTTGAAAGTAAGGGCCAGTAAGTATCTGCCTACAAACCACCTAGAACACCCTAGCAACTGCATATTAACATGCTAACAACTTCTTAGAACATCTTAACAATTGAACAACTTAGCATGGAAGCCAGTAAACGAATTGGGTCAGAGATCACAGATCCGACCTAAAAAGCCTCAGCATCCATCTAAACAGCTCTATGACCAGAGGCATATTAAAATGTGGATAAGGAGGAGACTCGATACTCCAATATTATGAATTTGGTTTGGAGTACCCATTTCAACCACTAGCCGTCAATATTACATACTGTAACCTTAATGTACCTAAAAGTACAATCAGAAAAGTGACTTAAAGGGTTAGGGGTGTGTAATCCAACTTGTTCAGACTAAGTAATCAGACCAAGTGTGAAAACAGTCAAACACACACACACCATCAAAATCCAGAGTTTCCATTTAAAAGTCTTTCTCTGTGCGTGCTGCTATCTAAGCACTTAATCTATAGGGGAGACAGCTAAAGACAGAGGGTGAACATAAGCCCTCAGCCATTACGGAGACTGGGTGGCTAAGAGCTCCGAGCACAGAGCCAATTGTAACCAACCCTGTACAGGTGATGAAACACGAGAGGCTTTTTTCTAAATTCAGGTTGAGGTGCTTCTTCCCCCACGTTTGAGGAGATGAGACCCGACAGGGCGCTTTGAACGCACGCCTTTGTTTTTAGGAGAGCTGCTGTCGCTGAAGTGTGACCCGAGGCAGTGGAGCTGATGGGCCTGCATCAGGGCTCGGTTACGTGAGCCTCGCTTTTACTGTCTCTTTCTGCTGTTTCACTCAGAGACAATGGAGGATAACTTTCTCTTCAGGCACCCAGATGCAGATCTCAGTGTATCTATGAGTTACTCTGTCCCAGTTTGAAAAGATTGATGTTGATCCTTTGTAAAGTGGATCATTAGTTTGTAACTCAGCCCAGGAGGGTGAATGTCTGCTTTCATATGATAAATTAGGCTTTATACACACAGACTGAGTTTACACATTTTCAATGATTAATCTAAGAGTGTCTGCAATGGCACCAGTATTTATGATCTGACAAAATCAGTGGCTGACTATTACTTCCTTGATGTCTTTCTCTATTTTAAAGGAACGGTTCACTCGAAACTGAATATTATGTCATTATTTATGTCGTTCCAAAATCCTATGTTGTTATTGTTTCCGTGGAACTTTTACACAGCTGTTTTCTAAAAACTAACTCTAAAAAGGGCAAAAAACATTAGAACACCTTTTAAAGTTTCATGAAAGAGCAGTTCAAAAACAATTAGCCTTTTTCACACATGAACTTACCAGCATTTTTTTTTTTTTTCTGTTTAAAGGTTATGTGTATTTCAGCTGGACCAGTTATTGGCTCTGCTAATTAACTGGCTTAGAGGGAAAGTTCACCCAAATAGGAAAGTTTGGTGATGATTTAGTCATGTAAACTACGTCATGTTGTTCCAAATCTGTATGGCATTTTCAAAAACCTTTACTAAAGAGAAATTTAAACTTTAAACTCTTCTCAACTTCTTGAATCAAATCAAACACAACTATCATAAACCCCACATGGACGAGACTATGTATCTATGTGCCAACTAATGTCAGACAGAGACAGTGGGTCTCATACACTAACCGTGCAAACACAAAACTGTGTGTGAAATCTGTGCAAACGTTTTCACAAAGAAATCATTTATAAATGTCTTACTGAGCTTTTTAAAGATGCTCTTATAAATGCATTAGCTAGAAAACTTTTTTTGCATAGTAGTGTGGACTGTGAAAATGAAGGTATTCGAAAACAATGACACAGGATTAGTCATGTGACACACATCTGTATGTATATATATATATGGTTGTACCGGCATTGGTGGGCCTGCTATTCACTTTCATAATGTTGCTAATTATAAATGTTACTTCATATCACAAATATGACAGAATATTTATTTGCAATTGCTGTCCTGTTGCAAAATATAACGACGGTTGCATTTTTGCATGCATGGAATAACCATTTTGAATGCAACCTGGACGCACCAGTGAGTGGTGGGATTGTATGCTAATAAAATGATCATGCCAGAAGAATTTTCTGAGAATATTACTGTCTGGCCTCACTGTATCATTTCAGTTAACTTATGTATGTGCAGCAAGGTGATTTAAGTGTTTTTAGACATTTCGGTGTGGACTGGCAACTTTTGGAAAACACTTAAAAAAGTGAATGTGGAAAGAGCATTTTGAAACAAAACTCAGTTATCAAATATGTCAGGTTTAATAGCTTTAAAATGCTGCAAATTCATTTTAAGAACAAATTCATGTGCAAATAATCCATGTAATTATTAGTGAATGAGACCCAGTGTTTGGAAAACCTTTTAAAAACAAACATTATTGCAGTTGCATTTTGCGATACTAGTTGTTGAAAAATTATGCACTTATTTTAAGTTTTAATTATTTATGTATTTTATAGTTTAAAAACATTTTGTTTTACTACTTTAACTGTTTATTTAGCCCCAATATGCACAGTGCCTTTTCTGCCTGTTTATGACAACAGAATGCTGCCATACAGTACAACCTGTTTTCTGTTCACCTGCCTCTTTTTCCCTAAATCCTTGCACTTGGGATCTGTTCGGATGTGTTGTTTTCATATGAGTCCAGAGGTGGGCTATTCATCCGAGGTTATATTCCAGCCAAATTCAGCTTGACTCTTTACTATTGCTCTGGGTCCTATCACAGTCTTGATCTCCCAACATCTCTTTTCCTAAAGTTCCTTTATATCACAGGTTGTCTGTTACTTGGCTGCGTTCGATCAGAGCTGACGATGGCTCCGGAGCTCAAGACAGCTCTCTTCACTGTGGTCGGGTGTATCTAATAAAAGCCAGCTCTATAGAGCTTTTATCATTGGGCTTTGGTTATGCTGATCACTAGATCCCAGGTTAATCTCTCTCAGAGAGTCAGTGACATTTTTAAAGCTGTTCTCCCCAAAAGCCCCTTTCTCTCAGAGATTGTTTTACACCGTTTGACATTTCCAGAGTGTTTGAAACGCTCCACATGTCAGGTGGGGATGTAAGAGCCTCTCTATGCGTGTTTCACCTCTCTAAGCAAATACATCTCTGGAGAACCTGAGCTGACTTCCCTCTTATGACGTATGATTTCCGGGGACAGGCATCATTTTTGGTGGCCTGTGCCTGACTAGAGCTATACTTGGAAATGTCCCAATTTTTTCAACAGCCTGAAAAGTGAAATGACTACTAATTCACTAAGAAGCAATATAAACTGTAAGAAATAAATCTGTAAAATAACAGAAAAAGTACTCACAGCTCATTACCGGGACATTATCCATTAATTTTACAGGCTTTTAAAACGAAAACTCAGCGCAATGCAGTGTAAATACAGGGTGGTTCAAAAAGCAGGTGAAACACCTGTAAATAAATAAATAAATAATTATTTCAAAATAATACAGTACATTGTGCCCTTACTTTTTTAAGAGTGAAATTACTTTCTTCTCTATTAGTTTCTGGTAACTGTGATAAAATAAAATATAATTATTACTGAAATATTAAGTTTACTGAAGACTGAAATAAAAATAAATTGGAAAAAAAAAAAAAAAAAACGAGTAAAATGTCAAAAACACATGACAAAATTGTTAAATCTAAAATTAAAATAAAAACGGAAAATATAAAAATAAAAGCTAATTTATTAATAAATACTGTAATTGTAAATAAACAATACAAAAGTAACACTTAAATTTTGTGTACCACTACTTTCTGCTGTTAATTATGGAAGGCAAATAGTCTTTAATTTTGTGAATAAATACAATTTATAATGATCCTAATTAACATAGAATGGAGGTGTGTCAGCACTGAAAAGAATGCGTGAGTCATTTGAATATATTAAAGGAATAGTTCACCCAAAAATGAAACTGTAATGAAAATGTACTCACCCTCAGGCCATTCAGGATGTAAATGAGTTTGTTTCTTCGTCGGAACAGATTTGGAGAAATGCAGCATTTCATCACTTGTTCACCAGTGGATCCTCTATAGTGAATGGGTGCCGTCAGAATGAGACTCCAAACAGTTGATAAAAACATCACAATAATCCACAAGTAATCCACACCATTCCAGTCCATCAACAGAAAGGCCTGTGGTTGAGATCATTTTTCAGTGGATACTTGTAAAGTGAATCGCAGATGAATAGTGAATTAGTTTAGTGGTGGTTTAATATGAGGAATACTATACATGTACTTAAACCTCTGATTAAGGAAATGAGATAAAGTAACCTCTGATAATTGTCCAAGCTTAAAGTCATCTGAAGACACACTGTGAGTCACGACAGATGTTTTCTTTAGTGTACAATTTGATTGAAATCGCTCACGTTACTTACATCAGCGAGGGTCAGATTGTCATACTTACAGTTTGATTTAAACCATGTATAATGTTGCAGCTCCTAACAAAGTTTCTGGCAAAGTTCTAATAATGCACCAAAGCCAATTTTGTCATTAATTTTAGACTCTGTTCATTTATGACCAGATTTCTTATCATCACAGCTTTGATGTAAACAGATGACTCAATGCAGCTACTCTCATTTTCTAAAGCGGAAATTTGCTGAATATATATATATATATATATATATATATATATTTTAATCCAGTGGTTGTGTGATAACCACCTACAGTCCTTTAGCCTTCATCTGCCAACAGCAGCTATTAAGAGCGATGAGTCATTCATAGATATAAAATATTTAAGTTTGACCTTCTGTGTACGTCTGATGTCACACATCTGATCATCTTTGAGGGATAATTATATGTCCACTGACCCACCACCCCGTTCTTCTCATTTGCACATCTCTTCATCAAGCTGCTAAATTCTCAATGCACATTCGTACTCTGCTACAGAAGTGTTCATCATCCTCTGCCCTCTTAATTCATATTCCATAGTATATCTGCATACTATAAGTGCCATATAAAGTGAACCTTGAACTTAGTACAAACATGGCTGAAGACCCTCCTTAAGAAAGAAAAAAGATTTTAAAGTCTCAGAGAGTATATATATATATATATATATACACACATGACCATCGATAGCACAACAAAATTTGTGTAGTTTGATTTGAATGAAAATCAAACAAAGGTGTTAAGGAAGCTTTTACTCCAAACACAAGATAAAAATTAGTTTCAAAATGTACACTGAAAAAGGGTACAGAAACAAATTTCACTCAGAAACTGCTGGTAAATTTCACAACACGCAAGTAACACACTGAATTAAATCAGCTTTTTTTTTTTTTTTTTTTTTTTTTTTTTTAGAAAGCCTGAAAAAGTATTTTCCTTTTGATTTGTAAATCATTCAAATATAATTTAGATTAAATTAGTCTGATTAAATTCCCAAAATAAATATTCTGTTATTGTGCACTATGACTTCATAGATCATTGCTGTGTGTAGACTATTGTTGTGTGCTACAGTATTTATTAAAAACAAAAAGAATTGTTCTATATTCAAGAAAACTCAAGAAATATATATATATATATATATATATATATATATATATATATATATATTTCTTGAGTTTATATATGTGTGTGTATATATATATATACGTATACATTTTATGAAATATATACATATATCTCGGTCATACAGAGACAAAATAAAATAAGATTGGGAGCCCAGATGTTGGCTCATCCATAATGGATTTCTTTTCTTTTTCCATTGATGTCTTCTAATGGAATGTATCAGTTTAACTCAACTTCAATGCTTTCAGCAGACTTAGTAAATGTCAGTATCATTTAGTAAAGTTATGACTATGAGCTTCAGTTCATCCAGCCAGCGGGGTTGTAGAGAAGTTTTCTTGTAATGATCTTTTATGAGTGTAATTTCATCCTCAGCACTAAACAGCAACTCTGTGCTTAACTACTGTGGATATCAGATAAAGTTACGCACAGATCCTCCTTTTCACACGGCTCTGTTACACTGACGCACTGAAGACAATCTGCATGTGACATAGCACAGGCATTTTATGGGTTTTGGCTTCAAGTTTTACAACAACAGGAACTAAAAAGGATACTACAGTTTATTTCTGTCTTTTTCAACCATATGACGCAGAAAAGTAATGACAAACTTCTGTGTGGCACAAACAATAGAGCACAGAGGGGGAAAAAGGCTACAGGTTGATCTATTACAAAAGTAATAGGCCTATAGAGTGCTTACCAACTTCAGCTTTCAGCTTTCTTGGTTCTGGAAGTATTTTTTTTACCAATAATTATTCCCATAGGGATTTTTTTTTTTTTTAGAACTCTTTGTTATAGTGTTATTAAGCCATAAACCAAATCAACCAGAGGTGAATCACAATATTACAAACTTTGATTTGAAGCAAGCAATCAAATAAATAAATAAATTTGAAAAATGAAGATCAGACAAAAAGACAAGACTGTGTAACTTTAGGGAAAGAACTATAATCCCAAGAAGCATTGCGGATGGGCACTAAAAACTTATTTTGATGCAATTTGCTTGTTTCAGTTCTCTAATTGGTGATGGTTTCTTTGCAGAATCACCAGGATTTTCGCTGTTAAACATTGTTATTTGAGAAGTATAGTTGAAGTATTTGAAATAATGTTGAAAGAATGCAGGCTGATGGTTTTATTAACAAAAGCATATACCATCAATTAACAACCTTGTAGCTTACAGTAGGTCTGTCTTTAAAGGGTTATAAGTTATTGTTAACAATCAGTTCCTCTATGGAGAAAATGAATGCAATTTTTACTCTATTGCACTCTATTACAGGAGATTAGCTACCTAATTGCAGTTTTTAATAAACTTCCATTGCCCAAAGTGCCATGTTTTGTTTATGCTATTTACAATGTTGCATTTAACCTTTTACATTAACCAACATGCTCCTTGTTGATTACATAATGAGACAATATCAGTATTTGCATAATGAGTCAAGACACTTACCTCTGTTTCTGTGATTTTGTTGCAAATTACCTGTCAGTGTTGAAAAGAGAGTGACATCATTGCATTAACCAACTTTTTATAAATTCAGTTCTGCACACACTCAATATGACAAAAGCATAAATGTGCATGACAAATACACATTTTGGGTATAAAAATTGCAAGTTTTTTTTGTGTGTTTTAAATGTAATTTTTATTTAATTTATATTTTTAATTATATATATATATATATATATATATATATATATATATTATAATCAACTAATTGAATTATACTTATAATCAACATTTCTCTTTTTATTTGTAATCTTGGATGATTTTTTTCTCCACTGAGCTTGTTGGAATGCATTATGGGCATTCTCTGTGAAGGATGTGCAATGCTGGCCTAAACATTTTGCCAAAATAATGTGTCCTAGACCCTTTGGCACAGCCTTCACACTGAGAGTCCAATTATAATGGCCTGCCTACATTGGGAACACATCAAGTTTTGGAACAGAGCCCTTGAGATTATCCGGTTAGACAACTGGCCCATGATGGCCCATATCTAATGACAAACCAAAGTGAAAAGCATATGTGCAAACAAATCCTGTGCTAAGGACCATTTAATGGCAAACATGGAAGTCTGCAGCACTCCAGATGCCGTCCAAACCCAAATGTGTCAGAATGGCTCCTTTACGAGGATAGATGGTGGAAGTTTGACTATTTCATCTGTTTGCTTGGTGACCTCATCTCAAAATGAATAATTGATAATGAAGGTGGAGAAGCGATCTCAAAGACAGATATCTCTGTCGTTTGATGGCTTCACCCGGTTTGAACTCTCTCTTCCTTTCTTTGTTCACAAAAGTAGAATAAGGGAGAGAGGCAGGAAAAGAGAGAGACATTTTAGCTGCATAGTCCTCCACCATCAGCATTATATAACCTCTTTTAGCAGACGCTTCTTTTTTAATATTTTATAACCTGGTGTTCTATTGCCAGAATAATGGAAAACTTAACTTTTTATTCCTCGAGGACACAAGGAAGTATTCGGCAAGTGCATGTGCAAGTGTCAATGTTCTTAGACCGGCCACAACCTAGAAGAAACAAAAGCAACTAACTGCCAATGTTTAGCGTTTGCTTAGTCAAAAAAGGAAGGAAAAAAGGGGGGAAAAAAGAAAAAGAAAGAAAAAAATAATAATAAATAAATAATAATACATAAAATGAATGCAGTTTAGGATCAAATGTAATAAATCTTGCAAATACAGTATAACAGTTGATCTATAATGGATAATCACTTTTAATTATGTAATTAAGTTAAGGTTTAGACCACAATAAACTAATAATATTACTAAACTAAACTAAACTAAACTAAAATAAAATAAAATAAAATAATTACCATGGCCTTTCAGAAGACAATGTGGAAATACAATAAAATAAAATAAAATATCAATTAAAAGCGTATGTAATATAAATAGCCATAGAAGAACTATTTTGTGTGAACTGCTCTTAAAAGAACAATTTAATAATCTAAAGAACCTTTTTTCATTAAAAAACCTTTTGTGCAATGAAGAGGTTCCATAAATTCCCAAGGTTCTTTGTGGAACCTCAGATGCCAATAAAGAACCTTTATTTTTAAGAATGTACATCAAATGCAACATAAGTCAGATGTAATGTAAACTATTTTCATGCGCCAAAAAGCTGCTTTGATATTTCTGCAGTGCTGCACAGTGAACTGTCTAGAGCATCATAAGCTGCATGGCAAGCACCCAAAATCACAATAACTTTGCTTTAGCGTGAGAGCATAAGGACCTCGGGTTTAACTTTTTTTGGTGCATAATATGTTCATACCAGCACACTGTGTACCCTTCTAAATGCAACATTACTGCTAAAGAAGTGTCTTTCTCTTTCTATCGATACAGTAATCCATTATGATTATAACCTGGTTTCTCTGCCTTCGCCAGTGCTTATTTATCCATCGTCGTAGTGCTAGTGTGCTATTACTGTCAAACCCTGCACAGCTCTGCCAGGCAGCAATGTGGCCTGATTACACTGTGTTCTGGTAGGATGCTGTGAAGCTGCAGGTGTCAGGGAAGGTTCCAGCTTCTGGGTTTGATCGGTGCACCCAGGGCTGTATAAAAATGCTGGCTCTACAGTCGCTCCTGGAGCGCGGGCATTGTCTGCGCGCTGAGAGCGGACACAATGGCACAGCAGGCTGAGGATTGGAGCAGGTCTGCGAAGGCAGCTGCGAGGACGCACACACTGCCTTAGTGGCACTTGAAAGGGGCACAAAAGTTTATGAGACTGAACACGGAGAGGAAAAGGAATGAATGCATATTTAAAAAGAACACAAGCCTGCTTTCCGAAGATGGACCAGCGTGCCAGAGCGAGCTTGCGCGCTGTCCATCTCATGGATAAATCACATTGTGTGTGCGTGCAGCGGCCAGACTTTAGCAGTAAGTGCTCCATCCGCCTCCGCCGCCGGCAGCTTCCTTAAAAGGGCACATCAGTGAGATGCTATGATGTCATTCCCTCACTGTCAGTACGGCTCGCACGCTGTCGGGAATGTGTTTGACCCCTTGCACCTCTGCACTTCCATTCCAGCAGCTCGGTGCATTACCTCATTGAAACACACTCTCCACATCTGCTTTCTTCTTTTTTTAGGAGACCTAAATACAAACAGTAGAATCTCGAAAATATATAAACGTATTAGCTTTGGAATACTTGATTGATTCACAGAATCCTATCCTCAGATATTTTGGTAACACTTTACATTTACCTAAGGTTCCATTCGTTAGCATTAGTTAAAGGGATTGTTCACTCAAAAATTAAATATTGCTGATAATTTACTCACCCTCAGGCCATCCAAGATGGAGGTGACTTTTTTCTTGAGTGGAACAGTTTTAGCTGAAACTGTAGTCCTTGGTGATTAAAAAAAAAATGCAAGTCAGCGGCTGCCCATTTTTGAGAATAAAGAAGCATATCAAGGGACACAAAATAAATACCAGTGTTCACATCATTATTGACAACCAGTTCATTGAAACGAGCTGTCTGAAAGAACCAGTTTGAAAGAAAGAAGAAATAGTTATTAAGTTAAACAATTACAAATACAGTAAAAATAATAAATTACTTTACAGTGAATATCTATGTAGCCTATTATTTATCAAGACAATTCAGGTACATTTACACTAAAATGTTGTTAAATCGCTTTTGGTAAAAAATGAAATACAATTTATAGTTAAATGTAACAAAATATGTACTTTAATAGTAGTAAAGTAAAAAGTTTTAACCTTAACACTGAAAAGCAGTAAAATTATATTCTCAGAAGCCATGCATGAAATCATATGATATTTTATTATTATAATTTCTTGTTTGTGAAACCTGTTTGAAAACAATCATTATTTTGGCAATTCCATATGGCACTAGTGGCACATAAATTACATACTTAATTTTGTAATAATACTGTATAGATGGAAATAAATTGTAAAATATATACAGGCACAAAAATGGCATCCAGGATTTTTCTTAGATTTTTTAACAGTGAATTTCTGGCAACCACAGCTGCCAGTGTTTTTACTGTAAATTTAACAAGATTTTTTACACTGCACAGTCCTCAGACCCCTTGTCTCGCCTGTCTGTGTTCATTAGCCATGAAGAGCTCTAGCAGGAATGGCAGAAGAAGAAGTCTCTCTTCCTGGAGCCTGATCCAGAATTGTTAGGTGGGAGTGTGCGAGAGGTCTGCTGTATTCAGATAATGGGAATTTAGATTCTGATGGGCCGGGAACGCCAAAACGAGCCTCGTAAATCAAACTTTCATTTCCACTCTGTTCCCGTCGGATCCATCAATGCAGCAGGATTACTCACATTCTTGATGTGGATTCACGTTTGTTGCAGCTTCAATGCCTATGATGGACTAGTCTTTCAGGAACAAACCCTTACGATAAGTACAGAACCTCATCAAAAAACACCTGCAGAAACGCATTGTGTCAGTATGCAATCTCTGATATGATTACCTTAAAATATTCAATCTATAAGATTTCCAGTGCCAATTATGGCTTCTTATCATATTACATAAGTAAATCAAGCACATGTGCACATCTTTCACAACTAGTGATAATGAAAGAACAATAGCCTGATTTAGAAAAAGAAGTGCTTATCTCCAAGCCCAGACAGAATCTACAGACCTTTTCTGCACTAATTAGAGGGAAAGCATTTGAAACTAACTGAAATATTAACAAAGACAGACAGACAAACAGACAGCAGACAGACAGAAAGATTTCTATCTGTCTACCTATCTACTCATCCTCATTTTGATCCAAGGCCATGTGCTGTTTTCATGGTACATGAAGCTCTGAAATGCATGGAAGCTCGTTTCTGCCATGGGATAAAAATATCCACATTTTATCCACAATTTGTAACAATTGCAGTTCTGAGTATAAAAAAAAAAAAAAAAAAAGTCAGAATTGTGAGACAGTTTGCAATTACCTTTTTATTATTTATTTTTGGGCAGAAAAAAAAAAACAATAGTGGGATCTAAACTCAGAACTCTGAGGAAAAAAAGTCATAATTGTAAGATATAAACTCACAAATGCAAGATGTAAACTTGGAATTTTGAGAAAGAAACTTAGAATTCTGAGTTTATATCTTGAAATTCTCAGAATTGTAAGAATAGACTAAGAATTTTGAGATATAAACTAAATATTGCAAGAAAAAAGTGAGATAAAAAGTTGCAATCACGGTCAAAGTCAAATTAAAAAAATGTCAGGTTGGTCATTACAATAGCTATATTTTTGGGGGGAATTTCAAAATCGAATGACACGTCAGTTCAAAGATTTTGAGAGCAGATTTTAGTGAAAAGGCCTCAACTGAATCTGCTCCTCACACAAAGTGGCTTCAGAAGACTGTGATATGACTTCTGTAGTTCTTTATGATGTTTTAGTCCTTAAGAGTATATGGGTTTGGAACAATGTGACAAAATAATGACAATATTTTCTTTTTGGCTGAGCTATCCCTTTAAAACAGTTGTTTACATAATGCAATTCTCTCTTTTCCCCTCTATTAGATTGTTTTGAAAAGCTCAGGATTCTGAACCATTTATCACTGCTACACCTGTGGAACATGTCTTCTAATTTAACCTGAAAAGACAGGCCTCTATCAGTCAAAAGACTTAATGCTCACAGGACGTCCCCTCTGCCAGCAATCACGTCTGACATGTTGTTTTAGACCCCACAAGCAGTCTGTAATTGAGAACTGTTAAAATCTCTCCATTGTGAGTCTCCCCTGCCAACAAAAATAGTGTGGACTCATCTGTCAAGGTATGTCATCTAATACTACAAGCAATATTTCATTCATCCTGACCAAATGTTTAAGAGAGCATAAGTATAAAGAGACATGGTGGAAAACTAAATGACATAAAGACCTTTCAGAGTGATGACTGAGAGAAGATCATCATTATACTGAATACTTTGAAAACGATTCATTCAATAGCTTTGACAAATGTATGGATTAACCCCTACAGTCAGAGGTGACTGGCAGACATACCTATGTCCTATGTAGACATAAATGTGTAAAAGAGTAAAGAAAACTAACATTTTAAGTTGAAGTATGAATACTATGTCAAAATTTAACGTAATTAAAACGATTATTTAAAATATATTTGAAATAAAAATATAGGTATATATTTCAAAAATATATTTAATTTAATTAATACATAATAAATATGTAGGCTATTTATATTTTTATATGCATGTGTGTAGATTTTCTTTCGTAAAAAAGAATGTATGTATGTATGCTTTTTTATTTGATGTCTAAATTAAATTGTAAGGAGTAAATTGTGTAATGCTTATCATGGAAATATAATTGAGTAAGAAGACCTCTAGTGGGACGTTGGTCCATTCTATACATTTGGACAGCTTTATAGTGTTGCTGAAAGCTGAAGTTGCACTGTGTTTATGTTTTTTTGGGAAGAAACACACATCTCTTCCCCAATTACGTAGCACCAGCAGGCCCTCAATGAGCCGTGAAGTCTCTATTGTTTGAGGAGTGGTTCCCCTGTCAGAGTCTTGGAGACCTCTTCACTTGAAGACAACTGGAATGAAAGACCAAAACCAACATTTAGGCCGGAGAGAGACAAAATACTGTGTACGCAAAATCCTGCATTATTATCACATGTCTGCTCTTGGGAGAGCTAGCTTTAGCTTTTTAAACTTTAGCTTTACATTAAGCCAAAAAGTAGTAAAACTACAATTGAGCTATTCCTTTAAAAAAAAGTAGTCAGATACACCACGAGTAGCTTATATTCTACCTCTTAATACCACATAATATTAAGTAATATCATCAATTTGATGGCACTGACACTATCAGATGAGAACAAAACTTGAACTTAACTGAATTGGGAAAAAATGACACTGTCTTCTGCTTTATAGCTGAATTGGATTTGTTTGTAATTGACAAATTTTGCAACATCGACACTGTTATTGAATCTAAATTGAATTAACATTGAACTGACTCTGAATAAGGACATAACAGTCTTTAGCAGGGCTGTTTATCGCTGAATAGAACTTGTTTTATAGTATCTGAGCTTTATATAGTTATTGAATTGAGCTGAATCAACACTGAACTGACTGGAGCTGAATAATGACATTATTGTCTTGTTAGAGCTACTTCTCTGCTTAATACTGCAAAGCTGCTTATTGTATAAAGCGATATATATAGCTATATTGACTTGACTGAAAAAAACTTAAACTGACCAAAGCTGGGTTTTAGGCACTTTTTAACTAGTCAGACTGGGAGACCAGCTGGTTGCCCAGCTTAACCACCTGAAGACCAGCTTGACCAGGCTGGGAGACCAGCAAACCTGCTTTTTTTTCCCAGTAGAAATATTAGCTATTTGAGAAATGATATGATATTACAGCCAGTGACATACAAATATTTGATATGAATAATGTCTTAACTTGCTATTTTAAGATTTTTGATGATTGAACTAACTAACCACATGCCCACAGCCTAAAATTTCTCCAAAGATATTTCTTACAACACTTTTAATATACACTGAGCACTATTTCTTGCATTCTACACTGAGTCCCTTGCATTTTTGCTTAGTCAGTTGTTTATTTACACTGCAAAAAACTTTTTTATTAGTATTTATGTCTTGCTTCAAATATCTAAACATTCTTAAAACATGATAAATTGTTCGGTGACAAGCTAATTTGCAGACATTTAGCCTACTCAAGTACATTTATCTTGTTTTAAGGATGTTTAGGTGTTTTACAGGAAAACAAGAAAATGCTGATTAAAAAACACTTTTTTTCTTGTGCAAACAACCTTTGCTGCTCTTCTTCCAAAAACTCTTTAGAATCAGACCTACCTCAGAACACCTCATCATAAAATGACAGAACATGTTTGGGATCAGAGAGTGCACCATATTTCAGCACGGGATAACGCCTGTCTCCTAGAAGTACTCTGAGGCTCCATTACATTGACGTAGTATATAGCAGGGCTAATGACATATGGAGTCTGTTTTTTCTACCCAATTTGTTCAGGATGAGCTCTGGTCCACTTAAAGGGAGGAAATTTTAACATTGCTTCCGTCGTTTGTTATCTTTGGCCCTGAGGAAAAAATGCTGTGCTGTAAAGATTTCACCAGTCTAAACATGCTGCCCCGGGTCATGCTAGTTTTGGACTTCAATGAATCTGTGAATGCTCAACGCTCCGACATGGACTTCCAGAAGAGTGGATTTCAGATGACCTATGAATTACTTTGGCTTGCAAGTGCAACTTCTTTCGTGGCATTTCCTCTGAAATCGACGGAATAGCTTCCCACAAAAATTTAAATTTTATTTTCATTAACTCACCCGCATGTCATCTCTATTCCGTATTAATTTCTTTCTTCCGTGAAGCACAATAGTAGATGTTAGGCAGAATATCTGAGCTGATCTTTTCCATACAAGGAAAATAGGGGCTGATTTATACAGCCAAGCCCTGAAAAATATAAAAGCACAGTATTAGAGTATTGCATATAATATTTTATTTCTTTAGAAGATATACAGTAGCACTGTGTGTAAATCACCATCCACTTGTGCTGTATGGAACAGAGCAGCTCTGATATTCCATCTAGCATCATATGCAGGGAAAAAACAACAACAACAACAACAACAAAAAACAATTTTATGGGGTTGGAATAACATTATTGTGAGTAAATGGTGACAAAATTTCTTCAAAAACACAACTATGAAGGTAGATTACATAAATTATGCTATGAAAAACTGAAAACCAAGATCATCAGAGGAACATTATAAAACGGTAATAGTTTTGAAGTTATGAAGTTTGTGGTTTTACAAAGAATTAGGATAAGACACGCATCTGTGTTTCCATAACCACAGCCTACTCAGCAGGCTTAGAGGTGTAAGGAGATTTCGGGGAAGTTTGTGGATGTTGGCCGATAACAGAAGGAAAATATTCAAATTGTGTGACAACATATAAAAGTGGATTAATTCCTTGTTTTATCAGACCTTGCAGTGAACCCATAGTTCAAGAAAGCAAATACAGATTAAAAGCCCTGCATTAGTCAAAACTGTATCCATGTTTGTGTGTGGAAAAACCATCATTTATTTTCTGTTTAAAGCACCATCTGTGTGAGTACCAAATCATGCAAGAAAACCAGAAGAATGTTAAAATACAATATCACGACTTCTGGACAAGCCTCATTCCGAGGATGAGAGAAAGTTTTTGTTTTGAACTGTTATTTCTGTCCTAATTTTGCCGTAGAAGCATTTCACGCATAGTTGAAGTTTATGAAACCTTATCCAACAATATTAAACAAAGTTAGAGTGTTAAAATGATGGCACCACACAAAACCCTGAATGTATAAACTAAGCAATGAGCAATGCTCAGAGTTCATGCTGAGCGCAGCTCTGACAGACAATGTGACTCCCACGCTGCTTTACACAAAGCTCCTTCAATCTTTCTCCAATATAAAGAGTGATTAAAATCCACACTGTCTATTTGGTCTGGTCAAAATAGACAGAGATGTGTATTTTTGTGCTGCTTTCCACGATTAGTCTCAGAAATCCAGGGATGGTCTGAAAAAAAAAAAAAAAAAAAAAAAAAAAAACATTATGCAAACTATTGTCTGGTGTATTATGTACCGGTAGTTTCTTTTTAGCAACTATATATGTGTACTGCCGTTCAAAAGTTTGAACACTTTTTAAACATTAAATTTGTCAATGACAATAAGGAAATTCATAATGTTACAAAAAATTGCTGTTCAAAACAATACTGTTGGGAAAAAAAAGCACACAACCAAGGTTAATAATGTTTTCAACGTTAATATTCACCAAATCATCACAAAATAATAATTTCTGAAGGCTCATGTGACCCATGACTGGAGTAATAACTGCTTAAAATTCAGTGTTGCATTACAGGAATAAATTACATTTTAAAATATATTCAAATACAAAACAGCTATTTTGAATTGTAATAATATTTCAACATATTACTGTTTTTACTGTATTATGGATCAAATAAATGCAGCCTTAGTGAGCATAAGAGACTATCTATCTATCTATCTATCTATCTATCTATCTATCTATCTATCTATCTATCTATCAAAATTATAACTGGGAAAAAAGGAGGCCCAATTCATTTTAAATTCAAGGCAAACACCTAATTTCCAAGACCTGTTGAATTTCACTTAGTATGTTCCACTTCCTATAATTCCGATTCAAATTCCTGTAGGGTGTTTTAAATTTTAAGTACTTTAAATTTCCCTTTAAAGTCTACAACAGCCAGTGCATTTCTTGAAAGAGCAGGCACTCATATGATCTCAGACAGCCATGATGTCAGTTTATCGCAAACCTTTGGAGCGGTATCTTGGGAATTAAAGTTAAGTAGAAGCTTTTAAGGCAGCAGTCAATCAGTTGATTGCAGGATGGTGAGCAGGGACACTGGGACCTTGAGGATGACCTCACTCTCAGCTCCAGAACAACATGCCCACCGCTTCACCCTTCACCCTGCAGGAGTTCAGCACATGCGTCCATAGCATAAATATTTCACATGTATTTCTCTATGCAGAAATCAGTAGTGTGAGTGACAAGTGGTGCTCTGAGAGGCAAACCA
Organism: Spinibarbus caldwelli; assembly: GCA_039654775.1. NCBI lineage: Eukaryota > Metazoa > Chordata > Actinopteri > Cypriniformes > Cyprinidae > Spinibarbus > Spinibarbus caldwelli. The sequence goes on from CM077232.1 coordinate 6,110,169, forward strand.
CTTGAAGAAGAACAATACTATCATAAAGCAATCTTCTATAACTTTTTTGATAAGATGTTTGTGTAGCTTAAATGCTTGGAATTTCTCTGGAAGGCTATAAATATGTACAGGTGTTTTTGCAGCATGGATAGCACCAGGTGGAGTGTTTCAAAACAGTTTTTATAATAGCCGACTCCACCGGTGAAATCCATGGCTGTGTTCCAAAACCTAGTGAGCACTTGCTCTAAACTAAAAGGATTAGAATATGCTGGTGTCTCCACTAGGATTATTTACTATCTTAAGTATCAAGACATCATTGGTCAGCAAGCTAAACCTATGTTTTGCCAGCAAGACCAGCATTAAGTAGCCTAGATAGCATGAGATGTCATTTAGGATGCTGTACTTGCTTAATGTTTAGAAAGACTTCCATTTCAAATAAATGTTGTTCTTTTAAACTTTCTATTTATATAATCCTGAAAAAGAATGACGTTTTCCACAAAAATATTAAGCAGCACAATGTTTTCAACTTTGCTACTAATAAGAAGTGTTTCTTGAGCAGCAAATCAATCATTTTATTTAGCAAATATGCATTAAATTAATAAAAATTGACAGTACATATGTTTATAAACATGAAAAAAAAATATTATTTCAAATAAATGCTGTTCTTTCTATTAATCACTTCTTGGAAAATCTCAAGTATCACATGATAATAAAAATGCTTCTTGAGCAGCAAATCAGCATATTAGAATGATTTCTGAAGGATCACGTGACACTGAAGACTGGAGTAATGATGCTGAAAATTATTTGGCATCATTTAGCAAAATTAATTAGTTATTTTAATTTTTTTAATAATATCTCACAATATTGTCTGTACAGTACGTATGATCAAATAAATGCAACATTGGTGAGCATTAGAGACCTTTCAAAAAATAAATAAATAAATAAATCTTACCAACCTAACTTTTGAACTGTATATCACAAAATAAGAGAATAATCACAATTATTTTTAATTTAATTATATCTATTTAAGAAGAAGCAGAAGAAATTACTCCTTCATTCTCCACAGTATAAATTTATATTCATCCATGAAAATATAAAACATATTTTGGTTCATGGTATCAAAATGGTTGAAAATCCCTGTCTTAAAGCACTAGGTAGCTCACCAAGTTTTAGAACAGAGAGTTGTGTGGGTGTACAAACCTTCTTGATGGCTGACAAGTCACAGCCATTCATTACCACAAGACCCCACATCTAAGTGAAGAAAATACAAACAACAAAATATTGGGTGTCACTTTTTCGCAAGCCGTTGAATCTCACATCAGGGGGTTTAAGTCGAGCGAGAACATCTGATAAGAGCAGTTTCATACTGTATGTGGTGTAAATGGCACAGGAATTTCAACATGATTGGGCCAAAACATGTTTATACTATGGTAATGGGATGTGAAGATGGATTGCTGATCTGATAGCTTCCTCAGGGGTGTCACATTGACACATACCAGGCATTTTGTTGCAACCCAGCAGGCACAAAACAGGCACATAACGTCATAAGACGTTGATATTTGGTTAAATTTTGGTTGCGACGTCGGGTGACCAAAATTCAACATAAATTCAACGTCTAATGTCAATGTTAAATTGATGTCCAATACCGACGTCAGCTGACGTTGAGATTTTGCTGTTTTTAGGTTGTGCAACCAAAATCCAACGTTAAGTCAACGTCAAATTGACGTCAAATATTGACGTCAACCCGATTTTCATTTTCAACCAAAATGCAACGTCTGTCCGACGTCATGTCCAACATCAACCTGATGTTACATAGACGTCTGGTGCCTGCTGGGAAGTTAGAAGCTCTCAAATGGAAATAATCCAGAGGTTTTGAAAGAGAGCCGAAGAGGATACGCTGTTGTGAGATGAATTGGAAGGGACAGCTGACACACTGACCAATGCAGCTGAAAACCCAAAGGGACTCCCAACCGTCACATTGTCCAACAGAAGCCATAGATCTGTTGGAGCACTGACGACATGTTGGATTCATTGAGGATGTTCCTCAATGAAGAACAAAACAAGAAGAGAAAAGCAGTGGTTTCATAGGGACTGTCTTGCAGTGTGGATTAAATGTCTGTAAAAAAGTGAATTCTATAAATATTGACATACACCATTAAAAATTCTATAAAGGTTCTTTATTGGCATCAGTGGTTCCGTGAAGAAACTGCAACATCCATGGAAGCTTTCCATTCCACCAAAGGTTCTTTATTGTAGAAAAGGGTTCTTTAGATTTCTAAAATCATCAAATAAATGGTTCTTTTAAGAACCGTTCGCTTAAATGTACTTCGGGAAACCAAAAATGGTTATGACAGCCAATTTTGAAAACTTTACTTATAAGAGTGTAGATTTAACTGAATTTCACTTAGAAATACATTTTAAATGGATAGTTCACATAGAAATGAAAATTCTGCCATCATTTACTAACTTTTGCACCTATTTAAAAGTAGAAATTTTAAAGAATCTTTCAAGAATGTAGCTTTGACTACATTAAGACCAATCTTAATTGCTTTTTGTCACCAAATGTGCAACTTCAGTTTGATTTGAGAGCTGCAGTGGAGAAAAAGAGGAATATGTAAACTGTACTTTTGATTAGAAAACAAAAGCAGCACTGGTAATCATTTGACACTTCTTTCAACAACATAAATTCTTACCGACCTCAAAAATTAGAATGCGAAACATCAGAAAGTAGAAGATTAATCACACGTAAAGAGTAATTCACCCAAAAATGAAAATCCTGCTATTGTTTACTCACCTTTACATTTTCTAGTCGAAAGTAGGAATTTTGAAGATTCTTCACACTAGGTTTGACTTCATTTAACACAAATCACCATTGTTTCTCTAAATCGAAAGTGCCACTTGAGTTTTATTTGAAAGCTGCAAAGTACACTCTTGAAAATAAAAGTTCTTTATTGGCACTGATGATTTTTCATGAATAAACTTTAACATCAATAGAACCTTTCTGATGCAAATAAATAATTAAATACATACATACAATAAAGGTTCTTTAAAGTGGAAAAAGGTTCTTTTAAGAACTGTTTTCTGAGGGTTCTTTGGGGAACCTAAAAAAGGTTCTTCTATTGCTGTGAATTCTCTGTTCCACTGAAACAATAAGAACACATAGTAAATAATGACAGGATTTTAATTTTTTTTTTTTTTTTTTGAGTGAACTGTCTCTGTTAACTGGTCTGAGTCTGGGTTTCCATTCCAGCTCCACAATCTCATTTTGATGATTCATTTGCCAGGCACAAAAGGCAAAGGCAAGCCTCAGTGTAAACCTATATTGACTTTTCTTATCTTCATAAGCCTCAACTTACCCTGAACTTATTATCAGGCAGCTGATGGTGCTCTATTAGTCAGCCTGCTGGGATTTGTGTTTGTACTAAGAATAACTGACATGCGTTTGTCTTATTCTATAAATACCTACCTGGATCAAAAACAGTGAAACTCTGAAATAACACTGACAGTTTCTGTTTGAGGCAGGGAACCCGTAGTCATGGAACAAAAATAGAGTAACAAAAGGAAAGGGCACAGTTTTCAAAGGCCTGTATTTATTTAAATGAGGCCCTGAGCTTGGCCATGGCAACTTTTCTTTTGTATATGGGCCGGCAGATCTATGGGCTCTGCCTTTACTATACAACATGGTTTTGTTTTGTTTTTGTTTTTTAATTAAAATAAAGGCCAAAATATGTCTTTTGTGCCCTCGTTACTCCTTTGAGTCATTAACTATGAGATATCCCTGTGGGCTGTTTTTTCCACTAGGCTCATCATAGCAGTATTCGCTGTTGCCAATGATGCTTGCCTTGAAGTTGCTTAATATAGCACAGTACGATCTGAATGGGGAAATGTCTGTTTCTGCTCAGCAAAGAAAATAAGCAGAGAAAAAGAGGTTTATTTTCTGACACCAGTTAGTCACTCAAATATCTGCACTGTATCAAAAATTAACACGGGACTGAAAATATTACAGTAATATGGTTACAGGCAAATATCAACAAGTGTGTGAAGCAGTGCTATTTTAGCTCTATTCAATATTTTGAATTAGCTTTTAATATTTATTTTTAAAATTGAAAAAGCTATTTCAAAATATTAACAATTAATTTTTAATTGTAGTTTAAATTTTAGTCATTTTGTTACGTGCTTTTGTCACTTTCATTCGTTTTTCCCCTTAATATTTCTATTTAGCTTTAATTTATTTTTTATTTCATTTTTTTTTTTTGTGTCATTTTAATACTTCAGATTTTTATTTAATATTTTGAATTTGGTTTTAATTTGTTATTTTAAAAAATATAAATCCAATATATAAATACAGTGGTGCATATAAGTGGTCCACAGGTCCGCATGCGTGACCAAAATTAAAAATGCGCTGTATAAATAAGTTCTGACAGCGCATTTGCGCACCGACATGGATGACAGCTGTTAATGTACAATTACCATTTTAGATCGACAAACTGTACTGTATAAGATTTCTATTCAAACTGAAAGCATAATCTAGGCTAAAATAATAATAAAAATAATAGCATTTTATTTGTAAGTTTACTATAAAAAAATTTTATTTGTATGTGATACTCCCTTTTTATTTTAAAATAAAATAATATTATCACACTTGATTATTTAGTTCATTATTTTATTAAAAAAAAACTAAATAAAGTGCAATAATATTATTATCACTATTATTAATTTTTTTTTTTTTTCATAGTTATATTTTATGGGTCACACTACATTCCGTGGCAATGTGTGAGGACCAAACAAAATCTCCAGGTTCTCATATGAGAACCAGGCTGAAAAACTTATGTTTATATATATATATATATATAAACATTTGTTTTAATTTTTAATTTTAATTTTAGTTTCAATTTTAGCATTTTTTAAATGTTTTATGTTTTTTTTTCTTCTTTTTTAAATAATAGCTTTAATTTATTTTATTTCCATTTTAGTTTCTAGTAATTTCTGTACTTCAGTACAACTTCAACTTATTTCCATTTCTAATTTTCATTTTCAAGTTTTTTAAGTTTTTCATCTAATATTTATATCTTACGTTAGCTGTATTTCAGTTAACAAAAACTATTTTTAATAGGTTTAGTTATAATTTTAGTTAAAAATAACACCAAAAATGAACAACTAGATTTCTCCAAATGGCACTGAAAATGATGATGATGCTATTCCTATTCGGAAAATTAGTTTAAATAGTGCCATTTATATTACACTATTCCACGGCTGCATTGTTCTTTCACAGGGTATAAAGCGTTAGCTCTTTAATAATAGCATGCCTTTTTAGTGGTCAATATTTGCTTAAACATACCCATTTTATAAGGTTCCTGCAGTTAAAACGAGTTTCTCTGAGTCTTTCTTTTTTTTCACCACTAGAATGCAATTTCAATTTAACCAAACAAATACAACCAACAATATAACAGCAAAAGCACAATGGAAAGAATGTTTTGGCCGATTTATGTGATTAATTGGTTTTCATTCATGCAACATCACAAAACATTACTGAAAAAGCAAATAGCTAAACACATCAGGGAATGTCTTACGACATCCAATACTGCGAGACGGCTTAAAGCAAATAAACAGTGTGATTCATCTGGATCAACAGAAGGAAAGTTGCAGCTGATAGATGGTATGTCCTGTCAGACAGCGTAGACGTAAATGAATGTACTTAGGTATCTGTTTAGGTTACAGAGTCAATGCAAAGTATGTTAAGACGCCTTGTTCATTGCTCCGTAGATGTTCAGGCACAAACTAAGGCCACACATGTCCTGACTGGTATTAAGTAACATTATTCTTTTCAGCAAATTGTCAGAAATTAAATGCTCACTACACTGTCAAAAAAAATCCACTTAATTCAAATTACAAACCTCATTTGCTCAGTTGCCTTAATTTTTTAAGTATAATCAACACTTTATGTACTGTAGTCTTTAGGTCTAGGGTTTTCTGGTATCCATCCATCCATCCATCCATCCATCCATCCATCCATCTATCTATCTATCTATCTATCTATCTATCTATCTATCTATCTATCCTTCTGTTTATTTGTTTTATCAAGCACTCCAGAGCAGTAATATTTATTGGTCTTAATCAAGCATTCAGGAAGAATCCACGTCTACCATTACTTCATTGTTTTTTGTTTGTCTCTCATTCAAGACAAAGATCTGTACTTCATTATTAAGAGCCTGTGCAGAAATGACAGTTCAGGTTGATGATTTCTTACCGTGAGCTTTGATTGCTATCTAGCCATATAAATCTGTAAAATATATAATGAATTCCAGTCACAGGCAATTAGTGTGTCTCCATCAGTGAGGCACGTTTATAGTAAGAGAGATAATTTATTGGAAATTAGTATTGCCTAACATAATATCGGAGGAAAATGTATCCAGAGTATATTAACTTTCAAAAACAATAGCTGATGCAACTTGGATGAAGTGATCTTCAGTGAACATTGCAGTATCATTATGGTATAATAATGACCCTGGCTTTAATTTGGCAAATAAATCTAAAGCTCTGTACAAATTACAAGCATGTAACTTGATGGCTTAAACTGACAAATTATTCTAATTGTAATAATTAAAAATAACAATTGTGTAATTGTATCAATATGCAGGTTGCCAAGTAGGCCTGTTGGATTAACCGCTATCGTTCTACGCAATCGCTCTCCAAAACCAAAGCTTTGCTGAAAATAAATTAAATGTAAGTCTCTTTAAAGAGATAATAGAAGATGTTAAAGGAATAATTCATCCAAAAATGAAAACTTTGACATCATTTACTCATTCTCATGCCATTCTCTATCCCATAAAACAAGATCATAGTGCAAAAGCACATACTCAACCAATAAAAGCATCAATAACTAACTACTTCAACAGAAGTGCGGACATTATGAATAACATCTCATTATATGTGATACAAAAGAAAGAAAATAAAAGGGAGTCAGAATGGCATGAAAGTTAATTTTTAGTAAAATGATTATCTTAACTGATGGTTAACATTATAGCAGTGAATCTAGTGTAATATCATCATGCTGCCATCAACCTTTTAAAACCTGGAAGTGGACTTTTATGGGCGTATATTGCTAGTTAAGTTAGGACACGCTCTCCCAATGCAAAGTGGAGCTGGAAATAGGAGAGTAAAACCCCAAAAAGCAAACAAAAGCTAGCAGGTGTTTATATTAGTCAGAGTGGCTCCAAGGAGATCTGGGTGGGGATTGTCCATTATCGAAACCTGGCAAGCCCAAATCAGAAGCCCTGGGGGATCATTCTATCGAAAGGAACCTCCTGAGCAGCGTTAAAAATCCTCTACGTGAGGCTGGAGACACACGAGAAGATGCGCTATCATGTTGTATAATTGCCCCGCAGGGTCTGACAACATGAGCGCTGGAAAAATGATGAAAGCAAGACGAGTATCGGTTGATTTTTCAGGATGAGTGGAAAACTAAATATACGAGACACTGACTGTTCGGCTTGCCTGTCATAAGTCATTGCCTGACATAAGTCAGAGCTCTCGCTTAATGCTCCAGACTTAGGGGAACAATGGTGCACCTGCCGAAAGCAGTCTCAACACACACTCTCGCACATGGCAACAATGAGTCGATGCCTGTTGCGGAGGGTGTCCACTTGAAGGCACAGCATGGAAAACATGTCAAAACACTACAGCCTGGGATTAAAGGTCGGGTGATTACTTGTCACAGTCAGTGACTGATCGCAGGCCTGGGAATCTGAGCGCTCTTTGCATTTTCTGCAGATTTTAAGGGATTTAAACATGTTCAAATGTGTTAAATGGAGCTGAAAGCACTAGACAGTACTCATTTTTGCACAATTTCATGCTTTAGTCAAAATTTTCATGAAATTTATTAATTTTACTCTAACTAAAATGGCATTTTAAACAATGAAAATAACATTTTTGTTGACAAAAACATGCAAAATCTTTTTCTCTGCTCAACAGTATCGTAATAATTGTCATCATGCACAATTTCCATTCCCTCTCCAATTATCTCTGATGGAATAAAAAATAAAAATTAAAAAAAAAATAAAAAAGATTACCAAGATTAGACAAGATTATCTTTGGAACTACAATCTTACTGGTAGCAAATCAGCCAACAATACTTGGCCAAAAATTAAAAGGGTTGGGGGATGTGTATAGTCTCTTTTAGCCAGACTTAAAGTCTAAACCGACGGCATAAAGTCTGGCCTAAATTGCAGCTTATTCTGGCCAAGAACCGCCCACATAGACGACCATAGTAGTTTTGGTTTTATGTTCCGTTTAGAGGCGGATTTATCTGGAATAGATTATACTGCAATAGACTATTGACGAAACAAAGAATAATAATTCAAATATATCAGTCTCTATGATTGATTATACAGAAAACATAAAAAAATAGAGGAAAAGATGTAAAGACATCGTGATTAGAAATTCTATCAGTCCAAAGGTATTGATTATTAACTCAAAAATGAAGCTTTTGGATAGCCAGTTTACTTGGTGCCTCAAATGTTTAAAGATTTATTTTTTTCTAATTTAAAGATTTTATTTTATTTATTTTTTTTTTTTAAGAAATGTATACTTTTATTCAGCAAAACATTAAATTAATCAAAAGTGATAGTAAGGACATTTATAAATGTTACAAAAGATTTCTATTTTTTTTAATTTATATTATTTTGAACTTTCTATTCATTAAATAATTCTGAAAAAAAAAGTATCATAAAGCAGCAAAAACAATGTGTTCAACATTGATAATAATGAAAGTGTTTCTTGAACAGCAAAACAACATATTAGAATGATGCTAAAAATTCAGCTTTACATCACAGGAATAAATAACACTTTTTCAATATATTAAAACAGAAAAGAGTTTTACTGTAAAAATAATTCACAATATTACTGTTTTTACTGTATTTTTGATCAAATAAATGCAGCCTAGGTGACCATCATTGACTCCAAACATCATTGACTTTTATATAAAAAAAATCTTTCTGACTCCAAACATTTGGATGGAAGTGCATGTACTACAACTCGCTGTAGAACTTTAGGTGTTACATTTTATACCCACTTGACCCAAACACTGCCCAAAAGAAAATGTAAAAAATTATTTGAATATACATTCCCCCAAGGCCTTAAGTACAGGGCAAGGAGAACATTCAGAGCATGACCGTCTGACTCTTCCCCAGCATTAAAAGCTGAAGTTTTCACTGTGATGGCAAGAAGGTCCCTGGCCAGAAGGCACACTAATTCAAATGCACAAGAGTCAGAGCACACATCTCAGGCCAACCAACAAGGTTTTCAATTTGTGCATAAGTCAGAAACACATCTCCAGCCTGCTGGGTGGTAACTCCTCTCGTGACATGGAAGAGGTTTGCTTCAGGGCTCTATTATTACGCAGTAGGTGAATATCCTTGATGTGTCACAAAAAAGGTCACTTTAGGCAACTTTTCGACTGAGGTGTTTGAGCAACTCTTATTTTGATGATCACTGTGGCAACCCGACCTCAAAACTTGAGCCAGTGCTTCGGGGAATGTTGACTATCTGCTCCGATTAACGTATTGGTAGTGATGCAGATAAAAATCTGTTAAGAAAACATTGTACAAGACTCAGAAGCCAGTTTTCATTCCTTCAAGCGATCAAATTAGACTGACAAATGTTGCTTCATCAAACACTGGTGAAATGTCTGTGCTGGTTTAGTGATAGTCTAACTTTCTGGTGATATAACTTTGGCTAACGTTCTGGCAAGGTTCTCTCAAAATGAATAACAAATGTTCTATAATGTTGATAAAATGCTCATTCAAACTTATTTGGTCTCTAATAATGTTCTTGAAACATTAGCGCAAAAATGTTATTTATACATCATTCATCGAATGTTTTACTTAAATGTTTTAGTTAGACATTCATCTAATGTTTTTAAATGTTATACTTCTTGTTTCAGAACGTTCAGAGAACATTCAAAAGTAACATTCCCATAATGTTTGTAAAATTATAAAATAAAATGTTCCCTAAACATTTCACATAACCAAGAAAAACTGTTTAAAACATTTAAAAAACTGGATATTTTCAATGTTTAGAGAACATTCAGAAATAACGTTTTCATAAATGTTAGCAAAACGTTCTTAGCTAAGTACCAGGCTTTTAGTCCCCCATTAGTCCAACAAGCTTTTAGTTGTTAGTCCCCCGTTGACTTGCATAGTTTTTTTTTTTTTTTTTTTTGATAAAACTTTATTTTACGGTGCCCTTGTTACACGTTACATGTACTTACTCAAACCACTTACTATTATAATATATATAAAGTGATGGAGAAAAACCTGAAAGACTTCAGAGAAAGTCATGAGAGATGGGTTTCCCATGTGAAATGAGTTAAACAATGCATTAGTAAAGCTCTAGCACATTATTATCATGTAAACAAAGACTGGATCAGGTTCAGTAGGGAATTGTTCTCCATTAGTTTCATATCTCGCCATGGTGTAAATCTGCCAAACCTTTTCAGTTTTTTCCATAAACTATTCAGGTTATGAATGTTCTCTTGGGCCGGAGGGAAATGTACCCCACCTTTAGAAGAGGCTCTTCTCTGTTGTGGTTGCTGGCTCGTTTAACGTTTTAATTTCTTAATTTATCACCACGGTTTTGAACTTTGTCTGGAGTTTTGTTCCCTTCGCGCATTTTGTATTCATGCGATGTGAGTTGACGTGCCCGGCGCGTGTCCCCATCCCTGTGGAGTTATGTCACAGTGCATTTGTGTGACTCCCATCTGCTCCTTTTATCTCCCACTTCGTGAGCCTCTCAGTCATAACCACAAAAGAAAAAATGGTATGCTCTCACTTTCTTTCTCTCCATCCCCCCTCTGTGTTATTCTCATGATTTTTAATTCCCCTCTCTGGCTCTCATGCACTGCAGAGGTTAAAGGTGCACTCAGTAATGTTTTCCTCATTAAAAAAGGTTTTACACATAAAGAAATGAATAGCACTTTTGACTAATGCAATTAGAATGATGTAGAAGTGAGATGAAGGCTGTTTGATTCTACTTGGATAGGGATCACATGACCAGACTTGTCATGTCTTGACCATCCACTTTTTTCAGTGACTTGGATTCCAGATGTGAGAGTAATTCTATGAAACGGGTGCCTTTTCTATAATGTAGCTTTCAGTCATTTTAAACTTTTAATTATGTATAATGGTTTATTTAAATTACATATTTTATCACAAATATATAATTACATATTTAAAATCCTACTAAAAAATGCTAACCGCTGCATTTTTCCATCTCAAGCCAATTTAACAAAAATGAATATGTTGTTCGAGTGCAAAATTTTGAACCAAAATTGCTGTTGCTGATCAACGTAATGGTCTTCTTAAAAACCGTAATAAAGAGCAGGAGAAAATTATTGCAAGTTGGAATCTTATGACTAATAAATAATGTAAACATGAAAAACAAATGAAGTTTGAAATCATACCAACTTTCGAACGTGGTTCCTCTGTAGACTTAATGTCATTTCCTCTTCAGTATGTCATTTAAAATGACAGTTTACTATTTGGGGTTAAATAAATGGCATAAGGTATATAAGTCAGATAAATCATCCTGTTTTAGCCATTATTTTTTATAAAAATATAATTATTTAATGAGAATGGGGGGAAAAAAAACACATTGCATTTTATCATGGCAAAGCTTTATGGAAAAATTTTAAATATGGTAATATGCATGCATTTATAAAATATGTATTAAATATCTTCAAAATATTGAAAAAGCACAAAAATGCAACATCACAACATCAAATAGAATTTTAACAAAATATGATTAAATTATATTAAATTAAAATCAGTTTAAAGTAACTAAAACAACTAAATTTAAGCTTGCAAAATTGTGCACTAATATTGCGCTACTCCTTTCATGGAATAATCTGTGATTCCAGTGCTCTTATTCTGCTGCAACTCGATTTTCATCACTCTACAACAGAGGAATCCCAGAATCTTGCACCACCAGTGGCTGCATGCTGCAGATCTGCAGAAAAACATGTTTACAAACACTGGTTTCAAATGTACATCCATATATATATATATATATATCTGTCTCAAATTGCCATTGCTTGTCACCAGAAAACTAATGTGCTTGCACAGCTCCATATGATGAAGAGGGGATGGCAACTAACACCTGCGTGTTTCTGACAGGTCCCGTGTGAACCAGTTAAACAGCCGCCATCTCTAAAGCCCTGAGGGATCTCTCAAATGTGCTGCACGGAACAAGAAACTGTCTGATTGTGGGTCTCATTGTGGTTAATCCCAATGCTACGTTGAACATGACATTTTGTGACCTTGTTTATATTTGGTGTCTGTGTGACAAAGAATTGTAGTATTTTCACTAAACACATATTTCTATAAATTGCTTTAAACTTTAAAGTAAATCAACTAGTAACTATTATGAATTTCATGCAGTGTAATTATTTTATAATTATAATACTTTATTTGTAATTTCTGGTTATGAAACAGTGTTAATGCAATTTCACATTGTTCAAATGTGCAGTGTTGTGTCTTTATTACAGTATATATACGACAGTTTTGAGAGAAATATTTAATCATGCTGACTTAAAGACTCCAGCGTGAAATTGACCCTGACTTTATGCATTTCAGCAGATGGTAAAAAAAGATGTCAGTCAGGCTGGCGGCCAACAGTTAAATGTGATTGTCTGAATCACATTGATGTCGTACTGAATGGCAATTCCTGTTCATTTCTTTGTCTAAGCCCGCATAAAGACTTTCTGAACCGGCAAGATGTAAATGTGTTTGGAAAAGCCTCTGATTCCGAGAAGCAAGTGTGTGTAGTCAGCATTTATTTTCAAAGACCTTTGGGTAATGGGATGGATGTACTCGAGAGCTCAAATCAATGTCACGGACGAGTCAGGACTTGTTGCCAGGTCTCTGTCTCATAATCAGCCAACAAAAACACGATAAACACACTGTAGGGAATACTCCTTTCATAAAATATCAAAAAAAATAAATAAATAAAAAATCCTCAAATAATCAAAGACTTTGGCTCAAGTTAATTAAGCTGACACCGAACCTGACAATGCTTTAATTCCTTGACCTCCTTTAAAGTAAAGCAGAGTGTGAACGCCTGATCTCAGTTGTTTGTATAATCATTACCTCTTCTTGTAGTTCTTTTTCTTTGATGTGTTCACAGTCCAGTGTTCCTTGGCTAGGATATGTTAGTTTAAGCCAGTCTTTCTTGTGGTTTTCCGGGCTGGCTAATAAAGTATGCGCTTTTTCCCCCCGTCAGTGTTTACGTTTGCTAAACTTGTGGGATATTAGCAATGTCTTTAATATTTTCAGTTGGCCATACAGTGGATTACTCATCTTCTCCTTGGCAATTCCTGCATTTTCTTTTTTTCTTCTTCTTCTTTCGTTTTTGCCTTTTCTACTCTCAGTAATGGCTTTTCCAATCCTGTCATTAAATAGTTTTATATCTGTTTGTGCAATAATGTTTTGTTCTGCTTTGGTCAAAGAGCCAAATCATAAAGTTCTCTGCCAGTAGGGCAGGAAGTCTATGGCACCATCAATGTCTTTCGCATCTAACGCCATTTCTCACTCTTGCTTGACGTATCTTGCCAAAGCCAACCGCTCAGCAGCTTGTGAATGTACATGACGGTCGATTTTTTAAAATGACAGTCCCTTTGAAGACTGATGAATTGTCCACCTTTGATCTGATATTAGTTTAATACGGCGCGCAGTGTGTGGCCTGGGAATAACAAGCCCACCTTCGGAAGATTCACTGCATGACTTGAATGTCCTGCATTTATATATGTGTAGATATTAATCTTAAACACATTCTGCTTTCCAAACAATGAACATTAGAGACAGTTGAACTGTTATCCATTTTTCATTTGCATCTGGAGCCAGACTGGAATTTTTTCAACCCACTTTAGGCCTCTTTTCTTAAGTACTTTTTGAGAGCTTATAAACCCGAGAAGCAGTAAAATATGAGATAAATATATGATCACGTGCAGGCTCTGTTCCAAAACCTAGCTGCCTTGCTGACCTGGGATTGGATTATCTGTAAAAGATACATGCGATTTTGGCCAAAAGCAGGCCTCAAATTCATAATGCCTACCTTTTGGAGCATGTGACACCTTAAAATGCTGCCTAAGTAGGCAGCTCATCACGTTTTGGAACAATGCAATTGTAAACACACATGTCCAGGTCTCAAATCTGTGGGCCGTCACTACAACACATTTGAAAAACAAAATGCAATTATTTTCATACCTCTTTTATTTTGTTCCAAATGTGCAAAAGTTTTAATGTACCTTTAGGCTGGGGTAAGACAAATATCCCACTCCCACTATGTGATGATGTGGCAGATTCCTAGTAAAGGATTTTCATCACGTAGTGCAAAAGACCCATCAACATACCGGTGTCTTGAATGACAGATAAAGATGTGTGACTAGAAGGTGAGTAAATGAGAAAAGGGATCCGATTACGCTGCCTACAACATTCAAAGCTTCTGACCAATGAACACTAACCTATTTCTAAGAACAGATTATGTGAACATTAGCAAACTATTTTATTATTTTCATGTATTCTATATGATATTTAAAATCATTTGTTGCTTGACCATGTGGTAGTACAAAAAGACAAGGTTAGGTAGTAGATACCAAAAAGGATATAAAAAAAACTAAACAAAAAACAAACATGAAATAGCTAAATTTTTTCATTGGCAGATGCTTTTATCCAAAGCAACATTTGCATTCAAGGTACATTGCTATGAGTTTTTGCTTTACCTGGGAAACGGATTAATGACCTTGGCATTGCTAGCGCTGTGTCCTACTGTTTCAGCTACAGCAAGGATATACTGTAATATAAACACTTACATAACATTTATGCATCTGGTAGATACGTTTAAACAAAATGACTTGCATTGCATTCAAGGTACACATTTTATCCGCTCTTGCTTTCCCTGGGAACCGAACCATGACCTTGGCTTTGCTATTGCCATGCTTTACTGTTTGAGCTACAGGAATGGTATAACATGTACATTTACATCACATTTAAGCATTTGGCAGATGATTTTATTCAAAGCAGCTTGCATTACATGCAAGGTACATTTATCTTTTCATGCATTTCCTAAGAATCAAACCCATGACCTTGGGATTGCTTTCGCTGTGTCCTAATGTTTCAGCTACAGGAAGGATATAATATATACATTTGGCAGACGATTTCATTCAAAGTGACTTGCATTACTCGCAAGGTACACTTTATCAGTTCACGCATTTCCTAGGAATCGAACCTATGACCTTTGCATTGTTAGTGCCATGCTTTTTTTTTTGTTAAATGTGCAAAAGAAACGCAAGTAGGCACATAAAAGTAGTGAATAGAACTTGTGCGCTATAGTCTTCAGAAGCCATCAGATAGCTTTGTGTGAGGAACAGATGAAAATTTTCCTCACCAAATACTATTAGATATCTTTATAAGACATGGGATAGAACACAAAAGTCCTATAGAATACTTTTATGGTGCTTTTTGTCATTTTTGGAACTTAAAAGCCTCAATCGCCCATTGCTATTCACTTTCATTGTATGAAAAACAGCACCTCTAAGATTTTACAAAACTTTTTGTGTTCCACTGAAGAATGAATGTCATTTAGTACGACAAAAGGATGGGTAAACGGTAATAGAATGTTAATTTTTGAGTGAACTGTTTTACAACACAAGAGACCAGAGTTAGCACAGGTCAAGAGTGATCCTACAAGCCCTGCTGCTGTCAAGTCCATCGGAAACTTCAGCCAGAACCCGATACCAACAGCAGCAGCGAGGCCTGGCAGCGGGCGCAGGCGTGGAGGCTGATTAGCTCTGCAGGCATTAGAGGATTATTACCTGATTGGTGGCTTTCGGAGAGGCAACCCGACGAGCTCCCATGTTCCGATGGGGCTGAATCCCACAAGGCCATCATTCCTGGAATTAAGGGTTCATGTGGCACTTGATCTCCCAGTGCCAGGTGCAGGGGAACCCAGAGGTGGAGTGCGCTAGGATTTATGAAGAAATTTAAGTATCTGCAAGAACGTCAAGTCAATCCCAGAACGAGGCATGCATACGCTGGCACGCTAACATGCTCACACACAAATTTGCAGGTCGAGTGCACAAGGCCATTCTTGTCATCTAACCCTCCTGGCTGGGACATTGAGACATGCATAAAAATATTTGATAATACCAGTACTGTTTTACAGTCCTGCGGTTGCGTAAATTAAACTGGCCTGCAAAGAAGCCAAATAATAAAATTACAAGTCAAAGGTATAAGCCTCAAGCCACGTTTACTAATCATCTTATCATAATCCTGTGAAAAATGTTGTATCGAATCCAAAAATCAGATTGAGCCAATAATAAGTAATCAGATCTGAATCTGAAATCTAATACATACCAATATGGTGAGAAAAAAAAAAAAAAAAATCACCTCATGTAATTCTGCTGCAAAGATTCCAATATTTTGGTTAGATCATTCATGATGTTGATCTAAAATTGGTCGAACAAATTTAATTTGCAACTTATTGAATTGTGGACAAAGAAATCTCATGAAGTGCTGTATTTCAGTAGGGTTTGGAGTCTAAACATGTTTCCTGGCTGTCGTGTTTAACCTTCTTGAATGAGTCTAAAGCCTCCTCGGAGCAAACCACAGGAGTGCAAAGACTATGAAACCGGCTAATTGTCTGCTGTGTTTTGGAAATATGTCTGTTCGTTGATGTTTCAGCCTCAGCGTCATCTTGAAAACGCAACATCCCCTTCGTGTCAACCCATGTGATAATCATTTAGCTCGGTTGCGGAATATCTGACTGTAAATGGTCGTACATGTCCAGGTCTCATAAAAGCCGGTGTGGAAGCTTTTAAAAGCAGCTTGTTTCACTAACCAGCTTTACCTGGATTTGTGAGGGCTTCGTTTTTCCATCTGCTCTCACATTAATTTAGGTCGTTCTTTCTTTACTTCCTTTCCCCCCTCCCCAACTTCCCATGACTTTTCCCAAAAACCTGATCTCAGCACCAGCCCAACCTCCATCCCTTCCCGTTACTCAGCCCATCCCAGTGTGTCTTTGTTCCAGCACATGATGTAATGCTCGAACAAGCTCTCGGGGACCTGGGAGATACAAGCCTCGACAAAGGGAACTAGATCTCTTTTCATGCATGAGATCTAGATAGAGCTGCATGTTTCGACAAAGTGCAGGGAGAAGGAGAGGGAGAGGGCAGGAGCGTTAGAGCAAGCGAGAAAGCCACTTGTGTATAAATACTGATTACAGCGATAATGACTCAGATGAGTGTAGCATAATAAGCTCTTGATTGGTCCCCCTGCATTACATTACAGTGTCACGGGAAAAGAATTTTAAACACCGGTCCGGTTCGAACATTAAGGTGTAGTTTGTCTCTCATCTCATCATTTGATCCACAAATGCATCCACCAATTGCCCCCGCTAGATCATGGTTTATTTTTACCCTGTGCTCCGAGGGAGCGGGCGAGGAGCGATCTAACCGCTGTTTTGACGTTTCAGACCAAAACAAAGCTATTTCTCACAAATAAATCGACATCATGTAAACTCTGTTTTCTGCCGGATTCACATGGATTTGAGAGATCACAGAGGCCTTAATTTCTGCCGGAACAAATTGATTGGGTCTCCGGAACTGGATACAGCACATATTTTAAGGGATCCTCATACGCCTCTGGCACATGTGTTTAATGGAAAATCGAGTATAAACTACATGTTTACATTTTCTGATGTGAGTTGTGCTTTTCTTGACCGAAACACGCCACAGTCATGCCAGGGTGTTGTTAAGTTGCCCGTCAAGTGATTGCTATTAAGTTACACAGTATATGTAGTATAGCTAGTATAGGTCAAAAGAGCACACCCCCAAAGTCTCTATGGCTTTGTTTAGGCAGACAGAGACTTTTTTTTTTTTTTTTTTGCCTGCCTGACTCCCTTTAGTCTGAAAAGTTGAAAGAAAAGCACATTAAATGCAGTTTTCACAAGATTATGGCTTGTTAACGATTTGAATACTTCACATAATCAACACTGAACTGACATGAGCTGAATCATCTGTAGACCTCTTTTATAGTTGAACTGAGTTTGCTTAATAGCTAATGAACTTTGCAACATTGACACTGTCATTGAAGTAAATTAAGTTGTATAATGCCACTATTGTCTTTTTAGAGCTGCTGTATAGCTGAAATTGCTTTAATTTCACTTTGCAACAATAATACTGTTATTTTCTTGTTTATTACTGTGAAGCTGCTTTGATACAGCCTGTATAAAAGTGCTATATAAATAATACTTCTTGACTTGGTGAAATCTATTGTTAAGGTCAAACTTATGTAAGTTTGCATTGTGAATGACTATGACAATCTATGTGAATGTGCTAGCAAAAAATGCCTGCAAAATACAGTTTTATGAAAAAAAAATAGATTTAAGAAAAAATCCTGGAGCATTTCTGTTTTATATTTTCAGAAAAATATCTAATGATCCTTAAAACAAAATAGATTTAGTTTAGAAGCAACAATGCATACAATGCATTTTCATACTTTCATACTGCACTCACAGAATTTTTACTTGTTTTAAATATATCCACCAGTGCAGTACAGTGCAGTACAGCAAAAACACTCATATTCAAGATACCTTCTCATAAGTTATTAGGAAACTAACGCCACGTCAACACGCCAGCTGAGCAACTTGGGCTCACAATGGAATCTGGAAACTCTAGAAAGTGTGAACGAATATAGAGTTCTTCCTATTGACAAGTGCAAAAATAGGGAACGTGGAGGATGGAATAACAGAGCACCCCTGGAAGCCATCTGTAAACTAGTTTGGAGGTCACTGCCTCAGGAGACGGCATGCTCTGTGCATAATGTCTTTTGGATATAGTAGCTACTGGCACAGTTTTTAATGTATTGCAAGTCTTGTACAGCTGTTGCTCCCAGACTTGTAAAATAACTTTCTTACTACTTAAAAAAAAAAAAAGTCTTACTTAAAACACGCTGCCACTCAGTGGCTCAGCAGGTCCACCCCCGTGGCCCGTTAGACCACTTGCTGGGACCCATAAATCCATAGACACGCTGAATTCTGTTTAAAGGCAGCATACAGTTGCAGCCTTCGAGAAATAGGTGTTTTTTCTGTGGCTTTATATAACATTTCGTCAAGTCTTTGCTGTGGTCTATTTGCTGTGGTTTATCTGGAGTGCATTAATGTTCTGCGCTGAGACTGGCTGACTGCTCTGACACAAGGCGGACGGAGAGGGGTGTTTGTGCGTGCCATCCGACATTTCCCCATGTGGACAATACAGATTAAGGTTTTAAATCTTTCACCTATTGTTTTTGTTTTGCTCTGTGTATACTGAACAGTATTACATTATTACCTCATGGAATGTCTGCTGGTCATGGTTAAAAATAATATATCCCAGAGTGCAAGAGCATGAGAAATAAAAACACAATTTATTTCTCAAACTTCAGAGGCAGCACCTTAGAAGGCAAAGTTAAACTATTAAACTACTAATTAAACTATTAAACTAAAACGCTTAATAGTTATACATATACATATACATGCATACTACCATTAAAAAATTTGAGGGTCAATAAGATTTTTTTTATTATTATTATTTAATATTTTAAGCCTCTAATGCTCTCTAAGGCTGCATTTATTTGATTGGAAATATAGTACTATACAGTAAAAGAGTAATATTATGAAATATTATTATTTAAAACAACTGTTTTCTATTCAAATATATTTTAAAATGTAATTTATTTTTCTGGTAGCAACCCTGAATTTTCAACAGCCTTTACTCTAGACTTCAGTTTGCCAAGTCCTTCATCAGAAATCATTTTAATATGCTGATTTGCTGCTCAAGAATATAGAGTAATTTTTAAATTAATTATTATTCATATTTTTTATTTAAAAAAGTATTCTCTGCATTTATGTGATATATAAATGTTCTGTAAGTGTTCATTTGTATAAAACGGTGTTCACTGGCCAGAAACACAAAAATAACAAAATAAAGAATGATAGCATTATTTACTTTTTATTTTTTCAAAATTTCTATGAATTGCAATATATGGTTTTTGCGAATTCTTTTGGCTGCGATAATCGTGTAGTGAAAAATCTGATATCGTGACAGTAATAGTTCAATTCCATCTTTAGGCTATAGTGTAACAGGGGCTTGTCTCGCAGGCAGGTATCCTCCTGCATACTGGCAGCACTGACTGTAGCCAGAGGCTTATTTACATCTGAGCCTGCACTCGCTCTGAATCACTTCAGCCTGACAAGAGGCAAACACACAAGCTCAAGTTCATGCCTGTCTTAAAGAAATATAGATTCATATACTGTAAGCGCTTACAGCTAAGCTACTTCAAGGTTTCTATTTGAGCATTGCGTGTTATTTAATATCACTTACACAAGTTTATTAATTAAATGTCTCGATCAGGTTGTGTGTGGGTGTAAGTTTCCAGAAAAACTGTAAAAAGAAATAATATGCTGGCTGGCTGCTGTTATCCTGTCATCTTAATAACTCTATGTTTGTGTGTGGTCGAACACAACAGGCATCAAAATTGTTCAGAGCTCCTACCTCTGACGTAGATTACCCAGACCTGCCAGCCAGCTGTATTCTCAAAATATACTGTAATGTATGGTCACACACTGGAACCATGAATTAAGTGGGCAGTGGAAACAAAACAAGTTGTCCTTGTCACAGTCCTAAGCACTGAGTCAGCCACAGGTTTATGGAGCTACTTGATAAATGTGCTTTAGTCAAGCTCTCTTTTTGCCACTTTCCTACTGTATTTGTGTCCCATTGAAGCACAGATCCTGTTATCTAGCGTAAAATTATCCTAGAATGACATGTAGCTAGTTTTAAACACATAAACACACAAATTAGCATCCCACATTTAAATTGGTGGACAGATTCACATCAGGAGTCTTTCTTGACTGTATGCAACTTTCTTCAGGGTATACAAATTAAAATCATGCAATATGATCACTTTGGCAGAAAATGCATATAATAATAACAAATATTAAAGCTTATTCTTCAACCTTGTTACTCAAAGTACTATAAAAATAATAATCAAAAAATGTTTTAATATTGTTTAATATTGCATAAAATAATGAATGAATGATGCATTTAATAAGTTTAAATGATGCAAATAAGTTTATCAGTAACGTCAAACCAGCATTTGGTCACAAACTAGCTTGAATTTTTTGAGTAATCGCTTAATTTATGCAAAATCTGCAACCATCGCATATGGCAAAAACTTAAATTTTCAAAAAAAAATTTTTTTTCAAAATATACAAAAAATGAAAATGTTTTTGCCTAAATATATCTCAAAACATATTTCTATTTTCTACCAATATTTTTATATTGTTTTATTTTTGTATATTTTTGAAAAACATATTTTAACAATGTCAATATTTTTATTATTTGTTAATTTTTTTGTTGTCTATAGCATGTGTGAACATATAACACTTATTCCAGTAAGCTATTCCATCCACATTTGCATTTAGCCTAAATGTAGGCTACTGTAAGATTGGAAATGTATTTTCTTGCCCCTGAAATGTATTTTTTTGTAACATATTGTGGTATATGGTAATTAAGAATAAATATATTTTCAATTTCAAAAATATATTTCACTGAGCGTCTGAAGGTTAAGTATGCGACTGACCATTTAAAAAGGAAATTTAATTTAATCTTTTTAAGAGTTTCAGGCCTCATTTGTGCCCTATTCCTGGAAATTACCTTTTGTTTTTCATTTCCATTCCTGTGGATGGTTGACACTTCAATAAACATCATCCTCAAACAGAAAATTGAACTCAGTGAACTGTGTCGCACACTGAACTTGCCGAGTTGACAGGATTCTGAGCCAACTTTCAGTTCTCATTTAAAGGAACTCTTCACTCTTCAGACAACACTCTCAAGCTCCTCAAGGGTAACTTTCAAAAGAGCACACTGATTCTCTTTCATTTGAAATGACAGGTCGAGCATTGTTCTTTAGAGACTATTACTCACTGTTTTAGCCAGTAAACTCACAGTTGTATTTTCTGCATCTATCATCTATGCTTCCAGCTCCATTTACAATAAAACCAACATGAACTAAAAGTATGAAAGGGAATGTCATAGTCTTCTCTTTCCCCCAAATTCCTCTACTTCTTAACTGTGCACTCTGTAGTTTTGCTAATAAAGTTTTTCTAAGTTTTTTAAAGAGTTTGCTAATAAACTCTTTATTCAATTTTCTTCTGGGAACAGTAGTAAAAAACAAAAAGCAACTGTGCAAATTTAGAACCCACCTCACCCCTGGTAGACTTAAAAAAAAATAAAAAAATAAAAATAAAATGAATAAATAAATAAATAGATAAATAAATAAATAAATAAAAATTAATTAATTACTATTAATAGATAAATAAATAATATATCGGTGATTAAAATAAACATTCTCCCGCGTATTAATTTCTTTCCTTCCATGATTCCTCTCGCTCCACCGGTTGGCTACTGGAACAAACTTGATGCATGTGTTTCACGGTATATATGGGATGGGAAACGTCCTCGTTTTAAACTGACTACCTTACAATGATGTAGATTACATGGAGGTCTTTCTTTCCCCAATTTTAGACTGTATGCTCAAGCCTTTTCCCTCCGCCCTTTATCAGTTTGGTTTGATCCTGACGCTTCTGTGTCTTGGAGAGCAATTGAGGAATCTATTGTTTATCCGTATAAATTGAAGCATCTTGTTTTTTCGGGGGTTCCGCTTAGGCAGTGTAAATCTTGGTTTGGTCCCATTGTAACCCACCTCCTCTCCACATGGAGGGATGTTGAAAGACGTTCACAACTAGTTACAATATGACACAGGCATTCGCCTATTTTCCACAATAATAATCTTTTGTCAGGCAGTACTCCATTTCATTGTCCGCAATGGACTCATAATAAAGTAAACACTCTGGGAAATATCTATGATGATAGTGGTTTAAAATCCTTCCAGAATCTCAAAACTCAATATAATATGCCAGACACCTCCTTTTTTATGTATTTGTGCATTAGATCGGCCCTACGGGCGTATGGGGTGCCTTGGAACGCTCAACTGCCTGTTCACCCTTTGCGCAAACTAATCCTTCCTTCTGAGGAATCTCCCTCCTCTGCTTCAGTCATCTATCTCTTTCCTCTTGAACATTCATACAAACCTTTATCTATTACAAATGTTTGGGCTAAGGATCTTAATGAGGATGTGCATGTTTTATTTTCGGATCAGGTATGGGGTATGTTTAAATTGTCTTCTAAAATCCCTAATCACCAAATGATTCACTAGAAATTGCTGCATAGGGTTTACTTGACACCAATGAAACATTTTTATATGAATCTCTTGTCTTCTCCTAAGTGTAATCTCTCTTCACAAGGATCTTTTGGCATGTTTTTATTTTTTGGGAGTGCCCCTCTCTCTCACCTTTTTGGACTCAGCTCTCACAGAACTTATCATATTTGTTGGGTACTGAGATATGTTTGACTCCGTGCCATTTTTTCATGAATGACTTTTGGGACTTCACCTTGTCCGTCCAACAAAGATGTGTACTGTTAGCTGCTCTCACAGCAGCAAAAAAATTGCTAGTCAACCATTGGAATCCTCCTCACACAATGGACAGACGAACCTGGACTGTGTATTTTTTGGACATCATCTCGATGGAACTCTCAGCTTCTCGTATACATGGATCTAATGTGAAAACTGTACATTTATGGCATTCAGCTTTTAATGTTGAGTCATCTTTTCTAAAATCTTTGTAAAAATTATTTTATTATTTATTTATCTTTTTTTTTTTTTTTTTTTTTGTTAACAACTTTTTATTAAATTTTCCTCTGGGAACAGCAGCAAAAAACAAAAAAGCAACTGTGCAAATTTAGAACCCACCCCGACCCATCCCACCCCATTGGTAGACTTTAAAATAAAAAAAAAAATAAAAAATAAAAAATAAAATAAAATAAAATAAAATAAAATAAAATAAAATAAAATAAAATAATAAAATAAAATAAAATAAAATAAAATAAAATAAAATAAAATAAAATAAAATAAAATAAAATAAAATAAAATAATAGATAAATAAATAATGCCTGAAAAGAAGTGGAAGACGAGACCAATTTTCCAAATCTAAGAATACTTTGGCTAGAATACTATTATAGTTTTTTGAGACGATTTCCTGCAGGGAAGGAAAAACATCTATCCCCAAGTACTTAAAGTTTTGAACCAATGGAATAGATATAGAAAGGGACATGGAATCAATTTTAGAATTGAGGGGAAGTAGACACGACTTACTCCAATTCATTTTAAACCCAGAGAGAGATCCAAAATGGTCAAATAAATTCAACACATGAGGAATAGAATGTGACGGCTTCTCCAAAAACAAAAACATATCATCAGCAAACAAAGAAACATGATGATGAGTATTCCGTATAATTATGGGAGAAATAGTTTCAGATTGTCGGACCGCTTGAGCTAAGGGTTCCAAGGATAGGGCAAATAACAGAGGAAAGTGGGCAACCCTGACATGTATAAAGAATGGGTTAGAGCGAACAGCACTTGTGAGAACAGTGGCTGCTGGATTGGCGTACAGAACTTTTATCATATTTATGAAACTCGATCCTAGACCCAGATGCTGTAGAACCGCCCATAAATAGTTCCATTCTAGCTGGTCAAAAGCTTTCATCGCATCTAGAGATAATACTGCGCAAGGGGAGGACGAACTATTCGCTGAATTAATAATATGATATAACCTGCATAAGTTATCCGAAGCTGAACGAGATTTAATGAATCCTGTTTGGTCATGATGAACTAGCCTGTTCATACATTTCTCTAGACGACGAGATAGTACTTTAGCATATAATTTAACATCAGTCCCTATCAAAGAAAATGGCCAGTAACTAGAACAGGAAGTCGGATCTTTAACTTTTTTTAACAAGAGAGAAATAACAGCTATATTAATAGATGGGTGAAATGAGCCTTGAGTAACTGAAAAATTGATCTCATCTAACATGAGGGGGCCTAAATCCGACCAAAAAGTAGTATACA
The DNA here is from genome assembly GCA_039654775.1 of Spinibarbus caldwelli. Classification (NCBI taxonomy): domain Eukaryota; kingdom Metazoa; phylum Chordata; class Actinopteri; order Cypriniformes; family Cyprinidae; genus Spinibarbus; species Spinibarbus caldwelli. The sequence goes on from CM077232.1 coordinate 6,135,203, forward strand.
GTTCGATTGGAATACCATCTAAGCCTGGAGATTTCCCCTTGTTCATAGATCGGATTGCTGACTCCAGCTCCTGAAGAGTGATTGGTTCAGCCAGGTATTCCCAATCCGAATCTGACAGCCTAGGTAAATCAAGGTTGGACAGAAAAGATGCAAAAGAGTCAGGGTCACCATCCGCAGAAGAAGTATAGAGGTTAGAGTAAAAAGAGTGGAAGGCGATATTAATGTCTTTTGGATCTGTCATAATGAGCCCAGATTGGTATTTCACTGCTGAAATATTAGCAAACGTTTCACTGTTGCGTAATCTTAGAGCTAAAATGTGGCTTGGTCTAATCCCTTGAAAAAAGTTATTCTGCCTGGATCTTTGAATCAGGAATTCTGCCCTGGATCTCAGTAATGAATTGAGTTCGGACCTGACCGCCATGATTTTACTGAGTGTATTGTCTGAGAAACAACGTTGATTATCTCTAGTCAAATTCTGGAGCTGTGGTTCCAGTTCAACTATCTTTTTGTGTCTGTTTTTTTGAAGGAAAGAGGCATATGAAATTGAGTTATTCCTTATAAATCCTTTAACTGCATTCCAAAGTGTTCGAGGATCATCCACTGAACCTTGGTTAATTTCAATAAACTCAGCAAATTTATTTCTGAATTGACTGCAAAAGTTTTCGTCTTGTAACAATTTAGGGTTAAATCACCATCTAGTAGCACGAGATGGCCGAGGGATCAAAGATAATGTGCACAAATTTCCATCATGATCCAACAGAAATAAGGAACAGATATCGGCACCACGAACAGCTGAAGATTAATAAGTAGAAATGAAAATATAGTCAATTCGCGAATAGGATTTATGAGTAGCAGAAAAGAAAGTGAAAGACTTAGCAGAAGGATTTAATAAATGCCAACTATCCACCAATGAGGATGAGGTTACACATTGCCGAAGTTTGTCAGAACAAAAAGCTTGAGAGTGTGATTCTTTTGGTCCAGATCTATCTAGGATGTGTGACATTACAGAATTTGTATCTGCACCCAATACAATTTCAAAATCCGAGAATTTCAAAGATAGGTTGACAAAACAGAGAAAAAAGTAGGGTCAGGAGTACAAGGGGCATAAACTGAAAGAAATACAATATTCCTATTCTCCACTATTGTTTTTATATGTGTTATTCTACCGTCTGTATCACAACCTTTATCTAAAATAGTAATATTTAAAGTCCTCCGCACCAATATTAGGAAACCCTTGGTTTTAGTATCTGAAGATGAGTGAGATATCACTTCATAAAACTTATTATTATGCGTATATCCTCCTCTTTCAAATGGGATTCTTGAACTAACACTATATCAGTCTTTCTTCTTCGCAAAAAATCCAGAAAACCTGTACGTTTGTGAGGGCCGTTTAGGTCATTAATATTACAACTCAGAATATTAAGGTCAATCATAGGTATCGAACAAAATTTACTGCATAATAAGACAAAATACAAGTTTGAAAATAAAACCAGTTTAGTCTACCATTAAACCACCAAATATGATCCGTGGCGTCAACAAAAACCTGTACATTACTGAAGCACCAACATTGGCCCCATAATCACATATTGACTAGGTAGTATCTCTATTAAAATATATATATATATATATATATATATATATATATATATATATATATATATATATATATAAATAAATTAATAAATAAAAGACGGAATCCAACTAAAACATAAATAAAATAACATCATAATCAATTTAGCGATACTGTATGCACAATGAAAGCTTCTAGTAACTATGAATTAAGAAGTGAACATTAAAGTGAACAGTGAAAGAGACAGTCACCTAACCATTCAGAGCATCTCTTCTCCGATTAGACAGCAAATGGACAGCGTTCATGTTCAAATGTTTGCGTTCACTAGGTGTTTTATTGGTTTTTATATATTTATTTATATAATTTTTTTGCTATAACAGTATATAAAATATAAACTTTTAGAATTAATCGACTAGTGAACGTAAGTCACAAAGTAACACATCCTAGTGAACAGCTAGTGAATGCAAAGCACGTTTACAAAGTAATATATGAGCAGCGTTTCAACTAGAATATAACGTTTACGTTTCACTATTACAATCAAATAATATATCAAGTCACATGTTTCCAAAGTATTTCTACGAGAAAATAACAACGTGGAAACAACGTAAAGTTTTTAAATTAATTAACATGAGACATCAGCTTGTCTCTGAAGAAAATGTACCATATTTTTACTATAGTAAATAGTTTAAGGATAGCGTTTGTAATTAAACCACAGTAGCCACAAATTTAGGCTAGTTGTCTCATTGAAATGTACTTTAACATCACAAATCATAACATGCAATATAATTTTACTATAATATTCGTTTTCATAACAAGTAAACACAGGTCACAAGTTAACACGGGCACATTTCTTTGATTCAGCCAGCTGCATGATTAGGGCTGTGAATCTTTGGGTAGACAGCGAATCGATTCGATTCACGATTCATAGGTTTTCGATTCGATTCAAGAACCATTTTTGCAAATTCAGAACGATTCAATTCGATTCAATTCACAATTACATTCGATTCGATTCGATTAACGATTCGACTCTGCATTCTTTCAGTGCATTCACAGGTTTATGTAAATGCTACCCCTAAATTCTTTAAATGCTTAGTCAGAGGGAAAATTACACAGCAGCCTTTATGGTTAGAGAACCATAAGTTAGAGAAAAAAAACACTTTTGTCCATTGTTAGATGCTAGTTTAATGATGCTAAGGAGTGACATGGCATATGTAGAAATTTATGTAATCCAAGATTTTAAAAAAAGAGCTTTAAAAGTATTATGTATAGGCTAACATTTTGTCAAACCAGGTGTGTAGCCATCATTTTAGAAGTGACAGAAATGTCAAATACAATAATTTTATGTATTATTATTATTATTATTATTATTATTATTATTATTATTATTATTATATTTTATTTTAATTAATTTATTTATTTTTATTTACAAGAAAATTTCTTATCTCTTATGTTGAATTTGCTATAAGAAATCAAATACACTGCTGGACAATAATAAATCATTTGTAATCTATAATTTTTTCCTAATCAAACATTTTGTTTGTTTCTGTACTGTAATAAATGATATGTCAATTAGCACTGCATCATTCATGAATTTTATTTTATTTTTTGTGTTTATTGTCTTAACGTTTCACCAGTTCCTTTTATTCAGCTTAGTTAGCTGCAGCTGCCTTTGTCCATATTAAGCATTTCCTGGCACGTCTTAAGTTCTACAAGCCAAGATCACTTATATTTCAGTGCAAAATTTCTTTATCTCATTTTCATAAAATAAAATGCTATGGTATTTAACTTTTCCTCTCCATCGGTGAATGATGGTGTCTGTTTCCTATAGCAACGAATGCTACTTGTGCATCTGATTAACAGATAAACCTCGTGCTCTTATTTCAAGGTTGTTGTTAATGCTGTGGTTTATTTATTTATTTTTTTATGGTTGTTTTCTTCATACATTCGGTTCAACGACATTGTGAAAACACATTAATCATTCAATAGAACTGTGCATATGCTTTAGTCACTTACATTTTTGCTCCATCCATGCAATAAATGCACAGCCTTCGACTGCTCAGGTAATGTCGACGTTATGACCGAGAGCCATTGAAGAACTACAGAAATCTGAAACTACTTCACTTTAACAGTACTGGCCACGAGTACTAAAGAGAGATCACACATCAGCTGCTCAAAAAAAAAAAAAAAAAAGTGTCCATGAGACGAACAGGGCGCGAGCACAATCCTGAGACAGGCAGTAAATATAGTGGAGCGCGTGAAGGAGAGATGTGAGGCACGAACACTGTTCAAGGTCTCCATTAATTCGTGCTTGTAGTAATTTAATGTGTATATATTTTGAAAGCATTGAATCGCTATAGAAATCGCGATTCATTCGATTCTTAGCGTTTTAAATCGATTACTGTCCGAAATCGACGATTCACGATTCAAAAATCCATGTTTCAAGATCGATGCATATGCAAATGCATTGTCAGGGTTTGTAATCGATGCATCGAGAAAACGAGTGAATCGTTACACCCCTATCCTATGCATGACGTGACGCCGAGAGTAAAATCCTATTTGAGTCCAAAAATTGGTGACCAGTGAAGCGCAGCAGCTCAGTGCGTTCATTACTGGCGTCTCACAGCACGACTACTTTTAGTACGTGTTCCAAACCCGAGCGGAGACCTGAACCTGAAGTTGGTCACCAGATAACACGGTCACCAGTTAAACTGTAACAGCGGCGCCGGAGTGATGGACATCTGGGAAGATCGGGTCCTGGGTGCACAGGGTCTGTGCAGAGAAACACACGGAGTAGAGGTGCTGGGAGTGTTAGCGGGATGTTTCCAGCGCGGCTCTCCGCTCTCTCAGCTGGGCCTGCTTCTCCACCAGCTCGCGGATCTGCTTCTCCACGGCCTCCAGCTCCAGCTGCACCGAATGAAGCTCGAACGTGTCCTCGCCTGCACTCAAAGGTAGACACACATCCGCCATTAAAGCAAGTAACAGTGAGTAAAACAATGGTAATGTGTGTGAATACAATGTTAACAATGTAAGCGAGATTAGCGGCAACCACGCTGGCGATGCTAACAGGCTATAAGCTAATAGCGGACTCACGTAATCAAAATAAAACTAGTGATAACAAGGCGGTCTGATTGTTTTTGCTGTAGAATACGATAGGGGATATATTCACACTTTATAGAAACGAAAATGATGGTGTATAAAATAGATTTCAAGATTAGAAAATAGACGATAAAGAATTAACTTGACAGAGCTCAAACTCTAAACACGCGGCAGCAGCAACAAACAGGAAGTCACGTCAATGTTGAATGGGATCTGAGAAAAACTCTTTCTTCTTCTGGGGAGTATTACATTTTAGGTTCACCTTGATTTGAGAATGACCTTCAGCGTTGCAGGATAAAGAAGAAAATTCTGGATGCCAGCTTCTCTCATTTCCTTCCTAACTGGCGTAAATGCACTTCTTTTTTTTGTGGTGATCGGAGAAAAATCTGGAAAGAAAGATGTCGGATGTTTTCACCGGGGCGTGAAGTCTGGCAGCCCGCAAAATGAGCTCCCTGTCTGTGTACCACAACAGTTTAAAGATGAAAACCAGTGGTTTAGTGCGATCTGAGGAAAGCCTGATGCGTTCGATGAGAAGCGAACTCGTTCCGCATCGGCGTCAACTCAGAATGTCCTCAAAGTGTGTAACAGTGTTCACCATCTTGTCCATCATATCACTCGCAGTCGGTGGCTTGGATTTCATCTTAATCGGAGAAGCCGACGGAGACAACTCCTGCTGTTTCCGATTGTGTGCCATCAGGGAAATTATTATTAATGAATAAAACTTAAAATAAAATGAAAAAATCAGCAGAAATGGGCTAAATGTATGGAGCTCTACTCAATTGTGACTAGGTTCATGAGCACGTCACGTGACTCCCCCCTGCTAATAAAGTTTTCACACAAAAACTGAATAACACTTTTGACAAATATGATTGAAAATATGAGATTAAGGCTCCAGACTCATCAGAAAAGTGGGCCACACCTGATGGTATAAACACACATTGTATAAATACAAAAAGCAAACCAAACAATATACAACAAACACTTCCTGTCCTGGAAATGAGACCCAGAATTACCAGAATGATATGGATTTGTCATGTGATTCTGCATGTGAGGAGACTAAACCACTGCTGACCTGTTTCACAGGTGAAAAGATACTAAACAAAAGACAAACTGTGAAGCAATAGCAGTAAGTGCATAAATGGCAGACATCCATGTCAATATATTAAAGCAAAAAATTCACTGCATTCCAAATGGAATAAATCTGCCTCTGAAGGGCACTTCCAAGTGAGTGAAGGGATAGTTCACCCAAAAATGAAAATTTGCTGTTAATTTACTCTCCCTCGGGCCATTCAAGTTGGAGGTGACTTTTTTTTCTTGAGTAGAACAGTAAAGAAGATTTTCAGCTGAAACCGTGGTTTTTGGGGATTCATAAAATGCAAGGACATCGGCTGCACATTTTTGAGAATTAAAATAAAGAATATCAAGGAACAAAAAAGTAATACCTGTTGCCCCTAATATATTGAGGAGTTATGAAGTAAAATGATCGGTCTGTGCAAGAAAATTAACATTATTTACAACATTATTGCCTGTAATCCAGAGCTTCAGGCAAACGGTCCAGAGTGATGTCCCGTTCGTGAATGAATCATTCTTTTGAAGGTTTTTTTTTTTTTTTTTTTTTTGGATAGTTGAACCAGCTCACAAAATCGGACTGAACCATTTGAAGCAGTTCATGGCTGGAGCAGCACAAATCTACAAGTGAATCGTTTCTCCTCTTTTTGCGTCTTAAGCCATGTTTACACGACACTGTCAGTACTACTACTGGCTCATCTTGCTAGTATTATGACATTAACTGAAATAAAAGAAAAAAAGTATGATGTTTACAAATAAAACATCCATATTTCCATTGCAAAGATAACATTTAACACAAATCTACAAAAATATTTAGGTGAGGTAACTGGTTTACTGCTAACTAGTGAAAACATAATACAAGCTGCACATCAAAATACGTTAGATGGAAACATTGTGCATTATTATCGAGTTTGTAGCTTAATTCACTATTTTAATAGTTTGACCACTGCAGTTCAATTGGTGACAATTCAAGAGGAAATCACTTGAAAGCATCTAGTCATCTCATACCATTGAAGTGAATGTTCAATTTTCAGTATATTTTGTAATAAATATTTGAGAAATTCTTGTAGTATCTGATTGTATTAGTCTATATAGAGTGATTGTCAATGCAAAAAGAAGAGATATCATTGAACTGAACCGTGCACATATGTTAAATACTTCAACTACATTATATGTTCTTACTCGGTCCATGTATTAAATGTGTATCCTTGAAAGTGGGCAGTTCTCTAGCGTATTCCTTTAACTTCTCAGGTAATATGAATGGTATGACCTACTTCAAATGCGTCCAAAATTACAACAGCAGTGGTTACATACACATATATTTAATTGTTTGATCAAAATTATTGCTAGGTGCAATTTAGTCACTGGATATTGTTAGGGACATGTCCCTAGCATCCCTACTAAATTCTACGCCCTTGTTATTGCGTATACTTTACCTCATTGCGTGATTACGTACACAAACTAGTGAAATGAACCTGTTCATTAATATGAATTGTGCATAAGAACGAGTTCGTGGAAAAGAATCTGATTTCCCCGTTGCTCAAGGCTATAGATTACAGGTAATAATGTCGTAGATAATGTTCAGTTTCTTGCACAGACTGATCTTTTCGTTTCATAACTCCTCAATATAATCTGGAGCCACAGGTATTAATTATGTGTTCCATCATATGTTTTTTTTTTTTTTCTTTCAAAGATGGGCAGTTGCTGACTTACATTGTATGAATCACCAAGGACACAGTTTCAGCTAAAAAGCTTCTTTACTCATCAACTCAAGAAAAAAAAAAAGGTCACCTACATCTTGGATGACCTGAAGGTGAGTAAATTAACAGCAAATTTAAATTTTTGGGTGAACTACCCCTTTAAAACTGGCCACTTCAAAGAGACCTTCAGAATAAAGATTTTGAAGGGTATAACTGATGAACACATCGCACCTGTTATTCTTTGTGCAGGTTTAATTGTGCCTTAGCATGGTGGATTTTTGGTCCCCTACACCCTTCATCTCTCATAGGGATGAGCTCTTCAGAATGGAACACAACGTTGATTGAACCAGATTTTTGTGGGAAATGTGCAGAATTACATGCAAAATCTTTTAAAACAACTTACTTGGTGCACTTTGAAGTACACTTTGAAGTCCTGATTGAACTTGATTTTTGGGGAAGAATCTGCAGAACAACATGGTAAAATGTGTTAAACAGAGCTGACAATAAAAGCTTTGTAGCTGAAAACTTAATCAAAATAGCCAAAATATTTATTAAACAGACACACAAGTGCAAGGGATGTAAATGTGATGTATATTTGAATCCTGTGGAGTTTTCTGTTTTGATTTTCCTGACTGTATGTAGATGAAGGTTGGCATAGGAAGCACTTAGCAGCACAGTTCAGTGCCAAACAGTGGTACTGTTTGCTTTGGATACTGTTAAAATTAAATATCTCCCACCATAGACTATCTTCTTTTTTTTTTAATAATCAGTCAGAAGAAGGAATTTTGGCACTGATAAAAAGGCGCACTTGTATCGAACTGCACACACGTTTACACTGTAAGACCAGAAAAAAATCAATAAGAAAGAAAATCTGATTTCTCATTTATGGAGCTTGTACAGAAAAGAAAGCTGCATAATGATTCTTAAAAAAAAAAAAAATAAATAAATAAATAACATAAAATAGCCTGATTGGTGATTAGGACTGATGAGAATCAATTAGGATCTCAATTAGGTAATCTTTGAGATTATAACATGAAATAACATTATATAGCACTAAATACTTTTTTTTTTTTTAAACTGAAAAACGGTAATAGTGATAATGATAGAGAACATTAGTAATGTTAAGAAAGAAAGAAAGAGAAATAAAATGTGATTAAGGAAAGAAAGAAAGAAAGAAAGAAAGAGACAGAAAGAAAGAAAGAAAGAAAGAAAGAAAGAAAGAAATGAAAAGTTAAAGAAAATGTTTGAGAAAAGAAAAGTAAAGTCCTGGAATAAGGGTGAATAAATGATGACAGAATTTTCATTTTTTGGGTTGAACTGTCTCTTTAAGATGAGCCGGTTAAGCTGAGTACTTCATATGCGGGTCATTCCTCTTTAATCCAGGGTTAGTGGTTGTGTAAATACGAGGGAGCCTGTGTAGTGGGTGTGGCGGTGGCTTCAGGCTAAGGAAGGTTGAGCGCTGCAGTCTGGACGTAATCATTGTGGATCAGGACAGGGTCACTGGCACACAGCGGAGAGCAGGGCGAGTGCCCAGTACTTCCGTCGGACAGAGGGTTTAGGCCAGCCAGAGGAATGCAATTTTTTTTTTTTTTTTTTTTAAAAACTCTCTCTCTCTCTGCTCTTTGATTGCAACCCTTCAACCCGAGCAGTAGCGCTTTATTTAGTACATATTTACAGTGGCTCAATCCGCTGAGATCCGCACTGGTATTCTGACCGTAGCAAAAGCAATGAAGGACTTTGTCAAAGGGAGACATTTTTCCCGAGGCTTTGTACACTAAGATAGTGATGTGTTTAGCGAACCGCTGTGAAAGTTCTCCTGGAAAGTAATAATGGAAAAAAAACTTTTTTAAATTTGAAGTGATTAATGACATCCTGATGTGGTTAAAATATTGTCTGAAATATATTTTCCATTAAGGAACGTTCTTCTTTGTTGCTTAACGTAAATTTATGCACCGCAATTCTCCTCTAAGCTTCAAATGCAGAACCTGTCTCTGTGTCTGCCTCCCTTTCCCAGGCTTTATCTGAGCTGGTTTCAAAATGAACATTTAGGTGTAAATCCTACCAAACTGCACCCAAAGACAATGAAATAGTGTTGTTGGTTTTATTAAATCCCATTTCCTTGTAATTACTCAAATGAACATCATGAGAAATCAAATTGTCCTTGCTCTTTTGAGATAAGAGTTCATTGTACTGTGAAAACAACTCCTTTCCAGTCCGAAAGACCTTCTAATGAAAATAAGTTGCAAAAAATATCTTGTTCCTTGGACATCTGATACCAAAACATTAACATTTGACCACATTTACACAATGACACAGATTCTGCCAGAATATGACTGCCTAATTATAGGAAAAAGAAAGATACATAGTATTATTGAATATCTGTTCAATATCTGTTTCACTTTGAAGTACTTCAGAATATACAAGCAAAATGGCCAGCAAACAGCATTTCATGAGGACTGATCTGGTGCTATAGGACACTATGGATAATCGTGTCTACATGAACACCTGATTATGTACTTTTCTCTCAATATTTGAGCCTTAACATTAAGCTAGTTCAACCTGAACTCATTAAAAAGCCTTAAAATCTCATTCAGATTTGCTCAACATGTACTCACCCTCAGGCCATCCGAGATGTAGATGAATGTTTCTTCATCTGAAAAGATTTGGAGAAATTTAGCATCACATCACTTGCTCACAAATGGATCCTCTGCAGTGAATGGGTGCCGTCAGAATGAGAGTCCAAACTGAGAGCTGATAAAAAAACAACACAATATTCTACAAATAATCCACATGACTCCAGTACATCAATTAACATCTTGTGAAGTGAAAAGCTGAGTATTTGTAAGAAACAATTGCATTATTAAGGCATTTTAAACCAAAATACAAGTCCATAATCCATAACACTTCCTGCAGTGTAAAAATCCATCGCCTGTTTTCCTCTCACATCAAAATCCATCCACATACTATACAGGTGCATCTCAATAAATTAGAATGTCGTGGAAAAGTTCATTTATTTCAGTAATTCAACTCAAATTGTGAAAGTATTTTAAGTCTTTGGTTCTTTTAATTGTGATGATTTTGGCTCACATTTAACAAAAACCCACCAATTCACTATCTCAACAAATTAGAACATGGTGACATGCCAATCAGCTAATCAACTCAAAACACCTGCAAAGGTTTCCTGAGCCTTCAAAATGTTCTCTCAGTTTGGTTCACTAGGCTACACAATCATGGGGAAGACTGCTGATCTGACAGTTGTCCAGAAGACAATCATTGACACCCTTCACAAGGAGAGTAAGCCACAAACATTCATTGCCAAAGAAGCTGGCAGTTCACAGAGTGCTGTATCCAAGCATGTTAACAGAATGTTGAGTGGAAGGAAAAAGTGTGGAAGAAAAAGATGCACAACCAACCGAGAGAACCGCAGCCTTGTGAGGATTGTCAAGCAAAATCGATTCAAGAATTTGGGTGAACTTCACAAGTAGGTGAACTTCACGAAGAAATATCGTAGTATCGTGCTACAGCGCACATTCTATCAGCTGCAGTTCTGACGACTCCGTATCAGTATACTGTACAACACGACATACAGCGGTAGAGTTACTCTGACAGGACACTGCACTTATTCGCGATCGCAAAAGTACATCATCTGTTTACAAGCCTTGCCGGTTAAATGTTTCATTTGCGCACTAAAAACCCTGTCTAACAGCGCCTGATTACTGAACTAAGTTATCTTTTGCGCTAATATTGTCAAAACACACAAGGGTTACATATGGACTCAGTTGGTTATGTCTAAAATGAAAGTAAACAGATGAGAGATAAATGGATGTGTCCCTGTATATTAGATGTGTGCAGGTCTTAAAGAGACGGTACTAAACATTCTGCCGACTGTCATTAACGGGATATTTCACCCTAAAATTTAATTTCTGTCATTATTTACTCACTCACATGTTGTCCCAAACCTGTATTAATTTATTTCTTGCGCTGAACACAAAAGAAAATATTTTGAAGAATGTGGTAACCAAACAGTTGCTGGTCCACATTGAATTTGATAGTAGGAAAAAATCCTATGTAAGTCACTGGACCTACTGTTTGGTTTTCCATGTTCTTCAAAATAGCATTTATGTTCAGCAGAAGAAAGAAACTCACTCAGGTTTAAAACAACTTTTGAGTAAATGATGGTATAAAAATAAAGCACTATGACAGAATTGACAGACAGATGACAGAATTTTTATTTTTGGGTGAACTATTCCTTTAACGTTAATAAAACAACAACAACGCAAAGAGAAATCACTCACTACTCTTGACTGAAAAACTTTAATACAGTTGCTTTAGGAATCAGTCTTTATAATGTTTTATTTTTATATGTGTTCATTCACGCTAAATACACCTATTGTACCTGAAAATAAAGCACTGTTTGTTTTATTTGTATTTTGTTTGTATTTGTAATGTGTATCTTTGTTCTTATTTTTTTAATAAGAAAGATAAACTAATGACAAAGATTTTTATCTTCACCCACTTTGGCCTAAATATCTGCCATTCTATGTTTTTTTTTGTTTTGTTTTTTTGTTTTGTTTGTTTGTTACCTTGAAAAGGGAATAGGGAAATATAATAGGGAAATTAGTTTGGCTGTAATGCTCAGACAACTTGCAAAATAGTAAAACCAACATGACAAAGAATCGTGATAAAATCGTGAATCCTGATATTTCTAAAAAAATCGTGATATGATATTTTTTTCCATATCGCCCACCCCTATTCACAAGGAATGGACTGAGGCTGGGGTCAAGGCATCAAGACCCACCACATACAGACGTGTCAAGGAATTTGGCTACAGTTGTCGTATTCCTCTTGTTAAGGCACTCCTGAACCACAGACAACGTCAGAGGGGTCTTACCTGGGTTAAGGAGAAGAAGAACTGAACTTTTGCCCAGTGGTCCAAAGTCCTCTTTTCAGATGAGAGCAAGTTTTGTATTTCATTTGGAAACCAAGGTCCTAGAGTCTGGAGGAAGGGTGGAGAAGCTCATAGCCCAAGTTGCTTGAAGTCCAGTGTTAAGTTTCCACAGTCTGTGATGATTTGGGGTGCAATGTCATCTGCTGGTGTTGGTCCATTGTGTTTTTTGAAAACCAAAGTCCCTGCACCCATTTACCAAGAAATTTTGGAGCACTTCATGCTTCCTTCTGCTGACCAGCTTTTTAAAGATGCTGATTTCATTTTCCAGCAGGATTTGGCACCTGCCCACACTGCCAAAAACACCAAAAGTTGGTTAAATGACCATGGTGTTGGTGTGCTTGACTGGCCAGCAAACTCACCAGACCTGAACCCCATAGAGAATCTATGGGGTATTGTCAAGAGGAAAATGAGAAACAAGAGACCAAAAAATGCAGATGAGCTGAAGGCCACTGTCAAAGAAACCTGGGCTTCCATACCACCTCAGCAGTGCCACAAACTGATCACCTCCATGCCACGCCGAATTGAGGCAGTAATAAAAGCAAAAGGAGCCCATACCAAGTATTGAGTACATATACAGTAAATGAACATACTTTCCAGAAGGCCAACAATTCACTAAAAATGTTTTTTTTTTTTATTGGTCTTATGAAGTATTCTAATTTGTTGAGATAGTGAATTGGTGGATTTTTGTTAAATGTGAGCCAAAATCATCACAATTAAAAGAACCAAAGACTTAAACTACTTCAGTCTGTGTGCATTGAATTTATTTAATACACAAGTTTCACAATTTGAGTTGAATTACTGAAATAAATGAACTTTTCCACGACATTCTAATTTATTGAGATACACCTGTATTTGTTTAGACTGCTTTCGCATGTAAACGGTGTTTGATCTGTGCATATTTCTCTCACAATTTAGTCAAGATTTTTTCAATGGAGAAAGCAATACATAGAGGACTCGTTTGAAGTTTAAAAAAAAAAAAAAAAAGTTTACTGATAGATTTGTTTTTTGCAAACGTGCAGCTTTTCGTTTTACAAGATGTTAATTGATGGACTGAATGCCCATAGCAGATTGAGTTTTTTTATTTTTATTTTTTATCTGCTGTTTGGACTATCATTCTGACGGCAACCATTCACTGCAGAGCTACATTTCTCCACTTCTGTTCTGATGAAGAAACAAACTTATTTTCAGATTGGATGGCCTGAGAGAGTACATTTTCATTTTTAGGACAAATATTCCTTTAACACAACTTGAAGCAGCTTGACATATGTAGTATTGACACATTATGCGGCGAAATCACCAAATAAGATTAAAAAGGTGAGAATATTAGTCTAGAAGAATTAAATGCCCCCATTGTTGTTTTTTTAATGCATGCCCTTTAAAATGAATTTTGCAGTAATTTGGCTCACAATAATACTTATATACATATTGTATATGTATTTTCATGAGATCGCCCCACTTAACTCATTAAAAAAAATGAAAAAATAAATTCTCACAGCATCTTTTCTTATAAGGAAAATAGCTCACTCTATCTACTGCAACAGTCTTCTCTTTGTAGCAGTACTGGAGAACAGACAATCTGCATAATGTTGCCACTGCTGGACCGCAAGAGTGCCAAGCGTTAGGATGTCTGCTTTCGAAAGGCCTGGGTCAGTGCCTAGCATTTGTACACTCTCTGCGTGAGACTGGCACAGTTGCTGTGTTTAGGAAGCTACTTTCAAATTGTAGTTTGCCAAGTACTCATCATTTTAAGTTAAACTACAGTCAAGCTACTCTTTTAAAAAGTAGTTTGATACAAGCTACTAACAAATAAGGGACATTGTATCTTTTATTTATTTATTTGAAATATAACAGATCAGATTCTTTGATTTCAATTCTGATTGGTCATTTGCGCTATTGTGCTGTTAAATATTTTAGGATAGTGATGACTAAACTGTATAAACCATTGTCCCATGCAAATGATTAGAACTAATGATGGAGTCAATAAGGATCTCAATTAGGTAAAATTTGACATATGAAACAACATGTAAAATAATATGAAATATTAAAAATTAATAATATTAAAATATGAAAAAATTACCTCAAAAAAGTGATGGCGAACGTGATGCACTTAAAAGATTTTTCAGAGTTGTAAAAAACAGATTATTGGTATGTTTTACAAGAAAATATTTACGTTCACATTCAATCCATTTGTATTTTTTTGTAAAATTTACGAGCAATTTCAGAGCAAAAAACGGTTTCAAATCAATCAATTATTTATTTATTCCCAGTTATTAAGAGTATTAATGTAAAATGTGAACCTTTTGCACAGGAAGCCAGATGAAACAAATTTGTAAAAAAAATTGTGTGATGCTGGCAATATATACACAAATCAACACAAGGTGTTTAGATATTTCTTTAGATTTGCAGTGAAATAACTTTGCTTTTTTAGTCAGTTACCCAGCACTGCACAGTTGGCACAGTGAGCCAAACCCTGGGTTCTTGGGCACTTTTGCTTTATTCTATGCTGCCAGTGATTGCAAATGGACCGCTAGATGCAAGAAATGGCTCTCTTGCACGAAAGAGGCGTAGCTGTAGGCTTCACCCGCATTAGTTTGATGGAGCCTCATCCAGGTCAGAGGACAGATGTCTTTGTGAATCTGGCTTCCAGTCTGCGAGAACACCCTGACTTCATGCATTACCGGATGGGCAGTGAGAGTATGTACAAACACGTCCCTCCTTTGCGATGCCCCTCTGGGGAAACCTTTCATCGTGTGATAGTATCATAAGCAAACATCTGACTACAGAAATGGCTTTAACAATTAAATGGACATTAAGAATTGACCTTATTATTCTCTCGCTCTCACAGCGTGGGCCTGTTCAAAGAGAAGTACAAATGAACTTGCGGCGCTCGAGGGGGTTTGCTAGAAACTGCGACCCCATAAGTATTTAAATGGATGATGTCATGGCGAGGCTCTGAGAATAGCCGGAATCACATTAAAATTGCATTAAAGAACCCAGACGGTTTAGCTGTCTGTTGCCACATAATCGAATACCTAATAGCACTTACACAGACTTTGCCCATGAACACAGGCGGAAATATAAAGTCTCACCCTACAGTCTTCCCATAAAGATATTTTAGGGAAGATTATTTTTTTACATATTTTTTTTTTGCACAGATTAAACCAGCCTGATTGCATTACAGTGTTTGTTATTTGTTTAAGCTCTGAATAATATTAATGGATTGCATATTGTAAAAGTAAAATTTTTACCTAATGTTCCAAACTTTAAATATAGTGGAAAGCCTCTACTTCTGCAACAAAAGAGCTGATAAGAATTATTTTAATTACTGATAATTGAGAAATAGCTAATTCAAATCTTAATTAATAATTTCAAGTCTTTCCATTACATGGACATGCACAATAAAAAGGCACTCTCTGGATTGGTTTTGTTCAAACAATACAGAACAACACAGAGAAGCAGAAAAAGAAAGAAAATGTCTGGATGAGGGAGAGGAGTAGTTGGACCAGGACTGTCTGGTTTGGTTCAGCTACCAAATCAGACATCAAGAGACTAGAGCAGACAGCCAAGACTGCTGAGACGATTACTGGCCCAACCTCCAAGATCTGTACACCTCCAGAGTGAGGAAAATGGCTAAGAAAATCACTTTGGACCCCACACTCTCTCTTCGTACTGTTGCCTTCTGGTCTGCGCAGAGCACTGACCACCAGAACAGCCAGGCACAAGAACAGTATTTTTTCCCGCAGGCTAAATTCAGCCTGAACAATTAAAATATTCATAACTATACATTGACCATCATAACTGACACATTTATACATAGAAAACTGAAAATTATCTATTTGTGAACTGCACACTTGTAAATAACACATACATTCATTTATTCTTTTTTTTTCTCTATATTTCTATATAGTGCATTGTTTAATTTTCTGTTTTTCTTATATTACTGTTATAATTCCGGTGTATGTCCGCACTGTCATGTATGTTTGCACTATGTCTGTACTTTCTTCTGCACTGGAAGCTACTGTCTTCAAGTCAAATTCCTTGTGTATAAACATACTTGGTAGTAAAGCTCTTGCTGACTTTCTGACAAGGGAGAAGGAGAGGTACGGGGCAAAACGCAGTATGTTTTTTTTTTTTTTTTTTCACACAGAAATTTAATTTTGCCAATAAAGCCTTTACTGCAGCAATTCTGTCACTTTTCTTTTACATTTCATAAAGTACTGATGACTCCTTCACTATGCTGTACACATACTGTCTTACAGTAAATGTATCCACACACACACACAAATGTAGTGTTCAGCTGAATTATTATTCAGCTGAGTGAATTATTATTACTATTATTATTTTAAATGAATGTCATATTGTATGTTCTATCCAGGTCGAACCAAAACATGACAAGTAATGCAGTTTTTGTAATTAATTGTTACATATTTAACAGTCTGTGCACTATGATTGACTATATATCCCTGTTGGATAGAAAACTAGTGCAAATGTTTTGACCAAATGACTCTATTTTGAATCGGGCTTGCTATGTTTTGATAGAGTTAGTATATGTAGAAAAGGGTATTCAGCATTTTGAAATGGAGAGTTTGTATATATTTAACAAAATATGGTTTTAGCCAGAAAATTTACTATTTGGCTAATTGTGTGATGTATGTGGGTTGCTGTGTTAAGAGTTTAGAAAAAGTACTTTTAAATATTGGTAAACGCTTGTTAGCAATTGAAAAAACTGTAATACACAAATGATTTATATATATATATATATATATATATATATATTTTAATAAATAATAAATACCACAAATTGAATTAATAATTTAGCCCATTGGCATCTATCTATCTGCTCTGAGCATAAACCTTACTAATTTGTGTTAGAATTAAAACCGAAACAACTAAACAGATCCACTAAATAGGTCCAATTCTCGCTATTAATTAACAATGAACTTTGCCTCACTAAACACCCAATTACTGCTTATTAATAGTTAGTAAGGTAGTTGTTATGTTTAGATATTGGGTAGGATTAGGGATGTAGAATATGGTCATGCAGAATATGTGCTTTATAAGTACTAATAAACAGACAATATGCTAGTAATATGCATGCTAATAAGCAACTAGTTAATAGTGAGAATTGGTCCCTATACTAAAGTGTTACCAGAGACTCTATATATATATATATATATATATAGAGTATATATATCTCTCTAGTGATGTAGAAATGACCATTTCCCATTCCAACCTTGGATCCTAGATCAGTGTATTCAAACAAATAACTGTTATCTGCATTTTTATTATTATTTCTGGAATTATAACTAAGTGGTTTTGGAGCCGTTAGGTCACAAAGTCAGGCAGAATGGCCAGATGTTAAATTGCAATGACACGGCAATTCTGTTTTAACTGGTTGAGCATTATTCAATTAGTCCAGAACAAACAATGAGGTCAAATAAACAGTTTGGATGCCTTTAAGGTAGGCCCTTACATTCATGTGATCCGTATCTGTGCAGTTCTGGTTTAATTAAGCGTATAGTAATTCTGTCTGGCTGACCTTGATTGTGATGTATGACTACACACATCTGCTGACGGTTCTGCTGAATTCTCTCCAGATTATGGCCTCTGTTAAACATTTACACACACATATGGAAGTTTCATGTTGACAAATATGCAAAGCATCTCAACAGTATAAACATTTTCTTTCTGAATATTTTCATGCAAATTATTTGGAGATATCAACATATGTACATATTCTACATAGGTCATATTTTATAAAATAAATTATGTTAATTAAATATGTTTCACTTCATTACACGTGATTTCTGATGGCTGGTCAGAATCATTGAAATACCAAATGCAAAAAAATCAGAGAAACACACATTGTTACATTACCACATCAACAGTGTTGTACTAATGTTTCATATTTATTGAGACTTGACGATCGATAAATTCAGCCAAAGAGTGCAATTGACTTTACTTTCATTAAACCACATCTGGATTTCTTCTAAAAGTAAATTTGCCATTAAAAAGGTCTTTATCAGACAAATTTTCAACATCATTTTCTGATAATTGAGAGATCTGCTATGGCAAGAGTTTCCAAACTTTTTCTCAGCTGAACCCCAATTGACTTAAATTATTTACTTAAAACTCCCTCTACAATTTTGAGTAATGTTAACAATTTCTAAATAAAAATAAATATATTTTACAACATAAATAATTATATTAAATCAAATCAAAATTAAATGTAAATCAAATTATTATTATTATTATTATTATTATTATTATTATTATTATTATTATTATTATTATTATTATTATTATTATTATTTTCAAACTTTTTCTCAACAGAACCCCACCAGACCTAATTATTTACTTAAAATTCCCTCTACAATTTCAAAATCAATCAATCAATCAATCAATCAATCAAATCCTGAGCTATAAATTATGCTGATAAAATTTAGCTGTTCATTAACCTGTTTATTATTATTATAATTATATAGTAAACTTCATGATTTCAAAACTTTTTCTCATCTGGACCCCAAATGACCTAAATTATTTACTTAAAATTACCTCTGAGATTAAGTAATGGTAACCATTAAACAAATAAATAAACAAATGTTACAACAAATAACATATTTATGTAAATGACCATTGACAAAATTAAAGTAACCTGTTAAAATTGCCATTTTTATTTTATTTTATTTTATTGTATTGTAAATTTTAATGTAATTTTTCAATGTATAATTGTGCAATTTAATTTTACCTGAAGTAACGAAGCTGTATTACTATAGAAATAATAATACAAGGTTACGCCAATTCAATTTCTAACCAGTCTTCAGAGGATTCACAAAGATTTATATGTCTCAAAGTTGTGCATAGGTTTTAGATGTTGCCAATGTATAATACCATTCATTCAGTGTCTATCCAAACATTTAAAAATACACTTCACTTACAAATTTGAATGAAATCATATTGTTCAGCATACAAAATTAATTTGTAATGTGTGAACTTTTATGAGGCATACAATATTATAGCATTTCCCTTCATCTAATTGACTTTACAGTGTAATGGACAAGGTAATCTGAAGGTAATTTCACTCTTCTCAAGGTCAGTTTTTCTTGTTTAGTCACACACTGCAAGTCTGACATGAAACGATCGTAAAAAGACACTATCTCTGTTCCATGTCGCTATCCTTTACTAACTGGATTTGCAATGCAGCTGCGATAGAAAGTGTATCCTCACGAGTCCAGAGGAAGATAATATAATCCCCCCACTTTGTTTCTGGGGCTCGGGTTCATGGGAAGAGGGTAGTGCCAGAGTGGAACTGGCCCTGAGACAAGACTCCCCTCCGCTTGGCTGCTTTATTCCTCTAACTTCACATAGCACACCTGAATACACAGATTTATACTTGAATGCTCATGCTGAATCTGGAATATTCCACTCAATGCATACTGACATCATTACAGCTGTTCTGCATTTTGAAAGAGGTGAACAGGTCTTCAAACACTCAGAGGACTCTGATCTCCACTTGATCTGTTCGTTTCTCAGTGTGCTGGGTTCATTTTCTCTCTCTGGCTCTTTGGCTCTGTTCCAAAAAGTGAGCTGCCTTGCTGTCTACTGCCTACATAGGTAGCAGCGTAACTGAAGTGGAACCCTATAAGTAACTGTTTTGGAATGCTCTGCATATGTAGCAACTCTGTGCGTCATTCACCTCAGATGATGCCTACCCTCAGACAACATACAGAACTACCAAATTTCGCCATAACTTAAATATATTAAGTTTCTACAATATATAAATATATTGTAGAAACTTAATTTCCTGTAAAGCTGCTTTGCAACGATTTGTATTGTGAAAAGCGCTATACAAATAAACTTGAATTGAATTCAAACAATGCTCTTCATGCAATGTGCACGGAACTTGATTTCAATAGAGTCTGGTCCTTAAAGTCTCTTCAAAAATAAAAAATAAATAAATAAATAAAAATTGAAACTGGAGCTTTTGTGGCTTTTAGTCCATGCATGTTAATCAGTGATATGCTAGTGTACTCCTAAATGCTGGAAAAAAATCCCCTTTAGCAAATATGCATTTCAAAATTTGAGTCTTTCTCTGTACATTTTATAAATGGAGCAAGAATAATGAATTGATTGTGGTGTTGCATTACGCAAAAATTTTGTCCATTCAAATACACCTAGAAGAAGAATGCAGCATCAAATCATGGTTCGCAATTGACCTATCGGTAAGCCCCACCCCCTTAGTTACTGTTGCTCCCTCGGACAAACAAACGGAGTTGCTCACTGTCTTTCAATGACAGCTGCAGTGTGAAAACATTGTCCCACGATGTTTTTGCACAATTTTGGACACAGAAGGCCACCAAACAGGAATTAAATATTCCATGGAGGGATTTATAAAATATTTAAAAATAAATACGGTGGGTAACTCGAAGCGAGGGTTTACAGATCACAATGCAAGCGGGAGAAGTCTCATATTACGGTCGGTCATCACGATCGCGGATGACAACATGCAGGATCAACACTGTTCATGTATCGCAGGGTATGATTAAAATATTAAAGTACATTTAACCAGTTTAATATGGAGAGGCACTGACAATTAGACCTTCGTTTATGTGTTTTTGACCTACACTGTACAAGACGCGAAAACAGTCCTCTGTTTAGGTTTGTATGTTAGCATGGACTCACTAACTTTAACGTTACCTAGTTTTAGCCAGAGATACCTTGCTAAAGCACAAGATAACATTAACGTTCTGCTTGAGCAGATGAAAATGGTAACTTAATGAGTGTATGACAACCAGAAAATGAACGTTTTTGTCTTCATTTGTATTGGGGTTGAATACTTAGGGACATTTTGCTCTGTTTTGTTTGGATTCAGGAAATGTAATAAAATAAATTATATTGCCCATCCTCTCAGGATACCTGGAATCAGTGTTACAAGTACCCCAGGCACATCGTTTTTCCATTTTGGAAAAATTAGACTGACTGTAGCATAAACCCCATAAAACCGATGCGAGCTTCGGATCTTCCAATGTTTCTCTATGGCGCTGAAACCTAAAGATGTCCGAGTTCCGCTTCACGTGCAACTGATACTCGACTGCCATTGGCTAGTCTGCGTTTGAGGGGAGGGGCTTACCTATAGGTCAGTTGTGGCTTAAAAGGGAACACATCAACACTGGAAAGAAAATGTCACTTGGCATTTCATAAGTTTTTAAAGGAACAGTTGACCCAAAAATGAAAATGTACTTACGCTCAGGTCATCCGAGATGTAGATGAGTATTTCTTCATTGCAACAGATTTGGAGAAATGTAGCATTACATCACTTGCTCGTCAATGGATCCTTTGCAGTGAATGGGTGCCATCAGAATGAGAGTCCAAACAGCTGATAAAAACATCACAATAATCCACAAGTAATCCACACCACTCCAGTCCATTAGTTAACATCTTGTAAAGTGAAAAGTTTCATCTTTGTAAGAAACAAATCCATTATTAAGATGTTTTTACTTTCAGACCATTGCTTCTGGTTAAAATATGAGCCCCCTATCCATAATATTGCTTTCTCCAGTGAAAAACTAATCTTAACAAGACGTTAACTGATGGACTGGAGTCATGGATTACTTGTGGATTATTGTGACGTTTTTATCAGCTGTTTGGACTCTCATTCTGACGGCACCCATTCACTGCAGAGGATCCATTGATGAGCAAGTGATGTAAAACGCTAAATTTCTCCAAATCTGTTCTGATGAACAAACAAACCTATCTAAATCTTGGATGGCCTAAAATTCTGAGTATATTTTCAGCAAATTTTCTACTTATCTTTTCAGAACAATTACACTCTTCTCCTTAAAGAACAATTAAAAGAACCTTTTTTAAGTGTGAAGAACATTTTAATAATCTAAATAATCTTTTTTCCACTATAAAGAACCCTTTGTGCAATTAAAAAGTTCCATGGAGTTCTTTATGTAATCATACATACCTTTTTTTAAGAGTTATTTCACTGGCGGCTATTTTCTATTTAGGCAACAGACAAAAACATATAGCTCATATAAGCTGGGAACTGAAACTAAAATTGCTAAAACTGTTTGTCAAAATTACAATCTGGCAACAATGGCATCAACATATTAGGATATTTAGCTTACACAAAAAGCCACACAAAAACTGTATTTTTCATTACCTATTTTTCATTATCTATTTGTCCACCATATTACACTGAATGGTGTCTATGGGGTCTATGAGGCAGCTCACAAGACATTGGAATAGAGCCATCCTCTCCTCCTTTTTTATTTTTCACAGTTGCAAAGCTAATAGAGAACAGCCCAAAGCAGAAAGCCACAGTTCATTAGTGGCCGCAACTCAGGACCACCAGATTTGAGTTAGTCTGTTTCACAGTGCATAACAGACTGAGGAATGGAGAAAAAAGCAAGGACTTCTGGATCCCTTTAGGATGTGTGCAAATGGAATCATTGTGTGTGGGTCAGACTTTAAAGGGTGGTTTTAATGCACTGGCATCTGAAGAGCATCATTCCCTATCATACCTCATAACTATTACAACATCAGAAAAATCCAATCATAACTATGTCATTCATCTCACTCCACTGTACATCTCGTAATGCTAGATCACAAACTGAATTTTGGAGGTGGCAGAACTCTAAAGTCTGGCAGGATACTCATGCCCTTAAAAAGATGACACACCCACAGAAAAACTTTTGTGGTAGTGCTCTATGGGCACAAAGGCGAAAATAAAAATTAGAAAATCCACTGTCAGAATTTGTAACTCTTGTGTTGTCCTCTGTCATGTATGCTTTCCAATTGAAGGTTCATGAGATGTACCTTTCAGCTATTTCAGAGAACTGCTTTATCATTGGTTGATCTATATTTCTCAGATCAGAAATTAAATTCTCAAAACTACTTGTTCAACCTTCATATCATCTAGTCACTTGTGCACATCATAAAAAGTTTCTCATTCTTTTGAACAAGTTGTGATTGCTTTGGTACATTCATGCAACTGATTATGCACATTTGCCTGCGGTTTCCTAATAATATTTTCAATTGAAGGATTATAGGAGCAGCAGTCTGTGTTCATTTAAAGCGTGTGATCAGCAGGGCTGTTGTTAGGCTCGAGGTAGCAGGGCCTCCATGCTGGACGACGGTTCCACAGCATTGCACTTTGGAATTTATGGGCCTGAAAATAACTGTTCTACTGAGCAGACATACAGTTTCCCAGGTCAATTACTAACCATGACCATCCATAACTTACTTATGACTTGTTTTCGTTTGTCACAATAGGATCATGTACAAAATATGTATACTGATAAAATACCAAAAATGTTGTATTAGTGGTCGACTAACAAATATTTATTGGCCTATAGAAATATTGATATCTATAGAGCAGAAACTAAAATTGCTAAATACTTCCACTAAAAAAATATACAAAAACAGAAAAAGAGCAAGGTCATTGTTTGATTTCGAAATAGACCTTTTATTTTGCTTTGATTGCTTCTGTAAATTTTCAAATCTCAGTCTAAACTAAATATCAGATGGGCTGATGGATCTATCAGTACTCTGTATAAACACTATAAATAACATTTGGCAACTACCGTGCAAGATACATTCAATTGCCCAGAGACTCTGACAACACTGAATACTCGGAATCATCTGTGGCATAGAGATTGTGATTTTTAACAGCTAAAAGACTTGAGTAACACAGAGCATACATCAGTATGAGACGTTATGACAGGAACCTCACTGCTACATTACACAGGTGTTATGTTTTTCCATAAGTGAGCACAATGTCCCTAGTGAAATAATGCAATTGAACAATGCCATGAAACTTGAGATGCCTTTGCTTACCAGTCGCTGTGGTAACAGAGGAAGCAATCTTTCGAACAGCCGATTCGTTTGACAAATGTGACTTCTCCCAGGAATACTGTATGCAATTTACGTAGATGATTGTCACTCTTATCAGAGTAACTGTGTTAACCTGGAACAATTGAAAAATAAAGCCCTTTAGTTCCTATTATTACATCTGACGCTTACGTCACATTGTAAATTCTACCCCACAATGATTTTAGATTACTTAAAGGTCAAATGTGTCACTTCAGCAAAACTAGAAGAACCAAACACTCCAACCCATCAAAATCGCCACGTAAAGCAAACAATGTGATTAAGCAGTTATGGGATCTCCAGTGTCAGCCACAAACCATTTAATTGGCTTCTGTAAAACATCATTCTATAAGCATGTAGAACTTCTGGTCCCTCGAGCTGGTTGGCAATGAAACTGACCATATGTTCAGAGTCAATATAATGCCTTCAACAACAATGCTGTAGCCTCTCAATTGTCACACGCTGATTTAGAAGTGCTCAATTACTGAGTGTGTACTATATACTACATTAAAAACATAAATAAAAAAAAATAAAAATAAAAAAATCAAGATCACAAGAAAATTATGATCACAACAAACCAAAAGCAAAATCAAAAAATAAAATAAAACAAAAAATCTGATCTTCTTTCTGTCAATTATTTTATAAAATTACCAACAAGTTTAATTTGGACAAAGACATGAAGAACCAAGTACACTGGGAGAAACATATTGCAACTGGGACAAACATATTGGGGGGGTGAGAAAAATACATTTTTGCTATTTCCTGTATCTCATATGCAGTAATTCAATCAATCAATCAATCAATCAATCAATCAATCAATCAATCAGTCAGTCAGTCAATCAATAATAATAACCTGTACAGTATATGTTAATTTCTAGAACAATGGATGGATTAATGGAAGGAAGGAAGAAAGAGTTGAAAAAACACGGCCAATGCCTTATTTGGCACAATTGTACTGGTATTTGATTAGCTAATTTGTCCTATTGGAATCCTTTAGCAAACAGAGCCCTTAACATAATTTCATTAATCTGGGCTTTATCGCCGCATATGTTATTGAAGAGAAGCTGCTCTCAGTGGTGAGTCATAGTTTACAAAGTGGAATTCTGGCTGTGTTCCAGTCCTTCTTGTGAAACTAGTGTACTGGGTTCTAGTGTGAGTGGTGAGCTCAGTGCCAGCTCTATTGTTCTGTAGAGAGGAAGGATGAGGGTAATGTTGTCCATAGCCCCGATTCCACACAAAAGAACTGGCTTCTTTCTCAGGCCCACAGACATGGGCTCCTGGTAGGATATCTTTCAGGGTGAAATGAAGGTGGCTTTGCTTTAGACGTCTTGTGCCTTGTCTTTAGATCTTAAGAAATGTAAAACATCACTGCAGTCTTTGGGCCAAGTGTGTCTACATATAGTGAGAGAGTCAACTGGTAAAAGCGAAAATTCTGATTAATCAGATGAAATTCTGATTGGATAAGCTGAATTAGAAGCTGTTTCAAAGCACTAATATATAAACCTGTGATTGCATGTTCTGTTAAGGCAACAAGTTATGTTGCTTAGCAACCATTATATAAACTATACTATATGGCAAAATAATTGCTTATTCAGACTGACAGTGTTAATAGAGGTAAATATTTATTAAACATTCTTGTTTATCGTAATACTTGAAGACATGTCTAAGAACACACTTATCCAAAAATATCTAATAAAACAAGATAAAGCTACTTGTTTTCATAAAATATCTCTTGAATTACGATTTTTACTTAATCCAAAAGCATTTTATTCTTTTTTTTTTAAATCATAAACCTTTATTCAACCACAGAATATAAAATAGAAATATAAGAACAGTCTAGATATCAAAAGAAATGTAATACAAGAATTGTGAGACATAAACTTACAGTTGGAAGATATAAACTCTTCCCAATTCTGAGCTTGTATCTTGGAATTATGATTTTTTTTTTTCTCAAAATTCTGAGTTTACATTTCAGAATTGCAAGAAAAAAGGGTAACACTTTAGATTACAACCCACAAAGAACTACGTAAGTATACTGAATTTACAGTGTACGTTTCTGTAATTATAGTGTACCTATAAAGAACGTACGTGTAGGTATAAGGGAACAATGTGTTATGTTTGGGTAATAAGGGGGTAACAACCTGTAAAATTACAAATCATTTTATACTGTAAGTATTTTGAAGCTAAGGGGTACCTATTCTAATATTACGTGGTATGGCCTAAACAATAATCTTATGTTTGGGAGTGATTTAGAAAGACGATTCTTTTAATAATTTTATACTGGTATTTTATTATAGGTCTAGGTATTTTTAACCATTCTATTATTAAAGGAAACATGATGGAGGTTACTGAACAACAAAACTAGACATCTAGTGAAGTGAGTTAATGAGTTTCAGCTATGATTTATAATTCACAAGTCAGCTTACCTTATGAAAGTTTATTCATCGATCTCAGCAACTTCACATCAGCAACTTGCCAACACCACTATCTCCAAATAACATGATACAACATTTATATTTCAGTGGATTTATACTGTGATGTTTTTATAGCAAAAAAAAAAATAAATAAAAAAAAAAAAGAGGGTTTAATTTAGTCATCAAACAATTAAAACTAGTTACTAGTTATTAAAACTAGATACAGGGTAAATACAACATTTGCGGGCTGTAAATTAAAGTGGTGTTTTGTTACCTCCTTGTTCCATGTAGTTACACAGTAAATGCAACATTTGCGGGCTGTAAATTAAAGTGGTGCTTGTTCCCCCCTTATTCCATGTAGTTACAGGGTAAGTGGCTACAACAAATTGCTCTAAAACTATTGTTTATACAGTACGTCATACATTAAAGGCCTATATCGGGTAATATAGCAATAAACATGGTGACTGTTTTATTTAATTCAAATATTGTTTGAAATTTGTGTTTTTAAATTAAAATCACACACAATATTACAACAGTAACAACACAGGCAACAGACAATAAAAGGTAAAAATTTATTACATCAGTTCAGAAAAAAGCAAAGCAAGTCCATACTTATACAGTTAAACCAAATTATTTTGAAAAGCTTGTTTAAGAAGAAATTTAAGATTTTGTTCAATTTGTTCATGTTTTTCACCCACTGACGAAGTTAAACTATTATGTCCAAACCATCACGCCAATAAACACACAGTAATATACACTGAAAGTCAAGAGTAAACTGTGTATTATAGCGAACTGACAGGATTTTACCGTCTTTGATTTTACCATTGTGATCCACGTCCTCAAGCACCACTTTGACTACTTCAGTTCCCGGTTTCAATCGCCGCTCAATGTTGTGAGAACATACTCGGACAAAACCCTCCAGTTTTAAAGGAACACATTCCAGTCAGTTTCAAAAATGTCTCTCCTCTTCGCTTCGATTAGTTTTCTTGTATTTTCAACACATATTCCTGTCATGAGCACCGCAAACACGGACAGACTCTTCTCAAGCCCCATTCCAGCTGTTTCCAGTTCCCGATCAGCACATTCACTGGTCCAGTTTTAAACAAACACACTCCAGACAGTTTCAAAGTTGTCCCTTGTCTGTGCTTCGATTATTTTTTTTGTCCTATTTTCCACGTTTCCATCTTAAGCACTGCATACACGGATTTCATCGCACACAAAACCCGTCCACCCTTAGTTACTGTTGCCATGAACGACAAACAATGCCGCTTTCTCACTACAAATCATGTTCTCACGCAGTGAAAAATACATCGCAGAGCAAATAGGAAACCCAACGCACTGACAGAGAAAACAGAGCAGGTTACTTCTGATATGAAACAAGGTCTCAGGACTCTCAGCTTTTAAATTGTGTCATTTTTAAAGAAATTAAAACAATAAATACCATTTTTTGGCTCTTCAATGTGTCGTGACAGATCACTGTATTGCCTCAGTTCAAACACGTGAACCGATCGTCTTTTCATATTTACTTAAAATATGCAATGAACATGAATAAACATCAGAAAGTGTTTTATTTAAACCACGGAACACATCATTTTTCAAATTTAAGTCCACCAAAGTTAATCTACTCCCCTGTCTGATTTGTGGTTAAGGCTGGAAGGGATACAGCTGCAGCTACTGGGCATGCATATTGGTATTTACATATTTTCCAAGCAAACAATATAACGTGAAACATAAAAATTGTTTTAAAAATGTACTTAGCGCCATAGTTTCATCACTTTAGAGTGTCGCAGTGACCGTCTTTTTGCAGTAAAGGACCTGTCATAGTTTAATGAGTGGGAAGATGACATGAAGTGACGCGAGGTTAGCTGCGTTGAAAACAGATGAGCGCACATGTGCATATACAGCTCCCATTCGGGTGAAGTTCACAGGATTTTGTCCACAGAATGATAAGAGCACACGTTTTAACATATTATTTTATTATTTAACACTCAGTATTTAACTTAAGCTCTGCAAGCCATGCATACAGCGCCAGACATGGCAGATTTTCTCGTATGCAAAACAAGTACTTTAAAGGAATACCTCAGCTTTTTACTGTTACCGTGGCAGCCAACAACAGCACAGCTTTACCCTCCGCACATTTTTATATTTAGTTATATTGAAAAAGTTTAAATTCAATCAATCTTTTTTACCCCATTTTATCATGGATTTCTGTGGGGACCGCCCGTAGCTGTCGGGCAAGATGGCCGATAGCAGCGGCGGCACATAATATCCGCGTTCTGATTGGTCAGATCACCTGTCAATCAAGCTCTTTGTGAACGGTCAATTGCTACTCAAAACTAGCCCAATCGTGTTTCGAGGGGGGTTTCCCAGTAAAAATTCCCCGGGAAAAACCGCGGACTTGGCAACACTGTTCCTCACCCAGCACTGTTCTGTTACTTATTACCAGTTTTGCCAATTTAGCAATTTTGTTGCTAGATTTAGCAACTTTTCAGATTACCCTAGCAACTTTTTTCCAAAAGCACCTAGCAGCAAATTTAGCTATTTTTAAAAATAAAAAACTTTTAGCAACTTTTGAAAATTGACTTAGATGATAAATAAGGCATGCATTTTTCCTCTTAACCAAGCAGTTACTAAGCAGTGCCTAGCAGTACACACACACATCACATGTGAATCAAGTTGCTAGTTGCACTTGTTAAATAATAATTGTTCATTTATGAAACACCTTAGTTTTTAGTTTGTTCCTATAAGTGTTAATCAGGTACACTGCTGATCTTATATATATAAAAAAAAATCTATCTATCTATCTCTGTCTGTCTGTCTACATATCTATCTATCTATCTATCTATCTATCTATCTATCTATATAAATCCATTGTGTTATTTAAAATATGCTGGTGAAAAATTAATACAGAAAATTCCTTCATATTAACATATGAAGTACACTGTGCCCTTTTTTATGGACTTTCCTTAGAGTGTAGCATTTAACTTACTACCAATTCATTGCTTAAAACTGTAATTGTTAATCTTGTGTAGTTTTACTAGTTATTTGGAGAACACATAAAATGTAATTGTTCAAAAATGTGTAACTTTTCAATAATCCAATGTTGTATTTAAAATATAATAAAAAAATGTGTTCATATTGCTTTTACAAATAATAAATATTAAATGTTTAGTTTTTAGAAACAAATCTAAATGAACATATTTCAAATAATATTCTTTGCCGAGATTTGAGTAATTTCAATGTGTATTCTATGCAATGACACAGTTTTGCATCATGGTTACATAATGACATCATCATCCAATGACGTCACAACATCATTTAGCAACTTTTAGCAACAAATCGACCTGCCTTTAGCAACTTTTCCTGAAAATTAGTTGGCAACACTGCTTATTACTGATATCAGCCCAAATTGGGTAAAATCAAGTCAGCTTCCTAACCCAACAGTCTCAACTAAGCGTTTGGATTGAAACAATAACTGAGCATGTTTAAAAAGTATGCCTACACGGTGTATGTTTTTGCTAAATCACTTGCAAATATTTGATTGTTGTATAGCCTACATACCACATAATATTAGAATAGGTACCCCTTAAGTTTCAAAATACTTACAGCAGTGGTTCCCAACCACGTTCCTGGAGGCCCCCCAACACTGCACATTTTGCATCTCTCCTTTGTCCTTTGTCCCATTTCAGGTCTTTGAGTCTCTACTAATAAGCTGATGATCTAAATCAGGTGTGTTTGATTAAGGAGACATGGAAAGCATGCAATGTTGGGGGGACTCCAGGAATGTGGTTGGGAACCACTGACTTACACTATAGGTACACTATAATTACAAAAAGTTACACTGTAAATTCTGTTTACTTACGCAGTACGTTGCGGGTTGTAATCCAATGTGTTACTGAAAAAAAGAATCAGAATTGTGAAATTAAAAGTTGCAATTAGAAATTTCATCATTTTTTATTGAAAATGGGCTTCTATAATTTAGTGACATTTATGAGAAAAGAAAAGAAAAGAAAAGAAAAGAAAAGCACTTTGCCAGAGGTATAAGATAAAAGTAAATAAAAACATTTTCTGAACATGTTTAAAGTAATAGTGTAGTTGCAGTATAAGAAATGTGTGACCAGTATATAATGAGAAAGCCTATTGTTTAAAAAAGAAATAAAAAGTGGCTGCTAAGTAACATCCACTCCGGACAAACTTGCACTCATTCAGTGTCAGTGTGTCTATCAGAAAGACTGATGGCAGAGAGGGTGATGAAAGAAACAGCTCTGGGCCAAGAGTCTCTGTGGAGATCAGCATATACAGTACTTTGACAGATGGCCTCCGCTCCACCAGCCTGATATGTAAATATCATAAAAACACAAGTGTTTTTGGCCATGGAATGGGCCATATGACTGTATACCAGTGTGTGCGTGTACACACACATACACTCACACTGGTACATATTGTCATATGGCCCATCATATATATATAGGACTCATGTAATTTAATTCATATAAAAACTATTTTCTTCAGAAATTCACTCTCCAGCAAAAATACTGGTATTTTAATATGTACAGTCACTGTGAATAATCACAACTGAAGTTATCGCTCACCAGAGATGTGATAGTGATAGATGGTCAATAGCCCCTTTGAGAGATGAGGTATCGTTCTGTGACAGCTTCACTGATGAGGAACTACGTTCACTGACACCAGGAGTTTTCCACCTGAGACTCAGTATAAACTCACCAGTGGGAGTCTGGAAATGTGATTGTCACTGCAGTTAATAATAGCTGCTCAGTGAAAAGAAGCCATCTTCTCTGCACAGACCTCATAAAGGAAAGAGAGAAGGTGAAAGGTAGGATTACTAGCTGAAAATGATGACTGGATCAAGCCATATCCCTGTCTTTGTACCTCATTATCCTGGAAATAAGTGCTGAATCCAGTCAGAGACAAAATAAACACGATGTGATAGACTACTTGTAGAGAAATGAATAGGAGAAAGTGTCAGATTCAATATGGCAGCCATAACAATAGAAGAGCTATATTGAAAGAAGTCTCTTATGCTCACAAAGGCTGCATTTATTTAGTGCAGAAAATAAAAATATTAAGCAGAAAAACCTGTTTTAAGCACCATATTCGGAACATTGGTTGTTTGGTGCCAAAGAGTCCAACCAAATCAACAAAAAAGAGTGTAAACATTGTCTGGGTGTTTCAATAAATGAAAAATTAGCTGCACTGGTTTAGAAATGTATACTTTTATTTGTGTAAATTCGCTAGTAGAAATAGATGAGTGGAGGTGGTCATCAGAGTGGCATTAGATGTTAGATGAAGTGTATGCGCCTCCAGCATTACGGCCTGCATGTTCCTACATTACTGCCATGTTTAAGACGAACTTGACTACTGCTTAGCAACAACGTTTTAAAAACAAACAGACTAAATGGAAATGATCCCAAAACCTGTTATCAAGCCCCAGTTTTCACACACTTAAAGCCCATTCTGCTTGGCCCCATCACTCGCCACGTCCTCCTGAGTGCTGAGAGCTTTCAGTCTCAGCTTTCCAAAACACCTTGTCCACAGACAGACAGACAGGACTCAGACCAACCAATCAGCACAACCGCAAGACATGAGGGTATGATCGACCAAGTGTACTTGAACCTCAGGGGGTATTTAAGAGCAGCACTGGGAAAGATTTCAGATTTGATTGGTTAATGCTATAAAATAAATGCTTAATTAATGTGTGTGTGTTCTTCATTTGTTTAAATAATAATAGCAATGACAGGGCAAGGCTAAATGGCAGCCAATATAATATGACATTTCCGCATTGATGTCGAAAAAGGGGTGCAAATAACGTTGGGAAACACTGGAAAAATTTAGTCACTGAGATTTACTGGAATTTGTCTTCCTGCCCTTTAACTAAATGGCATTAGGAAGGATTTGAGAAAGCAAATGAGTCAGTTTTGGTATGCAGAACCTTTTAAAACTCTGTTTTAAATAAATACATAAAACAAAAAAGACTTTTCAAAATACGCTCTGGCCAATCTCAGGCACTTACATTTAATTATAACCTATTTACATGATAGCAAGAAAATTAACAAAATGGAAAAAGTTAGTCATTGCTCAGTGAGTGATTGACAAACTGAAATTCATTTCACATCTATTTAAATGTTGATTTCCGTAATGCTATCAATCAAGTTTGAATGTTTCAAAGTCAAATAAACTAACTAATATACCAAAACATCACAGAATTCATCAAATCTATTGCTAATATGAGCTGTAAGCATTCCCATTTATCTCAATTTCAGTTATCTGGATATGGCAGAGGTACAGTATGTTATTTGAAATGTGCAATCTTTGCACAGAGAACAAAGAAACCTTTGGATCTATCAAAATATACTGAAATATATCAAAATAACAGTTCCCAAATTCTTTAGGGACTATTTCATGCTTCACAAAAGGATAACATCTATGTCAATATGTTGTATACATAAAAATATGGTATTTCAAAATAACTGGGACATGTTTCCTAGTCATCTCAATGGTGATAAGTGTCCCAATTATCTGAACATATTTTGTCAGAATTCATGAGTAATTTTGAATGCTCGGCAATGCAGAAAAATGATTTTTAAACCAAAAGGTGTAGTTACAGCATCTACCAGCAGGGGCTAACAGGGTCAAGTTGACCTACAAAACTTTGGCCACTTGGTTTGTCCTAATTGCTAATCCGTGACTGGCGAGCAAAGTTTCTTAACACGGAATAGGAAAACTTGATGTGTCAATGTGGGTGGTCAAGAGTTCAACTTTTATCTGTCTGATGTTGCCAAAGCACAAAGCAAAATATTGTGCAAAAAAAAAAAAAGTTCTTTTTGGACTCTAAAGACATTTTGAGTTCTGAAAGTCGTGACCCCTTTATACGATGCAGTCGTACTGAGTGCAACCTGCTCCTCAAATAACTATGTTAAAAGGTTAAAGAGGCTGTATTAAAGAAATACTATCGGATGGACACTATTCCGTCCTGTGGGCCCTTAAAGTTGATGTGCAAGAGCGTTGCAGCGCCACCAGGGATGCGAAAATCTCTCCGCTGGCCCTTGTAAATGCCTGGGGCAGGAGATGGGAAGTGAGAAATGTCAGAATAGCCTCAGAGAGAAAGTGCAGGTCCTTTTGCAAATGGCGTAACCTTCTGCTGAGCAGAAGGGAAAGCACTTTTCTTCACCTCACCATCAGCTTTGGAATCCTGCTCTTTTCCAGATGGCCTAGCAGACAGCACGAAGTCTGCTTCCGCCAGCACCTCCAGCTGTCCGCCTCTGTTGTGGGGGGAACAGGAATCACGCAGTTGCTCATAGGAGACTAATCCATAGCTTGACGGAACACTCCGTCCATTCCCCAACAAACAACTTAATTGTTTTATTATGAATGGAAGAGGGTCCCATGTCACTCTAGATCTCTCAGTCGTCAGGGTGTTGATGTGGAACATTGTCAGCTAGGGCCATGCGGGGATGGGGACTACACGCTCCGTCCAAATGAGTTTGAGGTCCATTCAAAGGTTTCCAGGAGTCAAGGGTTCCACTCAGACACGGCATACGTTCTTTCCCATATATATGAATTTAAACCTTTCAACTTCTTTGGCTGGAAAATGAAGAAAAAGAAAATAACAAGCTCCACATAACCAACCACATTAATATGCGATCCAGACAAAAGAATGCAAGCTCAATTTATTATCTTGCACAGTTTTAATTCATCGACTCGTAGGAATTTGCACAAAACATGCAAATGAAAAGGATTTGGCTCAGTGTGAGTGCTCTCGTTTTGAACACACTGCGGTCGCAACTTAATTTCCTGAGGGGTGCAAAAAAAGACATTGTAATTTCTGAGCTGTCACGAGCACTCGAGAATCTAAATGGGGCACTTCGCTTATTATTGCATGTTCTCTTTTTTTTTTTAATCTGTTATACATGCAAACTCACAGTGCCTCATGACAAGTTCAAGCATTTCATAAACACAATGGAGCCCAATTACAAAGAGGGGTGAGGTGCAGCTGGGGTCTGAGAGCGGTGACCCTATGTGTTCGGTGCCGTGGAAGAAATCCGCTCAATGCTACCCAAAACAGTTGAGGTCTGCTGCTTTGTGTCTGTAAAATATTTCTTCCATTTAGTATGATCCATGATTGCTTTTAATATAAAATCATTACATTTATGCATGATTGATGCTCGAGAAATGCTTTTTTTTCCAAATGCCCAAAGTGCCTAAAGTGTACATGCAATGTTTATTAAGTACACTTTTCTTGACCCATCCACACCCTAGCCACAATGAAAGCATGCAAACTGCATTCAGAATTAAATTAAATATAATTAAATGTAAGCCCACATATGTATAAATCTTCAATTGCTCTCAAATATTATTCTTGATCTTGTTTGCATCACAGTCAGTCATATGACGCACAAAACCAATGGCGTTTGATATCAATGTCTCCAAAGGGACCATTTTTTAAATTGATTGCAACTGTTGAACGTTTTTTGAGAGTAATGGCTTATGAGAAAAAAAATAATAAATTAAAAAATATATATATATTTATATATAATTGAACAAGTTATATTTCCTCTCACAAAGTCATTGTACAACTTCAGAAGACAAGAATAACGCATAGCTCTGGAGTGGTATGGAATAATTGTATGGTGATTTAAATTAATCTACCTTCATTGTATGGAAAAGTTAATACAGTATAAGGACATTTTGCCTAAAATCTAAATTTTTTAAAGGTAAATAAAATGACATGCAATTTTTTTTTTTTTTTTTTTCCTTCAGTTTGATACTCTAGTGTATCTGTAAAAGATTTTGAAATGGTCATGACAGATGTCACAACCTTGTCTTGGCTTAACTTCATAGCAGTTGGCTGCCACCTGGCATTTTTTGTCTCTGATTTGCATAACTTTAGCATTTCCCAACTTTTTGACATTCTCACCACTTGCTCCGCTATCAATCCCATAAACCCTCATGCAAGTCTACCACTCAGCTACCTTAGACAATAATGGACACAGCTGCTCATGCATCACTTTGCATCTTTGCACAAGTAGGGTAAGATAACAGAAATTAGAGAAATCTCCTTATCAGTTCTACAAGAAAGAGCATGACATAATTAAATGCAGGGTTTCAGAGTTCAAGGACATCTGATGAGCTCTGTATGACACATGGTGATAGTAGGATGGGTCACATGCCAATTGTTATAAAATACGCACTGTCAAACAAGTTGCCTCCATGTACAGCTACCAGGATCTCGTCTGCATGTGTTTCCAATCAAACCTTCTAAAGGAATTCATCATTGTATATTTACCACATTTAAATGTGAAGATTTCAGACCATTCAGTATCTCAAATACAGCAATAAGTATGTGCCTGTCATGGTAATTACACTAAAGCATCCTTTTCTGGGGTTAAGAGTGCACCATCTAATTTCGGTCCCTGGAACGTGATTCTGAGTGATGGCAGTAGGCTGGATTGTGAGCCAAGCATCTTAAAGACAAGCTCAATCCTTCCATCCAGTAAATGGGCAAAGGTCCCAGCCAAAACAGCTGCTGTTGGATGCCTCATTTGGAGGTTAAATAATTGGCTCCAGGTGTTCAGCCTCTATGTGAAATCCAAATCTTTTAACAGTCCACATTATTCATGAGAATTACACTTCAAAAACCACACTTACATTGGCGAATAAAGCTGATTCTGATTCTTACATCTTATCTCGGGGTCAGGGAAATGAAAAATTGAAGTGTCACTG
The DNA here is from genome assembly GCA_039654775.1 of Spinibarbus caldwelli. Classification (NCBI taxonomy): domain Eukaryota; kingdom Metazoa; phylum Chordata; class Actinopteri; order Cypriniformes; family Cyprinidae; genus Spinibarbus; species Spinibarbus caldwelli. Next base: position 6,171,617 of record CM077232.1, read on the forward strand.
TAAAGACAACAGTCTTATCGTGTCAAACAAAGTGTGAGTGAGAATAAGACAGGTACTATGTGTTTTCCAGTGCTAATTTGAAACTGTATTTATTCATCATTTATAGCAGTTAAAGAAGCCAAGCTGTTTCTTTGAGTTATGTACAGTACAAAAATTAGCTAACTAATATTAAAGCTATTTAAAGGAGGTATTTAAATATTTTTTAATGTACAACTATCCTAATCACAACTTCAAAACATAATTTATCTGGCACAAAAAAACAATGAAAATTTTAAATAGGGTAATAAAATTTGATTTAAACAGATGCATTTGAAGTAATTAAAAAAAAAAGATTCTGCGCAAGAATCAGTGAATCGTTATAATTTTTCTCACCATTTCAACAAATCAATACACATTTCTCAGCTACATAAAAGGAAAAAAAACAAAGTGTTTGGTTATCATCTCTGCTCGCTAGGCTGCAAATCTGTGTACGCAATAGCATTTCTGTTTTGTCACGCTACACTGCTACTTGTTGAATAGCGTAGCTTGTTACTGGAAAATGTACACTTTGCTACTGTCATGCTACTGAAAAAACACAGCTTAAACTGTTTTGCTGGTCTTCCAGCTGGGGCAAGCTGCTGTTTAGCTAGTCGACCAGCTGGACTTGACAGCTGAAAAGTCACTAAAACCCTTCTAAAACCAGCCCAACTGGAAGACCATCTAACTAGCTTAGCTTAAGTTGCATTATGCATGAAACACATCTTCTAAAACAATCATGCCAGTTAAGTACTTGAACTCTCTGTGCCGTGCAAGTGTGTGCCAGTATGAGCGTTCGTTGCATTGGCTGCGTGTGTAGAGGTTTTTGGGTGTTAAAGTGTGTTGTGCAGGTCTCTCTGGATGTGAAGACAGGTTAAGCACTTTCGAGGGCTCAGGGCATAAAGGGGGTTGGACAGGTTAATGAGAAAAGTTCAACAAAAGTCCAACCTCAAAGATGGGATCATCAGCGAGCGCACAGAAGAACCCAGAATTCACAAAGAGCACGGAGAGGTAGGAAGTTCAACAGTTCAGTCCTCTTAGCTTGGCATGCCACCTTCATTTTGAACTCCCAGCTTCTTCACATGGGCCCCATTTACCTCGTTTTAATCAGCCTAAGTGTGGAATCATCTGTAGGGAATACTTAATGAGCTACTTCAAAAGAGCTGTCTTCCTCACATCTTACTTAGTGAATAACTCAAGCAGATCAGCGCCGAGAGGGCCATCCGTACGGACAGTTGCTAACAGCATGGAACGTGAGACAATGTCGGTTATCAAAGCCAGGGGACGAGTGTGAAATCAATTCGCTCACCTGTGACCTCCTTCTCCTGAGGGCTATTGTCACTCTTGGGGCGAGCGAGAGTGGCTGCGCTGCAGGGTAAAACCCTTTTATGGCACGAAATAATGAGATCGCGGTGAATCTTTCTGTGTTACGTCGCTCTCCCTTCTTCGCCATGTCATTTCCCTGACAAGCTGATCAAATCTCTGCCTTTTTTCCCCCTTGCTCCCTCTTCCTCCTCCTCCTTCTCCTTCTCTCCCTGGAGATGTTTGCCCAAGATGTGTTTCATGCATATATTTGACTCACCACAGAGGGAGATAAATACATCATTTAGCTATGTAAATATAACTGAGGAATCTCACAAATACTTCCCCAGGCGCTGGAGGAGGCATTGCCACGTCGTGGGGCCGACTCACTCTGGTTTGTCGGTCAGGGTCTGGACCTCCTCCAAGGCAGCCATGGGTAATGTCCTACTTCATGCCCAGAGGTTGTTGCTGCGCCTGCCCAAGCTCTACATATCCCTTGGTTAAGGGTGGGTACGGCTGATCAATTTCAATTACAGTGAATATAAAAACGAGGGATCAGAGCAGCCTGCTTAAATCATTCGAGAAAGCAAGAAAATGACCCTCCAAAGGATGCTTCCTGCCAAATCTCTGTGACCCGACTTGCCTCGTGCTGTGAACCTCGGAGCTGTCTGCACTTATTAAGAGGACATGTGTGCGAGCAATAGCATAATTCTGCGTTATGACATTCTTCGAACTAGCCTAATGGTTTGGGATGGATTACAGAATTGAAGAGCCATAATATTAACAATCCCAGCTTGCAGGACTGATGGAGCAATAGGCAGAGAGACAGAAAGAAAACTATTTCAAGTGCTCTGGTATGAGGTTGGAAGGCCAGTTGGATTGTGTATCATATCGGTCATGCTAAAGACAGCAGCTGCAAAATTACAGTAGCGTGCTCTCACCACAACTGACTGCGCTACACAGAAACAATTAATCGGAGGTTAACCCTACAAACCTCACGGAGGATCTTTAATTTGTTGTACCTAAACTCCCCTGAAAAAAAGACCAAGCACAGCAAAGCTTTTTCTAAAAGTATGTACGTTTACAGCCTAACCGTGCCAAGGAATTTCTCGAGACATTCTGGCGTGTGTGTATGTAAAAATCTCTCTGGGTTTCCAACTTTAAATAGGAATGTGAAGATTTAGGTTGGTGCTGGGAAAAAAAAAAAAAAAACACACCCATCTTGACCTTATATTTTGTTTACATCCCTACTGAAACCAGCCTAAGCAGGTTTGCTGGTCTCCCAACCTGTCCTGTTGACTGGTTTATGAGGTGTTTTGGCCACTTTCATCCGGTCAGGTTAGGAGACCAGTTTAAACCAGCTCGAAAACAGCTGGACTAGCCTAGACCGCTAAGACTGCTAAATTGCTTACAGGCTCCTACAACAGTTGTCAGATTTGTCATGTAAACTCAATTTCTTTTAGTTGTTTGAAGTCCTTATTTAGCAAATTGTTAGTAACCTAAGAAAAAACTGCATGAGAATATTTGTATGCAAAATTTGTCCCGCCCTTCCTCCACTGTGATTCGACGGGTAAAAAGTGACAGGTTAAGTACTTTTGAGGACTCAGAGTATAAAGGAGGTTGGACAGGTTAATTAGAAAAGTTCAACAAAAGTCCAACCTCAAAGATTGGATTTTTAGTGAGTGAACAAAAGGACAGAAAACACTGTATTTTGAATTTTTGCCAAAAACAAAACTTTTTCATATTTGGCCTGCAGCTCTCATGCAGTCTTCAAATGATGGTCAGATCACCTTGATAAAGACAACGAAAAGAACACTAAGGCCATGTGTCCACCAAAGCAGAAAATGCCAGGTGCTCTTTTGAAAACGCCTAGTTGTGGGCACTTGAGAATGCTTTGGCTAGAACTAAATGATCCTCCCAAGCATTATTTTTCATATTAATATTGTTGTAGTCTGGAGATGTCATCTGGTACAGACATGGATGCTAGGAAAACAGCAATATCTATTTCTCCATTGCTTTTTAGTCATTGTACGAATGGATTGTGATGTTTGGTGATATTTGTCCCACCCTTCTTCCACTGTGATTGGATGGGTAAAAAGTGGCATTGAAAAGCAAGTTGAACATTTTTAAACTACTAAACATCCAAAAAAAAAAAAAAACGAATGCAGTGCAAAATAAACGCTTAATGCCTCGTTATGCCGCTGCCATATTGCAAATATATAGCACTCCTATTGAAAACAATGGGAATGAAAATATATATGCTACAGTAGCCTTAGGAAAAAAATGCTTTGGTGGATACATGGCCTAAGCCTATAAGGTCTCATGATATACTGTACAGTACATCTGCAAACCAATTCACAATTGCTACAAAGATTACCTAGTTTAGCGTTATGGTCAGGGTGACTACAGGACTTGCAGGTGCATCACATGCTAGTGGAGGAGTTTGCATTGAGATAAATAGGATTGCTAATGGATAGCTTTCTCCAGGTTTTGTTGATCTCCCTGGTTGCATCACCCCAAAAAGCTGCCAAGAAAAAGCTTCACTTCCTGTTCGACTCGATATATCTTTGGCACCTTGCCGTAAGGGTCCCTGAGCTGGTTGGTGACAGCACCTCCTAGTGGTCAAAAAACATTGATTTACAGTAATTTCAACCAAAGTCATGTTACTGCTCTTTCTAGAGTCTGTGGTTCATGCAAAGTAAAACAATCACCAGTTTTTGGTGGGCTGACCATATATCCAACATAGTGAGTTTTACTAGAAAAAATAAATAAATAAATAAATTTTCCAACAAAACAAAAATAACAAGCAATTGCTAGAGTAGTGCTTCAAGAAGCAAATCATACTAAAAAGTGTTTTTTTTTTGTTTTTTTTTTGGTAAACCTAGACATGACGAAACTAACTTCTCCGAAACCTCCAAACAGGCAAGCCTCCCTGGTGTCAAATGAAGGATTAAGAGGGAATTTTCTTTTTTCCTCCCCTGACACAATTCACAATCAGGTGCATTTTTTTTTTCTTCTTCTTCTTTTCAAGTATGACATCACCTCCTTTCCCAGGGCTTTCTTTCACTTCTAGTGGGGGACACACTGAACAGCAGATAGAGAGTCCGTTCAACATAAACTCAGGACTGGAACTAAAAAATATCAGCTCAAATGTTCCTTCTTAGTTGTGGCTTGGTGATTTGCCATTGTAACAACAGGTTGTAAATCTGTGGCATTACTGCATTTTTCCCCCCATCCTATTGAAACTGAAACCTTCAAGCGAGCCATAGTACATGGGCTCATACCTTGACTTGGCAACAGCACCAATGATCTAGAGCCATTTTCTTTTACTGCATGCTTTTCAGCTTCCCACCTTTTAAGATTTTTTTTTTTTTTTTTGGGCCATAATCACTGAGGCCATGATTACTGTGCAGCTCTTTTGTATGACTATATTTGAGATTTATGAAGCATAGTGTGGCATTATGTTTCAGCTAAGCTTTACGCAGTGTACAAGATGGGCCATAACCCGTCTTTTGTTTGGATTTTGGATACCAATGGCCCAGAAGTTTATGTGCTCCAGGTTTTGACTGCGCAGGTCTGCTGCATCTGTCGTCAGCTGAAACTGATCACTGATTCTTGATTTGAAATTAAAATCTCCTTCCCTTTCATATTTAATTGGAACAGCAGCAGGATACTAAATACATGCAGATACAAGGGTTATCCAGTAGTGCTGTAATGTAAATGTAAACTTAACCAATAATTAGCCCACAAAAGGCTTTCATCTTAAAGGTACGGTCACGCTACACATAAAAGCTTGCAAATTACCTCAGACTACTGGGCAACAGGATATGATGACATGCTCATGGGCTTCTGTTTTTAACAGAGAAATACAAATGACAACTAATAATAAACATGAAAATGAAACGCTTAAAAATGGCCAAAAAGGTTGCAGAAGTTCGGGAGGAGTCATTGTTTAGCTTAGTTTCAGTGTATGCAATTTAATGGACTGAAGTTATGGCACAGTATATCAAACTCTTTATCTCAAAATATCATGAAAATATGCTTGCTTACTACATGACCCCTTTAAAAATGCTAAACGGAATAATCAATCTTGGATGGATTGATCAGTTGAATTAGTGCAGCAAGCATTAAATGATGGGTCTTAATACAGTTTAATGAATATACCATGTGACTAATTAACACTCAGATTCGGCACAGGAAACTGTTGGCGGTGGTTGACAATGACACTTTCCTGATTATCGTCATCAGCGCAGTCAACTGGGGTACCATCTGTTCGACCGTGTTGAATTACATTACAGCTTCATAAAGGAATTACACTACTGCTGCATTTCCAGCTTTCCTTTGACTTCACGTTTAGCCTGACTCACAATGGTTATGTAATCATGAGACAATTACAGGTATAAACAAGACTTTTCCGTTTCACTGAAGATATGATGTCATGTCAGAGTGTGAGAGAAATTAAATATAATCAGCTCATTATCTCGACAAATTAGAAGCTTTTAAAGGTGTAAAACCCATCTGCTGTGGTTTCTAGCTAAGCCTGACTTATTTCATAACTCCTTTTACAGAATGTAGCTCCTTACAGCAACTTGAATTAAACAGGTCAGATTAGTTTTGCTTAGGAAGTAAGAAAAACACCTTATCTTTTCTGTAAATCCATTGAGGGTATTTTCAGTATTAGAATTAAAAGGGTAAAAAAAAATAAACAGGAAGAAAGAAATAAAATCCAGTCCTCAACTAAAGGCTTAGAATAATCCTTCTGATGTTTTTATTCTCGCTTCTGTCAGGCCTCCACTTCAGTGCAAGAGATCTTTTTTCACTGCATAATAGAGCGCAACAGTGAACGGTCATTTTATAAGCTTCCTTGGTTCCTGAAGTAATTTCCCCGTTCAAAGGCATTTCTAGAAATTCTTTAGTAAATGAACTAGCCTAACTAGCTCTAATATAAATCACAATAATATAATCCTTGGTTAGATTTTTTTTTTAACTATATGAAATCTGAAAAGAGAGACAACGTACAAGGTAACATGCAGAAGTCTACTGTGCACTTAAACTCTTTTAATTAATTAATGAACTATAAAATAAATAATTAAATAAAATACTAATAAAAATATTCTAATGTATTTATTTATTTGCTTTGGGAGTTGTTAAAAAAAATTTAAATTTGAATTGTGGCATTCACAGAAATAACTTCACTTGAATAATCTTGGAGCTCACGGTACAGAAGGTGTATATTGAAATGATGCTTTAAAAAAAAAAAAAAAAACTGTTCCTGTATGGAGAAAATAACCAGGAATTTGACTTCCTTTACTGTTGCACCCTATTGTGTATTTTCGGAAAATTCTTTAGTAAATGATCCAGCCCAGCTAGCTCTAAGATTAATAAAAATAGTATAACCTTTGGTTCAAATAACAATAAAAAGAAGTATATGGAAACCCGAAGAGTGATAAAACACAAGATAACATGCAAAAGTGATAATACTGTGAACTCATCCCATGAGCAAATTGCAAATTACAAAGCAAGTGACATTAAAACAATAAATGATGGTCAAACCTATTAACTATAAGTAACTGACTGTAAATTGTACAAATAAATGTCTATATAAAAATAAAAAATCATAAAATATATAGAAAAATTATTCTCTCTGTTTTTTTTTTTTGTTGTTCTTTGTTTGTTTGTTTGTTTTTTGTTTTTTTTAACGTTTTTCAGTATACAAAAATATAAATCTTGGAGCTCACAGTTTGGTGTATCTTGAAAAGTTTATATAATTACTCTAAAAACATTTTCTTTATGGAGAAAATAACCAGGATTTTTGCTTTCCCTACTGTTGCATTCCATTGTGCCTTTTGGGGAACCCTAGATTTTTGTTCTTACTCATGTTGGTCTTAAAGCCAATTTAAATAAATTCTAATCCAACATAATACAGTTCTTCTGCATTAGAGAGGCTACAGAAACATGAATATACTGTACAAGAATAAGTGTAAGAATAATGTGTAAGAATAATGCATATAGTATGCTGTATGGACATAACTCTGTTTTCTTCATGAATGAGGGGAAATGGAGAACTTTGATTGTATTCCAAACCCTGCAGGTACAGCAACTTTTTCTTTGCAAGTACAAAAAGAGGTTTGAAGTAATCCTAGACCTAACCTTTAGCCACCTACCCTTTAGATAAAAAGAAAAAAAAAAAAAAATGCCATCACACCTCTGTAACTAATCCGGTTGCAAACTTCAAATGACCCTTTGCAAAGATCAAGCAATCTATGCATAACGCACACCCTGAACTGAATATCTGATTCGGGGTCACGTTTGGTTGGCTGTGAATGATGAGCCCTTCCAAAACCTATGATAGGGGTTAAATAGGCCAAATGCAAAATCAGTCCTTGATGCATGAATGCTATAATCAGTTCCTAATGCCCTATTTCCAGTGATAAATGGGACGACGTCTTGCATGCAAAGCATAATGCGATAAAGAAGCAGCAGCAGCAGTTGAACTTATGTGTATGGAAAGGGTGCGAGGGAAAGGCCTTGGAAGATAGTTAGCAGATAAGGAAATGTGAAGGGAAAGATTGGCACGGGTGCTGGAGACATATTTACATAGATCAGGACAGAATGTGTCTCAGCCATGCTCACTGGATGAGATAGAAGCAGACGGATTACGTCACAGCTGTCTGACTATCATTGCGGTTACGGTTGCGTGAAATATGAGTCAGGGAATTAAAGGAGGAGATGATCTCCAAGGCTCAGCGTTTGTGTTATTAAAAGCCCTCGTGTAGGGCAGTCCGCTAATGGCCAGTGAACGGTGATGTATGTAATGTTTTCAGTGGTCAAACACTTTCTCCTTAGCCAGTTTAATATGCAGAGACAGCTTTAAGTAAACCATCCGTGAGCTGATTTCCTTGAAAAATGTAAACAATGTGGCTCCGGTGTTCTCAAACATTGCTTGTTTTGTTCAAGTGGCCCAACACAGCAAGTTTGACTCCACCTATGGCTCAAGTTTGACTCCAACTATGGCTCAAGTTTAGGCTGGGACTTCCTGTTTGGCTGAGCAATGGCTGACTGCAAAAAGAGATAGTCCAAAGGACTGAAATTTTAATTCTGTCGTCATTTTTTTCACTCACAAATTGTCCATGTTGTTCAAAACCTCTATGACTTTCAATAGCGGTTTATCTGCATTTATAAAGAACATTCTAAACAAATTATCTCATGACTTACATTGCTGCTCATTTGCATAAACTTGAAAATGAACAACTGCAGTAGGTTATATTTATGGTTTTGATCAGTTAAAATTACTGCGTGTTTTGTAATAAACAATAAAACAAAAAAAAAAAATTAAAACCATAAAAACCACAACTAAGACGTTTTAACTTCAAACTGATGCTTCCAGCTAAAATTATGAGTCCTCTATCCATAATATTGCCTTCTCCATTCAAAAAGTCATCTCGTCTGAATCAGGAGAGAAATATGCACAGATCAAGCACTGTTTACATGCGAAAAACAATCTGAAATAGTTCTAAACAAACATGTCCTTGGATTTTAATGTGAGAGAACAGCCGAGGGTGGACTTTTTCACTGGAGGAAACATTACTGTGGAGTATGGACCAGAAGCAAAGTTAAAACACCTTAATGATAGATTGTTTTTTTTTTTTTGTTGTTGTTTCTTGTCTTTTACAAACACACAGCTTTTTGCTTCACAAGATGTTAACTGATAGACTGGAGTCATGTGGATTACTTGTGGATTATTATGATGTTTTTATCAGCTGTTTGGACTCTCATTCTGACGGCACCCATTCACTGCAGAGGATCCATTGATGAGCAAGTGATGTAATAATACATTTCTCCAAATCTCTTCTCCGAAAACTCTACATCTTGGATGGCCTGAGGGCGAGTACATTTTCATTTTGGGGTGAACTATTATTGTAATGTTTTTACTATATTTTTTATCAAACAAATACAGCCTTGGTAAGCATAAGTGACTTGAAACACATCACAATTTTTGACCACTTTATGCAAATGAGCAGCAATGCATCATCTACCAATAGGACTGCAAACAGTGATCTGACACCTGATACAGGAACAAAAGGAACAAACAATAGCCAACAACAGCACAAAGACTCTGTAAGTTACGTCAGTCTTTTGTTTCTTACCAACGCAGTTTGAAATTTAGAACAGAAGCTCAAAGTCAGCAGTGCCTCAGGCCGAACCCACACTTCCTACTGCAGAGGTCACTGTGACTTTGCACCTAAATTGAAATGGGAGATGACGTTAGGCCAACACTACCATCATCTATGATGTCCCGACTGGAGGAGGCAACCAGCTGCCAGTGACAACACAGCATTATTGTAAAAACGTTAGCATTGCCACAATCTTGTAGCTTGGAGGCTGCTAAATAAATGCTAACGGCCCACGAGACATCCTCAGACTCTCACACAGTTTTAATTTACTTTCCACCTCATTTAGAGTACAAACAATAATAATAATATTCAAACTAACTTCTCCAGTACTTTGTTGACATCATTGTTAGGCAATTCAGTGTGTAGTTAAACAACACATAATTGAAATAAGCTGTTCCTGAGCAAAAAGCCAAACATCGGAAAATATCTCAGGATTTAATTTAATCAGAATTTATTTGTCCGGTTTTGCAACATCAGCTGCATGTGTACAATTTGAATTCATTTGAATGCAAGTGCAGGGAATGTGCACAAACACAGAAAGCCTAATAGCTGTTATTATTAGTGTGTTTATTAACAAACAGCAAAGTGGTATGAATAAACTCCAAATAGGCAATGTTAGTGTTATAAAGACATAAAAGATACTTCAAATGATGTGGCTTTTTAAGTTGTGCTGCTAGTTTTAAAAAAGACTTGCTGAAACAAATTTGGTGTTCCTGTTTTTGAGCAGACAAAGCATTATTTGTGGATAATTTTGGCCATGTTCAACCAAATCGGAGGTTTATAAGCTCAGATTAATGAGACTTACAACCAATTAGTTTCAAAAACAAATACGAAACCTGTGCTAATTGAAAAAAAAAAAAGAACACCACAAGTGTAACAAGTTGGAGGAAAAAGTTCTTAAAAAAAAAAAAAAGTGTAGACATTATTACAAAAAGAGGAAATTGTTAAATTCTGTGTGAGCAAAGTCAGTAAGTTTTAGTTCAATGCAATAACATTAGCTAGCATTTTCGAGAAAAACATAAATAAATAAATAAAACAATTTTTTTTTGTGTGTGCATCATGTTGAATATCAGTTTTATTTTTTTTATTTATTTATTTTTTTTTTTATGTGAGCATCCCATATGTAATACTCTACAAGCTTTGTGATAACAAGAGCCTTTACTTTGAGTTGTGCACTATATAAACAATTCAACCACATTTTCTGTAGCAAAGTCCTGTTAGCATTGATAATATATATTTATCATTGGCCAAGCACTTGAGCTTGGGTTCAATCCCAGTTATTCTGGGGAAAGCCATTCGCCGCAGCAGTAAAGCATACATCTGCCATTAGGATCCCAGCTCAGTAAATCAATACAGGATGTTGGTGGGTAAAAACCCTCGGCACTTAATTGCACGATACATTTTATTTTTATCTGAGTATATTGTATGGGGTATATTTAACTACACATTGAGTTGATTTTAGATTAATTCATTTTGTGACGAGCAAACTGCGGCTATGAATTCTGTCCAAGAAAAGGAGGAGAACCATGGGAGTAATTGCATGTATGCTGTAATTGAGAAAATGAATAACAACTTGCGGATTCCACAGCCTCTTGGAAGCAGTCGTGCTTATACAAGGCGGACTGTGTAGTTCACTTTAGTGTTCATGCTAATAAACTGTGACAATCGTGCACAAAAATTAAATGTACAGATTATATTAAGCATGTGTGGCCACATTTACGATGAAATCGCTAAGAATTATTGGATCAAGTGGATTAAGGGATTATTGATGCTGTAAACATTGTGTTACAGGTTTTAAACAGAAACAACAGGCTTAAGCCACGGTCGGTCAGACGGTTGATGCAGTTCAAATTACAAAAGGAAAAGAACAAGATTTACATTCAGGCTACAAGAGAAGATATAGCAGAAACTGGAACGAGAGTGGTATAGATGCAGGTGGAGAGGGTTTTTCAGAGCAAGACGTGTCTAAGCAGGTCTTATCTGGCTCCACACAATTTCATGGTTGTTTGAAACAAGTGGGCCATGTTCTGCTCAATCATTGAGATTCCCGTTCAAAAACATTTCCATGATGTTCCGAGCACTTTGGGAGAAAAACCAAATAAGTAATGAAAAAATCCCCACAAAATAAAATGTTAAACTGAACCAAACCTAATTATTTTCCTGTGCTTATTAAGATTTGCCATAACAACACAGAATCCACAATATACAAACCTAATATTGAAGCAATTCCTGTTGCTTTCTGACCAAATTTGGACTTGTTTCTAACACTCAAAAAATGATTGCTTTTGCTTCTTGCTTAATTTACATAATTAAAATAAGTTAATTCAACAGAGTTTTTGAATATGTTGTCACAACTTAAAACATGTGAGTAAAAGGCACTTGATTTAACCTAGGGCAACATGAAAAAAGTGTCAACTTACATTTTAATTCAATGTTAACATCTCATTTCTAACCACTTGTCCACACTTGAATCAAATTCAGCCAAAGGATAATTTTTGTGTGCGTTTTCCATAAAAACATGCATGTTGGTACCGATCACTTTACCAAAAATGTGAACATTCCTAACTATATTCCTTTGTGACTTTAATTAATCCTGACTCTTGGACAACACACTCCCAAGTGTCTTCTTTCAGAAGAGACCACAATTGTGCCTGCAGTACAAAGCGTTCGTGAGCTGCAACCATTTCAGTTTGGGTATGTCACTTCTTGGGTTGAAGTTCAAAAGGGGGTTCAGACAAACAGGTTGTGATGTTACTGGTTGTTAATGGATCGCAGAATAGCACTACCCTGGTACTGAACTACCATCAGTGTTGGGAACTAACTAACTAACAGGTAAAACAAGAGGTGTAGAATCATTTTCACTCAGAAATTGCTAGTGAATCACACAATTAATTACAAAGAAACAGCAAGTAACACGTTGAATAAACAAAATTTTGAAGTAGAAAGACTGAAATAGTATTTTCTTGTAAAATGTGGGCCAATAATCTTTGTTGTATTTACAAAAAAAAAAAAAAACATTTTTACAGTGCATGATGCATGTCTTTCGTTACATTGTATCTATCAACCCAACTGAGATTCTCATTATTATTTGTTTTGCGCTAGATGAAAATCCATTGGATATATCAACTGTTTCTCCTAGGCAGCAATGACCTTTGTTTATAGTCTGCTTCTTAGATGTTTCTCCTGAGATAAAGACCCCAGGCCTCAGACAGTTTCTCATCTAGGGTTTCAGAAGAGATCACAAACATCTCAAACTCGCTCAAATTGCCTGCAATCAAGTCACAGTTTTCAACTCATCTTTTTTTAAGACTAAATGATCTAATCAATGCTATGTGCATTCATTTTAGAGCTCTATACTCTTACTATATCTCATATGTGTCCATTTCTATTTCACTTGAGGAATTCTGAAAGACAAAGAGGATAATTGAACTTGGAGCTTTTATAAATCACCTGAAAATGTAGTAAGAGCAACTTTTGAGAAATATATACAGGTGCATCTCAATGAATTAGAATGTCGTGGAAAAGTTCATTTATTTCAGTAATTCAACTCAAATTGTGAAACTCGTGTATTAAATAAATTCAATGCACACAGACTGAAGTAGTTTAAGTCTTTGGTTCTTTTAATTGTGATGATTTTGGCTCATATTTAACAAAAGCCCATCAATTCACTATCTCAACAAATTACAATACTTCATAAGACCAAAAAAAAAAAAAACATTTTTAGTGAATTGTTGGCCTTCTGGAAAGTATGTTCATTTACTGTATATGTACTCAATACTTGGTAGGGGCTCCTTTTGCTTTAATTACTGCCTCAATTCGGCATGGCATGGAGGTGATCAGTTTGTGGCACTGCTGAGGTGGTATGGAAGCCCAGGTTTCTTTGACAGTGGCCTTCAACTCATCTGCATTGTTGGGTCTGGTGTCTCTCATCTTCCTCTTGACAATACCCCATAGATTCTCTATGAGGTTCAGGTCTGGTGAGTTTGCTGGCCAGTCAAGCACACTAACACCATGGTCATTTAACCAACTTTTGGTGTTTTTGGCAGTGTGGGCAGGTGCCAAGTCCTACTGGAAAATGAAATCAGCATCTCCATAAAGCTTGTCAGCAGAAGGAAGCATGAAGTGCTCTAAAATGTCCTGGTAGATGGCTGCATTGACTGTGGACTTCAGAAAACACAATGGACCAACACCAGCAGATGAAATGGCAGCCCAATTCATCACTGACTGTGGAAACTTCACACTGGGCTTCAAGCAGCTTGGATTCTGTGCCTCTCCAGTCTTCCTCCAGACTCTGGGACCTTGATTTCCAAATGAAATGCAAAATTTACTTTTATCTGAAAAGAGGACTTTGGACCACTGAGCAACAGTCCAGTTTTTTTTCTCCTTAGCCCAGGTAAGATGATTCTGACATTGTTTCTGTTTCAGAAGTGGCTTGATAGCCCTTTTCCTGAAGACGTCTGAACGTGGTGACTCGATCACTGACCCCAGCTTCAGTCCACTCCTTGTGAAGCTCTCCCAAGTGTTTAAATCAGCTTTGTTTGACAGTATTCTCAAGCTTGTGGTCATCCCTGTTGCTCGTGTGCCTTTTCCTACCCCATTTCTTCCTTCCAGTCAACTTAATATGCTTTGATACAGCACTCTGTGAACAGCCAACCATTCAGTAATGACCTTCTGTGACTTACCCTCTTTGTGGAGGGTGTCAATGATTGTCTTCTGGACAACTGTCAGATCAGCAGTCTTCCCCATGATTGTGTAGGCTGTTGTGTAACCATTTTGAAGGTTCAGGAAACCTTTGCAGGTGTTTTGAGTTGATTAGCTGATTGGCATGTCACCATATTCTAATTTGTTGAGATAGTGAATTGGTGGGTTTTGTTAAATGTGAGACAAAATCATCACAATTAAAAGAACCAAAGACTTAAACTACTTCAGTCTGTGTGCATTGAATTTATTTAATACACAAGTTTCACAATTTGAGTTGAGTTAGTGAAATAAATGAACTTTTCCATGACATTCTAATTCATTGAGATGCACCTGTATATATTATATATATACATATATTATTGTATGTATATATATATATATATATATATATATATATATATATATATATATATATATATATATATATATATATATATATATATATATATATATTTTTTTTTTTTTTTTTTTTTTTTTTTTTTTTTTCTCTGTAAACTATGTAAAATAATTTAATTACATCATATGATAGATATACAAAATGCAAAAAAAGAAGCTTAAATTTAGTAATGTGAGCCGGTCAAGTACTTGAAAATGTTTCTGATGTTTTGGGAGAATAAAAATGCTGAAACTAAGTGTCATTTTCTTGTGTTTTCGAGCAAGATGACAGAAGGGTATACTTAAAGGGACTTGATAGTGTTTAATGTTCAATTATGTTGGAGTTTAGAATTGTTTATGGAATCTTAGAATCTTATTATTTAATTATGTGATAAAAAATACATAAAACTGACCAAATGAAATCCTGTCAGGCAACCATATAAAATCAATTTACTACTATTTAATTTGGTCAATTCAAAATAACTTAATTTGATGATGCTTAAGTTACGTGAAGAAGTTATGTTTATGTTACTGAATTGATTCATGTGGAACTGACATACATGATTAAGATATGTAAATCCAACACACTTTTTTCAGTGTAGTTTAACTATAAATTATGAGAGGCACTTAGTTTCGAAATACCTTCTCCAAAACCAACTGGCTGCCTTGTATATGAATCTTGTCATATCTCATCTCAACTGCCAAGAGTTAATTTTACTGTTTCAGGCGAAGACGATCCTCGAAAACAGACCCTTGAGACAAACAGCCACTGCTGAGAATTATGCACTGGTTAAGAGGAGATTAAAACATCACAGCTGAGCTATCCAGATAAACATCACTCCAAACCTCACGGAGACATATTCTTGGTAAACACCCCAGAGATCCATCAACACTGAGCTCGCAAAACCAGCCCAGCCTGAGAAGCCACCGAATCACCAAAGGTTATTTACAGAGTGATGAAACTCAAAAAAAGACTCTTTTCTCAACCCTTGTTGTCATGCATCTCAGTTTGAATCATTGTTGCGGTTTGCTAAATCTATCTCCAGTTGACACATACATGCTAACTGCTCTTCTGAGAACGAACCCTTTGACCTTATGCTGGAGTCTCAGGACCTTGAATGTTATGTGGGAAATTGTTTTATCAAAAGTACGATTAAAATCCCCTGTTATGCTATGAAATATTTTTGGAAGTGGTCAAACGTCTGTCCTGAGAACTCAAGGTTATGCACTGTTCTCAAGACATTGCAACAAATTTGTTGGATCTGTCAACAGGGGTGGAGATGGCAAATAGGCTAGTCGTTTCCTTTCCAGTTAAAGGAAATGCTTCGACCATAAACGGCACAATAAATCCGTGAGGATTTATTCTTGACAAATCCGGGATGATATACGGTCGATCGATGAGCTAGTGATATTTTAGGATTGTTTCCTCTAACCCAGTTCTTGAGGATTTTCATCTATGTCAATGTTTTATCAGCTAAGCTTTGCAAGACTGATGGATGGAATTAGATTTGTTGTGTTTGTCTTGAAACATTCTTGTGTACCGTAATTAAATATAAATAAACCCGACCTTGACTGCGCAGAAGAAAAAAAAAAAAACAACCGGCGTAATGTCGTAAGTCAGCTACAGATTACTCAAAACATAAATTTGTTTCGAGCCACGAGTTTAGCTTTTGCAGTACCTGCAGACGGATTAGCGAGTAAAATTCACGGCCGCCCCAGGCCCAGCTCTATAAACTCAACTCATAAAACACACAGCAGACTAATAATGAAGGCATGAGTGGGGTTTGCCCTCCGCTCTGCACCATTTAAGTAATGTACAACATGTCAAGGACTGACTTAAATCACGTCATGTGTAAAGACAAAGAAAAAAAAAAATGAGCCAATGTACAGTGGGGTCCAAAAAGTCCACACTAAAGAAAGAAAAAAAAAAACATTTATATTAATATTTCTTACTATTTCATTATTTCAAGGTTATTCATTTAATTGTGATTCAAAAATATGAACAAAAAAGTGCTTCATATTTTACTTTTGGACCCCACCCGTACATAAAACCTTCCTTGTTGATTTGAAAGATTATTACATATGTGATTTCTTATATTGCATATGGCAAACAACTAAGCATTGTTTAAAATTAAACATGGCATGAGTAAAATTATGAGACCTATAACTTATGTGCATAATGCTTCGTGTCCATAATGATGTTCTTACTGGTTATGGCATGTGAAACATGGTATGTGAAAGAGAACACTAGGCCCTCATAGAAACTGCTATAATCTCTACACTGCTTTAAAAACATTCAAATAGACTGCCAGACAGCACATGAAACTAGGCCAAAAGAACACAAATGTATATTTTATTATTATTATTATTGAAAAAATAAAATATGTATAGAAGAAAAGCAAATCTCACCAATTATATATACATACATACACACACATGCATATCTACATACATGTGCCTTTCAAACCAATCCAGAATACTGTTCGTGAGGCACATGGTTTCGAGAGGTCATCATAGGTCAGGAGGTCATTTAAGTGTGGGAATAACGGTCAGTGAGTATTGATCTCATCCCTGCAGCTATGTGGTTTTGTCAATAAGCTGCGTCTGAGATCCATCCTGTCCAAACCAGCCCTCCGTCATACTAACACAGCCCACTGTTACAAATCAGATCAGCTGCTCTTCATTAAAACTGATGTGTGTCATTGTTTTGATTTTGAAACACTTACTCCTATACCAGACAACTACAAGTGAGTCATTTAAGGGTTTTGCTGAAACTTTTAACGCGTTCAACATTGTTTTGCTTGTTTTTTCACGTCATCTTCTGGCTTAACCAATGGTTGGACAAACTGGTCGGAGTTTAGGGCGGGACTAGCGGTTTGTCCAACCAGTGGCAAATAAACACCAAAGCTTTGTGAAATCCTTCAGGCTTTATGCTTGAACCCACAATAAATATATACCAGATCTGCCAATGACAAGTGAATTGAGAGAAAAAAAAACAAAAAAAAACAACTACATATATTTCTTATAAGCCATCTAGATTTTGCTTTAATGACACCTATTTTACCATTTTGTTTACTTTTACTTTTGGAGGCTTATTATGAGGAATATTTCATATACGTGTCATCATAGATTTCTCTTTCTCTCTCTATGTGTCAATCTAATTTTTAAGGTAACACTTTACAAAAAAGTTCAGTTTGTTAACATCAGATCAAGCATTTGGTATTTTGAACTAGCAATGAACAACAATTTTTAATGTGTAAATATACTGTTGTTCATTGATAATTTGTTTGTTTATACAACTTGAAATGTTAAAATGACCAATATATCTAAAAAAAAAAAAAAAAAGAAGATTAACCAAGATTCATAAATGCTGTAAAAGTATTGCTCAATGTCATTTCATGCCAGCTGTTACATTAAATATTGTAAGCAGAGGTGTAAAATACTTGAGTAATTTTACTTGATTACTGTACTTAAGTATTATTTTGGGGGATTTGTACTTTAATCAAGTATAATTTAAACTGACTACTTGTACTTTTACTTGATTACATTTCTGAAAACAGTACTTTTTACTCTTTACAATTTTATTTCATCTTGAAAAGTACATTACATTTTTATTTTATCTTATTCACATTAAACATGGTAAACGGAAGCTGTGACTGATGTGAGAGCCAATGATCATTGTTTTCATGCATCAAGCACTCACATTTCGACTTCAGTTATGACTTTCATCAGGTAAATGTCTGGCTTCAGAAGTTCACCATCAAATCTGAGGAAGCATATTGATGTAGCAAAGTTGCGTTTTCCTAAAAAAGTTTATTCATGGTTCATTCTGTTTTGATAGAGCCATTAGCTGTGTACTATATTAGCTGAATGCACAAGATAGAGTGCAAATAAAATCAATGATTAAAATTTAAATAAAATTTGTATTTTTGCGGGATTTTTTTTTTAATTAAATAAAAATCTCCAAAAGTGTTTAAATAAACATTGCATGTTAAATTAATTTTAATTCATGTTTAGTGATGTTCTTACCAGGTAGTGGATAAGTTGTATTTATAATATGTGATTATATTACACACTGAGTAGGAATTAGGACTGTCAATGATTTTTTTTTTAATCTTAATAATTACATGATTTGCTCATTAATAAATGTAATTAGTCGCAAATAATTATTCATCAATATTTGCTGAGAAAAAAAAAAAAACTCTAAATGCCCCAATTAAACAATTAAAAGATTAATTATGCTTTTAGACAGTGACGTTGAATAGACAACACACCAAAAATTGGCCTTTCAAAATGTTAACGTTGTAATTCTATGACTTTCCTCTTTAATTCAACACATTCTTGTATTCTATCTGGAATATGTTTATAGCCTCTGCATCACATCTTGATCTTCAAAGGGATAGTTCACCCAAAAATGAAAATTCTCTCATCATTTACTGACCCTCATGTCATCCCAGATGTTTATGACTTTCTTTCTTAAGATGAACACAAGCAAAGATTTTTAGTCCAGATAATGCAAGGGGACAGAACCACTTCAGAAACCACACAAAGTGAACACGATGGTCAAGTTTAAAATATTTGTATTTGTATCCTTCTTACATATGCCTATTGTTTCACTTAAGACACTGATTCATTAACAGGGGTTGCATGAGTTACTGTCATATTCACTTTGTGTTTTGAAGTGTCAGTTTTTGGATGTCCCATACACGTGATATATATATATATATATATATATATATATATTTTTTTTTTTTTTTTTTTTTTTCTAAAACTCTTAGTTTGTGTTCATCTGATAAATGAAAGTCAAATGGGATGGCATGAGGGTGGAAAGGATGGAGTTTCCTTTTAATCCCTTTCCCTGTATTTTTTCCTGTGTTCCGCTGTGCTGCATTTTAATTGTTGTTGCACTAGATATATGTGTTTGACCTGTGCCATTGCATTGTTTCGTTTTCTCCCTTTAACCAAACTTCTAAATGTCTGTCAGAAAAGAAAGTACTTCTACTTTTTTAATACTTAAGTACAATTTAAAGTTGTACTTTTTTACTTTTGCTCAAGTATGTTTTTGGCCAGATACTTGTACTTTTAATTGAGTAAAATTTTCACTGAGTATCTGTGCTTTCACTTGAGTTAAATTTTTGAGTACTGTTTACACCTCTGATTGTAAGTTATAGAACCTTTTTGTAAAGTGTTACCGTTTTTCCTTTCACATAAATTGTTCACATCACTTACATCACTGAAGCTCAGACGTAAAGATGCATATCCTAATAAAGTTACCAGCCATCGGATAAGTATCTAGCCAATTTATCCCTCTCATTTGGCGCTTGGCAAGTTTTCATTTTGGACCCCGACTATTCTGTCTACACGTGTTACCATTTCCTAATGGCCGAACTGTGAAAGGAGTAAGTGACTGCATGTCAGTTATCCAGAAAAAAAACAGGATCTTATCAACATTACAGCATGAAAATGATATTGAGGAAAATGACTGGTGAAAAAAAATCCCCACCGACACGTCAAAGAAGGACAGGGTGCCGTTTATGAGAAATCAAGGTGATCTATTAAAATTCCATTCGAGTGATGTATTCCACGTGTCAATTGTACGTTATCTGCCAATTCAAGCACAACAAGAAATCTGGTGTGAAAAAATTACAGCACAGATCAAACATGCGCACTGGGAGGAGATACCATCAATGAACAGTTGACCAAAGAAAACAAACTGCAAGGTGTAGTGGAAACTGGTTCAAATCAACTTCTCAAGTTTAAGAGTAATTGAAACCCGTTCCCGTTTAAATGTTCATTTAAATCAGTTTGTGTATTCATTCACGCTCTCATCCTGCACACACATCCAGTCATCATCTTCAGACTGACAGGTGGAAAGTGTCACATGGCTTTGTTATGAGACACCCACACAGCGAGGATTTCCACTTTCCGAGACGGACCGGCTTAATTCTGGGAAAATATAGACAACTTCAAGAAAATCGCTACTTCTGGGATTGGAACAAGTGCTTTAGACAAGACTGAACATACAGACGCTGAGTTGGGTTGTTTTTAGCATGGTTGTCTTCACAAGGATTTTCCCTGCAAGGACATTCTTCATTCCGAATACACACTCTGGTATTTATTTTGACTCATCTCTCAGAGACGCTGCTCATTCACTCCCAGTATCTGTAGCTCATGAAAATAGCTGAGGTGCAGTGGGAGTGAAAAACCTTGAGCAAAGGACCAGTTGAGTCTGATACATGTTATCTACGAACTTTTAAGCATGTCGATCATCACTGCTCTTCCCTGCGTGATACATGTGCCACAGACAGATATTTCATCTAAAGGACATTATTGCTTTCTGTAGAGCTAAATAGAACTCAACTTGTTTCAGAATTTATGAACTTTATGGGTTTAAACTGAATCATCACTGAACTGAATGGAGCTGAATACTGACACTACTGTTATTTTAAAGCTGCTTTAAATCAGAAGTTGGATTTGTCTCATATTTCCTGTTTATTACTGAGAAGCTGCTTCAACAATCTGTATATCTCTATATACAATCTCTGTAAAGGGCCATATAAATAAAGGTGGCTTGATTTAGCGGTCCATTTAATAAAATGTACTGTTGGCTACCTTGTCATCTACCAGAAAAAAAACATTCCAAAATATCTCCAGTGGACCAAAACTTAAAAATGTCATTGGTTTTAAAAAGACATTAAGTCAGTGCAAGCCATTGAAGGGATTGGATGTGTATTCCTGTTAAATTATACTGTATATGGCATCCACCCCAACAAGGTCCATTGGGAGACCATGCAATCTTTGCAAGATTCATAGCTAGAGAATATTTTGCAAACCCTGATTAGGTTAAAGATGAATTGTGTCATTTCTGCACCATTAAGGCCCTGATATACTCATGGCAGAATTATTTTTCATTCTTTGCTTAGAGGTGAAAAGTACTTTTATTCATGCAATCAGTGGTATACTGTTAGCAAACATCCCAATACAAGACAAAAATGACAGCAGTGAGAAAACAGCAGGAAAGCATCTGATCATAGCGATGTGGATAAGTTTGCACGAGCTATGCATCCAGTTATGTCACATTTATTTTTATGGTGTCAGTGTCACTTTCAATTAGAATTACAACTTTAATTTCTACTATAAAGCAGCTCTGCAGTGTTTTTACTTGGAGACATCTGACCTCGACCAACTGAACAGAAGGAATGAAGCAAAAAAAGTGTTTACCAGCCTTTTCTGGAAAGTTCACTCTGGAAGCTCTTTGAAACTCCAGAAACAAATTTGTTTTGGCTTGATTTCGTTCGAAATAAAATCACACCAATTCATTGGTTGATTTCGCTTGAAAATTGCCTATAGGCTAACATCAAACAGAACTCCAAAAATAATGACAATTTCAAACAGGTCACTTAATGGTCAAACGAACAAGCAGGCCCAAAACTGATGTGTTGGGTCAGCAAACAATGCTGTTTTTAGACTTTTCAGGGATATTAATTTACAAATGGCTTACTTACCATGATCTTCACACATTAAACTGGGTTCTTAGGTAGTTATGAACATTTAACAAAAATTAAACCTTTTTCTACCTTTGAAGGATGTGGGATGAAACCTACAGGTTGACATATTTTTGCAGATGCTCAATAAGAAGAGGTACATTAATGCCACATGCAGGGGAAAAAAAATATATACACAGTGATTTTATATGCAAGATTAATTTGACCGGTCTTTGACCTACAATATGTAACTCTGTTTGAAAGTGGCAAATGTTCAGTTAAATCTAATTATAAATTGTCAAAACAAACAAAACCGGTATTGTAACTATTTTTTCCTCTCCGGAAAGTTCCACATTATTCCCTCACAGGGACTTTCCAGTTGTTGTTCACTTCCTCTAAGTAACTAGGAGGCTGTGTTTCAGTACAGCTCACCTTTTCACAAATTAAGAAACTGGTCTGACCTCTTGTCAATTTGAGGAAAATCTGATGCCCCGCAGCAATTATCGGATTCTTCTTTCGTCACATTTGAGAATTCCCCTCCTGGTCAGTGGTTTTGCCTTTTCAAGTTCATGCCAGGCAGCAGTGATTCAGATGACACCCGGGAAGGATGGGGACTTTTCCAGCTTCGTTTGCACTCATGAAAAGAGCAGCCACCCTGGGCTTATCAGACAAGAGCCCAACCTGAAGGACATGGTACAATAACAAGGAACTTGCCAGGAAGGCCATGCAAGCACTGAGAATCGTATTCCCTGCTCAATCTCTTTGCAATATCATGAACTAAAGCTATTGCATTCAAACCTGTCATTTGATTTTAATTCATATGGTTGCTTGGAAACTAAAGAGACAATAAATGAAATATATATGCAAGTAGCATTGACAGAATCCAGCTGGTGTTGGAAGTGGAAGCTAAGGTAAAGTAGAGAAAATAAACTCACTGACCTCTATTGTATGTTCATAACAGAAAATTGAATGTTTTTTTTTTAATTTATTTTTTATGTATAAATATATAATGTAAAAAAAAAAAAAAAAACTGATGAGCATACTCAAACAAGCTTAGGCTGCATGTATCTCTGCTCACATTAAAACCAAACTTTAGCCTGATCAAGGCTATAATTCATTATAGTTTTAACTCCTGATATTGTTTTAGACAGGTAAAAGTGCATTTTTTTTTCCCCATGCTAGTTTGTCCAGAGAAGAACTAGAACACCGGTTGAGGAAAATATGCACCAGATATACAAACTTTACATTTTAGTTTGTGTATTCTGGGTGACTGCAAAAAAAATAATAAATAAATAAAATAAAAAAATCAATGCACTCTTGACAACTTTAAATGATTTTATACATTTTATTTCTAATTCTGATCATTTTCTAGTATCTTGATGATAAATTGTGACTTTTCAGTTGACATCTCAGACAGGACCTCTAGATTAACTATTAATAAAAGGTACATGCAAACATAACTATGCAAATGTGGATTGATATTGTATCTCAAACCCAAATCAGTGTCAGACCCATGTGCTCAAACTTCTTCATGTAGTGTAACTAATGGGACCTTAGTAAAAAAGTGTTACCAAAAAAAAATAATGTGGTGCAACCAATGGGCAAAATTCTAGCTGGACAGCTAGTTTTTAGGCAGCCATAGCTCCTATCCAGTGCTGGGTAGTAACTAATTACACATAATGTGGATTATGTAATCAGATTCCAAATATTCGGTACTTGTAATTAGATTACAATTACATTTTAAAACGCTCACAGTCAGATTACAGTTACATTTTTATAGATTACATGATTATATTATTCACACAATGTTAATAAATTAGTCATCATTTGTTTTACCCTAATTCTCCTTTTTTTTTTTTCTTTTTTGAAATTTTCCTTTCTAAAATTCTACCACTTTTATAACATTTGGAAAGTCTTCCATCATTTTATCAACTCACAACCCCCCTTCATTCATGAACCCCAGTTTAGGAAACCTTGCCATAATGTACTGTTTAATAATCTTAATGTCGACAACAAAGAATGGAATATATTTAGGTCAAATGTAATCTGAAAGTAATCAAAAAGAAGTATACATGATCTAATATATACAGTAGATTGCAATAGATTACGTTACAAACTATAATTTCTATCATGTAATTTGTAATCAGTAGACTACAATTTGTAATCTACCCAGCACTGCTCTCATCAATCCCAAAATGATACAAAATACAATTAACAACAACCTTTTTGTGCAATAAAAGTTTGGTTAGCTTTCAGTGTTTAAAAAAAAGTAGGATATAACCCTCACTTTGAAAGCTATTCGATACTAAAAGGCCAGAAGAAAAAGAAAAAAAAAACTTTTCTCTATTTCCAAGAACCAAATAAACCTTTTTTAAAGCACAATAAATGCTGTTTTCCCTGAATTCCACAAGTCAACACACATCAATTAATATTCAAGGCGTCACCAGACTTGTTACACATGGCCACACCATTACACTGATACAATAGAGCAAAACATTCCACACTCTGAAACAAAGTGTTGACAAGCGCCGTGTGGGAAGTCTGGCTGGATCACCCATGGCTTCCTTACATGTGTTTGCTCATTCCTGATGTCATTATCCTATTCTTCTGACCCCCTTAGAGAAAGAGCCACCAGAGACGGTTGCATTCATTATTTTGTCTTAGACAGTTGGGCTTGCATTTAGTCACTGTTTGTCCTTGGGTTTAGTCAGAGCTGAGGCTTTAGACCACACCAGGTCAACTGTAAATGAGCGATTCCAAAACTGCTGAAGCGTTCCCTTGATTCGCTTCATCCACCTGTGCAAATACCAGGCTAAAATCACAATCGCCTAAACTATGTTTGTGACAAATCAGTGTCCTCTTGATATTTAACTCATGGTTATGCATGAATGGCGCTTTAGACCTATTTACACAAGGTATTAGCATCTATTTTGGGGAATCTATTTGAAACAAGTTGATGGTAGATACAAAGATTCATCAACTTCATAACATGAACCACATCTGAAGATCAGCCAATGCAAATACTTCACTAAAACAGCTGAGAAACCTGCTCGAAAACATTTTTTTTTTTTTTTTTTTAAATTTCAATGTATTTGGTCAATATTATAACACCATTCCATTAATGCTTCTTGCATCATTTATTAAAGAAATAGTTCACCCAAAAATGAAAATTTGCTTACAATTTACTCACCCTCAAGCCATCAAAGAGGTAGATATGTTTGTTTATTCAACGGAACAAGATTTGGAGAAATTTAGCAATACATCACTTGCACACCAATGGATCCTCAGCAGTGAATGGGTGCCGTCAGTATGAAACTGAAGAAACTGCTGATAAAAACATCACAATAATCCACAAGTAACCCACACAACTCCAGTCCATCAGTTAACATCTTGTGAGGTGAAAAGCTGCATGTTTGTAATAAACAAATCCATCTTTAATACTTGAAACCATTCCTGTATCCACAATGTTGCTTTCTCCAGTGAAAAAGTCATTTCTTCTGAATCAGGAGAGAAATATGCACAGATCAAGCACCGTTTACAACTGAAAACTGTCCAAACCAGTTCTAAACAAATATGTTGGTGGATTTTGATGTGAGAGGACAACAGAGGATGGACGTTTAGGAGGAAGCATTATTATGAATTATGGATTTGTATTTTGGCCAGAAGCAATGGTTTAAATTTCAAACATTTTAATGATAAATTGGTTTCTTACAGACACTCAGCTTTTCACTTCACAAAATGTTATGGACTGGAGTCATGTGGATTACTTCTGGATTATTGTGATGTTTTTATCAGCTGTTTGGACTGTCATTCTGACGGCATCCATTCACTACAGAAGATCGATTGTTGAGCAAGTGATGTAATGCTAAATTTCTCCCAATCTGTTCCAATGAAGAAACAAATTTATCTACATCTTGAATGGACTGAGTGAGGACATTTTCAGCTTGTTTTTTATTTTTGTGTGAACTTTTCCTTGAAAGGTATGAGCAATGTTGAAATTGATAGAATTTGGTATCAGATCAGAAAAAAAAAAAAAAAAATTAAAAAAGGTTAAATAAATAAATGTAAAGGTCTAAACAGGCCCTTGTTTCCATCCTGTTTATTTCATTCGTAGTGACTTAAAATGTGCTCATTGATGCATAATGCATTATTTTATGCAACTCTTCGTTGATAACTGGAAGCTGTCCGGATGATGTAAAAGATTAATTCCTGCATGATGTGGTCTGATCTAAATCATTTTAGCAAATTATTTTGATGCTGTGTGGTTTGGCCCTGTGTGACTAAGAACTCTTCCATTACTGATCGCAACTGGACCGCAACGCCGCTCCTCCTTGTAAACGTCTATTCTGCATACCTCTCTCCGCCAGGGACAAGCAGTGATGTCATGTGCTTGATCAGAGCGAAGCTGCTCTGTCTGCAATGGCAGATGCGGAGACATGAGAAAGCCCACCATGGTTGTCCCACTCATCTCTCCCATGCCCTTACTGACCACAACTGTACGTCATCAACTATTCCACAGGTACAGTCAATCAGCGAGGTAGAAACAAGACCTGCTAATATGTTCCATGCACATCATGACTAGTTGGTTGACAGGGAGGTTACCTAATTACAAAACTGTGTTGTTATACCCTCAGGCACTGAACTAACTACTCTGCATAATCACACAAAACCAAACCAAAAGTGTGAAGCAGAGGAATTTCTTGTCTGGAATTAGGGGAATTCGCTTCCAAATAAGGAGTTCCTGTCTGTGGAAGTAATACAACACACCCAATTGCAAATTCGTGCCCTGACAAAAGCAAGTTTTATTTGTTGTATATACGCACCTAGAAATAGTATCGAGGTGTTGTATAGAAACAGGATTTTCTACCCAAATAAGGAGATCCTGTATGTAGGTGGGTAATACATCACACCTGACCCCGATCGCATGTCCTAACCAAGGCAAGACTACACAAAAATGAATACAAAACATGTAGGGAGGATGCAGGTAGGCTCATAGTTAGTCTCAGGCTATATTCAGAGTGGCATTCTATACTGCCTTTAAAAAAAAGAATGAACGAATGAATAAATGAATATTATTTTATTGGATACAAACATGGTACACTATTGTTGAACAACCTGACTTCCAGTTACTATCTTGAGAGGGGGGGGATCTATTCATTTACCTATAACATTTGTTTTAATGTATTCTTTCTCACCAGAAGGTATCTCATTCCAATATTTGCCAGATATTACGTTAAAGTAATATTGGACTATTTTAGAAAGCTTTCCAACACTGCTTGCCATTACTATGTTGCTTTTGGTGAATTCTTGCACACTCATCAGGAAAGATGTCAAAAAAAGTATGTATAAACAAACTGCAAACAACCAACATCTGCATACCAGTTATCGAATTGTATGAATTTGATACCTTATGCCCTTCCTGAACAGAAAGGAATGGCTAGTTTGTTTAGCCCTGTAAGTTACAGTCTGACTTTGATTAGCTAAAAGTGTTTGCTGACTGTATTCTAGACTGAATCACTCAACATCCACAGAGGGCAAGGTCAGAAAAGGCAAACACTGACTCAGCAGGGTTGTCACGTTTGAAACATACAATTTGTAATTTCAAATTGCTAAACATTTACAGCAAGAGTTGGCTTACTGTTTGGTATCGGATTGCAACCCTGCTGAGAAATACAGTGTAAGTTAAAATAACTTGAGCAGGCTTGTACAAAGCTAATGATGCAGCCATTAGGAATGTTTAATTGTTATTATTTTGAACCCTAGATGAATGAACCCACAAGACTAAAAGGTTAGCCTGTCCAAATCAGTCATAGATGTCATCGTTTTCCCCTTCTCCTTTTTAGAGGATGTTTTGAGGCTGTTTTTAATGTTAAAAGAAAGGTTGAAATGCTGGCCCTCAAAATCTACTCCTCATATGTCGTCTTTGGGGAGCCAAAGGGTGGACCCTTGGTGTGCTCATGATTAAATACAACAACATTCAAGCTTTATATAATCATGGTGAACACACTCCCTCTTCTTAAACAATAAAGAAGAGTCAGATTGGCTTACATCCGTAGAGAAAAACGCGAGTGGTTTTTCTACAACCAGTTACGCCATCAAGACACACTGATATTTCCATGACTGTTCCCCAGTTTCATCCATGAATCATTAGAGGTCAGGGGTGGGAAGGTTAGTCATGACCCTGGCATCAAATCTAATGCCAAAAACATTGTGCTTTTCCCGTATGCCCCCAAAACTCTTTGGTAAACCCATTATGAACCTCCACAGACATTATGTCTCACTTGGGTCAAGCAGAGCTGGTTAACGAAGCCACTCTCTGGGATTATCAAAGGTTTAACGTCTGCAGTCTGTAGTCATAAACATTAGCTTGTCAGACGTCTTTAGCATTGACTGAATTTTCTCAAGATTGGAGGAGCTGATTTAATATAGCTAGGTGTCTATTTGAGGTGCTTTGGTTTCAAGAAGAATGAAATGGAAGATAAATATGCAGCTCTCAACTATTGTCTCCAAACCTTCTTGGACACAAAAGGACTGATGTTCTCCGCATTCATAATGTGATTGTGGTATCGTACCATTGACAACGATTTGTCAGCGTAGCCATCTCTGGAAACCCAATCCTGAGGCATCTGAGTTCAGGAAGAAAGAAAATAACAGAAATATCCCCTTGCCTGTGAGGACAGCATTAGCCAAGGCCAACACATAAATGTAGACGTAGCTGACTGACATATAACACACAGATGCCAAAGCAAACAGAATCACTGCTCCTATCACTCTGGGATTTTGCCTACTTTGCTGAAAAGACCAGTTTAGACTAAAATGTGTTTTCAGACTGGTTAATGAAAGTTAGTACTGATTTGGTGCTGGTTTAGCCATTTTTAAACAGCATGTGAAGCATGCTTGCTTGACCAAGTAAGTTTCAATGGTTTAGTCAGGAGTTTTCAAACTTACTGATGGCAAGGACCCCCAAATATGACTATGCAAGGGATACCCTTATTATATAAAGATAATTACATATTTAAAATGCAAAATTATTATTAGTTATTTTGGATGTATGCAAATGCATGTAGATTGTTTGAAAATAATGGTTGTCAATAGAATAAAATAATTCTGATTAATCTCATGATTTCTGTCCAGTCTTTAGAAAGCTGAAT
The DNA here is from genome assembly GCA_039654775.1 of Spinibarbus caldwelli. Classification (NCBI taxonomy): domain Eukaryota; kingdom Metazoa; phylum Chordata; class Actinopteri; order Cypriniformes; family Cyprinidae; genus Spinibarbus; species Spinibarbus caldwelli. Next base: position 6,200,819 of record CM077232.1, read on the forward strand.
AATATATATATATTTTTTTTTTTTTTTTTTTTTTCTTTCTTTCTTTACAGAAAACCCTTGGTTTAAACTAGTTAAGAAGACTCTACGCACACACGCATCTAAAACACAATATATCTTGTTGGCCTGCAATTTTTTTCTTTTCTTTTTTTCCTCAGCAGAGTATAAGTATACAGTTACAAATACAGATATGGTGCTCACAGTGATATCCATCACAAAGTGCAAAACACTCTGGAAACCATCAGAAAGATATTCCGCTCACTCAATCTCTCTATGCAGCTGTAATGCATTGCATATTTTATCAATAAAATAGAGAGTACATCACAAAAAAATCATATGTTATGGTTCCCAAATCAAATGACAAATCAAAAACCCAAACTTCTCAGGCGGCCTTGAATGACGCATGAAGAAAGGTGACTGAAAGGTGCAAATTCTCGCTCGCCGGTGGCGTGTCTGAACCCAACGGCCTTATCTGATACATGATTGCCATCACGATTGGCATTCACATTTCACGTGCTGTAGGTCCGACACAGGGACGTCGCCAGCAGCAACGCAGGTGGAAAAAAGTACACTTGGCCAGTGTTGTAACTGACGTGTCTGTTTATCTTCACAGCTTCCTTCATCGTCCTGCCAATGGAAGAGATTATATCCTGACGTGTTTTAGCTTGCAGCTTGCCCAAAACCTGGAGAGTGCACCCACATACCCAGTACTTGGGTTACAATGAAGGCCTTGGCTCAGGCCTACCCACCTCTACTGCTCTCCGACACTCTCTTTTCTCAGTTTCTCTACCTTCGCTAAAGTTTGTTTTGTTTAGTCCGTACATCTCACTCATTGGAGATATAGATCCTGCGCTTACTGAAATGGAGCCCTGTAAGCGAATATGGTAGACAAAGGACTTCCACACCAGTGGATAGACAGATCAGTGGCACGTGTTTGGGAATGTGTGAGGATTCTTTCTCAAGTAGATGGCGAATGGGTGACTGAATGGGCCAAAGACAGAATTTAAACCAGGGGTAATCTAAGCTACTTTTAAAATCCTCCTGTGATGATTCAATGAGATTGTTGGATCAACAAATAACCACAAAAAGTCTTAATTATGATCTCTCAATAAACCTTTCCTTCTCGAAACGTGCTTAAGCTTGTATGTTTTCTACATCATTGCACTGGAACAAGAAAATTTGTCCACTCTTCAGAGGTAACAGCAGAGTCACTGGCGGTCTTAGGTTTCCTCTGACTAGCATCATAATGGGTGATGGTGTACATTTCAGAGTTGTCATTTCCTTGGCCTACCTGATTATCATTTCATCCTGTACAAATCAACATCAAGGGGATCCACATTCATAAAAACTCTGGAAGGAGAAGTTAAGCTGTGCTTGAGGGTAACAAATAATGACAATGACTCAATGATGAGCATACCGGATCCTAAAACCAAAACAAGAGCATGCTTGAAGATCAATGGCAAAATTTCCACTCGGATATAGATTTGTTTTACACGAGAGAGAGAGAGAGAGAGAGAGAGAGAGAGAGAGAGAGAGAGATTATATATTTTTTCTAAAATAATGTATTTTTATATTATTTTTTATATTTTTATATTATATTTTTTTATAATAAAATAAAATTAATTATATATTTTGTTTATTTCTCATAAACTACTTGCTACTTTTCAAACTGCTACTAAATTGCAGTCCAACAGATAGATCCAGCCAATCTCAGAACTGTTTTTTTTATTTTATTTTTTTATAAATGGTATAACATATAACAGATAAGATTATGCTATATTTTGTTAACGACAGACAGTAATGGCAGTTTATTGCAAAGTGTAAGAATATGTCAAATCATGTAGAGAAGCCTGGCTTCCCATTTGGACAAATATTAATTGATTGAAGTCCAACATCCAGCACCTGCAAAGTTTTTGATGCTCTCCGGGAGTCAGACAGCACTCGAAATTATGTGTTCAGAGCCTCTTGACAAATGAACATCTAACTTTGTGCATAAAAGCAAGGTCTCACTGAGGCTCTATGCATCCACAGAACCCTATGCATAGAGTCACATAGATTACACTTTTTAATCTAAAATATCAAAATAAACAAAGAGTGAAATGTAATATCTATATCAAATATTTATATAGATAAACATGCATTTTTAATTCTAAAAATGGCATGCAGTCTTTAAAAAATATTGTTTCATTTGCCATAGCTTGGCTTGTTATCAACCAGTTGCCGAGCTTTTTAACTAGCTTAACTAGTAAGACATCATCATACATCAGTAAAACCACTGCAATCAGCTTCATCTATTTTTGCTGTTGAACACAAGCACAGAAACACATGCTGGTTTAAGCTGTTTTCTTCTGCTGTGAGAACAGATCTTCAGTTATGATTGGCCCAAAAACTTTCCTTACCAGGGGAATTGTATCATGACAGAAGCATTTATTATGATTTTAGTGAAATGATTTGGATTGATTTGCTACCATTAGTTATTGCTTCATATTTAAATCAAAGCTATTGGCAAACCAATGAACTCCCAAATGGCTAATATTCACAAGTGCAAAGCTGATCACTGAAAAACATTCTTTTTCCCAGTATTCAAAGCTTGCGTTTGCATAAAATAAATGAAAATCACACATAAGATGTGACAGGGAAACATTGCGGTTGAGTTTAATGCTTTGCTGACTCATTTTACAGTCAGAATGATTCTCATCGTTCACACTTTAAAGGCGAAAATGAGGGACTCAGCGCTTTCCTCAGTGACTCATCTCACCGTGTCATGGCCTGTTTCCCATCGACTCCCTCGAGCTGAGACATCCATCCATAATGCCCGCAAACTGCTGAGCATCACAATAGCACATTAAAACTACCCATGAGGCACACTGAATCCGATGAGTGAAGCTTGGCCGAGGATGTTCACAAGGCTAGGATGATTTTTCAAGACGCTGTGCCTGGCACACGTACATCTGGAGCCAGAAGTCCACTTCTGAGAAAAAAACTGACGTCAATGAACACGGAGGCCACATCTAATGACCTTCAGGTGTTAAACGGTTCCCTTGTTAAAAGAATCATCTGATGATAAACATCACTGAATCTTTAAGCCTCTGTTGCGTCTCCAGTGACGTTGAAACTTCTCCAGTCACGAAATGCTGAAGCGGTGCAGCACAACTACCACATTTGCTCTTTTAGTCATGAATTGTTTATTGCTGTCAGAAACCGAACCTGCTTTTCATCTCTTTTCAAAAATCAGAGCCAGGCCTCTATGAGCAACAGCACTTGATATTGTAACAGCCATTGTGTTTATTTTCATGGGTTGCATCTGTATTCAAAAACTGATGATGACTTGACACACAACTCACGTTAGTGCGCACTTTACACAACTAATAGCCGTCTAGGTACATCAATTAAAAGGTCTTTTCCTTCCCAACTGTAGCTATGATCACAAAATACGTTTGTACACACGAATAGCAACATTGATACTTGATGACATGTCAAGGGCTTGTGGTAGTTTTTGCACTGTTTTGCACAGAACAGTCAAAATATATAATTTGTCAAGATAATTTGGAATAAGTAGTTAGCTACACTATAAGCTATTAAGAAAAGTAGCTGACTACACTGAAACTACTTAAAGGAGTAACTTTTTAAATATATAAATATCATGATATAGCATATAATTGGATCAGCAGTATATATGAGACACAAAACAGTGGGGTTTTTTTAATGAATGAACTCAGTATGCTGACAGCACTGAAGATGATTGCAAACATCACCAAATGCAAAACAATGAAAAACACTCTATACAGTTTTTAAAACATCTTTTTTTTTAAGGAACATCACAGTTTTCCATCCATGTTTTAATTTAAACAGCAAACTTCTATTGTGCAGCACTGTTTGCTGTTTACATTTCATTTGTTTTAAAAACATTAATTAAATTGTTAATGTTTTATTAATTAATTTGAGATCCACAGTTTTGATGATAAATTTGTATTAAATCATAAAACATAACATTCAGAATTTTTTTTATGAATTTATTTGATTACACATTCTTTATCATTAAAAATGATACAATTTAATTATATCAATTAAAACAGAATCCAAAAATCATTTGTTTTTTTTCTAAATCTGATTGAGAAAATAGTCAGATTTGAACCTTTACATAATTTTTTTTCCTGTTGATCTGATTGTTTCAGGTCTACACCACAACTTTCAATCCAAAATTTTATTTGGTTTGAGCTCAGTTGGGTCAACTGAAGCGTTTACATTAAGGTTTTACAGTTCGACTGAGCCATCAATCCGATTATAAATGGATTATTTTGGTGCATGTAAATGTAGCTACTATTTCAACACAAAAAAGAAGTTAATGATATGTAGCACAGAGACACATAACAGAGAGTGCATTTGATTATTACCTCATTTTCACCCAGTTGTAAAGATGTATGCTAGTCACGCTACGCCAAAGTTGCTCATTACTGGACAAGCTCTATTTTGAAAGCTAAACTACTGTCACGCTACTGAAAAAATGTAGTTTAAATGATTAACATCTCCGAATTTCAGTCAGTCACTCCGCAAACGCCACAGCTCACAATACACAATCAATGCATTCAGCTTCCTTAATGAATTCCAACAGCCTCTTAAAATCTCCCATGCTCAAAAGCAATTGGCAGCCTTCAGAAGCAGATGTCCCGCAGGTGACCAGCTGCACGGGCCCTAATGTTTATTATAAGACTAAGCAAGTGTCTCGCAAGGTGAGGGGTCAGGAGTGACAAACGGCATTAAGGGCCCCCTGTCATGACCTTTTAAATAACTGCAAGGTTATGTGACTCTAGGGTTAATGGTCACATGTTGGGGTCAGGCGTGAGGCTCGACTAATGCTCTCTGACGTTCAGGGTGCTGACATGTGGGTACGCTGACACCCGTCTAATACAAAAAGACACATGGCTGTTGCATGGGCCGAGTTAATAAGAGAAACTGTGGCAAGAGCTTGAAATGGCAAGTCATGCTGGTAATATGACAGAGGCTTTATGAAAGCCAGATCTTTGAGAAATGTCGTTTTCTGTTCTCTGGTCCAAAATGTATTTGTCAATTCCAAGTGGCCCGGGAGAGACGAAGCTATTGCAACAAAGCCTTTCTCTGAGAGCCCGTCCAAGAGTTTAATCAACCATGAAGAATATAGGTCATTAGAACTAAGGTGTTTAGCGTCCATAGCAAATTAGTTAGTTAAACCTGCTCTTTGATCAAGGCACTTAAACCTTAAGTTGACCATCCCTACAATTAGTATACTGTAAAACTAGACAAGCTATTCTTTTTTGTACTACAAAAGGTTCTCTGGTGCATAAAAAATGGCTTTTGAATGACTAAATATTGATAAGGTGGCAGCATTAAATATGAACAGATAAACTTACACTTAGGTACGAAGCCCAAAATATGGATTACCTCAAAAACTAATTGACTCATCACTCACTCACTCAATAAACTAACTAACTAACTAACTAACTAACAGTTGCAAGTTAACATCACAATTCTGCTCACAATTCTCAGCTTATTTCTAGCAATTCACAATTTTGACTTTATATCTCGCAATTCTCAGAACTACAAGGGAAAAAAGTCAGAATTGTGAGCTAAATTACATTTATTTTGTATCCTGCGGTGGAAACAAGCTTGCATAAAATAAAGCCAACTTTTAGAGGATTTAAAAGCAAAAATGTGGAAAGTAGAAATTATTTTTTGTGATAAACAATATGAAATAAATACTTTTTAACTGAGTTTAACTTTTTAAATATCACTGCCCTGCATCATATTTCCTGAATGAAGTCAAATACTGATCCAATATTTTGAGGAGCTGATTTTAAAAGCAGTGGTTGATTTGCTTTAGTACCATAGCACATCACACTTTCTCACAAAATATGATGCATTTCTTAGCATTTTTGCTTTTGACAACCATTTGTAAGGTGAAGAAATCTTATATTATCCCTTAATCACCAGAAAAACTGCCAACAGACATGAATCCTATCTTCCTCTGGGCCAGGTTACAACACTTCGTTCGGTTTCCAGCTGATTTTCTCATTAATGAATGATATTGAAGATATTATTTTATGGCTAATCCCGATTTCCACTTTTTCCAGTACTTTGCAGTTTGTAAGGTAAATGACACATTGAGTACTTTTTTGTCATTAAAACCAAAACTTTTGATTTTTGACTGCTTTTGTTGTTTTGATAAGTGCATTAAACATGATTCAATATGAAATGTCTTTGTTCTTTTTTGTGAAAAAGTTTGTATTGATGTTTTTAACTAAACTTAATTAAATTATGTAATAGGCCTTTATTTATTTATTTTCCAAAAAAAAAAAAAGTTTGTGGTTAGATTAGTAGTTAATTTTTTTTTTACAATACAACTTTAAATCACTGCATTGCTTACAACCCATGCAACCATGAAGCAAGGGCCTTGCAACCATATAGTAACAAACTAAATCCACTCAAAACACCTCAGCAACTGCATAGCAATCACTCCCTAGCATTGAGTTTTGCTTGAGGAAACTACACTTGTATATTTTCTTTTGAAAAGATAAAAATCCCCTCTTTGCCTTTGCCACAAATTTTTGCAATTAAATCAACTTAACAGACACCATTCAAACCTTTCTTTGTTTGAAGATAATAATTAATTCTTAGGTTTAACATTTAAATTTTAGCCAAAAGTGGTGTCATCGCCGTAATATTTGCACACTGAAAGAAGTGGTCAAAGTTTGGCTGGTTAGCACAGCCTGTTTAGCTCGATTCACTTGCTGCCTTGAAGCACCAGTGTTTCGTCTAGGAAATGCAGATCTAGTTAAGCGATTGCTCTGCTTACGGAGAAAATGAATGGCTACTTGCGTGCATTGCTGTGAGAAAGTTAGTGAAAAGGACAGAAAGGGAATATGAAGATAAATTGCTCTTGATTTTGGCTCGGCCGTGCTGATATCATCGCTACATGCATACAATTACATGCAACGGACACATTTATTCTGAAACTCGCTTTTAAAAAGTGTAGTAATACTTGGAGAGAACACGAGCCCCTACAGTGATTTCACTGTGGACGACATCCATTATCTTACCATATCTGAGGCAAGACGATGTGTAACCACTAATTGGAATCTCCATGGCAACTCATCACAAGCTTAGCTAATGTCAGATCTGCAACATAAATCTTTCACAACAGCTCAGCTCTGAGAGAGAACAGATGCGCTGTAAACAATCCAAGACAATCCAAGCATACTGAAGCAGTCCTGACTCAGTAACATCAACACATGAGCTGTGACCACATGGACCATGTATATTTTCTGGGATGTTTTGATTGCACCCAGTTGCAAATTGATCCTTTGTAGGCGATAGAGTTTAGGATTTGTAAAGTTTCTTGTGCAATGTAGGATTTACAAGGCCCAGGCGACACTCGCACGGCCAAGGCTAAATGATAAAGAGTTCTGCAAAGACATGTTAGACAAGCTTGTTTAGATTTTTATCCCAAATGAGACATTTATATAAAACAATTGACCCTTCGCTGGGCCGCGCCTCAAAAACGTTACTGACCGGTCCAACCTTAGCAACTGTTGCCGTCTGATATGTTAGCAGACAAACTTTTTAATGCTTAGTCTACTGCATAGTTGCATGGTTGGCTTCGAAAGATGGAATTTGAATTGGCCACACCCCACAGGAAGTGGAATTGGAATTTGATTGGAATTGGAATGTCAGGAAGACTGTTTACTTTTAAACAGTTAATGCATTCTGGAAAATGAAGTGTTCTATATCTATCTATATCTATCTATCTATCTATCTATCTATCTATCTATACTATATTGCCAAAAGTATTGGGTCACCCCCTTCTAATGAACAGGTTTGACTTCTTTAGTAATTTCCATGAGTACAAATCTTAATTTTTAGGTGTATAATGATATTCTAGGGAATCATGTGCTTTTAATTTTATAACAACAGTTTGGATAGGACCCTTTTCTATTCTAACATGACAATGCCTCTGTGTATAAGGCAAGGTTCAAAAAGAAATGATTGATTCAGTCAGTGTGGAAGAACTTGACTGGTCTGCATAAAGTCCTAATCCAAGCTGAACACTTCTGGTGTGACTTTAAATGCAGACCTTGAGCCAAAAACTCATCACCAAACACCAATGACTTGTACATACACTATATGGACAAAAGTACTGGGACACCCCCTTCTTTAGAACAAAAAAAGCACTTCCAAAACTGTGGCAACAAAGATGGAAACATAATTCATATATTTAAAAATTGTATTTCCATCTCTGTTGCAACAGTTTTGGAAATGTCTAAAATGACTGTACCCATATGTACAAGTCATTGGTGTTTGGTGATGAGTTTTTGGCTCAAGGTCTGCATTTAAAGTCACACCAGAGGTGTTCAGCAAGGAATAGGAATTGGCTTTCTGCAGACCAGTCAAGTTCTTCCACACTCACTGAATCAATCATTTCTTTTTGAACCTTGCCTTATACACAGAGTCATCGTCATGTTAGAATAGAAAGGGTCCTGTCCAAACTATTGCTTTAAAATTAGAACCACACAATTCCCTAGAATATCATTATATGCTTAAACATTAAGATTTGTACTCATGGAAATTACTAAAGTAGTCAAACCTGTTCATTAGAAGGGGGTGACCCAATACTTTTCGCAATATGGTGTATCTGTCTGTCAGTCTGTCATTCTATCTATCTATCTATCTATCTATCTATCTATCTATCTATCTAGCTTTTTTATTTTTTCAAAACTTTCAAACAAGGTCAAAATTCAATACTTTACAAATTTAGCTTTTGTAGTTTTATGACCACTTGAACTAAATCTTCAAATAATTTATATTATATTTATATTAGCTTATCTGAGTTAGCAACAATAACAATAGCTTAGCGAATGATCAGTTAGTAAAATTAGTTAAAATTGGTCTTTTTTGTACATTCCCAAAGTCTCATAATGTGTGACAGAGAACAGAGAAGACAGAGAAACTGATATGAATATACTGTTGGGATGATTTAAGTCATTTAAGTGTCATTACATTCAGCTAATAGTCAATAACTTAAGCCAGAGAATTACATTCTATCATGCTTTTCCTTCCAACGTACAACTGACAGACAGATGTTGCTTCCCACTCACAAGAATGCTGATCATATGTCAGGTTTTCCAACACAGCGTGCCAATACAGTCTCATTTCTTTCAAGGTGAACGTTACTTCAAACTCAGCTTTTAGTAGGACCGCATAAAAAGAAGATGGGAGGAATTATCCTTCACATGCCATAAATCATGCACAATATGCTACTGATGAACCTCAAACAATTTGATCTCAGTATTCCAGATGTTTTGGCACCTACTGTAGAAGTAATGACAGAAAAACAGAGCAAATAGAATTTGACATTCTATTTGTTAACAATACCTCCTAAATGTAAAGCACAGCAAAAGCACTCATACTGCTTGAATGGGCCAAAGATGTAAATAGTTGCTCAGTGAAACTGCAGAGCTGGCACTGACTGTGAAGGAACTAAGCCAGAAAGAATCTGCAGAACTTCTTGAATTTTCTGTGCTGCTTTGGTGTAGAAAATCAATTTAAACATTCTATCTAGTTTACAAATTTCTGTTTATCCTCAAAAGATTTGATGACATTAACTTTGCAAATCAAAACTTTCCAGGTTGACTAATGCACCCTGACTGTGCAATATGCATCAGCTGAGAATAAAATTACACTGAAATTTTAGTAATTATATAAATGACAACCAATGGCTTCTAAAAAGATGGCACTGATCACAATAAAGACGTCACTTGGAGATGATGAGAGAGAGGAAAGTGCATTCAGAGTTTGTTTCTCTGCAGCCCATTGGAACCTGATTTGTCAGAAATATATAATTCCTGTCTGCTATTGCCATAGTAACAAAAACTTGTCACCATGGACACGGTTAAATTAATACAAAAACATGCCAAAATACATTGGCACAAAGACCTCAGTGACAAACATCAGTGACTATGGCTACAGTCAATGATTACAAAAGCTCCCTTCCTACTGTAGGTGGTACCCCTATAGGAGCTTCCTAAAGCTTACATGTTCTCTTGGTGGGAAGAGGGCAAAGGCAACCAACAGACATCAACAGGGAAGCCAGATAAAATCTGTGCCTTCGAAATCTCTGAAAGCCCATTCAGGGCCGAGCTCAACGCCTGCTTTCTGAATGGGACAGTTAGCAAGCTTTTAACCATCTCAAGGGGAGATATCTCTACAGCACATGTTCATTTTGGATATGAATTTTCCAGGCATTCAAGGTCTTTATCTGCTCATATAAAAGCCTGAATAGCAGCAACTGTTTAAACTAGCTGCAAAATGCACTTAAACTACTGATAATATCAAAACAAAAGTAAAAGTTTGTTGTGAGGATGAAACATCTTTTGAAAGTTGCTCTGGATGCCTTAAACCTGGCTGAAGAAGCCATATAAAAACAAACCAAAGTGGGTATGTAGGTCTTAACTAGTCTACCACCCTGGCTGGTTTGCAGGTTAGAAGACTAAGGGCCAGATTTACTAACATATGCGCCAGCAAAGGTTTCTTTTGGCGTTAAAATAGTACTGTCAGGTTTTACTAAAGACACGTAGTGACGAATTAGTGCTGAAAAGGTGTGAACACAGTTATTTTTGTGCCTGACCTTATTGAATATGCATCTGTAGGAGTTTCCCTTTCAGACACAAAATTTATGGGCGGAGAGTATTAAAATGAATCATGTAACAAGATTTACTAACATTTGCGCTCGTCAAATTACTGGTATTTGCGCCATTATTTAATGCCCAAAAAAAGCATGTCTTAAACTATTTTGAGCTTGAAATGGCTGCAATCATTGTTGCTAGGAGGAGCCACTGCAGAGAAGAGAGAGTGTTTGGTAGAAAGTCTATCAAAACTTCTTGCAACTTCTAGCTTCATTTTTTGGCCTCCGGTTCTTTTCAACGTACTGTGTCTTCTTTATTTCTTTATTCTGTATTTGCAGCTCCTCTAATTTGCGCTGCTCTTGGTATATTGCGTTGGTTGATATGTAAATGAGATGTTGCGTCTGTGTTCTTTAATTTGCACATTGTTAGTAAATCACTCACAGAAATTTCCATGCCCATCGGCACTGTTTTGGAATTGCGCTCTCGCGCTAATTTGCCCTGTTTAGTAAAACTGGCCCTAAATGTCCAACTAGCTAAACCAACTTAACTGAGGCCCTCTAGCCCACCTTAAAACAAGTAAAGAACAAATCATCTGGTATCAGCAAACCATACAATCCAACCCCTTACCCAAACCCTACCATGATTGTAATAGGAAGAAACATGTAACAAAGTTGTTGCAAGTTATTGACTTGTCATGACAACTCAATTTTATTTTCTCTCAGTGTATGTTGGTTAAAAGAATGTTGGTTAAAAAACACTGGAAGTTTGTTACCAAAATTGTTACCCACATTCTTCAAAATATCTTCTTTTTTGTTCAGGAGGAGAAAGAAATTCATCCAGGTTTGAAGTGGAGAAAGACTAAACCTGAAAATTCAATAAGAAACCATTTTTGCAGGTGTTCACAAACTATTTTACTTTTGCAATTTGACATATTTCAAAGAGAAACAGAATATTCAATGAGTAGTAGTAGAAGTAGTTATTTATTTTAATTGCCATGTCAAATATTCAATGAGAAAAAAAAATGCAGGGAAGGATCATAAAAACTGGCATTACATATCAGGTTATTGAAGGGAGAAAGACAAACTTTTCTTTTCAATTGTTTGAAATAACGTGCACCAATGAACCGTACACAGTCAGACTAGAAACATGCATTAGGAAAAATAAAATTTTTGATTTCATGTTAACTGTAAACACTCTGAAAACTAAAAGATGTGAAGGTTAATAGTTGAGAACTGGGATAGTCAGGTTGACATATCGCTCAGGTTGCAAAAACAACAAACAGCTTTGACAGTAGCGCCGAGACATCTTCCCCGTGAGCTGATTTGGGAGCCAAAAAGTTTCATTGACCATGCTTAATTTGCACATAAATTACCTTGAAGTGCTTCATGCTCTCTTTGACTGTATTTCTCTGGTTCCACCCTGGCTGGCAACTCTAGCGGCATACTAAAATCGGAAAATAAAAATGGTAATGAGAGAAACTGTATCCTCTTCCAAATAAAATCTCATGCTAAGTGAACTTTCTCCACGGCTGAGATAGAACCATTGTGAAACGAGTGCATTTAAGTGGCCTTAATGTTAGCTTGCTTATCAGTGCTTTCACAGCACGGTTTGCCTTTATAATTACACTCGAGTGTCGCGTTAAGACAAGCTAGGCGAAGAAACGGGTCACTGCCAGGTTTATGGTTGACAAAGTTTGGTCAAGAATTTGCCTTAACCCTTTGCAGAGACGGGAGCCTTCTCGTATGCGGGTTCGAAAATGAGGGCCCTTGATAAACATCCTTCTTACCACAGGAAAATTTGCAACATAATTATATACTCTGCAAAGCCTCCATGTCCTCTCTAGAACTATTTGAGAGTCTCTGCAGAACTGTAGACGCAGTTGGGATCCACGACCAAATCACAATTCTTACCCACTGACCGTTCGTAAACTAGAAGCCAAGAACCAGACCAGATTCCCCTACAAATGTCTGCCATGTTCGACACAAGTCCTCTTGGCTGGGTCACTGAAAGAGAAAGCAGAACATACCACTGGCGTGGCCTCATTGTGGTCAAAGCGCAGTCACCTTTCTGAATGGACGAACACAAGTCTCTAACAATACGTCCATTGTAGTATGTGCACAGTGCATATCTTTGGTGGGGTACTGTCAGAGAAGACAGATTGCTGGATGAAGAAAAAAAGCAATTGCGCTTAAATAGTGACGACATTATGAAGGACAGCGGGGCATGTCAAACATGCGTCCGTTTGTGCGGCCCAGCAGTCTGACAGGCCTGGAGGAAAGAAACGAGCAAGAATGCAGGGCATAGTCGCCTGGTTTGTTCTTCCTAGGGGAAATAAAGACTCAAGTTGAGCAGAATGTGACACCAGAGGCCTGTCTTAGGTCACATAAAAATAAAAAAAATCTATTATGATCAAATATACCGATGTTCAATGAATAGTTCATTAGCCCATATAACTGATGAACCAGTATTAAAATTCTGGCCAATATATGGCTAATAATAAAATTCTATATATTTTTTAGAACACAACATATAAATCAATTAATTTATTAAAAATATCACATTTAAGATTATTATTAGTGTATTATTAGTATTTATATAAAATTATTAGTCCTTCTATAGATTAACTTCTTTAGATTACGGCAAAAGAAATCTAAATGTAAAAATAGAGATAATGAACAAGCACCATTAAATATCCAATACTGACTAATAAATTAAATTAGAAAAAAAATCCAATTTGATGCTTTTTGTCACCAATAAGAATGCCCCGCAGTGTGAGGGTAGTATGATTTTTTTAATGCTTTTGAAATAAGTCTCTTGCGCTCACCAAGCCTACTTTTTTTTTTTCGAACAAAAAATACAGTAAAAATAGAAATATTATTGCATTTTTTTCTATTTCAGTATATTTAAAAATGTAATTTATTTTTGTGATATCAAAGCTGAATTTTCAGCATCATTACTCCAGTCTTCAGTGTAACAAGGTCCTTCAGAAATTATTTTAATATGCTGATTTGCTTGTTATTAGTTGTGCTGCTTAATATTTTTGTGGAAAACTAATACTTTTTTTTTTAGAATTCTTTGGTGAATTGAAATTTTCAAATGAACAAAACTAATTTGAAATTTAAAAAAAAAAATTATAACAGTTAATGTCTTTACTGTCATTTTTATCATTCTTGCCAAATAAAAGTATTATTACTTTTATTTATATTAAAAACAACGTTTACAACAGTAGTATAGTTCTTTCAGCCTGTAGCATATTTAACCAAGTCAGAAACCTGTTCTATAGAATTTTACAGATTTTTCCCAGAAAATTTTGCAAATTCCATGGGCCTAGTCACTACTTTCCATCTTATAATGTCCTTAAAAAAAAATAAATAAAAGAAAAAATAAAAGAAAAAATGGCCCCTCAGGCATTTTCTAAGTAGGATAATCTTCAGTCAGGAATGTTTTTAGTCAACCCTGTTCTTTTTTTAAGGTCAGGAAACGTGGGTTAGCGGAGAACAAATTCTACATGCGTTGTCTGGAGGAATATTTTATGCCAGCAAAAACCATGGCTTTGACCTCTAAGTATGTGCACAGTCCCTGGGCCAAACATCCTTACAGACTTCAGAAATGCAAATGATAGACAAACAGTGTATTATTGATTTTGCATTAAATTAATGATATTTTTCTCATGCCACTTTTAACTTGTACTCTGATATGTTGGGAAATGATGGTTGAGAGGAAAGGATTTTGTTGATCAAAATGTACAGAAAGATCCAATGCAAGTGTTTTCAGAGAAGGACACTCGTGTATGTGTGTGTATGTGTGTAGTGTTTATGTATTATCTCTTTCTTTAAACAATCTTTGATTGAGCTATGCTAGTTGGACATGAGGGAGAGCTTTAGAAATGAATTAGCTGTGTGAGTTTAAGACATCCAGAAGCCCCATTGTCTCTCTGATGCTGCTTCTATTCAACAGGCAAGCCATGTAATCCTGGGAATTAGGCGAGATGAACTACAAAATGATGGATCACTGGGACCAGGACTACTGGCCAATTCTGACACATCTGGACATAAACTATGCCTCAAGTCTACTAATGTAAATTTTTGTAGAACTAAACACAAAGAAAAGCTTAGAGCATCTAAACCTTTATTGATTCGACCAATATGAACTCCAGTAGACTCCAATGGGAATCAATAGCATTTGTTTGGGGCTGTATACTATCTGTTAGACCAACTGAGGGATAATATGGCAGTGTGTGGAAAACTATTTTGAAAACATTTATTATTTTTGCGTTTCAGTTTAATGACGCTAGTGGCGCAGATATTACAAAATTTAAATGGCTATACATACTGAAAGTTTAAGGCTACTGTTTTCCAGACAAAAATCTCAAATAGCATATAAAAGTGTACAAAAAAAAAAAAAAAAAAAAAAAACTCCGGACTGGCAGACATGGGAGCATTTCTTCTAAGAATTTTTGTTATTGTAATCTAAAATGAAAACTATTAAAAATAGGTTTTGAGTTAACTGAAGTAAAGCTAAAAATAAAAAATAAAAATTATATAAATATTAATATATTATAAATATTAAAATAGAAATATTAGACAATGAAATAAGAAAGTTAAATACAACAAGTTTATGTTGAAGCATTAAAATGACTAAAAACTAAATTGGAAATAAAAATAAATTAAAGCAAAATGAAAATATAATAATAATAATAATAATAATAATAATAATAATAATAATAATAATAATAATGACAAAAACACAAATGCTGAAATTAAAATTAAAATAAAAACAAATTCAAAATATTGATAAATACTACATAAATAATACCAAAACAACACCGGAGCAGCTCACCAAACACACACAACATTATTGTACAATCTCACAGCCACATATTAACATACATGTTAACACTTGAAATCATTAGTTTGTGTAAACAGTGCAACGCCCACAAGGCTGACTGAATAAAAGACAGATGGAGACATTACATGACGAGAAACATTAATTTACCAATTAAGGCATTTTTCAGACATGATGGAGAGCGAGAAATTCCTACACTGATGTTCACAGACCACATCCTACTCAAAATATTTGTACATAGACACCTTTCTTCCTCTGACAGCATTTTTCCATCGATTTTTCACTAAGTGGGTGACTGCTTTCGCAAACTGAGAAATATTTTCAAGCATTGTAAATATTCTAAGAACTGGACAACACAATTAAAATGCCACCGAGATGGCATTACATGCTAGTTTTGCTATCACTGACAGAACATTGGAAAAGTTCTTAACCTTAAAGATTACTATGACACAAATGCGAACAAACAGCAGAACTTATATTATGAACCCATTAAGCAAAAACAGTATCAATTTTATGGATTTCCACTTAAAAAAGAGGTCTTCCATACCTACATACTTTACACAAGTACTCAAACACTTAACCTTCAGTACTTTAGGGGGCGATAAAGTTCACCTGTGTCATTCAAGCACATGTGTTTTTATTCAGGTAGCTAGAAATAAACATGTCCACATTAACTAACTTGTGTAACAAGAGACTTATAAAGTACTGTACAAACACTTAAACTTTATTAGATATAACTTGATTATTTACACAATGGCAAGAATTAAAGCATCAAAATTAGCCATTTCTTATTGAGGGATTGAGAGTTTGAATAACTTGAAGTGCATTTTGGCATTTTGAAACATTGTCATTAACTTAACAACAGGATTGAATGTTTTAGAGTGTAACAAACCAATTAAGAGCACAAAACATCCCAGCAAACCATCACTCATACTCACAGATGTTTGTGCCAGTGCTTTCCCTCCAAAGTGTTGTCACTTCCTGGAGGATGATGTCATTAGGGAAGTGGCTGTTTGTTAGTTAAAAGGATTTTAGATGTCCAGCTTTCAGCTGTGTTTTGAAACTGTTTTATTTGGATTCCTCACTTATGACACATATTTTCATGAGGAATATTATTTAATTAATCTGTTACTTCTATCAACTAAATTTAGTATACATAAATATAAATATGGGGGAAATAAACCTTTTAATTTTAAAGACAGACATTCAAAAGTACCTAAAAATAGTTTAGAGAGTCTGAAAAAGTTTGAAAAGTAGAAATGTGTTCAAATTTGTAAATCTTTTAATGTTAACTGTATTTCTATTATTTATTTATTTATTTATTTATTCATGCTTTGTACATAAATAAATAAATAAATAAATAAATAAATAAATAAATAAATAAAATCAGTATTTTAAATACTTGATTAGAGAAAGAAAAAAACTTTCTTAATAAATATCAACAATATGAAATTAAGTCATTTATCTGTAAAATGTTGTAAAATTATCTGTAAAATGTAGTAAAATTATTTATTACATAAGTTGTGACATTGTGATAAAATAATAAAAAATATAATTTATCAAATTTCTTTATATTATTTTTATATTATAATATTTAATAATAATTTAATATTATACAAATAATAATATTTTATAAAATACTTTTAACGTTTAAAAAAAAGTATGACTTTAATATTTTATCAAATTAATTAAAACATATGGTGCACAAGAAAAATGAACTGCCTAACATAAATTAATTAATATCAACAAACAATTTTTAAAAATGTTAAAAAATCTAATTTCCACATGGTACTTTGCAGGTTAGAAGTGTTCACACCAGTCATTTGCGACCGTTTATCTCCTCATTAGCGAGCGGATAACTGTTCCAGCTCGTTTCCAGTAACTTGCACTCTGAATCCATTAAGTTTCTTTTATATCCAGGGATAAATATGCTGTGAGTGAACTGGGGCAATTTCATAGCTTGGTAGATCATATGTGACTCATGAAGAAATTCAGCAACAAATATGAAAACAGGCATATTTCAATGAACAGTAAAACATCTTTGCAAGCTGTTAGTGTAAAGATGATATCAATCAGACAAGTCAGGCTTACTTTAATGAACTCTAAACATCACAAAGACATATATTAAGCAGTAAAGTTTTCAAAAACATGCATACAGAGGCAACAAGGCCCTAAACTTCTCATATCAAAACAGCATGTACATTCTTGACGTCTGATGTCTGTCTCTTTGACTCCTGAGTGTGAGATGTGTATGGCAGCACTGTGTAAATCTCTGGTAATGAAACATTCAGCGTCTGCGGACCAGCATTCATTCTAAGGTGAGCCTCTTACCATTGCTAACAGCTCCTTCTAGTGGTCAAAATCTCAGAGGTGAGCTAAACCCAGCAGCAAGACCCACACAGACACTCAGGCTTGTACAGCTGGGTAAAACAAGAGACAGCATGTATGGAAAGCACAGAACAATCAAAAGAAATGAAATATTGTGTGCAGTTCTTTAAACTTGCTATCACGCATCTGACAAAGCAATTTCAAAGCAAAACAGAGCAACCCATTGATGAACTTTACATATGGGACGTGCAAATGCCATTTTGGAGCACTCTATAAGGCAAATCAGGGACATGTAAACAGCAGAGGGCCACTTGGACACTGAGTGAACGGCATGATTAAACAATAGTGTCTGTTAAATCTCATCTAAATTGTGGTTTCAGCAGTTTAAAGTTCAGAACAGGTAAGTGTAGATTGCCTATTCTTAAACTACCACCAAGACCACTGTAATTAAAGCTCAAACGAGACTTGGCAACTCGAGGAAAAGCTCTCTGCATGAGAGAAAAGAGATTTTAAGCATTTACCACAGTATTCACCACACACCTCAGCTGGTTTTAATTGTGTGCTGCAGTGATTCGGACTTCACGGGTGCCGTCAGAAGCTGTTGCTGCATATGTTGCTCAGACATTTCTATAGGAGTTTTGTTACAATGGTTGAGCTGTAACACCATCAGTTGAACCATTTAGAAAGAAGTTACATCACTAGATGATTGACACCCTTATGAGAAGATAGAAATACATGATCACATCTGGCTTTGTGATCATGTTAATGAAGAATACATGACAGAAGTGGTATTAATCGAATCAGCAGCTTCTCTTGTTTAATTTGATATACAGCATTCAGTTGTGACACTTTCAAGACTATTCACAACTACAGTTTTCAGTTTTTTTTTTGTTTTTTTTTTGTTTTTTGTTTGTTTGTTTTTTTTACTGAAAATATGTCCCACATGTTCGCTACTTTTGAATTGGAGGATCCGGTGCAGATTGAGAGATGGCATAATCATTATTTTGAACAAGTAAATTTGATTATCCATGTTTTCTATTAGTGCTACCGGTAGGTTGTATCAGCAGCACACGTTGTACTTGACACTAATTTGAACGGTTTATGGATAAGACAAACATGGGAATATTATGTCAAAGTCTGAGACACGCAGAGCAAAACAAGACAGAGTTACAGACGTTAAAACAAAGCACTCCCCATTCTCCCCTACTCATACATGTTCTCTGCGCGCACTAATATACGGGTGGTGCCTGTCAGCAGAGCGATTCTAATCGTGCTCTTTTGTGTGTATTCTCTATGTAGGCTATATG
Source organism: Spinibarbus caldwelli (assembly GCA_039654775.1). Taxonomy (NCBI): domain Eukaryota; kingdom Metazoa; phylum Chordata; class Actinopteri; order Cypriniformes; family Cyprinidae; genus Spinibarbus; species Spinibarbus caldwelli. Next base: position 6,219,951 of record CM077232.1, read on the forward strand.
TGAGCAAACGTCTTTATCATGTCACATCCACGTTGCCTTTTGATGCGTTTCGTCTTGAATCTGCTGGAAAGCCGCTGAGCTTCGTGCACGAATCTGACGCTATACCGGCCACAAGTGCACGGAAGATCTCAGAGGAGCATATCTTCGATTTTGCATGGATTTGTGTTTTGCTCTGCGCTCTTGGCATCTCTGCGTAAAAGACTGATCCTATTGCCGAGGGGGGAAAAAAGGCGCTGGCGCTGCGCCACGATCTGGCAAGTGCGCCTCCCTTCACCGCTGTTTGGCTTATTCATAGTTAGGGGTTTGGGTTTGGCTGTTTTTAAAAAGGCAAGCACTGCCGTGAAGTTGCTCTGTCTGCTCAGAAAACTTCCAGAGGGGAAAGTGTTTTGGAATCGGAAAGTCCAGAATTTCAGTGCGCAACCAATTGCGCACAAACTGGACTATTGGAGAATACCCAAGTGAATCTTTTTTTTTTTTTTTAATTTATTTCTTTTTTTTTAATATATGTATATATTTATATAAAAATCCACCGGATTCTTCTTCATCATCTATTTTTCATCAAAGACTGTTTTTATTTTATCATTTTTAAGACACCCCAACCTGTGCTTTCACTTTGCATGCAGAGTTTTCACTCGAATCTGAGCCAAACGTTCATGCGCTCTCATATCTAGTTCTTGTTCTCTTTTTTATTATTATTATTATTATTTAAATCGGACCTCATTCACTCTCAAACGAAGTATGGCTCTTCTTGTCCTGGGTACATTTCTCACGGCGTTGTCCATCAGCGGAGGCTCTTACGTGCCGTGCGAGCCGTGCGATCAGAAGGCGCTCTCCATGTGTCCTCCTGTCCCGGTGGGCTGTCAGCTGGTGAAGGAGCCCGGCTGCGGCTGCTGCTTGACTTGCGCTCTGGCGGAGGGACAGGCGTGCGGGGTGTACACCGGTACATGCACGCACGGACTGCGCTGCCTGCCGCGCAACGGCGAGGAGAAGCCGCTTCACGCCCTGCTGCACGGCAGGGGAGTGTGCACGAACGAGAAGGGATACAAACCACCGCACCCACCCATTGGTAAGTTGTCTGGAAAGCAGTGCGCCTTTGTTGCACGGAAGCATTGTTGCGTTGAGATCGTGTATCTGGTGGGAACTTTGTGGCTTGCGCTGATCCAGTTTTATGGCGTGCGCATGTTTCTGCATGAGCTTTTCTGTGTTGTGGCCGGGCTGCGCTGCTCAGTGCTGATTTCCATCATATTCCAGCGCTGTAGATTACTAGGATTAGTGAAGCCTGTTTATGTTTCATCCAAAGCCAATTATTAACATAACGGTTTCCATCTTCACGCTGCAAAGGCACTTACAAAAAAGTACCGTGGTGGTACCGCGTTTTCTGGAAATGTACCATGGTATTTTTGGACGCATTTCAGAGTATGATGTAAATGCCATTCCAGTACCATTGTATCATCATCCGATACGTTAATATTTGAGCATTATAAGAAAGAGTATAGAATATTTGTATTTTAGTCAAAAACTAATTGGAGTTTTTTGGCTTGGTGTCATTGGGACTACCATTGTATTTTGGACATAGACCATGGCACTATCATGTTTTTGCCATTTACCATAGTAGTATATTGTTTTGGAAGTTCCCATATAAAGTCACTGCCACTGTACTTTTTTAAGGGATATATCAATGTACCATGGTACTGCCATCTGATACCATCACTGTACCATTTTATTTTATTTTATTTTATTTTTTGTACTGAAGCTGCAACTAAAGTATCATATAATGCATTTTCATTGAAATGATGTTCAGTGAAATTAATGAAAATTGTGAATAAAAATATTAACCTATGAATAAAGGCTAAGTTTAAGGCTGCTCCAATGCTGCATTTCATTGGCACAGAAGCAAAGCAGCATCAAATTCAGCAGAACTGCATAATTTAGTGTGCTCCTCAGAACTGAGTAAAGACACCTAGGGATGCATAACTCCATACAGTCCTGCTTTGTGTTTAGCTATGGTTTGATTTGGCAATGGCGTTTGTTTGGTGCTCTATTGACATTAGGGACTCCTCCATTGTTATGATCACACCTCTCATCATTGTACGGTGTACCCACGCCTCATGATATTCTTGATTGAGATTCTAGGTTGCTCTGAATTTAGGTCTAAGTCTGTGGGTGGTGTTGAGGGTCAGATTACCGTTCAAAGATTAAATCCAAGGGGAGGAGGGTAGCCACGGTGTCTCTACAAGCCAAGCTGTGCAAAAAAAAAATCACACGTTTACGAGGAGTAATCGTGCACGGCATGCATATTTATTTACATTTAAGCATTTGGCAGATGCTTTTATTCAGTGTGCTCAATTCATGCTTTCCCCGGGAATCGAACCCTCAACCTTGGCATTGTTAGTGCGGTGCTCTACCAGTTGAGCTACATGAACCAAAAAAACACATATTGGGTTACAGAACTATATCTTTTAGACTGCAGCAATGCTTTATGCACAGTTTTCTTAAAACAGATTAGGCTGAATTCAGTCGTGGGCTTTCACCATGACCGTTTGTACACAAATGCAACCCCCTCACACACAGGTGCACATCAGAAACCTGTTTGTCTCTATCTGAAGTCCTCTGATGAGTGCGGTTACTGGTTTACCCCATCTGTGATTGCAGTGGGCACACAGTCGAGCCCTTGTGATTCAGCAGAATGTCTGTGGAGCCGATCTATCAAGAGCTGTTCGTCAAGCATGGAGATGAATTTAGAGGGACGCTTCTAGCCTCCCGTGGTATTCGGTTTCAGCCTGGTTTTACTAGCTGGGTAGGACAGACAGAGAGAGAGAGAGAGAGAGAGAGAGAGAGAGAGAGAGGGAAAGAGGGAGAGAGGTCAAGCGTCCTTGCCCGCATTAGGATTCAGAGCCTTTTGGCCCTGTGTCTTCCCGATCCATTTTTATTCCCCCAGCATGCCTTAGTTTCACAGTTGTGCAAACATAAAATTGAAATACAAGTTTAAAATGGAATCATGTCTCACTCACGTGAATAGTGTCATGCCTTCATGATCTTGAATGCTGGCGCTCACGGTTTAAAGATTCAGTGTTTAGAGCCAAGTACAATAGGCGACGCCAGATTGTCATTTAGCTCCAGGATTGGCAAATACTGTAAATTTGCCAACGATCACATGGGAGACTTTCTGTTCGGACATGCCATGTGGAACTTGGATGCAGTTGCCAACAGATATGAATACAGGCGTCTTGCCCAAAAAAACTGTATGCCGCATTTGTAACGACTTTAGGTCCAAATCTGAGATCTTGCAAATAAACAAACGTAAAGAAATGGGCCAAAAGCACTTGGCTGTTGTATTCTGTTACTTCCGTATAGCTGATTTATGCGCTTTAGTTACCCACTAGAGACGTAGCCATAACTATACAATGATTACAAGGGAATGGAACGCAGTTGTTATTCTATTGCCTGTCTGTCATCTCATTTTTATATTGTGCCACAGGCCAAACTCACAGAAACATATACTTTTTTGCAACATCAGACTGCCACTGAAAGATATACGGCTCGCTTCACTGAATAGCACCTGAATAGATCTCCTGCACTTTTTGAAAGTGATGCCCAGCTTTTTGAAATCTACATTGGTTACTCTCTCTTTTTTTAACCATAATCCCAAACTACAGTCCTCATATAGTGCTCATATATCAAGTGTCCAGTCATCCTTTCAAAGGTATGCAAGCAGGGAACATATTTGGCACGCTTAAATGATTTCTTCCAGTAAAGTTTAACAGCAATCTGTCCAGCATGTATTTGTCATTGGCACCTGGAAAGCTAGCGAGTGAGTAACAGCTGTGAATAAAATCAGCTCACACAGTAGTCTCGTCTTTGTCAGAAATGTGATTCCTGGGCAGCAACATCCTCAAGCTGGGCCCTGCTTAAACAGGAACACATGTCAGGCTGACCAAAACAGCGAATGGACAAAAACAATCTATTGGTTTACTGCTCACATTTAGAAAATGTAAGCAGACAGCAGGGCTGTAACCATGTGGTTGAGCAGAAGACGCCGACCTGTTGAAACCTCCTGTCATGTGCTTCGGGGCGGTGAAGGGGGAGCCGCCGTGTCACGTTTCTTCAGGGAAGGAGAACAAAAGGTGCCTAATTTCTTGCCTGCAGCACAGGTTCAGATGTGGTTCCAAAGCGCTGCCTCAAATTTTGTGCCCTGCAGGATTCTCGGGAGGATAGATAAGATACAGCAGACAAAATCGTTAGTTCTGTTACAGTTGTTACATTTAGTTGTTGAGGATCATGGGAAAGGCGGTGTGGTGACCAAATTTGGCCTGCGTAGGATAGCTGATTCATTTGAAAATGACTGGTAAAGCTCATGCTCTGAGCCACACACACTTCTTGTGTGCATAACAAGTCTACTTCTTATTGTACTAAAAGTGGGCGAAATGACCAAGACCTTATTTTATAAGTAACTTTACATCACGCTAACACAGTAATTGCAATATACTGTAGTTATTTTTGCTGTAAATTTAATTAAATAAATGGTTTACAGATTACAATCATGTCGAAACACAATTTTGGATAATCTAGTGAATCAAGTGCAAATAAAAGATACTTTTGATCTCATTTGACTATTTTCTCTTGTTTTTTGTTAAGTGTCACATCATAACACTATGTAAATGATATGTACTATTAGGCCTACTTATTAGACATCCAAAACAAATAGTTACAACTCTAAATTCTGAGCCGCAATTCAAGCCTAAAATGATTTGCATATTAAATCATTATGCCGTAATATCTATTTTTGGATAATCTAACAATTTAAGTGCAAATAAAAAAAAAAATATTTCTGCTCTAATTTGACTCAAATCTCTTATTTTCCATAACTTGACAGATGCAAACAAAATGATTATTCATAATAAATCAAAGTCTTACATCATATAACACTAAAAATGTGTACTATTACTTACTCAACATATAAAATGAGTAGTTATGACTCTAAATTCAGATCCACAACTGAAGCCTAAAAAGGTTTGCATTTTAAATCATCATGCCGTAATTTCTATTTTTGGATAATCTAAGAAGGTAACTGCAAATATTTGACTCTTTTCTCTTCTTTTTTTTGTAACTTAATAGGCACAAACAAAATGATTATTCATAATAAAGTGTCTCATCATATAACTCTCAAATTGTGTACTATTGCTTACTAAACATATAAAACAAGTAGTTACGACTGAATTCTGTGCCGCAACAAGGCCTAAACTCAACTAAAGAAGCTAAATTTTCTTCACATTACACTCATTTATATATAAAAGTCTTCAAATTGTTTAGGGACACGTCTTGCTTGGTATTTTCACAATATTGCTTGGTTTTCCCTCTCATGTGTAAATAATGTAAAGCAGTCCTGCCCACTGATAGCCATGCAAATATATCTACCATGGTTTAACTCGTATAGCAAAATCTCTGGCTGACACAGTTTTACCTTCATATCGCCCAGCCATAAAACTGTTTAAAATCTTCAATATATCCCTTCCTTCATTTTTGACATGCCTAATAATGTTTCAAATTAGGCTTTTTTTTTCACTTTAAGTACATTTTCCCTTCATTAATAATTACATACCACCTACAAATCATTATATACAGTCTTAACAGTAATTATAAAGATTGATGTGGCTTGGATTGATAAAGTTTGCTTGGAAAAAATGATCTTGCCTAGTTTAGAAGTTTAGAAGAGGAAAGACTGTAGCTAGATACTCTTGGTGGAAAGATGCCTTGAGCTTACAGACAGTATCGCTCTCTTGCCATTGTCTGAGCTAATTGAAATCAGCGACTGGGAGTGATCCATTGATGTCCTGAAGAGCACCTCCTGAGTTCATGTTTCGGAGTGCTGATGACATGAGACACGGTCAAGCGATGAAGAGGTGCGCACATGTGCTGTCAGCCTGAAGGGCATCGACAGGTGTCATCACTTTGCATTGTCCTGAATTACAGGGGACTTGTTTGAATAGTAAGTTATATGATGGCTTTCTTGGTTGTAACAGACAGTGCATTGCAACATGGAAACTTTTACCCCAAATCAGCCAGATCTTGCTCTTAATGTTGCTTTGTAGTTTGCGATTACCCCGGTTTTTAACTAGCATTAGTGCTTGGTTGCATTTGTGGTGTTTTCTTTAGTTTGTAGCATGCTTCTCTGCTACAGCGGCCCAAACATGTTGTGGACACGGTCCAGGCTTTAAATATTTAGCAGTGGAACCTTGCCAGGGATGCCATGGTCAGTCTGTGACAATGAATGCAAGACAAAGCAGAACCGCCTGCCTCAAGAACGATTTTCAAAGGCGAGCTAGTCTGAATATTTAACAATAGCTAGACCTAATTCCAACCGTGCATGCTAATGACACTAAAACATGTGGTTTGAGGGCCTTAAGGAGTATTTCTCGGCTTGTTTGGCAGCACATTCTTAACACAAGAATCGGACAAGGTGACAACGCAACTCAAAAGGAGATCTGGTTTCATCATTAGCCCCCAAGCTGTAAGAAACCGTGGATATTCATGAAGTATAATTGCCCAGTGCATGTGTAAATTATTAAACAGAGCCCTATCAGATGCATCTCCTTTGGCCAAGCTCAGGTCCCTTTATCTTAATGAAAAGTTTTGCAAGACCAAGAGGAGAGACACCAATACCTCTTCTGCATTCTTTCCAAAGCTCATTTGAATAGACCGGCTACACGTGATACGTCTGGTTTGGCCGGGCTCCAGGTTCTTGGCTGTGTGTCAGATGTTAAACACAGACCCGCTAAACCTTTACAAGCTGGGGACCACGAGCATGGAAAAAGTGATTTTGGTCCTCACTCTGAAAAGCCTACAACAGAAAAGACGAATTTAGTGGTTTGTAAACTCTAGGCATTGTTTATTTCACAAACACGGTGCGTTTGTGCCATGCACGAGGAGGAAAAATCATGAAAACAGCCATCAGGAATTGTGCCAACCCAGTTATCCTTGCGCCCTCCCATTTAAAGTCTACATTTCCAAGCCATGTAAATCTCCCTCTAGGCAAACGTCCCTACGACATTTCCATGAGGCGATCTCAGATTAGGTGGCTTCAGGAGCCCAAACCTGCAGGGAAATCTGTACAGAAATTTCAGTCTGCCAAGTCATGAGTTGCAGGATTGATTTCAAAGGGACAACACCATGCTCTGATTGTAACTTCAGAAGCCAGGAAACCAATTCCTGTAATGACCAGGCACCCGCCCCATGCGTCTCCAGGTCAGACAGACTCTTTCACCACCGGGCCGCTCCAGAACACCCTGCCCCAGTCCACAGCAATGTGAAGCACTGGGGCTCAGGGGGACTGTGAGGGCAGTTATCTCAGTCATTTCTGCTGGCTGCCTCAGCTGTCTGATAATGCCCTCTTGGCTGTATGCTCAGAAATACTTGGCAACCCAACAGCATCGATGTTCAGGCCTGACTCTGTATGTCCATTCCCATTCTGTCTGATTCTCAAATGAAGCCACTCTAAGATGCAATAGCAACGATAATATACTATCTATTTAGATATATATCTATCAGTTTATTTGGTATTCGATCCCTTACCCAAGTTTTTACAAATGAATTACTTTCCAAATGCATGAACAATTTACCAAGCAATATTGTTTATTTGCATAATAAATAGCATGAACTGTTTATGGCTGCCAATGTTATATATAGAGAGAGAGAGAGAGGGGGAAAAAAAAAAAAAAAAAAATCAAGAAAAAAAGTTTCCTCAGCAAATAAAATAAGTTTACCTTTCTGTTAAATTTTATTTTATTTCAAGTAACAAAAGTGTTTATGGTTTTAGTTTCAGTTAACTGTAATAATTATGTTGCCTAGTTTAGAACTTGGTTGCAACTTGGTGCATTAATATAGAAAGTGCAAAAACTGGTGTGCATTTGTCATTATTTCACAATTATACATAAATGGATTTAATGCAGAATTAATTTCATGCTGGCATTAGATCTGAAAGGAAACAATATTATATTTAAACATTATTTTTTATGCAATAAACCACAGTCCTAAACAAAAGCAATACCTCCTATCAAAATGCCATTTTGTATTGCAAATTTGATAATTTATCAGATGATTTTTGTTGTTTTGGATGGCTAAATGTCAATGCAATTATATATCCTGACTTTGTATGCTTAGTGTTAATGACCTGTTAATCTCCTCTGGATGTACTATGTTTGGCTTCTCTCTGCATGGTTCTAGTGTTCAGTTTTATGAAGCTCGGCTTTGTCCAACAGTATTTGACTTCAGTGGAAAGACAGTTTATAAGTAGAGGCATGTATCCTGTGGAGTTTTACTATCAAACTATATGTGCTTGAATTATTTGTTCTGTAATATCTCCACATTTTCCCCGGACACATGTTGACAGTTACTATCCACCTAGCCTTAGATTCCTGCAGATGAACATTGTGGTTGTCATGGTGTTATGGTTATTGTGACTTCAAAGTTCTTCAAGTATGTCTCTGAGCTGTTAATGATCCTTTGAAAAGCCGCTTCTGTTCTCACTCCCAATTCCTGTAGTCATGCATGTTCTCTACGATGGAATCAAAGGAATTATTCGGCTGTATAAAACAGAGGTGCATTCAACGTTTAGGTTGTACACCTAAATGCATTTTGGGGAAATCCCACCAAATAGCATGAGATATTGGAATTTTAACTTATTTTTGGAATTTTAATTGGATGTTTAGTCAGGCATAGCCAAGTGTTTCAAACAGTTGAAAACAGTTGCTTTCATGTTTACGCTCTGGAAACTCATTAGCAACTAGGATGTGTACTGTAAATGTCTTAAAGCCTTTGGAGAGGTTTTTATAAGAGATTTCTCAGGTTTTTATAAGTCACATTTAATTCAGTTTATTTGAATTGTTGTTGTCAGGTGTACGACATTGAGATCATTACTGGTGTTTGCTAAGGCAAATTACTATTGCTTTATTGTGCTAATTTTACCTGGCGGTGCAACTGCAAACAACCTAAAATGCACCATATCACAATGGTCAACCAGTCATCGTCTAACTATCGACTTCACTCCATTACGCACCACTTTGTTTGTTGTTAGGATGAAAAAAAGTTTTAAAGGTGCCATAGAATGGAAAATTGTATTTACCTTGGCATAGTTAAATAATAACAGTTCTGTACATGGAAATGACATACCGTGAGCCTCAAACACCATTGTTTCCTCCTCCTTATGTAAATCTCGTGAATTAAAAAAAAAAGACCACTGAAAAACAGGCGAATCAGAACATAACACCAACTGTGACGTAACAGTCGGGATCACTAATAGTTATGCCCCCAACATTTGCACATACCCGCCCATGTTCTAGACCAGCCGCCAGCCGAACCATCAGAAGTTCTGCAGGGATTGTGAAGAAACAAGCGAGGATAACAGCGAAAATGGCAAATCATGAAAATGAATGTTATGTTCCAGGCTGTGCAGGGGTTGTGAAGTGCAGGGATGGGTTGGTGTCTGTATTCAGAAAGGCACGGAAAGCAAATAAGGTGTTCTAATAAATAACGCGAGCCACTAAAGGGACATGGTTAGCTTGCTAGCAGTAGCCTGTTACATTAAAGTACGTAAGATTTCACTTACCACATAAACAGAGTAAGGAGAGATGACTGAGGATGATGGCGAATGATTTACAGATCCTGAGCATCACTGACAAGCATCTGATCTTGTGAAATGTGTGGTAAGTACTGCCACTCCATAGTATAAAGAGCATGTGCGATCGCGAATCTTGAAAGTGAAAGTAAAAAGCGATCGTGCATTCGAAAGCAGTTTCAATGCCCCGCATATTAATAGCGGCTTCCTGATGCCCGCATTTTATATACAGTATAATTACCCAACGATATAACTGCGCGAGAAAGTACTGACATATATATTTTCCTCCCTGTGTTTCCTTCCTGCTGTGAGCTACTGAAATGAGCCGCACTGTGAAACGGCCAATCAGAGCAGAGCTCAACATTATTATTCATGACCTTTCCAAATAAGGTAAAAATAGACCATTTCATTGTAGAGACAAATCCTAGGGTTGTAAAACCGACATGTAAAAGGACATGTAAATCCGTTTCCGGAGATTTTTTTGCCCTTACCTAAGCCACATACCTTCTATGTAGATATCAGAGAACAATTTAAAATACTGTATCAATGCATTCTATGGCACCTTTAAAAGTTACATTTTTAGGCTGGTCTGCCTCAGCCAATCAGATTCATACATGGTTGGTATTGTATGAATCAAATTGTGTGGCTTATTGAGGTGTGCTAATGCATTCAGTTTTTGCCTGGTGGAGGGAAAAATCTCATGCATTAACTTTAAAGATCCCGAGAAATCTAGAGACATGACTATAATAGAGAATAATAGAGATTCAAAACACTATAATCAACACCCTGGCAACCACTTTAACATCATGCTGATGATTTTGCACTGGCACTCACATTCCCATGCAGTAAAAATCTAGTTAATGCTTATTATTTGATTCTCTTTGTCTTAGATCGCGAATCAATAGAGCATGATGATACAGTGAAGCCAGACACGACTGAAGACCAGATTCCTAAAATTCCCCTTTACCCCAAACCAGACGTAATCAACAGCAAGAAGCATGCTGCCGTGCGCAAGGACAAGAAGAAACAACAGGAGAAGCATCGGTCACTGGGGTCGATGGACTACTCCCCCCTTCCCATCGACAAGCATGAGCCTGAATTTGTAAGTTGTGTGACGCAGCAGCTGCAGTAAAATGATAGCTAGGCGTTAAATGCTGAGGTGATGATGCATCTCACCATGTGTTCGTCTGACACAGGGTCCCTGCAGAAGGAAGCTGGATGGAATCATTCAAAGTATGAAAGACACCTCCCGCGTCATGGCTCTTTCCCTCTACCTGCCTAACTGTGACAGGAAGGGCTTCTTCAAGCGCAAGCAGGCAAGACTCTTGCTACTTTTATTGTATAATATTACCATTGACATCTAATATGATGAATTTTTTAGTGTTGATTAACACTGTCAGTCGATGTTAACTTACGAAAATAGTTCCTGACGGAACCATTGCGCAACACACAATGGTTTTCTTTTTGTGAATGAATTGGCATTTTTGAACGCTGAGTGATTCAGTAACTCACTCACTTTTTGAACAAATCGGTTCAGTCAGTGATTCGAATGACTCACCTAAAAGGACCACCGCTGTCGCCACCTATTGGTGTATCGATGTAATATGCAAATAGAGTCACTGAAAAATCCCACCACTAATACATAGTCAGCCTGTCTGGAACAAACACGGCCAATCAAATTCGAGGACCAGAACTAACTGTAAATATTAATAACCATGTCCAGAAAACTAAATACTTTACTAATCAAAGGTACGTCACAACGTAAAATTGATCTCATTATCTCATATCCCATTTGGTTTTCTTTTTTCTTTTTTTTTTTTTAATTTGGGGCTCATTGAACCCGATCCAAATTATTAGATTATTTAACAAATTTGTCAAATATATGTACATGTGGCCATAAAGCAGTCGATTTCCATATTTATGCACTGATTTCAACACCAGTCATCTAACATCGATTAATGAGATTGATTAGTGAAAGTCACTAGCTTGCTGCCAAACATGAATTCAAGTGCAACTCTTCAGTTTTAATGGTGAAAGAGTGCAAGGTAAAACACTGAAGCGTTTTGTAGCTAAACATTTAATATTCGACAACTGTTTTATGACAGAAATGTTAAACAGCTAACAATAATATCCATTGATGCAAACTACTCAACTTTTTTGTCAAATGTTGCCTTTTTAATTTTCAAAATACAGTCTCATCATTTACATGATTCATGTAATTTATAACTAAATGCGACGAGACAAGAAACATAAACAGAGCCATTTTCTGCATATTAGGCATACATTCTAGGTCTTTTCTGTTGTTCTTGATTACCTTAAATCCCTGTAAATCCTTTAATTATTTGATTAATCAATAAATAAAGACCATTACTAACCCTATTGTTCAATACTTGGTTATAGCCTTGTTTTTTTGTTTTTTTCTTTATTTTCTTCATATTATTAAAACTTGAGCTGTAATAATGATTTATTGTTGTGCTTTTAACTAGTCTACTTAAACAATTAGCTGACTAATTGAGTTTGAAGATAAGTCATTTAGCACATCTCTAGTATTTACACCATTCAAAACTAAATAACTCCTATTATAATCAACACAGTCTGTCTGACATCTTTTTTCAAATGACATCGCACAAGAAATATTTTATGATAGCATACCATCCGGTCCTAGTTGAGGTATTTCTTTTGAGTTGTGCTTGCAGTTTTATGACCCTTTGTCCCTTGTCCACCCTGCAGTGCAAGCCCTCCCGCGGCCGGAAACGAGGCATCTGCTGGTGCGTGGACAAATACGGCGTGCAGCTGCCCGGCACTGACTACAGCGGCGGTAACATCCAGTGCAAGGATTTGGAGAACAGCAACAACAACGAGTGAGAATCAACCCACCCTGATCACCAGACCTTGGGCCCACCTCCTTGTCCTGTCCCACCAGTCTACCCGCCAGTCACTTTGAGATTTTGATGCAAAACGACAAAGAAACACAACAGCTATTACAAATACAAACAATCAGACTAAAAAGAAAATGTTAAAGTGAGATAATCCACAGGAATTGTTTTGACTGAGCGCTCATCTCTATCTCACTGGACTCAGCCAATCAGAGGAGCCCCCTGTTAGAGCTAAGTCCCGGCAACAACAATAAAAAATTGCTAAAAAAAAAATATATATACATACAATTATATATTTTTATAGAAGCTGGGGTTTGAGCACCATACTGTTTTGTTTAAAGTTAACATAAAAAAAAAAACCCTACAAAAAAAAAAAAAAAATAGAATATATGGCATGTTGAATATTAACAGGGCTATCTTGGTCTTTTACATCTTTTGCTGTCAAGGTATCAAAGGAGATAGCAGGAATTTTTACTATTTGAAAAAAAAAAAACGTGTTGTTTTCCAAAAGAAAAGAAAGAAAAACAATGGTAGAGATGGTAGAGATCTGATGATACAGTCATCTCTATCTGGCTTTTTTATTTTTTTTTTTTGGTCCTGTCAAAGCACTTATTCATTGGGGAACCTGCTTGGAAATGTGTAACTTCACCAAGTTCAGTGTATGCATGTGTGTACGAGCGTGCGTTTGTGCATGCACGCGTGTGTACAATGAAATACGGCGATTGGTTTCCAAAAAATATATTTTTTTTTTTTCTTTGTGGCATATCCCTCCCAGAACGTAGTGGAAACCAAGATCCCATTAGACAAATCTGTTTCAGTGGCTCTAGACTTTGTAGCTTACTTAACATGCCAACCGTGCCTATGTAAACAAACGCTGCCACGCAGAGTTACACGGGGTCCCAAACTAAAAAAAAAAAAAGTCCACACAGAATCAATCGGGGCCCACGACTAGAAAAGAAAAGGCCATTCTGGAATGGTTTCGTATCAGATAATGTGGCATCTGGGCAGAGTTAAAATCGAGACAGATGCTGTAACCCTTAAACGCTCCCAGCATTCGCGTTTGAACTTTGATGGACGTTCACCGTGCAGAGCGGTAGTTTCTTTCTGTCTGTAATGTTTTGTTTTTATTTTCTGAACAACTTTTTTATGTGCTGTTTCCTTTGACTTCATGGAGGTAATGACAGTCCACTTATGAGCCATGTTCCTTGACCATGCGGTTTCACCGAAATAGGTGCAACCTTGGTATATTACCTTTAACTCTAGATTATTGAATGTGTTTTCTTTTTTTGTTTTGTTATCCTTAAACAACCGCAACCATCAGGTGCTCAGCAGAGGAGTGTTAGCATTATCAATTTGCATATTTCCATCTGACCTGTCACAATGACAACTTGCTCATTTGAATGCAGGTCGGACCACTTTCTAAGCTCCGCCCACTTTGACTGTTCACCAATAGGTAATAGCTTTTTTGGTCAGCACGATGACACATTTCATTTGTATTCCTGTATTTCATCTGTGTTATTAACCGAGGTGGAAACAGAAGGTGCGTTTCACTACAGCGTCGTTCAGTCGGAGTTTCTGTGTGCGAGTCTCAGTGCCTTCCTACATGCAAATACATTTGAATGGTGACGTGAATGTTACACAATAGCCAAGGGGAACGAAACGACCTTTTTATATTGACGAAGGACCTCAGTTGCGTTCAAATACAGCATCAGATTTGATATGAAATCCGTTACACTACATTGTATGTCAAGCAGCTATCAGAAATCGCTCCCTGCGCCGAGGCTAAGATAGGGAGAGACCGTAGTCCAGCTAGCGCTAGCTCATTTACTGTTATTTCTCTGACGAATAAGCTGACGATTGATTTGACAGAGACTGCAAATGTGTGTAATTGCTGACGAGAGTATTTTCAATCAAGCTAAACATCACACAGGGATACTCACCGGTCGGCTCTTGAAGAGTGAGTGAAGCCATTTCCCTGCCACAATGGGTCCGTCCGGATCTTATTTCAGGGCCCGAATGATCATAGTTTCACTGCTAGGAGGGGGCTGAAAAAATAGTCGCAAACACCATTCCCTGTAGGGCTGCATCTCTCCAGATCACATTAAGTACCCATCATAACCGGGCCTGGACGGAATCCATGCATCCATGTTTTCCGTATTTTAGGCGTGGAGCTTTGAGAAGCAGGAATTTGCGAATGCCAGGCATTCCGATTTGGCAGAATTCCACGCACAAAGATTCCGTGTGGGCCTGGCTGTGATTTGAAATAACCACGGGTCCGCAGAATGTAACTGTTGCATGTCAAAAAAAAAAAGAATCGCGAATGAAAACTGGCTCTCGAATGGAAGGTGGCATGAAAGAGAAAGAGTGAGTTCAGGGCGTGCGGGTTAACCAGACTTTTGCAGGTGTCTCGAGTACGTCGTGGAGGCCTAGTCGCCTCTGTTATTGCACAATTAGCCTCGTAGGTGTCAGTCACCACAGGGCAAAATCAGTAATCAGCGTTATCCAGGTCCTGATCCATGCCGAAAGCCCCCTCCCCCATTTAAAAAAGCAGCTTGCACTTAATTCCTTACCTTGCCACACATTTAGTGCCGTCTCAAAGTGAATCTCAGTTCAGGTATAGGAGCAGGAGCAGGCCTCGGACGGATACCCTGCCTGAGTACCTTTGACAGGGGCTTCTCAGCTCAAGCCTGAGACCCACATCATCATTCAGTGGGTTTACCAGTAACACAACTCTACCAATCACAGTCTATTCTCAATCTACTCTTAATAGACTTTGCGTCTCAGTGATATCCGGGAAGAAGGAGAGCGGGTGAGAGCCTCAAGCGGTGATCTTGTGCTGGGCCTCCTTTCACAACACACAATACATACTGCAAAAATCGATTTTTTAATCAGTATTTGTGTCTCATTTTCCAGTAAAGTCATCCAAATGACTTTAAGAATAGTTGAATTTACTTTAAAAGCAAAGTTGTTTTCAGAACATATCTTGAACAACATTTAGGGTAAGAAAAACCAACTTGGCCCAAAACTAAAATTCATGCACTCATCTTCATGTTTCAAACCAGTTTGACTTAATTTCTTCTGTGGAACACCAAAGGTGAAAGTAAAATGTCCAAGCTGCTCACTTCTATAGGGTCTGTCAAGCTCCAGAAGATGCACAATAAATATCTGAAATTATGAAACACATTCAAAGCTGTAGGAGAACTTTGTCTGAGGACCGTAATTTAACTTATTAATTCAAAACCTTGAGAATTTTGCTTGACAGCCATGGTCACCATTCACTTTCATTGTATGGAAAAGTGCAGCTTGGATATCCTGCTCTGAATTTGTGTTCCATGGAAGAAAGAACATCAGTGAGTAAACAATGCTAGAATTTTCCTAGAATTCAAATTCTTTGAAAACGAGTGTTGTCAACTGATTTTTTTAAGACCGTCTAGATATTTGTACTGAAAAACCAGACAAAAATACAAATTTTTGCAGTACTTCACACTTCGCAGTAGAATTTTTAGACGGACAGTCTTGGAATCTGATAAGCAGGCATGCAACGAGTCAAAAAAGTGTTTATCCGAAAACCCTGAATGTTATAAGACGATGCACTATGGCTGAAAACCGTTTTACCTTGTTTCCCCAGGTCGTAGAATCCATCTGGGTGTCATTGTGAGAATGGGAAAGAAGTGTCATTAATGTGATTTTGATCCATTCTGATTTGTAATTAGAGGTAACAGACTATCGATTGCCAGGACGCAGCATGTTGCTTTTGTGCTTATCTGCTTTCATCAGATTCCGAATCTCATACTTGGGTAGACAGCAGCGTTCATAACTCACACTACAGTAGAAACGACAGGTTTTCTTTCTTTCTCTGAATGCATAACAGTTTTTTTTTCCTTTATTTTGTGGATGAGAAAAGACTTGATGATTGACCACCTAAATGTGGCTTAAACTGGCATGTGAAAAAGACCCATTAGTGGCTGGAGGACTCTAAAAATGTTCAGCATTTGGAACTCTTATTAAAAACAAATAAAATGGAAAAAAAAAAAAATATTAAGAAAGTGAATATCACTGTGTAATATTTATTCAACTTGTAATTTATGTACTCTTTTAACCTTTGTCTTTTTTTTTTTGTTATGACAAAGCATTTATTTAAATAAAGTTATGTATTCATTTAAGCTTGTGCAATAAATTTATTTGTACATGACAGGAATTTGATCTTGTTTATGAGAACAATTTAAATAAAGATTTATCACTAGCCAAGGCAGTAACCACAGGACAGTTTCCCAGATGTCACACCATTATCACACACTGCATGCAAATATAAGGACAACAGATACTGTGGCAATTCAATGACCCAATAGACACACTATCTTGATATGATCATAACACTTACCAAGTATATACACTGCTTATTAATCCATCAGGTTGGCATACGTTAAAGGAATGTTCTGGGTGCTATCGACAGCAACAACTTCAGCAATAACGACCTGATTTTGCAATAAAAAGCAACAGTAAAGCACTTACAATGGACATACACACTTGAAAGCAACATTAATTAAATGTTTTAACACGAGACAACTGATAGAATCACTTGATCTTATTTGGAAAGTCATTATCAATCTTCTATCATCAATGTCATGAAAATATTATGCGCTTACTTTTGCATGTCACTTTTCATATTTTATAATACTAAAGTCATTAAAACTGTAAAATAGCATAAACGGAAGTATGGGAATTATGTATCAACCAAAATGTTAAACAAATCAAATCAAAATTTCATCCTGGGATGCTTTTTAAACACTATTAAAAGGGTTCAGAAACATGCCATTCACTGGATTTAATGCATAACCAGATAGTCATTCACCTACAAATGTAGTCATCTCAAATTTTTTACAGATCATACAATAAACATGCTTTTACTGCATAATGCATGCACATGCTTTAACAAAAACAGTTTTTATTTATTTATTTTTTGCTTTTAATCTGCTGGCCCCTGTTAAGTGCTTTACTGTAATCTTTAAGAAAAGATATATGTATGTGTATGTATGTATTCATGTAATCATTAACATGATACACACACACACCTTTACTAGTCATATGGTCAGTCCACAGAGAATCTATGACATGCACACATTGTTCAACTGCTCATTCAATTGTCTTCATCAGGATTTGGGTGATTAACAGAGGAGCCCAGAGGAACTCGGCGTTACAGGATACAGGTTTATTTTGTGTGAAGACTTACTGAATTTAAACTCTGCCCAGAGGCAAGGCACCTGGCTTTCCACAGAAGTCAAAGAGATTGCTCAGGAACAAGGAACATTTACCAAGAACCCCAACATCAAGGGGGGATCTCTGACCGGCAGAAAGGATCAACATCTCCATTCAAATAAGTGAGGAAAGCAACAGTATGGATAGATAATGTGGATCAATGTTTTATCACAAAGCCCCAGGGCAAGTTAGCACAACATTTCATGACTGCTTGAACTCGAGCATCAAGCCAAAAAGGCAAAAGTGCCACTGATAAGAGCCTATATTGCAAAAGATTGTTGATAAATAGGTTAAGAGTGCATTTCTTGCGAGTTCAGAGCCAAACCTCTATTAGTAGTGCTGCTTCTGCTCTGCTGATTAAATATGTGCATTTTATTTGAAAATGGGATGTGAAATAGGTCTTGGATAGTGGTTGGGGTCTGGCGAGACTTTAGTCGCCTCAAGGCAATCACTAATGCAGACATACAGGTGAAGTTCTTCCTGGGATAACTCAGGTTTACGGACTCCAGATGTGACGGATCAGGGCTTTGTTCGCAGTCAAGCAGCATTCATTTGTAAGAGCCAGATCAAGTAAGGGGAAACGAAGCAGACCCAGAGAGGAACATGTGTCGGCGATTTGATTTGTAGGGCAGTGAACATGACAATTACTATAGCCTTCAAAGAAACTGACAACTGCATTTTAGACTTCAAAGCACTCACGTCTCTTTTATCACGCAATTAGCTGAACAACTATAGATGGCTCCATCTTATC
Source organism: Spinibarbus caldwelli (assembly GCA_039654775.1). Classification (NCBI taxonomy): domain Eukaryota; kingdom Metazoa; phylum Chordata; class Actinopteri; order Cypriniformes; family Cyprinidae; genus Spinibarbus; species Spinibarbus caldwelli. Next base: position 6,238,444 of record CM077232.1, read on the forward strand.
ACAACATGTGGCTCTCCACACCACTCTTTCACCTCAGAACACAATGATTAGAGTTTAGCGTTTCATCCTCGGCTGGTCCCAGCGTGAGGTAGGCCGCCGCCGTTCGCTCCTGTAATATTTTTGAGATTCCTTTACATTCTGCTTTCTGTTTTAAGGAAGGAATGCCAACACAGATGTGCTAAGCACAGATAAAATACTGTACACCAGGGGAAGCTTAAGGTGGATCTCTTACTTAATCTCTTCTGTAGACTCTTAATAAAAAGAGTCATGTGCACTGCCAATGTATATAATACGAGGGCCCAAAAATTATAGACAAAATTAAATTAAATTAATATAAAAAGGTAGAGGGCTGATTATCTTGATTCTACACATAGTCATATATATATATATATATATATATATATATATATATATATATATATATATATATATATATATATATAAATATAAATAAATACAATTTAATTATTTATAATTTAAATTTATAATATAATTATTGGTTTATAAAATTCTAAATTCTAAATATTTAATGATAAATTTCCATGGATTTTCCATGCCTGGAAATTACAATTTTAAAATTTCAAAATTTATTTTTTTTTCATGACCATGGGAAACCTGAAAAGAAGACATTTAGTTAATCACCACTAACAAAAAAAGTACAGGAAGGGCTTATGATTCATGTGCATGGAAAACAATAACAAGACCAACAAAGAAATCATACCAAAAACCAACAAAGAAATCATACAAAAAAAAAGCATAAAAAGAAAACCTGACAAATGAATCATGGGTCTGAAAGGTAATACATTTAATCATGCTGGATTTTATTACAAGATTTTAAAACCAATGTCTATTTTTGCATGCATTTATGGCTTTTTCCATTGCAGTTGTACAGAAAACTCAGTTTATGCACGATTCGCATGACAGTGGACACAAGGAACATGCTTTGAGTAATGTATGTTATTTAATACCACTGCATCTCGTGACACACAGGAAACGCAATGAATTACAGAAAAAAAGGCATGTGAGATGCTGGCATGGCACAAGGCGTTTGGATATGCTCAAGAAATTCCTCCTGTCATTTGTGTGAGACTCTCCAAAAGCAGAGACCGGCTCTGACAGTTTTACACTGCACCAGATGGCAAGCAATCCTTCCCACCGTCACACTGGCTCCAGGCATGGCACAGCATCGAAACATTCACACAAAAACACACAAACACACACACGCATACGTGAACACTTCCATCCCATCGGAACCGCTCTGGCAAATCAATATGCCCGAAAACCACAGGGATTGGTTTCGCACTGTTTTCAAACTAGGCCAAACTCGAGCTACCATAAAATTTGCTGTGCCACTGGAGGGCAGGCAACGATCTATTTTGGAAACAAACCGAAACGGAAAACTCGTAGCCCGTGTCTCAGCAAATCTATCCGTGAGGCACCAAAATCACACGAGGCTGCACGATTCTGGAGAGCCAGTCTGTTGCGGTAGTTAGCACAACGCTAACTAGATAAAGTAAATACATATAAAGCTACTACTAAGGGCGAGCGAGATGTGGTAATACTGTGAAAGATACTGAAGGTTAATGTGGTAATATATCAAAGGCCAAGCTACAAAAGCAAACGCTGGGCTGAACACTGTCTAACACGTTAAGATCAATGTTAAAGCTTAATCGGCTTCAATTTCTGGATTGAGCTGTTCAATTCAACGCTCACAGAGAAAGAGAGGAGGGGAAAGAGATATAAAGAGTAAGAGATATGGGTAGTGAATGAAAATATAACTTAATCAAGGGATGTTACAGCTGTCACCCTTTAACAACTCTTGATTGTTGTTCACACTGCCAGTTTTCAGCGATATGACAATAAGGTCACATACAGTGGCATCCAAAAGGCTACACTGAATATACAGGAATCAGAATTTAAAAAGTTTAAATTTATGAGCAGCACTGGTCTCATTTGTGATCAGATTTTCAGAAACTATGGCCATTCACACAGGCCACCAATGATGTCAGAGCATAGCGTAGTAGGAACGCCCAGTGCAATCCAACAGTACATTGATCTGGGGGCCTTTAGCGATAAAACCCGCTGTGTGTCCGTGTGAACAGGGCATTACAGATCACACCTGCTGACAGAGCAAGTTAACCAATTAAATCCCACTGGTCACATCTATTTGAACTCTAGAATGCTTCGATTTTGCATTATTTTGGGGTTAGTAAGATTTTTTTTAAGAAACTGATAAGTTTATTTAGCAATTTATCAAAAGCGACATTTATAATGTTACAAAAGATTTTTATTTCAGCTAAATTCTGTTCTTTTAAACTTTTTATTCATTAAAGAATCTTTAAAAAAACCATTTACACAAAAATATATGAATCTTACTGACCCCAAACTTGACAAATTAACTTACTAATTTATGACCCACATATTACAGAATTTCTATTCTATTTCTATTTCTAGGTTCAAATTCTAGATTCTAGATTTTGGACCCCACTGTATTTTACTTTATTGCTTGTAATTTTCTATTGAATCTTTATGACAAACTGAGCCAATTTTAACACAGTAGTGACTTAAAACTTTTAATTAATTTATTTTTTATTTATTTATTTTAGGAAAGTCTTTTGCATTGGGCTGTTCAAGGAATAAAATGCATGTTTTCACTCAGGTGGGAGGGGATAGTACAAGAATTGGTTAAGCAAGCTCACTAAACTCATGCACCACTTCACATTCCTTCACAGGACTCTTCAACTAACCCCATTCAAGCGTTACACTGGGCAAAATCACCCTTGCCAACCCCCAACACATGAGAGTGAAGCAAGGTGAGGCACAGCCCACTGGCACTGCAGGCAAACCTGTGTTTATTTATAGGCACTTAACCCACTTTATATCACATTTGTCAGTGTCAGCCCTGTGTCCTAATCTAGCCCTCTGTCAGCACATCATTAGTAAATGCTGATCCCCACTCTACAAACACACACATACACCACACCTGCATTCTACCACATGGTAAAGAAGCAGCAAGAGAACAGAGGTCTACCAGCTGCCAGGAACAGGGATAGCCAGATCTTGAGTACTTGGAAGCAACAGCAATTATTGACTGTAAAAACACACTTTAACTTCAAAACATACGATGCTGATTGAAGGTCAGTAATATGTGCCAAAAAGGGGCCTCGTTTTTAATTTAGCGATTGTTTGACATTTTGGGCCTTTCGTACAGTACCTTGCACTCCAATTGGTTAGATTGGTTTGCGGTGACACCGTATTGCAACTCGCGTTTGTGGCGACTTTCAGCCCAAAGCAACTGAATGGAAACAAAAGCAGTGGTTTTGAGACACATTTTGAAAATGTTTTGGTCTTAAAAATGCAACATTCATGCAGAAAAGATGCCAGTTTGATGCATATCGACAAACACTTGAGTACTTATGGTTGATTTATCTGTTGGGTACCCAAGTAGTCAAAATGGCCAAAAAGCACATCTCCAGCCCCTCATGCACAGATCCTCTCAAATCAGCCCAAAAAAAAAAAAAAAAAACTACCCCTCTGCGCTTTCTCTTTTTGGTTTCAAAAATTTGGGATTTGCTTTTAAATCAACATCAAGCTGCTGCTTTTGTGCGTTTGCAGTTGCTGTTTGTTTCTGGCAACCAATGGTGCAAAAAAAAAAAAAAACGCACCACCATTTTTATTGAGTCTCCAAAGACAAAGGGGAGAATTAAAGGGACACATCTTCGCACTGAACAGCTGCAAATGCTGTATAAGCGACTCTCTGCAACCAGACTCAGTCACAAGATTAAAAGGCACTGGACGAGCCTATAAATAGGCAGAAAAAAAACAATCACTCAGAGTTAAATTTGGAGTACAGTTATCTGGATTTGAGAAGGGGGAGGTTTAACTACCTGTCCTTGACTTGCTTGTCTTTGCTGGCATGTGACTTTCCACACTCCTATCGACAATACAAATCATACTATTGCGCAAATATACATACACATACACATACAGAATTACACACATGCACATCGCTCTTGCACTCGCTTTAACTCTCCTCGTTTGCGACCCGGGGCGTCTCCCGTATGGGCGAGGGTGCGTCTATTTCTGCTGGCTGGTGGGTGGTTCCAGCTCGGGACCACCGTAGTACTGGCTGCAGTTGGGGTCCCCCCTCACTTTGGGGGACGAGGGTATCTGGACACCAGTGTAGGGGTTGACGCACCAACACTCGCCCCTCTGTCCGTGGCTGGACATGTTGCACTGGAACACAAGAGAGAGAAGATGATGAGAGACGGGCGGGGAAACAGTGGGTGTTGGGGGCTTAATGAAGCTCTTGGGCGAGTACGGGGTGGAGGCGCTACCCCAAAGCAGCCCTCCCGCCTCATTTGGCCCAGCACGTCTCATTGACCCCTACTGAGCACTCCCAAAATGAGGTCATAATTGAAGTGGACATAGCTGACGCTGAGACCCAAAATAGGCAAAAAACAGATTCTCAATTTTGTCCTCCAACGGCAAAGAACAAAAACTGACAGTTACAATAATTGCAAAAGGAACAGGATGATTGCAATACAATTAAGTGTGGTGAGGTACACCGTTTTGAGCCTTGGGAACAGGGTTTTCATGTCAAAACAACATACCCGTTAACTTCTCCGGGGCACGTTTGTCCTGGTTTAAGCTGCAACATGTCATGCCAAGACACAGAAATATTATATCATAATTGTGAACATAATTATTAACTCATGAAGGTTTGTGATTCTCCTTTCCTCTGATGTTTCTAAAAACCAAGGCAAGTCACCCAACAGACAGGTCAGTCGGTAAGCAAAATTTTCACTAGCTTGTAACTCTCAGCTCAGATACGGTTGCCTTGGCTTTGATAAAACAGCCTTCTGTAGAGAATGTGGGAATGTTTTATACACAGTTTCCCTTTGGCTCCATCTTTGACTCTTTATTGAACCTTCCACATGGAATTGGATAATAAAACAGCAGGATGCTGCAGATTGAAAGGTTGTGCAACGTCTCATATTCCTATTTCTCTATAGTGAAATTAACACCCGCTGCCGTCCAAATGAGAGTACTTTTTGTGCTAATCTCCTGGCCAATGCTGCAAGTGACCTGCAAAATATCTCAAATTGACAATGGACAAGACGACTTCAAAAGAAAAGCTACTTTAGCTACCACAGCTGCTAAATTCTGACCAAGATTATGTCTTTGAAAGGTTGAGTCGAGTATTGATCTTTTCACCTGCTTAAGATTGTACTGTCCTGTCTTGTCACAGTTGGGGAACTTCAGGTCATAAAGATTTTCCAAAGGTCCCTTGTTGTCATGGAACGTCATTCGGGAGATGTTCTCCAAAACTCTGTCCAGCTCCTGTTGACACTGGCTCTGTAAGACCAAAAACACACACACATACACAAACACGTACAGTATTTCTTCAACACAAACATATTAAAACTCAATTTTACACTCTCACTAGTTTTTGTCAATTTCATTTGTCTAAATACACACAAATATTTTTTTCATAATTTTTACATTAAATGCACAAGATTACAGTCTGAAATTATGTACAAAAAATTATTCTCAGTGTATGCTCTTACAAGGCTTTAGACATCAGAAATCTCCTTTGCAAGCAGAGCTGGGTAGATTACTTACAAATTGTTACTGATTATAGATGACATGATTTTTTTTTTCTTTTATATAAACATCATACAATGCATTAAACATTACATTACACCAGGGTTTCCCAAACTTGGCTTAACATAAGAACTGTAGAGGGTTTGTAAGTTGATAAGAACAATTAATTAAATCATAAAAAGTAAAATAAAAATAAATTTTAATACTTGAACACTTAAAATATAAATATTTCATTTGTTTACCTGCCTATAGTCAAAGCTAAATGCAATGACGCAGTAGGATTTTTAGAGAGGAAAATGTAAAAAAAAATAAAAAAATAAAAAAAAATAAAAAAATCAATAGGCTAAATTATGAATAATTTTCTGCCTTGTGTGAATAATTTGTAATCATGTAATCCATAAAAAGTAACTAATCTGATTGAGCATTTTAAAATGTAATGTACTCTAATTACAAGTACTTAATTTTTGGAATCTGATTAAGTAATTCAGATTACATGTAATTAGTTACTACCCAGCACTGTTTGCAAGTCATAAAAAATGAAAAATAAATGTAAATGTAAAAATATGCTGTTGACAAGAGAGAGATTTACGTTGCTAAACAAGTACAGTAACATCTGAGAAAACTTTATCAGAGGAAAATTGGTGGGTTGTGAAATGCATTTAATAGTTTTTGTGATTTAATAAATCTAAACATAACATGCATTTGAAAAGTAGCAAAAATAAGTGATGAAGGCATGGTAAAATGTGGTAAAAGAGTTAATGTGACCTTCATATAACAAAAAGTTAGGTTTTAATAAAACTCCTCAAAGAAACACTCATATAAGGAGAGCTAGATAAACAGCAGGCCGGCAGCCTCATGAAACATTTGTGTGGCTGATATTAATCTCATACTCGAGCTAATTTGCTGGCTTAGTTCTGCCTCCCCAACTCTCCGCAAGGACAGGCATCGGCATCAAAGACCATTCCTGTCTCCCGTTCCTTCTCTTTTCCCGATATCTCTCATGATGGCTGCTCCCTGCTTGGCCCAGGATAAGAGGGCACTGGGGGAAAAGGGCCTGCCAGGGATCTTATCCGTATCGTGCGGATGAAAAGTGCTCCATCACAAAGCAGTGAACAGTCCCCTGCTGTCATCGGACATGCCGTCACCCCGACATTCTCCTTGAATGACTGCTTATCATGGCTATGTGATGGTTACGCTACTGATTTATGACCCCCACTGAAAACTTGTTTATTCAGTTTGGCTTTTTATTACCCTACCATTATCACTGGTTTGAATTTTTTATTGCCTCTGCATTTTCGTTTTATTGCATCTACCTTTTTATAGTACTTTCCAACATCCATTTGCTTTATCAACATATCATTTAGCCGTAGTTACTATTGCTTTCAGGTCGGCCAAACCAGACCCAGTGTGCTTCACAGGACAGCTATTGTTGTCTCCACTGCTGTTTGTTTATGGTCGCATCGATTGTCTTTTTCTAGAACTATTTCTTGCCCAATAGCAGCTATAGAATACGTTCAACGAGGAGGAAAATATGAGCGAATGTAGGACTGTTTTCCAGATCAATGCGCTTAAAGCGTCCTTTAAATGGTGAGGATATGGTAATATGATAACGTAAAGCAAACAGGCTTGATATTATAAAGATGTCATGCAAAACAAGCCCTACATCTGAGCTACTAAGAAAACTACCAGAACTGCCATTTACTTCAAGTTGTACTTAAAAAAAAAAAAAGAACGAAAAATGACTTGCCAACTGAAGTAAATTAGCAAGACAATTTGTCTATTGGCTCAAAACATTAGATGATGCCTGATAGAGATGCTGATTGGGGTGTTGCAGTGGTCACTTGGCTAAGGATTTAAGAGTCCAGGTAAAGCATGGTACAAGTCCAAGAAAAGTTAATTAACTCTGTGGATTTGTGTGATGGCCAAATTCGACAAGCACTGGCTCAATCCTTGTTTCAGCAGAGACGGCAGCCGTTTGTTCTGCCTTGGCAATTCGAATGTGACTGTATGCTATCACCGGGCAGTGTTTTAGACATCAGAAATCGCTGGTTAATTAGGTAACTAAGGAAATGATCATATGTTTTTAACTGAAAACACAGTGGAAATGGCACCAGAAACAGGCTTAATACGAAAAACACCCGAAAATCAGCTTACAGCAGTTTTTGCACAGCTCCAATCATGAAAATAACATACTGAAGCAATAAATTATACACTGACAAACAACCTCAGACCACAGAATTATAGCAACATCAAATATAGAGGGTTGTACAAAGGACATACCGTAAATCTGAACCCCAGAGAGACTGTTAGGAAAATTAATGTTTAGCTGATACAGAAAAGAGAGTATCTATGTCATAGCGAGTGTGTGTGTGTGTGTGTGTGTGTGTGTGTGTGTGTTGCGTGACCCTGTAGTGTTGTGTATGTGGTGTGTTAGTTTGATAACCAGAAGAGGGCACTGCCGTACTGAACACAATGACATTCAAGGTGAATACAGGTTATTATATCTATAGTCTAACATTTGCTTCCTTGAGTTGCCCTGTGATTCTTCAAAGAGGGACACTCACTTGTCTGGGGTGAGGTGTTTTGGGATCATCCTGGGAGCTGTACATTCTGGTCCTCTTATTGCTGAGATGCTGCTTCACAGCTATTTCCTTGATGTGCTGGTAGTTGTTTTCTTTGCCAGGTTTTTTCATTGGAGGGGACCGCGTGCCATTTAATTCTCCTGATGAAGGGAAGAATAGGTTAAAGGATTTGGGCAAAATTTAGAATTTAATCATTGGTTCATTTTCAATTCATGAGTTGAAACTGGCATGCAGGATGTTGAGGGGGATTTACACTTACAGCTGTTGTATAAATTTCTTTGAATTCTGCCAACTAAATTCAATTTAATTCTTAAAAGCTATTTTCAATTAAATTGTGAATGCTGCACAACCCTGTTAGGTTAGATGTTGCATAACAAATTGACATATTATTTATAGAAATTTGGATTATTGGTCTCATGTCAAAGACCGCAAGCTATCTTTTTTGTCAATGAAAGCAAACCCAGGATCAGTGTTCTGGCAGCACATCAAAGCAAGGCAGAGAGAAAGTTAAAGGCTGGGATTAATGACAGCTCTTGATTCAGATAGTCATAGAGGCCTGTGAAGAGATACGTGCCTTTTAAGTCAAAACGTGCCTGGCAATCACAAGCGAACTACTAATAACAAAAAGACTTTTATCCTTATTTAAAGGAATAGTTTACCAAAAAAAAAAAAAAAAAAAAAAAAAAAAAAAAAATTTACTTTCCTTGTATTAATTTTTTTTTTTTTTTTTTTTTAAATAACTTATTTTGTGTTGCACAGAAGAAAGAAAGCCATACAGGTTTGAAATGGCATGAGAGTTCCTTAATTATTTTGAATGAATTAATTTTCATTTTTGGGTGAACAATCCCTTTAAGTAAAAATATATTTATAATTAGTAACATAATTACTAATAATTTTGAAATATAATTACAACAACTACATCAAGTAACAAAGACTCTTCAAAGGTCCTCTGAAAATAAGACAGCATACAGGTTTGAAATGAAATGATGATATACTGACAGAGGATAAACTGAGTAAATACTGACAGAACTATTCTTTTGACCCCTTATATTCGGGGGCAGCATCAAAGCACAGAGACCACTGACCAAACCTCTATGTATTTGATCCCAAATGTACTGTAACAGCAAATATGTACTTTTGGACTTTCTATGGAGCAAATTAGTTACATGTCCCTTATGGTAACGTCACTTGCACAGAGCAGGTCACTTGGACTCTAGCTGGCCCTTTGATACTCTTGCCTGCATTCAGATCTGCTCTGTGTCTGACCCATCGACATTAAAAAGCAGAACTCTCAGGCCACGAGCCCAGAGCCGCTCGAATGAAGTCAGCGCAGGGTGAGTATGGGAGCCTAGAGATCTGAAGGGGGATGATCGCTCTGAGCATTGTCCAGCACCAAATAATGTGGTTTAAAGTTTCAAGCCCAATTGTAAGGAACAGACCTAAGAATAGTGTCTGAAATAGCGGGCGACTTTGCCAGAGTTTGCCTCATTGAAGAAATTATTGGCGGGTGTGCTTCAGCAGACACCTGCCATTACGTATCCTCGGAAGCATCCCTGTTCCACACTCTCATCCCTGGGCCTACACCAGCAACACTTCCCACTCACAGTTCCTCTCTCTTTCCAAAGGCTTAGTGTGTGGGCTGTGCGGTTGGGGAGTGGACAGGAACTCTTTTCAGGGCCTGGGCCGCTTTTTCTCTCGCTTCTCCCAAGAAAGCATGACACGGTGTTGAAAAGTCAAGTGCCACTTGTGAAGTTACATACTGACTCTGTTCCAAAACCTAGTGAGCTGTCTATGTAGGGAGCATTTCAAGGTATCACAGACATATTTCTTGCACAAAACCTGTTCAAATGAAAAAATTTGCATGAAGATAGCATTACAACTATTATGCATGAAAAATGCAATCCCATAATGCATTGCAACAAGCTATGTGAGGAAAAAAAATGATATACATGATATATATTAATTATAGATATCTAAATTTCTGGACTGATATAGATTGTTGATTGTTGATGTTTTCAACTCTTTAAACTGGAACTAATGTATTTAAAAAATACCCACTTGACTCAACCTAGAATGCAAATTTTGTAACGCATATAGGCAATCTGACCAACTCTTACCTACCACTAAATTTTCTGACAAATAAGTTCCATTTGATATTCTATTGAATGTGAACATAATCATGATAGGAATGATCAAAAACATCTTTACATGTATCACTGGAAAAATCTCATCTAGTAGAACACAACCAACATGTGTTTCACTCACAAACTAGCAAGTATTTCTATATGATGTACATGTAGATGCTATTCACATGATGCATTAAAAAAACAGCAAGATAGAACAAAATAGGGTCTCCTGATGCATTTTTATCATTAAAAACTGTATATATGGTCCAAAATTTTTTTTTTTTTTTTTTTAATAAATTGTAGCACTTTCTGTGTATGATGTACATGTAAGATGCTGTTAGGATGCATTCAAAAACAAGTACAACAGGGTATCCTGATTGATTTTTATAACCATTTTTAATATTAACAGCATATATGGTGTGACGTGCAAAAACAAATAAAATTAAATAAAAATAATTAAATTATGTTTTTTTATGTTTTAAATTACAGCACTTTTGTGACTAATCATTATAGGAAAACTGAAAAAAAACAAAAAAAAAAAACAAATCTCAAGGTCAGTTCTGCTCTGGTTGCATGCTACCACCCATAATCAAACACTTTAATTCTTCTCCATTACTGCTGATTTGGTTTAATCTATGCATATTTCTCTAATGAGCTGAAACTGCAGGCTCTCTCCAGGATTTATCAAAATGCAGAGGTCTGACAGCAGGATTATAACCGGTCGTATTGGTTTACAGTACACAATCTACTGATATATACAAACAGGCACTCAGCGACACGCAACATGAAGCTCTTGTAACCAGTAAGCTCTGGTCAATTTGTGGATGAACTGAGGCCTGCTGCATGCTGGGAAAACAACCCAAAGACACTGACATTGATTGAAACCTGTCCACAGTTTACCCGTCCGGTTAAACATTTACAGAAAATGCTTTTTCAACCCACACAGCTAGGAAGAGGGAGCCGAGCGGCCATGTTGTTTTTCCAAACAGGCTGCAGCGAGCAGAATGTGTCAGTATGAAAAAGTAATGCAAGAAAAATATAAGCAGCTGCGATGTCTGAAAAGCCGGCTTGTATCTGGCGCTCTTTCTTCCTTACATAACCATGTGGCCTTTTGTGAATGTTGTAACTTCAAGAACCCACTGTACCACGGCGGCATGAAATAACAGTGTAGAATGTAATTTAATTTCCTTTCTTTTGTGGAACTACACGACTCACAGGAAAGCTATGTCAAAGTCCAGCAAAACCGGACCAGGTGTGGGAGGGTTTTGCAAAAGCTAACTGTTGGTTTTGGTGGGTGCAGAATGGCTTCCCTTGGGCATGTACAAGAGGTTTTTGGAGCTCAAATTTAATACGGCTTTCAATTGGCCTGGCACACGTTGCAATACACTTGCAATAGAGTTTAGAAACCAAAACGGAAGTAAAGATATTCCAAAGCTGGTCCTCAAAATGACCACTGGCTGCATAAACAAGTCCCTCTGATTCTCAAATGACTATGGAAATGAAACTCTCATATAAAAATATTTAAAAAAAAAAAAAAAAAAAAAAAAAAAAAAAACATACTGTTGTTATTGGTAACTAAATCTAAAACTATTAAGGAACATTTTTGTTAATTTAAAAAAGCTGAAATAAAATGTAAATACTAGATTAAATATTTAAGCTAAACAAAAATGTTGTTCCTTTTATGTAATAAAATTACTAAAAATAAAACTAAAATGATAAAAAAGAAATGAAAACTATTTAGAAACATTTTTGAAAAGTAAAAGCACATTTACTAAAAAATAAATTCAACTGAAAAAAAAAAATTATTATATATATATATATATATATATATATATATATATATATATATATAAAAAGTTAATTCAAAATCTTACTAAAAACTATAGTGGTATCTAACAAAATACTAAAGTAACACTTGAAGAGAACTCTGGTTTAAACCAAAAAAACAGTGTGAAAACAGCTGCAAGAGCTAGTTGACATCTTTCCCCATTAACAACAATTATAAAAGACAATCCAAACCACTTCTTATACTGTTCTGTCCTGCAGGAACTTCCACTGGTGTCCTCTGTGTGTCCTCTACATCATTAAAACATCTGTTCAGTGTCTTAGTATTTCGCACTTTCTCTGATTCCACTTAAGAAAATCGTTCTGAGAAGTAATTTGTCATTATCCTCTGGGAGCAGTTCCCCATTTTTTTTTCTCCCTCATTTAATGAAAAAGCATTTAAGATTTCATTCAACCTAAACTACCCGCCGTGAGCCTCTTCTCAATACACGGTGGATCGTGCCAGCACTTTTCTCTGTCTTTCTCTTCTACTCTCCCTCTCTCTCTTTTATCTTTTCTGTAATTGCATATGCAAAGACTAAACAGTGATGTTGTACGGTCATAAATCAGAGGCCTGCTGAGGGAGCCTCAATGATTCAGTAGCCACTGTGCACAAAGGAAATGTTCTCTGCAGACGAATGAGATTCAGTCCTCGAGTCTGTGCATGAGTGTGTGTGCTTCTGCTGATAAGTTCTATATAGTAACAGATTCCAACAAAAAGTATGAGATGAAGCACTGCTACAGGGAGTCATGCTGGTTTTCAAAGATGCTTCAAAATTATACATATTATATGTTAATGCACATTAAATCATTAACTGGATTACTTAAATATCTGCCTACCATTACAGCATGCAAATAAACATCAAATTGAAAAGTGCTGTATAGATATCCACTTATATATTAACACTCAAGTTCTAGAAATAGTGCAAATTAAAACAATACTTTCTCTTTCACTTATGCAAATTTAATATTTGTCAATATGAATGACCCTTAAAGTGACAGCTCACGCAAAAAAAAAAAAAAAAAAAAAAAAAAATACAATTCTGTCATCACTTACCTTCTTGTCATTCTAAACCTGTATGCATTTATTCTTCTGTGGAAAGAAAATGTTTTGAGAAGCATTTTTGGGTGACCTGTGGCTCTAGTATTCCTCAACAGCAAGCAATTTAATAATCAGTTAGAATTTGACAAATAATAGTGACCTAGTTTCAGTGTTAAGATTTGAGCCTTTGAGGAAACAGCTTGAAGTCAAAGTTTTCCTCAGGAAATGCCTTGGATTCATTTTGTGAAGTACTGTTGATCTCCATTTGGCACCATAGCAACTACAACCTCCTGAGTGTCAAGGACTGCCTGAGCTTCAGCTTTTGTCAAGCGGTTGAGCAACAAGCTTATAAAACTCAGTGATAACACACTTGGCACAGTACTAAGCGTGGGTCTCAGGAAGACGCTTTGCGAAGTACAGCTGCCATTAGTTTACAGAAAGAATGTATTAAAAACTCTGGAAACGTGCAAAACAAGATAAAACAATCTTCAAGCTCTCTTGATATTATTTCATTCTGGTATCATAGTGGTACCAACATGTTAGATTACCTCTACCAAAGCTGGAAATGCAGTCTTCAGGTTAGGAGCCCAAATTATGGACTTTTACATTGTGTCCTAACCAATATTCCAGTGATGAGCAATTTGTTCACACTGAATGCAAAAAAAAAACAAAAAAACAACAACAATCAAACATGATTTTAGTTTTAGATACAGAATACATTGTTTATTTTATAACCCATTTGCATTAAAGATGAAAATGCCACTAGATAACCAGACGTATTGAGGAATTTTTAGTCTACTATTTAAATGATACCATTGGATATTTTAACCAGCAGTGTAATGTAATATCAGATTTATCTCATGTCTTCATGTCATTTTATCAGATGCAACTTCAAGTACATTGATTGATGTCTGCTTTGAGCAGTTTTGTTACTGTTAACAAACTAAAACTGCTATATATGGGCCATTCTACAGAACTGGTGCAAACTGCTGTCCCACAACCAAAATACACATTTAAAAACCATTTAAGTATTCAAATCTTAGATGTTTACTAAGATCCTTCTATTAGCTATTGAAACCCACAATAATATTTAAAATATAGTAAGCTTAATATATATAAAATCATCATTAATTGGGTACTTTCAATTGGGAGGTGGCTGTCCCGAACCCTAACCCCTAAATTTCAACTTATGAAAATGATATTGAAATAATTTTTGTAATTTTTTCTATTGTTGTTTTTAAAAGTATCTTTTTGATTATTTTAAAAAGTGAAGTTAAAATATATATTTAATATTTTCTTTGGAAATGATGAAAATTGTCCCACATTTTCATGTCACTACCGCAACAGTGTATGGTTTAGTCTATTGGCTGAGACCTATTTTAACGCCCCTAAATTTATGATCAGGAAATATTCCTGTGTCCATCTCGCTCATAGCTACAAGATGTGAGTAGACAGGTCCCATCATTTTGAGGTAAATTGTTTTCAAAAGTCTGAAAATCTGTTTGTAACTTTAAGGAACGTCACTAGCAAACACTTTTTTTTTCTGCAATTAAGCACACTTTTTTTGGGAGTTATTCCATAACATTTAGTTTCTATACGTGTACACTGTTCAGAACTGTGCTAACTAACCATGTGCTAATTAGCATCTTTGAGCTAGGTTCAAAAGTATCTAAAATTGTCACTACCGAAACATTTGGTGGAGTTTCGGTAGTGACATCTTTGGGTTTTTTTTATTTTTTTTTTTTAGGTGTTATCCCATAAAATTGTCACTACCGAAACAGTCACGACAGAAACATGTCATCATTGTTTCAGTAGTGACAAAAGGGAACACATAATCCTCATATTTGGGGGGGGGGGGGGGGGGGGGGGGGGGTTTAGTACAGTTATGCAAATTTTTTGTATTTTAGTATGTTTTAGTAGTATTTTAGTATGCAAGTTAAAATTCCGTAATGTGATGTGGTTGCTACCAAAGCATTACTGTCACTACCGAAAATGTGCAGTCTCTACCGAAACATGGGATGTTTTGTCAAAAATAAAGTATACTGAATTATCAACTAAGACGTTATGTTTTTGGTTCAAACTAATGAATCCTTAACTTTGAAATCAGTATGATCAACTTTTTGCCTTTTACAAAGAAAAACTGGATTCAAAATACATAATCTCATAAATTACACTTGAAAATTTAAATTGTTATTGACTTCTGAAACAATTTTTTGAACATCTAGATTTACAATGTAGATGTAAGCAAAATCTTAACAGGTCAATATAACCCTTCTAATTATTATTAAATTATTATTACACACATTATTTATACACACCGGAAACTATAGAAGTTATAGAGTAAAAACTAACAAAAACTAAACTGAAAAGACAGACTGAAAATATATATATATAAATAGATAAATAAAAACTGGGCAGGGCTACCTGGCACAACACAACAAATACAGCTATAATATAATATAAATATTAACATTTTATATAACATGTTATATAAATGTTTCACAATTATAAAATCCAAAAAAGATTATAACTGAGCTGAAATCAGCATGACAGCTAAGATGGCAGCATGTACGTTACAAATCGTAATTCTTGTCAGACATAACAAAATGGGCCTGCTGACAGGAATGTAGCTGTGTGCCGAGAGGTATTAACACAGCCTCGCTGCTGCAAGACTTGTATTCTTTGCAATATTTTCATAGTGAATATACCTGTTCCAGTCAATATTGACATCTTCATGTGTATCAGTCGGGCAGGCGGGCAGCCAGCATTATAGCACATAGTGAAAGATGGCTGGATGTGTCAGACTGTGTATTTTGCTGACGTTCCTTCATCGTCTCTCCAGTCTGTGGGGGGTTGTCTAGGATGGCCTTAGGGAAAAAGGACCAAGCAGTTTTTGTTTTATTTCAATTGCTTGTTTGACACCATGACACCCCAGAGCGAAAGTAAAGTCACGGCGCCTACAAGGAGCCTCTCTGGTGTCACAGGTCTCGACAAGCAGCCGCCACCCAAGGCATCCCCACTGCAGGCGCTGGAAAAGTGTTGAAGAGAGCGTGTCTCAGCACATCAGACCCCGAAGGGATCCAAGGGCAATCACAGTACACGTGATACAAGGAGAAAGAGGAAAAGACTGAAAAACAAACATGAGATACAAACCGCTAGCTTGAATAAACATGAGATACATATTTTAGGATGGTGGTGAAGAAACTGGATTTTCCAGAGGGAATCGGTGCAAAAGTTTACAGGTGCATCTTTTTACCTGATTTTAGCTTATGATCCATGGTTGTATTCGTAATTTTAGTGTGCATTTTATTTTTAAGTATATTGATCTGTGTAATTTTGGATTCATCAGACTATGTTTCCTGGTTTTGCCATTTAATCAGAAGCAACTTAAAAGTACATTGACTGATGCTCACTTTGAGCGGTGTTGATACTGTTAACTAGAATGATGAAAAATCTTTTTCAATAATTGACGTAAAAATATAAATATTACATGAAAAACAAATGAAAATTTGAAATGTTTCAAAAGGTTTAAGCTAAATAAAAATATTTTAAAAATAATATTAATAATAATAATAAAAATGACCAAATCAGTTTACTAAATTACTAAAACTTTAAACTAAAATTAAAATGAAAACTATAATATAGAATATAAAATATTATATACTATTATAAAAAATATAAAAATATATGCTAATTCTAAATATTACTAAACACTATAATAGTATATAAATAATTCTAAAATAAAGCTGGCTTAGAGGAACATGCAGTTGAAACAATAGTTAACTCAAAAATTATTATTATTATTAATAATAATAATAATAATAATAATAATAATAATATTATTATTATTATTATTATTATTGTATTTATTGTATTGTATTAATTAATTATACAATATCAATCAATCAATCAATCAATCAAATCACCCTCATGTTGTATAAAGCCTTTTTCATTCTTACATGAAGCACAAAAAGTGATGTCAGGCTGAATTTTGAGTATGATTTTTATTCCACACAAATTTCCAAGCCCCAAAAAAGCACAAAAAGTATAATAAAAGTATGATAATAGTAGTCTATACAACTTATGGAAGTCTTCTGAAGTTATATGATAACTTTTGTGTGAGGAACAGACCAAAATGTAAGACGTTCACTGATCTAACCAAAGTTCACAAATATAATTTGCACTATATTCCAAGTCATCTGGAGTAATATTAATAATCTTTCTCTCTGCTTTAGCTTTTAAATCTCATTTACAGTCGAATATATTTAAACCTATCGTAGCAGGACCAAGAAACAATGGGGTGACATCTAAATACATTTCTCTAATTGAACACAAGTTGGAATAAGATTTGTGAACTCTTTAGATTTGTAGGAGCCATTTGTAGGTTTTGCCATATTGTTTCATGTTTTCCTTTCTTTCTTGTATGTTTTACGGAGTTTGTGCGCGCTCTCTACAGGACAAAACATTCTGGAGTCTGTGTGCGCCCTCTGCAGGACAAACCATAAGATAAAGCCACAGGTGTCTAATGAGATGGTGTGGTTTGCTGGGAGCACATGGTCTTTAGACTTTCTCCCGTTCAATGTTTTCCGGTGCTCTTGTAGTTTACAGCTTGAATTATTTTGTATTTTACTTTCAATGTTAAGTTGCATCAGTTTCGTTTTGTAACACTCAAGAGATTAATAAATCAACTGTGATCTACTTCATTTTCCTGGATTTTAATGGATAAAGGAGCAAACAAAGGAGGTGTCTAAAATTTCCCCAGCAGACCCATGAAGTGACTAACGAACCTCTTACATCAAGTAAGGGTCACTACATAAGTCTAAAGACCTGGCTTTGAAATCGTTTATTTGAGCGCAACAAGGAGCCAGCTGATGATCGCGGACAAAGCATGCGGTATGTAAAGTTTAAAACATTTTAAGTTTGTGAAAACAGGAAAAGGTCAGATGATGTTTAAGCATGAGTATGCCGCACGAAAGACTTTGCAAATCCATGAACTTTAATTTCTGAACCCCCAAAGCTGGCATAAATATGACTGAATATTTATGTGTCATAAATGTGTCATAAATATGACTGAAGAGTTAATTGAGCCAGAAGTTCTTGAGTGTCAGAAAACTCGTGATGATTCTCTGAAAGACATGGAGGAAACAATATATCAGTTGCGGGCGAACAGGAAAATAAGATTGGCATTGTTAACATGCCAAATGAACATTGTTAAAGGATTGTTAACACGCCAAATGAACATTGTTAAAGGATTGTTGGATGATGATGTAAATGTTGTTGAAGTCAGACAAAGCATGATCAAATACAGGAAATTACTGGATGAATTAAAAAAAATGCCCATAAGTCTTTCCAACATCTTTTAAGTGAGCGTAGAATTGATCTTGAGAAGTGGTTCCAGCCTAAAATGGATGCAATTCAAGATTTTATGTCATATATGACTACCTGGTTGTCTAGTACCACAGTTACAAAAGATGTTGAGGTTGATGCTCCTGCTGACAATGTTTCCGTAGTATCTTTCAGGTCAAAAGAGTCTACACAGAGCTCACGCAGTTCACGGAGCTCGTACAGTTCTCGGAGCTCGCACAGTTCACACTTGTCAGCACTGATTGAAGCAGAAGCGAAACAGGCTGCTCTAAAGGCCCGTTATGCAGCATTAAAATAGAAACACTCACTTGAGAAAAAGGAGCAGAAGCTAAACCTGCAGAAGGAGCAAATATGAAAACAAAAGGAAACATTGGAAATGGAATCTGAGTTAGCAGCTACCACTGCTAGAATCAACGTCTTGAAAGAAGTAAAAAAAAAAAAACAAAAAAAAAAAAACAGTAAGTCCAGTAGATGCAATGAATGAATATATTGATAAGGAACAAGATGCATTGGAGTTAAATTCTCGGATGGTACTAGGTGACTCAACGAGAAGTGCAATGAAGGATCAAAATGTCCGTCCTAAAGAGCTGCATTTGGCATTCCGCGAGCAAAAGGAAAGCAAAGCTCCTCTGAAACATCCCAAAGTCAGGCCAGTCACTTTGGAATCAGGTTGACTTGTATCTGCTCAGGCAGAGACACATATTGCCTTTAGAGAGGAGCGGCAACATCTTGAACCAGTATCTAGCGCTGTTGAACTACCAAGACCTGATGTGCAACACCATCCGGTGCAAGTTCAGGCTCATGCACCCAGGCACCCAGTTCAAGGTCTCAGCCAGCACCTCAAGTGAATCCAACACCTTCAGCAGACACTGCTTTGTATAGTATTTTACGGAAACAAACTGATATTACTGACAGTCTTGTGAAACAGACATTGTTCTCTTTGCCTCAGAAGGAAGTCAAAGTTTTTGATGGAGAGCCGCTGGAGTTTAAAGCATTCATTAGATATTTTGAGGACACTATTGAGAGTAAAACTGACAATGATCAAGATAGGCTGTGTTTTTTGGAGCAGTTTACCAGAGGCCTAAAGAATTGATCAAGACTTGCTTTCACATGAATCCTGTCAGGGGATATCAGCGTGCCAAAAATCTCCTCAAAGAACATTTTGGCAATGAGTTTAAAATCTATAATGCATATATAGAAAAGGTCCTGTCTTGGCCATCCATTAAGCCAGAGGATCCAAAAGGACTGCAAGCTTTCGCACTATACCTGAGAGGGTGTTGTAATGTTATGGAAGAGATGGCATTTATGGAGGAACTTGATCTTGCCTCTAATCTTCGATCACTGACCATTAAATTGCTATTCAAACTCAGAGAAAGATGGCGAATTGAAGTTTCGGAGCTTCATGAAAGGGGACACAGCAAGGTGAGATTCTGTGACCTAGTCAAGTTCATTAAGAAGCAAGTTAATATACTAACCGACCCTATATTTGGCAATATAATCGATCAAACTATTCGAAATGCCGCCAAGACTAAATCTGCCGTCAAAACCGGCGAGCCAAAGTCTTCTAGCAGCAGTTTTGCCACCAGTGTGTCTATGGAAAGATCACAAACTCCAAATATGCTAGCCATTTGCCTTTTCTGCGCAAAGGAACATTTGCTAGATGTCTGTCCTCAGTTTAAAAAAAAACATGCACAAAGATAAAATCCAGTTTATAAAGGAAAATGGAATATGCTTTGGATGTCTTGTCCAAGGACACATGAGTAAAACCTGTAATAAGCACCAAATCTGTAAAGTCTGCAGTCAAAAACACCCAACAGTACTCCATATAGGAAAAGTGGAAAATCTGACAACTATTGGAGTATCTCATCCTAATCATGATGAACCATCAATTTCTTCCCATGCTTGTGGCCACACTGGGGCCGGTGAGGAAGAAAGTGTACTATCAATTGTGCCAGTGAATATCAAGGCGAACAAAGGAAACAAAGTAGTGCAAACATATGCATTTCTGGACCCCGGCAGTTCTGCCACATTTTGCACTACAGACCTCATGAATCAGCTTGATATGACTGGAAAAAAGACCAACATCCTGTTGCAAACGATGAATCAAGAGAAGACGATGGTCAGTAATGTGGTGTCTGGTTTGGAGGTGAGTGCACTATATGAGAACAACTTCATCGTTCTTCCAGATGTATACACACAAACCTCCATGCCTGTCAATAAGCACAACATCCCTACCCAGAGTGAAGTATCCAAATGGCTTTACTTAAAAGGAGTTTTACTTCCCATCATAAAAGCAGATATTGGCCTGTTAATTGGCACTAATCCCTCTAAATTATTATAACCCTGGGAAATAATCAACAGCCAGGGAGATGGGCCATATGCTGTGAGGACTTTGCTTGGTTGGGTGGTTAACGGCCCATTAAGAGGAGGATATCACTGGTCAACCGTATATCACTGGTCAATTTGCCTGACCTAATGATAGCCCAGTACAATACTGAGTTCAATGAGAAAGCATACGATGAGAAAAGGGAGATGTCTAGGGAAAACAAGCAATTCATGAAAATTGTTGATGAGTCTGTCAAAATAGTGGATGGACATTACAGCCTCAAACTTCCCTTCAAAAATCAGGATGTTTCATTGCCCAACAATCGACAAATTGCGGAACAGTGCCTAGAGAGCCTAAAAAGAAAATTCAAAAGAGATCCTGTTTTTCACGAGGAATATAACTTTCTTTCTGAAGTTCTTAATAAAGGATTTGCTGAAAGGGTGCCTAGAGAACAACTACAAGGAAAAGAAGGTAACATTTGGTATATACCCCATCATGGGGTATACCACTTGAAGAAAAAGCTAAGAGTAGTTTTTGACTGTGGAGCATCATTCAGAGATACTTCTCTTAATTATGAGTTACTCCAAGGCCCAGACCTCACTAATGGACTCACCAGAGTGCTCATGAAATTCTACCAGGATTCTATAGGCATAATGGGCGACGTCGAAGCAATGTTCCACCAAAAAAGGTGGCAGAGGAACATGTTGAATTCCTAAGGTTTCTGTGGTGGCCAGGAGGTGATGTAAGTCTCACTCCATTAGATTTCTGTATGACCGTTCACATTTTTGGAGCTCATTCCTCTTCCAGATGAGCAAGCTATGCTCTCAGAAGAACTGCTGAGGACAGTAGACAACATTTCAGGTCTAAAGTAATTGACACAATCCTGTCTAATATTTATGTTGATGATTGTCTGATGTCCGTATCCACGGAAGCAGCAATATTGCTTATCCAGGAAGTAACAGCTGCTTGCGAAAGAAGAGGTTTCCACCTAGCTAAATGGGTAACCAACAGTCGTTTGGTGTTATCTAGCATCCCAGAGTCTGATCAAGCAAAAGAGGTTGGCAAGTTAGACAGAGACAAACTTCCAACAGAAAGAGCACTGGAAGTTCAGTGGTGCGTGGAAGATAATTTCACTTTTGATGTCACTAACAAGCCACAGCCACATACCAGAAGAGGAATACTGTCTGCCATGAGTTTTATCTATGACCCTTTAGGGTTCCTTGCTCCTTTAATCTTACCTGCCAAACTATTATTACAAGACCTGTGCAGAAGGAACGTTGGATGGGATGAAGAGATACCTCAGTCTAAGTGATAAATGTAAGTGATAAATGGACTATATGGAAAGAGGAGCTTAAACAAATAACAAACTTCCAGCCAGCAGATGTATAAAACCCAAGCGTTTTAACAACTATGCACAGGCACAACTTCACTTTGCTGATGCTAGTGAGTTAGCCTATGGTTCTGTAAGCTACCTGAGACTCGTAAATGAGAGGAATGCAGTACACATCAGGTTTTTGATGAGAAAGTCTAGGGTGGCCCCCTTGAAGAAAATCACAATTCCGAGATTGGAGTTAGCGTCTGCAGTTCTAGCCACTAAGGTGGACAAAAGTTCTTAAGTCAGAATTACAGCTGGATTTAGAAACATCAATATTTTGGACTGATAGTGAATCAGTACTGAAATATATATCTAATGAACATATAGGTTCTATACCTTTGTGGCAAACAGAGTGTCATTTATAAGAGAAACAACAGAGCCTACACAATGGAAATTTGTAGACACCAAATTAAATCCTGCTGATGAAGCCTCAAGAGGACAGAGGATTAAAAGGTTTCTTCAGAACACAAGTTGGATCCATGGTCCAGATTTCCTATGGAAAACAAATCTTGACTGGCCACTAATCCACATAAAAGCCCATTCACTTTCTGAGGATGATCCAGAGGTTAAAAGAAGCACAACCATGAACCTGATCATCCAAGGTGGCATCAAGCCTACAGACAAGCTCATGTCTTATTTTTCAAGCTGGGCTAAGCTCAAAGTCTCAGTAGCCTGGTATCTGAAGTTTAAAGAAACCTTGAAGTGTTTGGTACTTAACAGAAAAGAATTAAGTTCAAAAATCAACACCAACCTAGTAACTCGGAATATGGAAAAAGCTTTCAAGCAAAAGATGGAACGTAGCAAGGTTTTACTGGGTGGACAGAAGGTAAATGTTTCGGATTTGAAGATGGCTGAACTGTCCATAATTCATTACGTTCAAGCAAGCCATTATTCAGAAGAGATCTCAAGCGTACATACCAACATTAAGAAGTCAAGTACTCTATACCGACTTGATCCAGTGTTGAAGCATGGAGTTCTTAGGGTAGGAGAACGTTTGTCTAAAGCGGCCTTACCCGAAGAAGTCAAGTTTCCTGCTATACTTCCCAAACATTCTCATGTGTCAACACTCATCTGTTACGACCGTTGCTTTTGGTAAAATATTTGTATTGCATTGTTCTGTTTCTTTTCTTTTTTCCTGTTCTCTTCTTTGGTCTGCTCTCTCATAGGTTGCAAGATGCTGTGGTGTCGGAGCCTAATTGGTCGCTCTATTAAGGCGGAGCCTTTTAAGAACGCCGCTTGCCAGCAGTCTGAGAGCTCATTGTTGGTGCGAACACGAACGGGTTCGGAGCTCCTGGATTCCTCCTCCAGCCGGCGGCCAAACTAATGTTTAACACCTGCTATTGTGACTAAAATTCCTTATCTTGTGAAACAGAGCATAGGGGTGTCCTGCCTAATTTCTTTTGTGAATTTGTTTGGGTTTTGTTTTTGGTTAGGAAGTTGGGTAAGCCTGCTGTACTTTTATTTTACAAGTTGACTAGGTTATTTAATTTCTCTTTCTTTTGTTTCAGACCTTTTTGTTTGTTATGTTGGCCTGTGGCCACCCTGAAGAGATGCTCTTCATGTTTCACTCATAAATTCCAATAAACCTAAGAGTTTATTGTTTACGTGAATGGTGTGTTTGGTCCCTGACCGGAGTGATTTCTTCTTTAATTTTTTTCAGAATCCTTTACCAACCTTATCTCCATTATGCCCCTTTCGTTCCCTAGACGTGGGGCGTAATAATTGGGGGCTCGTCCCTTCGTTCCCCATTTATGTTTTTGGGGAAATTCATTCGATGCGGTCTGTGAGAAATTTTAGGACTCTACTAGTGAGTACCATTTATATTTTTGGTATTTTTTGTGATTGGCAGTTTTTTCATGTTTGGTGGGGAGGTGTTAGGCTTATGGAGTTTAGCATTGAAGCGTTTAAACGGGCTCCTTCGTGGGAAGCCTTGGAATCTGGTCGTAAAGTTGATTTGTTTTTGGTAGCGGATTTCTATAATATTCCGGTGGTAAAAACAGCCAGGAAAAAGGAGGTGCGAGACGTAATTCAAACTGCGCTCCTACAACAAGGTATTTTACAGCCTAGTTCTAGTGTTGAAGTCGATGCGGTACAAGGTTCAGAAACAAGTACTGATTATGCTTCAGGTAATGATCCTATGTTGCGCTCGTTAAGTGGGGTAAATTCGGAAGATTTAAAATTAGCCATTCAGTTGAAACAATTGGATCTTGAAATTAAACGTCAAGAACATACCACTCAGCTCTTACGTTTTAGGTAGTGTGAACTTGAAAAGCAAGCTGACCGTCGTGCACCCCGAAGTTCAGTTAGAACTCAATCGGTTGTACCTCTGTCCGTGGCTGTGGATCATTCGCCCCGATCTTCTGCTCGTTTGTTGCCTGTGCGTCCTAGTGATAATGTTGATTTTGATATTAGTTGTCATATTACCCTCGTACCCCTGTTTAGGGATAACGAGGTGGACTTGTATTTTGGCGCATTTGAGCGTATAGCTGTGGCATTGCGCTAGCCGAGGGAGACTTGGTCCCTCTTGATTCAGTGCAAGCTAACAGGAAAAGCCCAGGAGGTATGTTCCGCCTTGTCTGTTGACGACAGTTTGGATAATGATAAATTGAAAAGTGCAGTGTTGAAGGCCTATGAATTAGTCCCCGAGGCATATAGGCAAAAGTTTCGTTCATATGTCAAAATTGCCAGTCAAACTTATGTAGAATATGCTCGGGAGAAGAGCATGCTTTTTGATAAATGGTGCCATTCCACCAACGTCGCCGACTTTGAACAACTTTGTGAATTAATTCTGATTGAGGATTTAAAAAATTCGTTACCAGACAAAATTGTTGTTTACCTGAATGAGAAGAAAATTTTGACTCTGACGGAGGGTGCTGTATGTGCAGATGAGTTCACATTGACTCATAAAAATGTGTTTGTTGCACGTCGTGAACTGCATTATTCCGTACCTTTTGAAAAAAATAAAATGTTAAAATCGCCTAAGCAGGCAAAATCTGGTGAAGTTTGTGAATGCTTTTATTGCCATGAAATTGGCCACTTGATTGTGATGTGTCCATCGTTGAGGAAGAAAAATCAGGGGAAATCCACTAAAGGTGTTGGTTTCATTCATAAGGTGAACAGTAATTCTGATTCGAATATAGATGCGGTGTACGATCCATTTATGTGTCAAGGAACGATTTCTCTTAGTGGATTGTTACAAGATGCTGTTCCGGTGACCATGCTCCGTGATACTGGTGCCTCGCAGTCGTTCGTGTTGGCTAGTGTTTTGCCATTTTCTGAGGAAAGTTATTGTGGATCTGATGTTCTGATTCAAGGCATTGAATTGGGCGTATTGAAAGTGCCCTTACACAGCGTACATATTCGGTCTGGGTTAGTAACAGGGCTTGTGAAATTGGCTGTACGTCATCAGCTGCATGTTAAAGGTGTTTCCTTAATTATTGGGAATGATTTAGCTGGGGAAAAGGTCCTTCCACTTCCGGAAGGTATCGAAAAACCCAATGTGTGAACCTGTTACTTCTAGTGAGTTAGCGTCAGAATTTCCGGCAGTTTTTTCTGCTTGTGTGATTACGCGGGCTCAAGTGCGTAAATCTGGTGACTTGGTTGATATCTCTGACACTTTTCTGACAACAGGCGACAAAGATGAGAACAGTCTTGTGACACCTGCATCGCGAGGGTTGGCTCCTTCGGAAAACCAGTCGCTGGAGTCGCTGTCCAAGACTGGTGGTGCTGAACTAGATTCAGGTGATCTGTCGCTGTCCGTTCATAAAGTTCTAATTTCTGCCGAACAGAAAAAAGATCTGTTGCGCTGCCGAGATGTGGCGTAGACATTGAGAGAAACTGAGAATAAACCGATAGGTTATTTTTGGGACGACGATGTTTTAAAGAGGAAGTGGACCCCGACGAGGTCTAATGATTCTGGTTGAGATGTTTTTTTCCAACTAGTCGTGCCTAAGTGTTTGTGCAAGCAAGTTCTGAGTGTGGCACATGACAATGTTGCTGGGCATCTGGGTATAAACAAAACTTATCATCGGATTTTGCGTTATTTTTTCTGGCCTGGCATTAAATCAGATGTAGCCCAGTACTGTCGTTCGTGTCATGTGTGTCAAGTCGTGGAAAAGCCTAATCAAATTATTCTCCCTGCTCCTCTTAAACCTACAGGTGCATCTCAATAAATTAGAATGTCGTGGAAAAGTTCATTTATTTCAGTAATTCAACTCAAATTGTGAAACTAGAGTATTAAATAAATTCAATGCACACAGACTGAAGTAGTTTAAGTCTTTGGTTCTTTTAAATGTGATGATTTTGGCTCACATTTAACAAAAACCCACCAATTCACTATCTCAACAAATTAGAATATGGTGACATGCCAATCAGCTAATCAACTCAAAACACCTGCAAAGGTTTCCTGAGCCTTCAAAATGGTCTCTCAGTTTGGTTCAATAGGCTACACAATCATGGGGAAGACTGCTGATCTGACAGTTGTCCAGAAGACAATCATTGACACCCTTCACAAGGAGGGTAAGCCACAAACATTCATTGCCAAAGAAGCTGGCTGTTCACAGAGTGCTGTATCCAAGCATGTTAACAAAGTTGAGTGGAAGGAAAAAGTGTGGAAGAAAAAGATGCACAACCAACCGAGAGAACCGCAGCCTTATGAGGATTGTCAAGCAAAATCGATTCAAGAATTTGGGTGAACTTCACAAGGAATGGACTGAGGCTGGGGTCAAGGTATCAAGAGCCACCACAAACAGACGTGTCAAGGAATTTGGCTGTAGTTGTCGTATTCCTCTTGTGCATCTTACCTGGGCTAAGGAGAAGAAGAACTGGACTGTTGCCCAGTGGTCCAAAGTCCTCTTTTCAGATGAGAGCAAGTTTTGTATTTCATTTGGAAACCAAGGTCCTAGAGTCTGGAGGAAGGGTGGAGAAGCTCATAGCCCAAGTTGCTTGAAGTCCAGTGTTAAGTTTCCACAGTCTGTGATGATTTGGGGTGCAATGTCATCTGCTGGTGTTGGTCCATTGTGTTTTTTGAAAACCAAAGTCACTGCACCCGTTTACCAAGAAATTTTGGAGCACTTCATGCTTCCTTCTGCTGACCAGCTTTTTAAAGATGCTGATTTCATTTTCCAGCAGGATTTGGCACCTGCCCACACTGCCAAAAGCACCAAAAGTTGGTTAAATGACCATGGTGTTGGTGTGCTTGACTGGCCAGCAAACTCACCAGACCTGCACCTAATAGAGAATCTATGGAGTATTGTCAAGAGGAAAATGAGAAACAAGAGACCAAAAAATGCAGATGAGCTGAAGGCCACTGTCAAAGATACCTGGGCTTCCATACCACCTCAGCAGTGCCACAAACTGATCACCTCCATGCTACGCCGAATTGAGGCAGTAATTAAAGCAAAAGGAGCCCCTACCAAGTATTGAGTACATATACAGTAAATGAACATACTTTCCAGAAGGCCAACATTTCACTAAAAATGTTTTTTTTATTGGTCTTATGAAGTTTTCTAATTTGTTGAGATAGTGAATTGGTGGGTTTTTGTTAAATGTGAGCCAAAATCATCACAATTAAAAGAACCAAAGACTTAAACTACTTCAGTCTGTGTGCGCACTGAATTTATTTAATATACAAGTTTCCCAATTTGAGTTGAATTACTGAAATAAAATTAACTTTTCTACAACATTCTAATTTATTGAGATGCACCTGTATTCCCATCATGGACAAACCTTTTGCACGAGTAATTTTGGATTGTGTGGGGCCGTTGCCGCGAACGAAGTCGGGACATGTCTATCTGATCACGCTTATATGTACGGCTACACGTTATCCCGAGGCCATACCGTTGCGCTCGCTGAAAGCAAAGGTTATTGTAAAAGCCCCAATTACGTTCTTTTCTACCTTTGGTTTTCCGAAGGGGATTCAAATGGATCAGGGGACTAATTTTATGTCTCGACTGTTTAAGCAGGTGCTGTCGCAACTGAAAATCAAACACGTCACATCTAGTGCTTATCATCCTGAGTCCCAAGGCGCCCTGGAAAAGTTCCACCAAACCCTGAAATCTATGTTAAGTAAATATTGCGCCGAGTCAGGAAAAGATTGGGATGAGGGATTGCCTTTATTGTTGTTTGCCGTCCGAGAATCCATTCAGGAGTCGCTGGGGTTTAGTCCAGCAGAGATAGTTTTCGGACACACCGTGAGAGGCCCTCTCAAAATGCTGCAAGAGAACTGGGTATCCGATCAGAAAGAGGAGTGCAATCTGCTGGACTATGTGAGTTCGTTTCGTGAGCGATTGTATAATGCATGCAAATTGGCTCAGACCGTTTTGGAGAGTTCGCAGTCAAAAATGAAAGAACGTTTTGATAGGAATGCTGTTTTTCGTTCTTTCTCTGAAGGAGACAAAGTTTTGGTTTTATTGCCAGTTCAGGGGGGCTGCCTTACAGGCCTGATTCTCTGGACCATATGTCGTTGATAGAAAACTGAGTGGCACGAACTATATAGTTCGAACTCCTGATCGATGGAGGAAAACTCGTCTGTGCTATGCAAATATGTTGAAGCTGTATGTAAGCCAGGAAGAGGATTCGGAGTTAAAAAGCTCTCTAGCTTCTGTTATTGTTGTTACCTCTGACGGTGGTCCAGATGAGGATGGACTAAATTTGCAGAGTCCACTAGTTTCGAGTGGCAGATTAAATAATTCCAAAGTTTTGGAGGATCTGATTTCACATTTGTTGCATTTGTCCGATGATCAGCGAACTGACATGGTAGAGTTAATTAACTCTTTCTTAGGTCTGCTCTCAGATGTACCATCCCGAACTCATGTGCTGAAACACGATATCGATGTAGGTGACCATCCGCCCATTAAGCAAGGTGCCTACCGAGTGAATCCTTCCAAACCGAAAGTTATGGAAGAGGAGGTAAAGTATTTGGTGAAGAATGGTCTTGCAGTCCCAAGCTCTAGTGCATGGAGTGCCCCATGCTTACTGGTTCCGAAATCTGAGGGCACACAACGTTTCTGCACGGATTATAGGAAAGTAAATGCCGTGACGAAGCCAGATTTGTTTCCCCTCACGCTTATGTAGGACTGTATTGATAAGGTAGGCTCCGCACACTTCGTTACAAAACTAGATCTATTGAAGGGGTATTGGCAAGTCCCCTTGAAGGAGCGTGCTGCCGAGATATCTGCTTATGTTACGCCGGATGATTTTCTTATTCAGTGATGGCGTTCCGGCTGCGAAACGCTCCCGCCACCTTTCAGCACTTAATGAATAAAGTGCTAGGTGGAGTGTTAAAGTGTAAGGCTTACCTAGATGATATCGTTGTTTATTCGGACACATGGGACAAACATCTGTTAACTCTGAAGACTGTTTTTGAGCGCTTGCAGGATGCTTCTCTTACACTTAATCTGGTCAAATGTGAATTCAGTAAAGCGACTGTTACCTTTCTGGGAAAACAGGTGGGACAAGGACAGGTCCGACCTGTTGCTTTAAAGGTACAAGCCATTGTGGATTTTGCCGTTCCTTGCACGAAACGGGATCTCAGGAGGTTTCTCGGCATGTCCGGGTATTACCGAGGTTTCTGCAGAAACTTATCGGAGGTTGTGCTGCCTTTGATGAATATGCTTCGTGCTTCGCAAGATTTTAAGTGGACTGACGAGTGTCAGTATGCGTTTGATGCTGTTAAATCAC
Organism: Spinibarbus caldwelli; assembly: GCA_039654775.1. Lineage (NCBI taxonomy): Eukaryota > Metazoa > Chordata > Actinopteri > Cypriniformes > Cyprinidae > Spinibarbus > Spinibarbus caldwelli. The sequence goes on from CM077232.1 coordinate 6,268,370, forward strand.
TATTGTGTAGTGCTCCAGTTCTCGCTATTCCACATTATTCACATTCTTTTAAACTAGATGTTGATGCCAGTGCTACAAGCGTGGGTGCTGTCCTTCTGCAGGATGATGAAAATGGAATTGAGCATCCTATTGGATATTTTTCAAAAAAATTCCTAAAACATCAGTTAAGCTATAGCACCATCAAGAAGGAAACACTAGCGTTACTGATGGCCTTACAACATTTCGAGGTTTATATTGGCTCTAGTTCTCTCCCCGTGGTCGTATTCACCGATCATAACCCGCTAGTTTTTTTATTCCGCATGAAAAATTTGAATCAGCGAATCATGCACTGGTCTTTATTTGTTCAGGATTTTAATATTGAAATTTGTTACAAGAAAGGCAAAGACAATGTACTGGCTGACACATTATCTCGGTCATTCGATCTTGAATAATCTACCCATGGTAGATTCTTTGTGTGTGGGAGTGTTACAACCGTTTTTTTGGTAAAATGTTTGTATTGTATTGTTCTGTTTCTTTTCTTTTTTCCTGTTCTCTTCTTTGGTCTGCTCTCTCATAGGTTGCATAATGCTGTGGTGCCGGCGCCTAATCGGTCGCTCTATTAAGGCGGAGCCTTTTAAGAACGCCGCTTGCCAGCAGTCTGAGAGCTCATTGTTGGTGCGAACACGAACGGGTTCGGAGCTCCTGGATTCCTCCTCCAGCCAGCGGCCAAACTAATGTTTAACACCTGCTATTGTGACTAAAATTCCTTATCTTGTGAAACAGAGCGTAGGGGTGTCCTGCCTAATTTCTTTTGTGAATTCGATTGGGTTTTGTTTTTGGTTAGGAAGTTAGGTAAGCCTGCTGTATTTTTATTTTACAAATTGACTAGGTTATTTAATTTCTCTCTCTTTTGTTTCAGACCTTTTTGTTTGTTATGTTGGCCTGTGGCCACCCTGAAGAGATGCTCTTCATGTTTCACTCATAAATTCCAATAAACCTAACAGTTTATTGTTTACGTGAATGGTGTGCTTGTTTGGTCCCCGACCGGAGTGATTTCTTCTTTAATTTGTTTGGGAATCCATTACCAACCTTATCTCCATTATGCCCCTTTCATTCCCTAGACGCGGGGCATAGACACATACATGAAACGTTGGGACATATAGGAAGAAATCACATCCTTTCTGAACTCCGTAAAAGGTTCTGGATCATCAACGCTAATTCTGCTGCACGCAAAGTTATAAATCAATGTGTTGTATGCAGGCGAAACAGGAGAGCAGAAGATGGGAGATAGGAGAGCAGAAGATGGCCAATCTACCACCAGAAAGGTTGGTTCCTGATTTACCCCCTTTTACCAACATGGGCGTTGACTATTTTGGGCCTATTGACATTAAAAGAGGACAAACTGCATTGAAACGCTATGAAGTATTGTTCACATGTATGACTTCCAGAGCTGTACATCTAGAAGTTGCGCATTCACTTGACACTGACTCTTGTATTCAAGCCATCAGACGCTTTATATGTAGAAGAGGCCAAGTGAAACATATGAGGTCTGATTATGGGACAAATCCTGTGGGTGCGGAAAGAGAATTGAGAAAGGCTCTATCTGCCCTCAATCAAGATCATATTCAAAGGTCTTTGCGTCATCGTGGGGTAGAATGGAGTTTTAATCGTCCAGGAGCATCTCACCATGGAGGAGTGTGGGAGCGGCTGATTAAATCCACTAAACAAGAACTTCTCTCCGTTTTAAAGCAACAAGAGTTAACTGAGGAAGGACTACATATGCTATTATGTGAAGCAGAAGCTATTTTGAACAGTCGTCCTTTAACTACAGTCTCTAATGACCATTGAGACCTAGAGCCCCTCACCCCAAACCACATTTTGCTATTGAAATTGCAGCCCATCACACCACCTGGGTTATTCAGTAAAAATGTAAAAAAAATAATAATAATAATAAAAAAATAAAAGCACAAAAAAAAAAAAAAATTACGTAAGACGATGTTGGAGGCAAGTGCAGTACCTTGCTGACATTTTTTTGGAAGCGTTGGGTCCGTGAGTAATTACCCATAATGCAAAAGGCTTTATGGGTAATGGGTAATTAATAAAGCTTTATGGGTAATGGGTAATTAATAAAACTTTCCTGTAGCTCAAATAGTAGAGCATAGCGCTAGCAACGCCAAGATCATGGGTTCGATTCCCAGGGAAAGCAAGACCTGATAAAATGTAAAAAACTGTAACTTGAATGCAATGTAAGTCGCTTTGGATAAAAGTGTCTGCTAAATGCATAAATGTAAATGTAAAAGGCAAAAGTGGAACAAGAGAAGGAACTTTGCGGTTGGTGATGTAGTGTTGGTGGTAGATCCTACCGCCCCATGTGGCTCTTGGATCTTAGGACGAATCGCAGAAGTTATTCATGATCATAATGGACTAGTCTGAACCGTCAAGGTGAAGACCCAAACCAGTATCCTAGAGAGGTCTGTAACTAAGATATGTTTATTATTGGAGAGTACAGAATGATGCCCTCATCCTTCCAGTATCAATAACAAAAAAGATAAGTTAATTCTACTTTTAATATTAATTTAATTATATTGATTTCCTTTAACCATATTAAGGCTGCTTTTGACAAATGTTGATAATTGTTTTGTGATAAGTCAAATACAATTAGGGGCCGGTTTTGTAGGAGCCATTTGTAGGTTTTGCCATATTGTTTCATGTTTTCCTTTCTTTCATGTTTTACGGAGTTTGTGTGCGCTCTCTACAGGATGAACCATTCTGGAGTCTGTGTGCGCCCTCTGCAGGACAAACCATAAGATAAAGCCACAGGTGTCTAATGAGATGGTGTGGTTTGCTGGGAGCACATGGTCTTTAGACCTTCTTTCTCTCGTTCAATGTTTTCCGGTGCTCTTATAGTTTACACCTTGAATTATTTTGTAATTTAAGTTGCATCAGTTTAGCTTTGTAACACTCAAGAGATTAATAAATCAACTGTGATCTACTTCATTTTCCTGGATTTTAATGGATAAAGGAGCAAACAAAGAGGTGTCTAAAATTTCCCCAGCAAAACCAAGAAGTGACTAACAAACCTCTTACATCAAGTAAGGGTCACTACAAGATTAGTGAATAATGGCTTAGATTTTTAGGCTGCTCTTCACAATAAACAAACAAGACTTTTAAAGAAGTTGTATATACTTTTGTTGTGCTTTTTGTGTGTACAAACTGCCGTCATTTGAAAATAGAGCAGCTCTTTTTTTTTTTTTTTTTTTTTTCTTCTTCTTGGAACAACATGGTGAATAAAGTACAAAATTTCCATTTTTGCATGAACTTATTTAAGTGCCATGCTAAAGGTCACAATGATGACAGAAGTCCTCAAATGTGCAAACAGTTCTTCTCAAAACCCTGGATATGGACAAAACATATTCTAGACTTCTTGAAACTGATCCAAAGTTAAAGCCAAGGGAACATTATGTAAGCCAGCATTTGTGCACTGGTTAAGTGTCATTACTAAAGATGTTCCCCTCATCAGGTCCTAATGCACGTTCTCATGTTTGAGGCAGCCGCCTGACATATGAACAATGCTAACTACAGGTGGTGCACTATGCTCACAGTTAAGGCCACGCACAGTGAGATTTCAGATAATTAAGAGACGCTCAGTGTGATGAAACTACAGGATTCTGATTCTAATTCACCAGCCGCAGTGCGGAATGAGCCTTCATTTGAGATGAAATGCCTGGGTGCCAAATCACAACATTTAGTTAAAGCTATACCGAGGAGTGGCCACGCAGTAAAACACAAAAGGCATGCAGCGAACACAAAGAAGAGGATCAGAGGTCCTGGATGTAGCACCTTCTAGTGAGTTTCATAATTACAACATTCATTCATAGTTCACTGCATTAATGAGCTTTAATAGACGACATACTCTGCATTCATTAGATCAGCAATAATTTGTGTTTTCTGTTAAGCAGAAACAGAAGTACTGGACCAGAACGTAGACACTGGTCTTGGCTAACAAGATTTCCACAAAACTTTCAGTAATCTTACTCACAGGACTAACTGGTTTGATGCTGATTTTGAATTCTTCTCACAGAAAACAGTGAGAAAAGAAAGATAAATGTGTATGTTACTGACCACACACCTCACTGCCAAGTAATCTGCCAACTGGAGTTATGATTAAATGGTTAGTTAAATGATTTTGTCATCATTTACTCACTCTCGTGTTTTTCCAAGTCCAACTAGGCTACTATTTTATTTCTTCCAGAAAACATTAAAGAGATCGAATACAGAATATCTGAGCTTCTGTTTTCCATGCAATCACAGTGGATGGTGATTTATACTGCTAAGCTACAAAAAGCAAAATAAAGGTATCATTTAAAAAGTTTGTGACTTAAAGGGGTAATTTGCCACTGGCAAAAAAAGGGTTTTAATAAAAGCTGGCTGTAAATGCAGTAAAAATGATTTTAATTAAATTTATTTATTTTATTTTTTTTAATCAGTGCTACATGACTAAAGAAAACAGAGAAAAGAGGCTATGGAGAAAAAAGACGGTGCAGGTAACACAGAGTACACATTGTTTACATAACATTGTAACAATGCGAAGTTGGTTGAAATTCGGCAAACTTTTCCTTTATCTGCCATATTCAATGTCTTTGAGAGCCATACAATTGATTTGTGTGACAAATAGATTAAAAAAAAAAAAAAAATTAATATTCACTGAAAAATCTCCCCTAAAATCATTTGCAGTCGTGTTTGTATGGAATACAGAAGCTTTGACATTAAGCCTAAAAAATTGTATTTTTCACAGAACAATTAAAATAACGCAGTGCCATAAAAACATGAGGGTGAGTAATGGTGAACTTTATCTTTAGAGCTGGCAGTATTTTCTCTTTATTAGAAACCTGCATTGGAAAGGCTTGGAAATGAGCAGATTAACTGCTGGTGCTGGGCAACCCTGTTGCTCTGTGTTTACTGGTATCCCAAAATACACCATTCAAACGCTGCTCAGCTAGCGTAGCGGGGCAGGTTCTCAAGGGTGCCTGGACGGTCACGGGCCTCAAAGTTCAGTGTGCAAAAGTCCAATTTGTGCCAGGCGACATTAACCTTTCACCCTTGATTTCTTGGAAAATTCAACCGCACAATAGGATAACGGCTGCCAATTTGTTTCAAAGCAGAGGCATTTGGCACCATTTAGTCATCAGTAATTTGACAATTATTTATTTATTTAATTAGAAATCTAGGTCACATAATTCAGTTGCATGGCAAAAGGTTGGAACTGCTCATCTTGGCCTTCAGAGCAAAAGAGACAGCCTCTGATGACACCAACATGGGATTATACAAATGATATTATCAAGGCAACAGGCAGCATTGTGTATGATACACTTATTTCCTTATTCAGAAAGAACTAACCCCTGAGAAAGTTTCAAAGACATATACATATATTTTTTGGGGACCACTGAGCCAAAGAATGGCAAACGTCACAGTGTCAATAGTTTAACAGGTGATAAGCTTGTTTGCTTACTGAGGGGATCAATGGTCCCGTGGTCAACTGAATTTCAACACTGATCATCCTACTGCACCCAAAAGTGTTGGTTTCATTGCCACATATGTTATAGATTGCCACAGTGTTATAGATCTCCAATTGCTTCTAAAGGAGGTACAAAAGAAGCTGACCTCAAATGTCTAATGCTGCTGCTTACTGATCTAATCTGACCGTATCAAAACCTAAGGACCGTAATAATAAAAGTATGGTTTATATGGTGCTTTATCCATCCAATTCAAGTGAATATAACAAGGTTTACACATTATTTGACAATGAGTGTCCATAGTTTTTCCAGTGTTTTGATTGTTTGTGACCAGACCAGATAAGCTTAACATGATAAATTTGGGCCAGCAGTGACTATAGAAATTTCCATGACTTTTCCAATCATTTTTTACTGGATAAAGTCCCGTTCCCATCGGCAGCGACCTGCATTGATGAAACGACCTGAACTCAGTGACCGCTGAGGACAGGACGTGGGTGTGTCCAGCAACTCATAGTTGAGAAAACTTTTGCCAAAGTGGAGCACCTTATGTTTTTTGTTTTCCATGAGCTAGATATTGCTCTATTAAATTATAATCTTTAGATAATAAATTAAATACATATACAATTATTTTAAACAAATATAATTTTTTACATATATATAAAATTTTAAAATATATTAATTTATTACTTCCACTTTATTACATTTCATGTTATGATTACTTAAAAACTATTATTTTATAGAGCATAACCAAGATCAATTTCTAGCTGATGAGATATATGAAATGTTATTTTTATATATATTTAAATGTATAATACATAAAAAATACATATAATATAAAAATAAATAATAAATAAATGACCATGACTTTTTAATATTGCATTAACTCCCATGACCTTCCCAAAGAAAGCCCAATTTTAACACTGACTGACATTCCCAGGTTTTCCAATGACTGTGAGAATCCTGATATAAACAAAATCAAGCACGTATGAGCAGATGCACCAGAAGCAGTTCAGACAGAAGTTGGTGATCTAACAAAGGGGCTGTATAAACAATCAGACAAGATGGTGGAGAAAAGGGTGCCAGAACAAAGACCCTGCACTGATATTTGACTCAGTGCTGATTTCCCAAGTCAAGGAGAAATCAACATTGAGGAGACATCAAAGTGCAACATCATCCGTGTGACATGCACACATTTTGGCATGTTCACAAACAAGTCTTGAGACTCACCACTGTGTCCTGACTCCTGGTTGGGCATGGTGGGCTCCAGGTCCACTTTGTTCTCGCATCGCCCGAGCCCCTGTATCAGCTGCTCCAGCGGTAACTCTGAATTCGCGCTCGGGTAACACCTCAAACCGCTGCCGCATCTCGGCGTGTAGACGCCGCACAGCTCGCCCTTCTGCCGGGCGCAAACCGGACAGCAACCGCAACCCGGTTCTCTGACAATCTCGCAAGAGGTGGTGAGCTTGGGACACGCCGCCTGGCGCTCCGCGGTGCAGCTCGGGCAGCGGAACACGATCTCCCCGAGCGAGCCGTGCAGGAGCAACAAACTGCAGAGAAATGCAGGAAACATGCCGTTATCTTTAAGTCTGATAGATGTCGGGATTCTGCAGGCGACTTCAGGTGGAAAAGTAAAAGTGCGTTTGGGGACAGGTGAGGTTCGCTAGAGAGCTCTGCTGGGTCCTATTTGCTGTCATGTTACTCCGAAATGACATCACGTCAAAAGCAAGTCAAAGTCAAATACAGATAAACAAGTCGATATGGTGCGACTATTGGCTATTTCATCTGCGAGAGATACTCTGCTTGGGTTGGAAAAATTTTAGCTTGTGTGTTTGTTATGGTTCCAACTTATGTTTCTTAAGTTGAAATTACTATTGTAATAGTTACAGCCCCCTCTCCCCAACCAGAAAAATAAATAAATAAATAAATAAATAAAAATCATCATTTGTCTTCTACGTTTATTCTTATAACCCCAAAACCAGTGTGCGAGTTACATATCTATTGACGACTGGGAGTGATTTTCTAGCAGTTTTCGGCGGAACGATCGAAAGCTTATTTTAGGGCTCTTGCGCCGTCAGCTGATGTCATCCCAGAGAGCAAGAACGTTTGGGCCAAATGTGGCTGATAGCGGTCACATTTGGCCTAGGTATGGCATGGCTGAGCACATATGGGCCAAACTTTCCCCATATATGTTTTGCCATAGCTTTAGAATTTGAGGGAATTTTCTTTTGGATGACAATATGTTTTGAGGTATATGGTCCAGATGACAGCACACAAATGAGAGCCATATATGGCTTGGCTTTGGCACACCATGGAATGTGTTAACTTATGGTTAACATTTGGCTTTTATTTGTAAAAACACATATAAACTCTTATAGTCACGTGTGGCAGTCCACATCTCAGCCCATTCAACAATGCTATTGGTTGCTTTGGGTCTTCCCTTATTCCTATTGGTGGATTACTGAAATTTTGAAAATGTATCCGTTATTTCCCGCTCTGCATCCTCTTTCAACCGCTGTTAAAAAAGAAGATGTTGAAAAAGCTCCCTATTTACAACAATAGATTTTGCCCTGCAGACACATATTATTCAGGTAAGTTTTGGTGTTTTAAATGTTTTCTAGGGGTGTAACGGTACACTTATTCGTACAGAAAACTGTACCGAACAAATACAGTGTCATTTTAACCACTGCACGTGCGGAACTTAATCCGTTTCAGTTCATATCCGCGAATAAATCCTCACTGTACATTATTACTAGGCTATACATTACATCTTGTAATCGTAAGGTTTGTGTTTTGTTCTTTTCGATAAGAAACAAAGTCTCATCTTTAAAATTATGTCTGTCTATTTTATCAGGAAATTCAATCCATAAATGCCGTTTTGACGTTCTTTGATGTGGCGTAAGCCAAAAAGGTCAGATTTACGCTATGGATAAATCGCGTTTACATACAAAACGCCGTTTTTGACGGCGTTTAAAACAGTATCAGCGCCGTCAAATACGCCGTTTTGGTGTTTGTGAAAAGCGCCGCTTTTAACGCCGTTTGGCCTGCCACAGGTCGCCGTAAAAAACGCCGTTCTGATTGCGCAAAAGCGCGCGTTATTTATGGCGTTTTCCTTATAGTATAATGAACCACTCCCGCTGATTTCCACAGCCAGTAATATTGAACTGTTCTCACCCAATCAATCATGAACAGAACCAGACCAGACCAACTGATCATTTTAGTAATTCACATCAAATTAAGATCATGGTAAATCGAAACTTTATTTTGCTTAGTAAGCGGACATTGGAGGATTGCAATCGACAACTGACAGGAGATTCTGGACCCAATGTGCTCCAATCAACTTTATTGAGGTAAGGATTGTTTCTTCAGACTTGTTAAAACATTGCTGCCTGTCAATCTGTTCCTTAATTACCGTCGGCGCTCATTCAGCTCATTTAGGAGCGGCCACCGATGGTTAACAGTTACATTAAAGCTAACATACATAAAGCTAGCTTTCTGCTAGGTCTGATGGTCTAACGAATTTTGGATGGTTTTTACTCCACGAATCATTTTTGTTAAGTTTTATGAACTTCCCACAAATGCACTAACACCAACCCTTTGCTATTATCCAACACATGACATTAGTGATTACTTAAAACCTTGTCTTTAAACTCTCGTAAAATTACTATTATTCCGAAGGATTATAATGTTATGCTTGTTAACTTCATATTTGAAATATTCTATTTTTGTGATATCAATCTTAATAGTCGAATATTCTCCATATGATCGGTTTGATTAGGAGTGCTAGGTAAGCATTTTGTAACATCAAATATCATATTTTGAATCTTAAAACTGTGTATTTATTTCGTGTTTTTAAAAGGATCTAGTATAAAATGGCATCAATTTTTTGGCACCTCCATTCCTTATTTTTAACGTCGTCTTTTGGTTTTAGATTGGAAACATTGCAAAGAAGCCTTGAAAGGGTAAGAGCGCGGCTGATTACTGTACCAGCAGCTGATCAGTTACTCCTGACATGGAGGAGTATACAGCAGAAGTCACTAACAATGACAGAGTGCATGAACAAGGTGAGTGAAACATTAAAAATCCTAATCAGACACACCTGTGCAAGCTAATCAGTGTCTTTAGGATCACTAGAAAGTTACAAGCAGGTGAGTTTGATCAAGGTTTGAGGTAAAAATTTGTTGAGAACCCCTGTTTTTGAGGTAAACATTCCAGGATTTTATTAATGCAAGTGAACAGGGCTCAATATAGACCGTTTGACAGCCCAAAATCCATATTTTAAGCGCAAGTAAGATTTTTATTTAAAAACCAAAAGCTCTGTGATGTCCATTCACAAGATGGTTTACTTCACAATTCACAACTGTGATGTATGCAAGCTGAGAGGGTCACACGTGATGTGGTGGCAATTATATATAAAAAGTGTGCATATATACATTATTATTATTATTATTATTATTATTATTATTATTTTTCCTAAAAATAACTGCTCATTTTGCTAGAGAAGATAATAACCTAAACAATGACTTTTGGAACATCAAAAATGGTCTAAGTTGAGTTCTGTTCACTTGCATTAAATAGAGAAAAATGTTTTCTTCTGAAATCATATTTTCTGTTCTGCTAAAAAGGACATCAGTGGCGCTGAACCACGTTTCTGGATCCCACCCCACCAAACCAACACGGCACATCTTGCATGTTTTTTTTTTTTTTTTAATAAAACACAACTGATTCAGCCTGTTAAGTGACTCCAAAACCTGAAAAGGGTGTGGGCTCTGGGAATGTGGTTGGGAACCACTGTTATACATTATGGATGACTTGGGGGGTTAGTAAATAATGATGGAATTTATATTTTTGAGTAAATTGTACTTTTTAAAAAATATTTTTAATAGTTTTTTTTTTTTTTTTTTCTTACCATGGCTACATCTATTTGATACTGTAAAAACAGTAATATTCTGAAATACTACAACTTGAAATAACACTTCTATTTAAATATATCAGGGATAGGCAACATCAGTCCTGGAGTAGCTCCAACCGTGAAAAAACCTCACCTGCCTGTAGCCTAAGCCTGCGTCCCAATGTGCATACTATCCATCTTAAATTCTGTGTGATCGTAGTAATTTTCAATACAATTTAGGGCAGATAGGGTGGATAGTATGCACATTGGGACGCAGGGTTAGTGATCATGAAGACCTTGATTAGCTTGTTCAGGTGTTTGATTAGGGTTGGAACTGAACTTTGCAGGATATTGACACTCCAGGACCGATGTTCCCTATCCCTGGAATATATTAAATAGAAATGATTCCTGTGATTCAAAGTTGAATTTTCAGTATCATTAATCCATTTGAGTGGTAGTATATAATTGTTTCTGTATTAATATGAATTATATATTGAAAATTAACAGTAGTTATGTTTGCATATTTTTGTTCCAGGGAGTTCAATTTGAGTGGTTCCGTGTCATATTCTGACATAAGAGATGCTGCGCTCGATGAAAGGGTTGCTGACTTCATGGCTGGGGAATGACCAGCTTGGATCTGAGGCTGTGAGGGCACAGTTACTGGCAGATGGTGTTTGGGTCCAGAGAAACAGTGCAGAGGAGTTAGTTTGAATTGACCCTTGGGCAATATCCCAAAAGACAACAGAAAACTCTACAGTGTCACTGGACCGAACACCCTGTGGCACCTTGATGGCAAATTAGCAACCATAAATTGATGAGGTAAATATACACGGGTTACGTAGCAATAGTGTTTTTTTTATTTATTTATTAATTTTTTGTAATTATAGTAAAATTCTACAATATTAAAATATAAGCATGAGACATTAAAATAAGTACTGTACAATTGTTTTGTCTAATGTCTCTCTCTCATTTATGTTTTGGTTTCGATGGAGAATTGTCATTCATGAGGGTATCAATAGCTGCATCCATCTTATAGTCTTCCTCTATGCCTTCAACAACAACCCCAGCAGTATTGTAATGCATTGCTTCTTAAACGTCGTGGCCAGATGTGGAGTGCCTTCTAGGGATAGGATGGATCATGGAGGAGAAGACAATGCTTTCTGTGTTATGAACATTTTCAGGGGATCTGGAAGAGGCAGTGCCATCAGAGGCAGGAGCACTCATGACCAATGAATTGAGAGGCTCTGGGGTGACGTGGCAGGGACTGACTAATGTTTACTACAAACTCTTCCATTTCCTGGAGAGTGAAGGTGTATTGGACGTAGACAATGAAATGCACCTCTGGGCTCTTCATTTGTTCCATTTATATAAAAAATTTGCTGTTTGGATTTAAGTAAATACTGGTATGGTATATATTTGGCAACAGTTCTTTTAACACTAATCCCTGGTTTTACAGAAAAGGCTTCAGCTTAGTCCCTGACTAAAATGCATGTTTGAGCTGTTTTAACTGAAAGAAACTTGCACTGACTGTTCTTAAATTATGTCCGTGCCATTGTTTTGTCTCAAGATGCACACCAGTAGTGTTTTTTTTTTTTTTTTTTGTTAATAAAAGCTACATAAATGTCCTAATTGAACTATGGCCTAATCCTGGCTTAGTCTAAACCCTGTCTATGAAACCAGACATAAGTGATGCAGTATGTATCTTTTTATTTCTTACACAACTATGTCGGAAGATGAAAAAGTGAAGTGATGTGTGGCCTAGTATGATGTCCCATACTCTGACTTTGTGCTCTGCATTTAACCCTTCCAAGTACACACACACACACACACACACACGGAGCAGTGGGCAGCCATTTTTGCTGCAGTACCCAGGGAACAGTTGGGGTTCAGTACCTTGCTCAAGGACACCTCGGCCATGGTTATTGAGTGTGGAAGAGAGCATTGTACAATCACATGCTGTTTTGTTTTTCTTTGTTTTTTGTTTTTTTACTCTTTTTGTGTTTTCCACCTTAATGTTTGTGATACCAAAACAACTGTCCAAATCACCCACAAAACTTTTTAGTCAAATGTTTCCACACCCCTACTCCACCCCCATATGTTTGGACCTCAATAATTGTCACTTATACTATTGAACTCTTTTGATTGCCATTGTATTATGATGTCATTTTGATTTGTTCACGAGTGTCATTGTGAATGTGAACTTTTAATGTTGTTTAAATAAAAAGCTCCTAGATCCCATACAAGTGTGTTAAGACTTATTTATTCTTTGGCCATGAAATCCACTTAAATCTTGCAGCAAATTGTTTAACAGCTGTTTTTTAAAAAAGTAAAGATTCAGGTTGTTTGCAAAAAAAAAAAAAAAAAAAAAAATGGTAATAAAAGTAAAAGAATGTAAACCCTTTGGAATTTGGTTGGTTTTCTGTATTCAACTGTTCACAAAACATCATCTGGTCTTCAAAGTCACAGGTATAGCCAGACACAATGTGCTTAAGCATAAAACACAAACAATTATATTCTTTCATGTCTTAAACATTCACTGTGCTCCTGAAAATGTATGTCAACTCAATAAGTGACTACCTTGTTGCTGTTACCTGAAAACACAACTACTCTGTTTTGCGACTAGTTTCACGAGTGTTTGTTCTGGGCAGTTTTTTTCTTCAGAAAAATCCTCCATATTTGAGCACAAATACGCAGAATATGAAGGAACAAACAACAGAATCCTGAAACTCAACATGAAACGAAACATTTGTAAGTTTTCCAGGTAATGGCAACACTGAGTTTACATACATTTTTTTTTTTTTTTTTTTTTTTGCAGCACAGTGATTAAGACATAAAAGATTAAAATTGATTGTTTGTTTACTTAAGCACATTGTGTTTGTCTATACCTGCGACTTTGAGCAAGATCAGATGAACCAATATTTTCTATTTGTTTAAAATCCGTTGGTTTTCGACATAAAACTTGGTGAAACGATTTCAGTGTGTGTATGAGTAATTTTTTAATTCCAGCACATTTTAAATTACTGAAATATTTACTTAAAATCTCAGGGGGTCCTTCAAGTAAATAATTTAGGCCAAAGGGTGTCTGCTGACAAAAAAAAAAAAAAGATTGAAAATCAATCATTACGGTGACGCATTGCTTCACCAGTGATTCAGGCAATGGTTAGATTATGTGAGCTAAGCGACTGTCCGCGCTGCTGTCACCACAGTCCTGACATAAACAAGCATCTGCACGCTGCTGAAGAACTGCATCATAGAAATGCACTGTTTTAAATGTATTTTAATATAATGGTTTTTATTGTAGCGGTATGTTTATTAGTATTAATCTCCAATCTGTCTAGTTTAAGATCAGATCAAAGCAGTTATTTTGAATAAACGGGCCTTGGAATATTTCTTTATTTGAATTATTTTAGTTTGAGATTTAACACCAAATCGAAATACGAACATTTTTAATAGTTAGATTTTACTTAAAAAGAAATAAAGAGAAATGGCAAACGGTTTAATTTTATTATTATTATTATTATTATTATTATTATTATTATTATTATTATTAATCATCATCATAAAATGCATAAGCTAATTTTTTTATCCACGAACAAAAATTACGAAAGATCTAGCTTAATTTTCGTTTTCCGTTATTCATACAGAACGATTTTATAATAATAATAATAATAATAATAATAATAATAATAATAAAATCAAACCGTTTGTCATTTCTCTTTATTTTGTTTTGTTCGTATTTCGATTTGTTGTTAAATCAAACTTGAGTCATTCAAATAAAGAAATGATATTCCAAGCCTAGAGTCGGTATTATTGAAAAATAACTGGTTTGATCTGATCATCAAAGACTCATATCCTCTGGGTCTGAGTGCAGTTATTGGGTAGCATATTATAGACAGATTGGAGATTAATCCTAAACATGACGCTACAATAAAAATATTAAAATACGTTTAAAACCGTGTATTTTTATAACTACAGCAGCATGCAAATGCTGGTTTATGTCAGGACTGTGGCGACAGCAGCGCAATCGCTTAGCAGCATGCAGATGGGGTTGGTATGCTAAAATGCTGTCCATGTAATTAACAATTAAAGTATGATAAAGACGTGGAATCGGCCTATGTTCAATGTTAGTAGAGATAAAGTGACTTTGTACATAAATATTTCCTATCTGTTCACAGGCACTTCTTCCGCTAAAAGGATCGTGGTGAATTAGTCTGGTCTGGTTCTGTTCATCATTGATTGGGTGAGAACAGTTCAATATTACTGGCTGTGGAAATCAGCGGGCGTGGCTTATTATACTATAAGGAAAACGCCGTAAATGACGCGCGCTCTGTGCAACCAAAACGGCGTTTTTTACGCAGTCATATGGTAATATGAACGGCGTAAAAAGCGGCGCTTTTCATGCACGCTAAAACGCCGTCAAATACGGCGTCATTGACGTATTTTCGCGCGTTTTTTACAGCGTTTGTAATAACAACGGCCATTTTGCGGCGCAAATACTGTTTAAAACGCTGTATTTGACGGCGTTTGGCTATAAACGCGATCAATCTATAGCGTAATTCTGACCCTAAGGGCTTGCCATACGTAACAGACCGCTGCGCGCGGAGAGCGCGTGAACGCGATCATTCCTTCCCTTTAATTCTCTTTTCTACTAGTTACAACCGGTTATAACGCGAAATAAACACGCTCATGTCACTTAAATCTCAATCAGTTTTGCAACCGCGGAAAAATGCCAATAAAACAGCAATACCTTTACCTCAGGCAAGTCATTCAATGTCCACAGCTTGTTGCCAGAAAATTGCAATGTGCAAACGTGCAAATTATGTTTGCTTTTTTTTTTTTTTTTGGTGTTGGTCATTGTATCTAAAATATTTGAATTTAATAGATTGGTCTCTGTTGTTAATTGCAGCCTTTAATATTTTAGTAATGTGCTCTAATAGGGCTCCCTATTGTACAGCATTAGCTGAGACAGATTATTTATCCTTAAGAAAATTGTAATTATAATTGAGTTTATTTAAAGGCAGAGCTACAAATTGTTCAGTGAACCACCGTTTATTAAAAAAAAACAAAAAAACAACAACAACAATTGTATGTTTTCTCCCCCTGCTGTACCAAAAATGTTTGAAACTGTGACTTCAAAACTGAGGTACCATTACACCCATAATGTTTTCATTAATATTATTATTATTATTATTATTATTATTATTATTATTATTATTATTATTATATCTAAAAATAACCTGTTATTAAAGTAGCTTTTTTTTTTAATTTAGAAAATTAAAATTTAAAAAGGGACTTCACAGCAGCACTCATGTCTTGGGTGGTAGAAAAGAATGTGTGCAGTGCTGATTTACAGTCATTTATGTGCTTGTCTTCAAATAATATCTAATGTATGATACTAATTATGATATACTAATGTTCTTTTTTTCCTCTTATTTTTCCTGACAGACTGTGAGTGAGAAAGACTGGCGAGACTTACTAAAAGTATCAATTTTTGCACATTTATTCACTCATCTGACATTTACACTTCTGTTATATGTTCTGTATTGTAATTCTGTTATTAAAATACTATAAACATTTTTAAAAAATGAGAATGTGAATGTGAATCCATTTTTGTGTTTAAGATGTGTTTAAGATTTACTGTGTAATGGGTATTTTAAATTAAAAATATAGGTGTGGTGTAAATATGGTTGAATAATGGCTTTTGGTGTATCAGCCACATGTGGGCCACATAAGGGCCATCAGCCCTTTACAGAACTCAGCCATATAAGAATACCATATAAGGTCCATATATCAACCACGTCTGTTTTTAGTATTTGGCTCACTCTGGGTTGGGTTATGGCACTGTTTTGGTTCAGTTCTGGCTAAAAAGATATGAACCAGTTTTGGGCCGGCGAACACGAATCTGGGCCGCACTTTAGCTGTTGATATGGGCCAGATCCGCGCCAAAGGAATTTTGCTGACTGGGATATACATCAAATACATTTAAACAAAACACCTAATGACATTTTGTGATTTACTTTTGATATCTGAGTCTGTGATAAATCAATAAATAGGCTACTTTGTTAACACTGATTCTAACGCAAAACCGCTCGAGTGGCCTACTGTTGGTTACCTCATCAGGTGATTGTGTTCAGTTTATTTAGCCTATTATGACTAAATGTTACAGTTTGTTTGTTTTTGTTTTTTTGGTTACCCAAACTTTGTTTGAAACTTATTTACTTACATGCAGTATCTTTTTAGAACGTTTTATTTTGACTTTCTTTAAGGGGATTCAAGCTTAAAACACATTACGGAATGACAGAAAGATTATTTTTACACTCTTTCCTATCTTAATTCATGATAATTTTACAGTAATAACAATTACAGTAACTTTGGTATATTGGTGAAACTAAATGTAGTGGTAGTCCACCTGTCTGTTGTCTCTAGAAATATACTTGTATTAGAGAAACATGGGTTTCAATGTTTTCTGAAAACATTATGAGTGGTGGTTGCTTGTAAAATTGGCCAACCATAATGATAGATTGTTGTGGGCGATTCTCATAATAACATTGCTATGCAGTTGCTGAGTTGTTTTGAGTGTTTTTAGCATGTTGCTATGTGATTGCTATGGTGCTCTGGGTGGTTGGTAGGGCATTGATGACTTAGTAAAAGCACACGACAAGACATACGATTTGAAATATATCATTCATGTCAGTAGCACAAACACCAGGTATGTTTTCATGTGGCAATTTTCATAAGATGTAAGAGGTTTGTAAGATGTTAAATGTAAATACAGTATGTGTGTCACGGCACTCCGCTTGTGCACAAAGTATTCTTGAATCAAACTCAGAAAATTGTTGGGTTAAGGCATTTACTTGATTAATTTTTTCCTTTCGATTGAATTTTTCTAGGTCTACACCACCGCTTTCAATCCGATCGAAGTTTTATTTGGTTAAATCCCAGTTGGATGGATAGAAATGTTCACATGAAGGCTTTTTAGTCAGACTGAGCCATTAATAAACTGATTATTTGAGTGCATTAAAATGTAGATACTGTTAAACGAGTCATGCACCGAAGTTTAATACATACAGTTAGCTGTTTGTTCAAAACTTGTTTAAACCTAACCCTGGCCAATACTAATAGCAATGCTTGCATTAGCATGCACCACTAATTAATTCTTAATAATATTTAAGCTTTTTTGCTGATGTGTGCACTTGTTAATTTGTTTTGGCTGCCACTATTGTTATTTTTCTGGACTTGGCAGAAAAGCCTGGGCTTGACAATAACAGCTGTAGCTAATTTATTATTTAGTTTATTTCTTTCTGTTCCCAAATCACGTATCTCTCTGTATACGGATCAAGAGCTGTGCTGTTAAACAGGCTTCTGTTACCCCATGTGTCTGCCTCTCATGGTTGCTGTAGAGACTGAATGTTGTTGATCACTGTTGATTTATGAGCACAGAAACAGCCGCTGACTGAGTAACTCTAGCCTGTAGTAACAAGCTGTCAGGCATAAGGATTCTTTGTTTAATGGATTGTCTATGATTCTATGGCTTATTCATGCCTGTGCGGCCCGTGGCTTATGAAAGAGACTTTGGAGACTTTAGGCTGAAGTCTCGATTAGCCCTGAATATATAAATCACCGTATATCATCAGAAAAAGAACACATGCAGTCAAATTTGCTTAACAAACCATTTGTAATTTGTAATTTCGAGTTTTTAGTTTGCTTTCTGATGGAAAAGAATAGCTGATTGATTATGCCAATTATTTTGGACTAGTTGCACTTCATTTCTATTAACTAGTTCATGAAACTGAAAGATTATTTATTCTTCCTTAATCATTTTCTCACACTTGTGTCATTCCAGACCTGTAAGTATTTTTTTCTGATGCACCATCAGTGAATAACTAAAAGTCAGCATGAAATAGAAATTCACCCTATTTTCTTCTAGATCTTATAGTGCACAATTATTTGCCCTTCAAGCACTCCGCAGCCGGTGGAGCTGCCATTGGAGCAGGCTGGGCCCTCTACAGGACAGAGGGCACCACTTGTTTCCTTCGGTGCCCCCTCTGACGACCAGATGTCGATCGCTGCATCGGAGGGCGAGCCCTCTCTCTCCGGGGATGACGACTCAGCTGCGTTGCCCCCTTCGGGTGTGATAGTGTTGTCCGAGCCAGACCCAGAGATGACGGCTATGCTTTCCCGGGCCGCCGAGAATGTCGGGCTCGTGTGGAATCCTCCACCGCATCCCGATCCTTCGAGGCTGGACGAATGGTTTCTGGGTGGGGGTCGCGCTGGTTCTTAGCGCCCCCCTGCGGTGCCATTCTTCCCGGAGGTGCATGAGGAACTCACTAGATCGTGGAGGGCACCTTTCACTCCCTGAAACAAATCTTGTGGCTCCTCCGCCCTCACCACCCTCGATGGTGGGGCCGCTTTGGGGTACGCGGGTATCCCCTCGGTGGAGCGGTCTGTGGCCATGCAACTGTGTCCAACAGCCGCTACCACTCTGCGAGGTGACCTGTGTCTCTCCTCACAGGCCTGTAAGTACTCGTCCACCAGGCAGCGTCGTGGACAGCTCGTCCAGGCCCCCGCCAAACCTGGCGGCAAGCACAAGTGCAAGAGGCCCTGAGACGGGTGACCCAGAGATGGAGGAGACTGCTCGTCGGGAGATGGTGACAGCACCACTCCCTCCTCCGGAGGAGGGCCGGGTGGAGAATCTTTTGTTTCATTTTGTTTTTGTTCCGCTGCTGGCCCAGCAGCCAGCGGTACCCAAAACATCAATAAAAGAGCGGTTTCTTCAATCTCTGCCAGGGCTCGCAAAATCGCTAGCCCGACGTCCCGGGGCTATTGTGTTTTCCAGTCGGGCTACCAAAATGTATCATGCCCTGCCTGACGGGCTACCTTAAATACAGGGCTCCCGCGGGTCCTTAAAAACTCTTCAGTTTAGTTGTATCAAACTTAAGGCCATGAAAAGTTTTAAATACGTTAAATGGTATAAGAAATGTCTTAACTATAATTTCAAAAGGTCTTACAGTTGGGGACGGAAAGACTACTGTAGAATGGCGATACGGCTGGATTAAACTTCAAAAGGCAATGATGCAACTGAATAAATGAGCGCTGCAGGTTTCAAGTCAAAACGCGGCGCAGATGTCTTTATGTGAATGTATCTGAAGGGAACCGACTGTCCTCAGAAATGTGTCGTTGGGATTTATATTTCATCTTATCTATAATGCCTGATAAAGCAGCGTTTATGAGCGCGGACGATGCTGCTTTGTGTACAGCTGCTAATAGGGAAACCGCTATATTAAGCCGCTCCTACAGCGCCACCTCGTGGCAGAGAATGAATTTGCATTTCCAATAAGCCTTTCTTGCTGTTTATGGTCAGATCAATGCAAATATCGACCCATGTTTTTACGCAGCAAACACATAGAGTTGTAAATGAGAAAGAAGTTAATGTGCCTTCTAAAAATCTAAACAATCAAGACAGTAATATTTATTCTTTTTAAAATTAATATAGTAGTTTAAATGCTTGATTTATCCCTTTTCATTGGTGTTTGGTAAAGAGTTTTTGGCTCAAGGTCTGCATTTAAAGTCACACCAGAGGTTTTCAGCTTGGATTAGGACTTGGCTTTCTGCAGACCAGTCAAGTTCTTCCACACTGACTGAATCAATCATTTCTTTTTGAACCTTGCCTTATACACAGAGGCATTGTCATGTTAGAATAGAAAAGGGTCCTGTCCAAACTGTTGCTTTAAAATTAGAAGCACAAAATTCCCTAGAATATCATTATATGCTTAAACATTAAGATTTGTACTCGTGGAAATTACTAAAGTAGTCAAACCTGTTCAATAGAAGGGGGTGACCCAATACTTTTGGCAATATAGTGTATGTAACCCTCATTCCCTGAAGGAGGGAACAGAGACGTCACGTCCCATCGCCACAGTCCTTGTACCACCGCTGA
This sequence comes from Spinibarbus caldwelli, assembly GCA_039654775.1. Classification (NCBI taxonomy): domain Eukaryota; kingdom Metazoa; phylum Chordata; class Actinopteri; order Cypriniformes; family Cyprinidae; genus Spinibarbus; species Spinibarbus caldwelli. The sequence continues at coordinate 6,288,687 of CM077232.1, forward strand.
ACTGCCGGTGTTCTGTCGATTTGTGCTACCCTGTCAGATTTTGCTACCTCCCATTAAAACAGTTGGTAGTACAATTCGACAAGGAAAAATGCTACCTGTCAAATTATGTTTTATTAATGTCTACACCTACCACAACCCTAAACCTACCCTTACAGTAATGCACATACAGTAATTACGTGTTATATTCGCGGCTGTGGATAGAAGGGATACAGCTACCGGAAACCAACAATAAATATTTTTTTCTACCTATTAGATTGTGTTTTATTAACGTCTACACCTACCCCAACCCTAAACCTACCCTTACAGTAATGCAGATACATTAAATATTGTTGTTCAGCGTGAGAAAAAGGATGCAATATTGATCTGCGCATGCGCAGTAAATCGTGGTAGGAAAATCTGACGGGTAGGATAAAATGTCAGGACACCGGGTCACCGGCTCAGCTCCTCAACAAAAGCATGAATTAATGCAGTGCACCTGCTGCCTCTTATACTCACGCTGTGATCAGCGGCAGCTGGATGCAATAATCGCATACCAATGTCCATTGGCTCGTTTAGCTACACTCGAAGTGGATTGGTCTCTCTGGCGAGATCCCAATTTCGTCGGTCATCCGACGTGACGTCTCCGTTCCCTCCTTCAAGGAACGAGGGTTACATATGTAACCAAGACGTTCTCTTGCAACTTTAAATTTTGGTCTGTTTCTCATACATAACTACTGTATAAGTTGTATGGACTACAGTCTTTTCGTTCCTTTTGAAGTTTTTATGGAAAAGAGCTATTCAAAAATTCTCCTTGGAAACTAAAAAGGTTTGAAAGGACGTGAGAGTAAATAAATAATGACCAAATTTTTACTTTTGGGACAATTTCTTTAGGAGAAGATGGAGAGACTGAAATGGAGGAAGGGAAGGGTCTCTTATTTTAGAAAAAAATAAATAAATAAATGGCATGAACCTGAGCAGCTGCTGTATTACACAATGTCTTTCCAAGGTCACCAACCGGAATATCACAGAATTCCCGCTGCACAGCCAACAAGCCTGGTCTATGTATAAACATCCTCAGAGTTGGTGTTCTTGTGCCACACTAAATACGACATTTATTCTCACTAAAAATAAATCTGTGTGTGGGGGAAACAGTCTCTTTTTGGTCTTAAGTGAAGTTTTCCGTAATTAGAAGTTTCCTCATCCAAACATTAGGCAAAGAGATTCTGGAAGACAGCTAAGGGTTGAGCAAACTGGCATTCAGGTGAAGGGACACCTGTTTCATGCTACCATTACACGAGGCGAGAGAGCATTAGGAAAAAATGCCTTTTACACTTTTCCACTGTTAACAAGTTTCCTGCATTTGACCCATGGGTAAATTCTGGGATTTCCAGGCGGAGGTTGTAGAACTTAGCAAAAGATGAAGCTTGAGCCATCTTGGATTGGTCTGTGAGGTAACGTCTGACAAGTTAGTCCCTCAACACCATCTCTGAACTTCCTTTCTCTTAACACACCAGAATCTGGCAGAGCTTTTTCCACAAGGAAGTGTATATGAGGAATCTATGGTGAATAAGCATTACAGATTTTATTTCTCACCACCGTTAGCGCCAGACAACTTTTATTCAGATTTTCAGTGTTGATTTTAAGGGAACATCAACGTAATTCCCAAAAACAGTTTTAACAACATGAAATATAGCACTCGCTTATTGAATTTCTTTGGACGTACTGTAGATTCAGTAGTCATCCGACTATATACACAGCATATTCCATGAGTGAAACAATAAATAATAGTGTCCGTGTCCTCATTTTTATTCTATTTTGGGAGATCTCTGCAACCAACTTGCAGATTTAATTTTACACTTCATTTGTCCTCTGAAACTTTCCTCCCAGATCATGATATGCGGACATCATTCTCTCTCTGCATTCTCCATGTTTCATTAATTATCCGGCCCCCACCACACAGTAATTTGTTTGGCACTGGTGAACTGCAGCCAGTCAACTGAAAGGGTTGAACCCTTGGCTTTGCCAAGATACACAGTCTCCTCTTTGTGTCCAGATATAAATAATTGCATTGAGTGTGGAGAACTGCCTGGACATCTTCCCTTTGGATTTCTAGGAAGAGTGGCAGCAAAAACTAGAGATTTATCAGGCTCACTGAAGGACTGGAGTCTGAGTGCCACCTGGAGGATTAAGGAAGGTCTGATCCGGCTCTAGAAGGTTTTGGGTTTAAGGTCATATAGCCTGACTTTTGACTTTTAGTATAAAGTCTGATCCACATTGCAGCTTATTCTGGCCAAGAACTGCCCATTTAGACAGACACTGTATGTACAAAAGTTTAGACTTTATATTTGCACATTTTGCCCATCCAAAGTACAGTTTATTTCACAATCACAACTAAAAAATAATAGTTGTGGAGTCACTAACCTGACAAAATTTTGGCAAATTGTTCCTCAGAGGCACTCATTATATCAACCAAGATTTATTTGCTATATAAATCCTCCATATAAATATGTCTTTACAGTCACTTTTAATCAATTCAATGCATCCTTGCTGAATAATATTAATTTCTTTAAAAATCCTCCTAACCCCAAATTTTTGAACAGTGGTGTTGTGTTCACTAGGAGCTCTAAAAGTCCTCTTACTTCTGATAGCTATAATGTGTAATAAATCTACAAAGATTTCTGGGTTAGTATTCATCCCAGTCTGGAATAGCCGCAGCATCCTCTTGTGTCCCTTACTCTTCTGACTCGGGGAATGTTTTTCCAATATTTAGATGCACAATTTGGATCTATTCACTTTAAACCACGAAAATGTCAACTGCTGTTTTCTTATCTTTGGACTTTGCACGCATGACTACAGTACATTCGGTTTAGTTGAGTGGCGGTCGGTTCATTTTGAGTAGAAGTCAATAGGATGCATTCCCATAATCCTTGTCTCTGGAGGCTGTCCATGCCAAACCGTCATTAAAACTCAGGCAACTGGTTCTTGTTTTTGCTTGAGTCAGCTGGTCTATGGCTCCTAAGAATTCACAGAACTGCTATCAATGATTTCCTCAGAGTTTGACTGTTTTTCTATTGCAGGGGATTTTAATATTCACATAGACAATGCAGAAATCAAAGCTACAAAAGAAATTATAACTCTTTTAAACACTTTTGACCTGATTCAGCATGTGCATGGACCCACACACAATCGTGGACACACTCTAGATTTACTCATCAGTAGAGGTCTAAACATTTCATCCATTGTTATTAAGGATGTAGCACTATCTGATCACTTCTGTATTTTCTTTGATATATTGATCTCTGTTACCACTGAATCTAGATCTGTCTCTGTCAGAAAGAGATGCATTAACGAGAACACTAGTGTGCTATTTATGAAGGCTATATCTTTAACATCAAGCATTTCCCTCTGACTCTGTTGATCTTCTCCTGGATTCATTTAACTCAAAAGTTAGGAATGTTATTGATGATATTGCTCTGGTAAAGGTCAGCAAGAAGACTGGCAGACAAAAATCATCTTGGAGAAAAATCAACAGCAGTTCAGAGTATGAAAAGACAATGCAGAAAAGCTGAGCGGATGTGGCAGAAGACGAAACTTGAAATTCACTATAGCATCTATAAAGACAGCCTTCATGCTTTCAATGTGGAACTAGCCACAGCTAGACAGACTAAATAGACGCAACACCCCCCCCCCCCCCCCCCCAAGTCAAATTCCCAGTGAAATGCTCTTCGACAGCAAATACAATGAGTTTGCTTCCTTCTTTTCTGAGAAGATCAATAATATCAGAAAGGAGATTGGCACATCCTCAGGTTATGCAGAGGTCACACAGATTCAACAGCAATTTCAAAAAGAAGTGGCTATGTCTGTTTTTGAAGCAATTGATAGCAAAATTTTGGAAGAAATAGTACAGCACCTTAAATCGTCAACCTGCTATCTTGACACACTTCCCACATCTTTTTTTTCAAAAGTGTGCTTAACTGTTTAGAAGCAGATCTCTTAGAAGTGGTGAACGTTTCACTTCTTTCTGGGACTTTTCCAAACTCCCTGAAAACTGCAGTTGTTAAGCCACTTCTGAAAAAGCGCAATCTTGATAACAACAAGATAATAAATGATATTCGCTTTAATTCTGATTCTGGCAAAATATCAGTGCTGGTACTACTAGATCTTAGTGCTGCATTTGACACTGTTGCTCATAACATACTTCTAGAGAGACTGGAAAACTGGGTCGCGCTTTCTGGGATGGTACTCAAATGGTTCAGGTCATACTTAGAAGGGAGAGGTTATTATGCGAGTATAGGAGAGCATAAGTCTAAGTGGACATCCATGACATGCGGAGTCCCACAAGGCTCAATTCTTGCACCGTTCTTGTTTAGCCTGTATATGCTCCCACTAAGTCAAATAATGAGAAAGAACCAAATTGCCTATCACAGCTATGCTGATGATTTACCTAGCCTAGCCTCTTACCTAGCCTCTCTAAATGACTATAGCCCCATTGACTCCCTCTGCCAATGCATTGATGAAATTAACAGTTGGATGCGCCAGAACTTTCAACAATTTTGGATGTGCTAAAAAAGGAGAAAACTGAAGTCATTACATTTGGAAACAAAGATAAAGTTCTCAAGGTGAATGCATACCTTGACTCTAGGGGTCAAACAACTAAAAATCAAGTCAAAAATCTTGGGGTGATTCTGGAGACAGATCTTAGTTTTATTAGTCATGTCAAAGCAGTAACTAATTCAGCAAACTATCATCTCAAAAACATTTCAAGTATTAGAGGTTTTGTTTCCAGCCAAGACTTGGAGAAACTTGTTCATGCCTTTATCACAAGCAGGGTGGATTTTTGTAATGGTCTCCTCACCGGCCTTCCCAAGAAGACCATTAAGGCCCCGATATACTTCAAACGAAATCGAAGAACGAACTGATATGATGTCATTTCGAACAAAATGACGCCGAACGAAGTTCGTTTTGAGTTCGTTTTGGCAGTTTGATACAGCTCACCAAAGCAAACTTTCTGGGGGAGTTCGTTTTGGCTCCTAAACACCTTTTTGCTACCATTGGTCCGTGGCGATTACGCAATCGGTGGGTGTGTTCTGAAGCTCCACCTTCTTTGATGCACGATTTTTTTCCCACCGGTTCGTTTCTCATTCAACAAAGGTCAGGCAGAGGAACAACATCTCCAAGTCACTAGCAAAATAAATACACTGTGTTGAATAACAACTGCCACAAATATTTGTGCGCATGTACGATCACTCGCCTGGAGACTTTAAAGATTCTGAGAAAGCATTTAATTCCTAGAAAGAAATTGCAACGAAGCTTGGTGTCGATGACCCGGAGTCAGTGCTGGCCCGTCCAACAGGCGGTACAGGCGGTCGCCTGGGGCCCGCCTTAAAAAGGAGGGCCCCGCAGCCGTGAGGTTGTCAATTAAATTTCAAAGTGTGTTCGACTTGAAGCGGCACTGACAGATGGGTGTTTGACATCAAAGTACCGCGAGAGCTATATACTAACCGACAGCTCTGCATGCTTTCCTATCCTATTGCAGTACTTTGATGTCAAACACCGATCGATCTGCAGCACCCCTTTAAGTGCTTTTAAAAACATTTATTGATGTTTTTGCTCCAAATTCATTTCATAACATCAGCTGAGTGTTTGAAATAACTTCCTTTTGTGATCTGACGTGGTTTCATATCACATAGCTAATGAGGCAAAATCATTTTATAATATTCTATACAGTGATATGTCGATTAGCATTGCATTATAAATATACATTATGCAAATAAAAATACCCGAGATGGCTTGAAGAACAGTCACAATCGTATGTTTATTGTCTTCATTCTTCAGTTAAAACATCCTATCTGCTTTTTAATTCAGCTACTATAGCGATAGCATATGCCTTTGTCCATATTTGGGGTTTCCTCCAATGTGATTTTTGTGAGTTTTCATTTTATGATTTTTTCACTTATGGTTTTACTCACGAGGGCACCCTCTGGCTACCAGTATGAATGAAACCGCTACAGCTACTCACTAGCCTACACCTTATTTTGGGTAAAAATAGGGAAAATAATACTTCTAAGTTTTTCTCCAGTGTAGAGGAGTTTGCTGTGACTGTTTGTAGATCTGCACAATTTGGCCAACAAAAATGTGTTGTTTTTATATATCAATATGACTACTAATAATTCTGATAATGATTATTATTAATATATTTTACGGAAAACTGCAGCATGACCTGTTAACATACAGGAGGCCTATAACTGTAATTGTTTAGAAAGATCTAAGGATTTAGGCTCTTATAAATGATTATGATTAAAAATCATTAACAGTAATTTCATAATTTTTCGTCAGGAAATGTATGTATCCACTGAGAAAGAAAAAAAACTTAGTGTTCTTTATAATTTCTGGCAAATTAAGAAAAAGTTTATCTGAAAACTTGGTAACACTACTTTAAGGTGTCACAATACAGCGTAATTACCTAATCAAGTACTTAGTAGTAGCCGTTGTACTTACATGAAACAAAATGTACCATGTAATTAAGTTATAGAACAGCTTGTAATTACAGTTTGTAATTATGTAGATGTAATAGACAGCTACTGTTACACATTATGTAACAGGCTGAGCCTGTTACACAGCTACTTGTACAATTAAGTACAATCTTTATACACTTTATTTTAAGTAATCTTTATACACTTCATTTTAAGTAGCTTATGCCTGTGTAATATTCTGTAATTTTAATGTAATTAGAAAAGTATAACATGTATTTAAGCTGTGTTACTGGTGGGTTAAATCAAACTAAGGTGCAGCTGGATAAGGTACAGTATAGATACACATGAAGTACACTTAAAGTACAATCTTGATATACTTTATTTTAAGTAGCTTATGTCTGTGTACCTACATTAATAATTACATCGTATAAAGTCTGCAACACATATGTAACAAACTTTTGGTTACATAAGTAGCTGTAGACTCGGCCTGTTACATATGTGTAACAGTAGCTGACTATTACATCTACATAATTACAAACTGTAAGTACAGGCTGTTCCATAACTTTGTTACATGGTAAGTACGTTTTGTTTCATGTAAGTACAACGGCTACTACTAAGTACTTAACTAGGTAATTACTCTGTATTATGGAAACCTTAAAATAAAGTGTTACCGAAAACTTTTCTAGTTACAGTTCAGATTTTGTGTGTAGATTTTGTTGGTTCAAATTTTGGAATTGAAATGAAAAAATGGAGAGATTAAATTGAAATTGTAGTAGAAATGGAATCCAAATGATAAGCCTATCTTTATGTAGCTGAAAAAAAAAGGATACATAGCCTAATTGTAACGTACTGCTCTGAGACTTGACAGGTTGGAGATCCAAATGCAGCTTTATTGGGACAAACCAGAGACGTGATCCAAAATACAGGCAACAGGTCAAAACACAGGCAGGCAATCCAAACAATAGACAAGGCAGGAAACTCAGGCAAAGGGTAAATCCAAAAAACAGGCAAGAGATCAAAAAACCAAGAGACATAAATCCAGGGAGAATGCTCAGAAATGCAGTAACAACTAACAAGACTTCGCAAAGAATAACAAACTAAACCAGGCTTATATAGAGTGAGCAGACAGGGTAAATGAGACACAGGTGAAAACAGTGAGTGCTGATGAGATTGGGCAAAGGATTATGGGAAATGAAGTCTTTGATGGAGTGGCATGTAACAGTCTGTGTGGTGTGAATGTCTATGTAATTGGAAGGCGGCATCTGGTGGTGAGCAGGTGAAAGATCACGGGCAGGATTCATGACACTAATATTTATTCCTGTAGTATTAGTATTTGTTTGCTAAATGCAATGATGCCCACGATCACAGACAGACTTGTCATATGTTTAAATTGCTATGACAATTTTTACACTAGTGGGGCCTATTTTCATTATCTTGCCTAGGGCCCCACAACCCAACGGGCCGGCACTGCCTGGAGTTATGCAAAAAGCGATGTAGAGAAACATCAGATGTAAGTTTTTCAAAGCCATGAAAAGAATTAAAGGAAAGAGTAAAGATATAAAGTAGCAAGTACCAAATACGTGTTTCAAATGCATGTTACACCATACTGCTACTGCTGCTGCTGTTGTTCTTTCAATAAGCGAATTTAAAAAGGTAAACAATAAATGAAATGCCAAAAGAACATACAATAATAAACCTGTTTTTAATCAAACCGTGACACCACATAAAATATAAAAACATGTAATTTATCCAGTTTAATAAAAGACCTAGATACACCATGATTGCATCGTTGTTGTGTTTCGGTCATTCGCGCGAGCGTCGCAACACACGTTTACTTTAATCTACACCCCGCCTCCAGCAGGGCGGGGGTGTTGGAATGTTCGAAAACAGTATACCATCGCTCAGTCTTTTCGAACTTCTTTTTGCCCCCAAACGAAGAACAAAAACGAACTTCGTTTGAAGTATATCGGGCCTTTAGACAGCTGCAGCTCATCCAGAACGCTGCTGCCAGGATTTTGACTAGAACCAGAAAAACTGAGCATATCACACCAGTCCTCAGGTCCTTACACTGGCTTCCAGTTACATTTAGGATTGATTTTAAAGTACTTTTACTCGTTTATAAATCACTTAATGGCCTAGGACCTAAATACATTGCAAATATGCTCACTGAATATAAACCTAACAGACCACTCAGATCATTAGGATCGAGTCAGTTAGAAATACCAAGGGTTCAGACAAAACAAGGGGAATCCGCTTTTAGCTATTATGCTGCCCGCAGTTGGAACCAGCTTCCAGAAGAGATCAGATGTGCTAAAACATTAGCCAAATTTAAATCCAGACTCAAAACTCATCTGTTTAGCTGCGCATTTGTTGAATGATCACTGTGCTACGTCTGAACTAATTGCACTGTATTTTATGTGTAATCATTTTCTATTCTAAACTGTTTTAAAATCATTTTAAATCAATTTTTATATAATTTCCTTGTTTTTATTATTATTTTTTAATTTGTTGTTTTTATTGTTGTGATTATTATTTTTTTAAATGATTATTTCACTTCCTTTTATGTAAAGCATTTTGAATTACCACTGTGCATGAAATGTGCTATATAAATAAACTTGCCTATTATTATGTACGAGTATTTCCTCTCTTAAGGTTTCCTGTACAGTAGATGTGTTTTCAATTGGAGACATATGGCGGTTAATGATGTGGGCTGGGTTCAAAATCCGGAAGGGAGGAATGACTCTTGAACTGGGCAGCTTTTTCAGTTTCTTATCGCCACTGTACGTTTGAGTAAGGAAAAGTCTGTCTATCCAGTTGTCATAAACAGAAGACAGCCAGTTGGAGTCTTGTTTCTGTCAAACGTAACATTCAAGCACTATCTGTTGTGTTCTGCCGTCCTTATTTCTGTGCTGATACACTTTTGCTATTATAGATTTGAATACCCTGGTCTACCATATGATTCAGATGCGACCTTTTGCTGCTTTTGTAAATAATAAATGCTTTATTTATTATTATTATTATTATTATTATTATTTTTTAAATATACACTTTAAGTTATTGCAAATTATAAATCATTATGAAAATCAATTTTTGTAGATGATAAACTATCATGAAGAAGTTTGGGGTTGATACGATTTTTAAATGCTTTTGAGAGAAGTCTCTTATGCTCCAAAGGCTGCACATATTTGGTCAAAAATACAGTAAAAACAGTAATATTGTGAAATACTATTATTTAAAATAATGGTTTTCTATTGTTATTATATATATATATATATATATATATATATATATATATATATATATATATATATATTTTTATTATTATTATTATTATTATTATTATTATTATTGTTTTTTAAATGCAATTTCTTCCTATGATGTCTGTTACAGAGGAGGCTCCCGTACCACCTCCTCCGCACCACCAGAGGGAACCGTCTCCTGAATTTTAACCATCTTCATTCGGACTCGATTTCCCATCATCCTTCATACCTGGGACTGATCGCTCATCACACACACACACCTGTTCCTCATTTACATACACACATATAAGCCACACTCACACTCCTCGCGAAGTCTTGATTTGCTCCGGCTGTCATTTCCGAGTGTTATTACCCGTGTTTGAGTTCCGTGTTGTTGACTTTGGACTGTTACCTGGTTTCCCGATTGTTTCTCTGCCTACCCTGATTTGGATTGTTTGCCTGGACTGAGTTTGCTTGCCGCCTGCCCTGACCTCCCTCGCTTGTTTTGACCATTTTATTTCAGTCTAGCCTTCGTTGTTACTGCCTTGCTGTCATCTTTACCCTGTATTGTCTGACTACTCTCAGTAAAGCTGCAAACCAGGCCAGGCACTAAGAATGGCAAGGCCGACGCTCCCTCACGCCAAGATGAAGGAGCCAGAAGCATAGGCGCCGATCCCGTGGGTGCTCAGGGGCTCGAGCACCCACCGAAAAACACAAGATAGTCTTTGTTCATTTTAACCAATAAGAAATGGACTGCAGCTTGTACGACTTTATTTTCGTTTTCATAGTTCATTTGAGGCAGTTTTTGGCGTTATTTTAATGGCAAATGTCAAGAGTGCATTATTGTAATAAGAGGGTGCCACGGGGTGCACGAATCTCTCGGCTGGCAGCGGGCTTGCTCTCCAATTGTCATCATCGCTCTGCTGCGCTCCCTCAGATATTATCTGTGCGCCCTCAAACTTTGCCTGTGTACACGCGAATAAGTGCTTATTGTAAACGGGTATTTATTAAATCATGTTAAGTGAAGCGCAACCCTCAAAGAAAGAATGTGTGTATTTTTGCATAAGCGTAATTTACAGGTGGGACATGTCTTTGCAATTGTAGTGCTACAATGTTCGTTGCGTTGTTATTAGTGACGGAACGCTCTCTTGTGGCTCATGCACAGTCTTCATACCTATTCATTCTGGTTACATCACAAAACAATATAAACACAATCGTGTCCCTGCTCCTGATATACAATGATCATCTTTGATTTTAAAGATGAAGCCTCACTACCAACGACACCATCATCCCTGAGAAACTCCTCCTAGCACCTGTACAGTGAGATCATGACCGAAATAGATCACCTGAATCAACAAGACCCACCACCTCCTGAATGCCCTGCCAACCTTACCTATGTTCCAGAACCTCTTTGTCAACGTCTGCTTGCACAGGTACATGTCACACCCAGTTCCGGGCACGCAGGTATCACTGCGACTGCTCAGCTGCTTAAAAAACGATTCTGGTGGCCCACCTTACTAACTGACACAGCCAGACATATTCAAACTGCACCATTTGCAACACCAAGTCACCCAGACAGCTTCCTGCCGGCCTACTAAACCCACTACCTACTCCACAACGTCCTTGGTCTCACATTGCGATAGACTTCATCACGGATCTGCCCAATTCTCAGGGTAACACTACCATACTCCCCATCATTGATCGATTCTCCAAAGCCTGCCGCCTCATTCCACTAACCAAACTTCCCACATCCTTTGAAACGGCTGAATTACTCTGCAACCAGGTATTCCGGTATTACGGCTTACCTGAGGACATTGTGTCTGATCGAGGCCCCCCAATTCACATCAAGGGTATAGTCTGCCTTCTTCAAACACCTCAACATAAATGTCAGCCTCACATCTGGCTATCATCCCCAATCCAATGGACAGACAGAACGCCTGAATCAAGAGGTAATACGTTTCCTCAGATCATACTGTCAACAACATCAAGCGGATTGGAGCAGATATTTAATGTGGGCAGGGTATGCACAAAATTCACTGGTAAAACCAGCCACCGGTATGACACCCTTCAAATGCATCCTAGGCTTCCAACCTCCCTTATTTCCCTGGTCTGGCGAGCCCACCAATCTCCCCTCAGTCACTGACTGGTTACATCACAGTGAAGAGGTTTGGAATCGGGCTCATATCCATCTACTCCATGCAGTAAGGCGACAAGAACAACAGGCCAACCAACACCTGACGTCCCAGTCCCGAATACGCCCCAGGTCAATGGGTTTGGCTGTCAACCAAAGATCTACGCCTCCGACTTCCATGTAAAAAGCTCAGTCCCAGGTATATTGGTCCCTTCAAAATCTCTAGACAAATAACTCCCGTATCATTCAGTTTAGAACTGCCCTCTAATTATCGTATTTCTCCCACTTTCCATGTATCACTCCTGAAACCCGCTGGTGGTCCAAGAGGAGAGTCGGAGGAGGGAGCCCAGCCACAGACCCCCCTGCCTATCCTGGTTGACGGCGAGGAGGCGTATCGAGTGCACGAGCTGCTAGACTCCAGACGCCAGGGTGGCAACCTCCAGTATCTGGTCGATTGGGAGGGGTTCGGCTCGGAGGAGCGATCCTGGGTCAACGCAAGAGAGATCCTTGACCCTATACTCACTGAAGAGTTCCACAGGATGCACACAGAGAAGCCAGCCCCCCCAACCTCGTGGGAGGCCCCAGCATCGTTTGCTTCCTCGTGTCAGGAGCCGCTCGCAGGGAGAGGGCTCTGTTACAGAGGAGGCTCCCGTACCGCCTCCTCCGCACCACCAGAGGGAACCGTCTCCTGAATTTTAACCATCTTCATTCGGACTCGATTTCCCATCATCCTTCATACCTGGGACTGATCACATCAAACACACCTGTTCCTCATTTACACACACACACACACACACACAAGCCTCACTCACTCTCACACACACACACTCCTTGCGAAGTCTTGATTTGCCCCAGCTGTCATTTCCGAGCGTTATTACCCGTGTTTGATTTCTTTGTTGTTGACTTTGGACTGTTACCTGGTTTCCCGATTGTTTCTCTGCCTACCCTGATTTGGATTGTTTGCCTGGACTGAGTTTGCTTGCCACCTGCCCTGACCTCCCTCGCCTGTTTTGACCATTCTATTTCAGTCTAGCCTTCGTTGTTACTGCCTTGCTGTCATCTTGACCCTGTATTGTCCGACTACTCTCAATAAAGCTGCAAATGGATCCAACTCCATCTGACCAGTCGCAACAATGTCAAAGCTGAATTTTTAGCATCATTACTCCAGTCTTCAGTGTCACATGATCCTTCAGAAATCATTATAATATGCTGATTTACTCCTCAAGAAACATTTATTGTTATCAATGCTGAAAACAGTTTTTGCTGCTTAATTTTGTGATAACTGTGATTACTTTTTTTGGGATTCTTTGATAAATAGAAGGTTCAAAACACATTTATTGGAAATAGAGATTAAAAAATGTGAAACTGTTAAAGTCTTTTCTTCTTTAATTGCTAGCATGTCTTCTTAAGTTGTAAAATATTGTCTTAAATCTTGAAATAACATCACCTTTAATTGTGTTCATTATTTCTTCATTTTGTTTCTGATGCCCATATTGACCAGGACTCCCTGGTAGAATATTGTAGAGATACTGTATCTCAATGGGATCTTCCTGGTTAAAATAATTTATTCAAAGCGGTCAGATGAAGTGTAAAGCACTTAACACTAAGTTATAACTTGATTGCACTTAAAACTTTAAGGCAGCAATTAAACCTGAAGAGGGTTGACGTGTTTTATAATGTGTTTAATAGAAAATATACTTTGCTTCTGACTCTTGGTAGCAAAATGTTTAATTTTTGCCTTAGGGCCAGTGAAAATGTTGGCAGGGCAAATAAAAATGGAAACTACTGGCCTATTTGAACCAGCAGAAAAAAAAAATATATATATCTTTATTGTTGAAACCTGCAACAAGGTCCTAATGTGGATCCAGTCTGTGTGTTTGTTCAGAGGCTAACAGGATTAAGCTTGCATCTCTCTAAAATGGAAATGTTTTACATAACCACTCCTGGAAATTTTTCTCATTGCAAATGGCTTGTGATTGTAACGTGTATGTTGCCTAGCAACTCCAGATGGATTTGCATAAGGTAAATCATTTTACGCTGTGTGAAAAATCCAGAATGGCACTGAACGGTATTTTCACAGCATTAATAGGTGTCCATCTTTCAAGCGGTTGTCTCATCGAAGCAAATTTAACAGTGGAGCTGGACAATGTTTCCATTGCTCACGCTGGACTGTAATTGAAAAGGAGCAGAGAAAAGGATCATCTGGACTTGCTAACACCCAGGACGAGAACTTGGATTGATGAGATGAAAGGTGAGCAATGTTTTCCAGCTCCACTTTAATCGCTGTTTAAAATGAAAAGAAATAATAAGGCCCCGTTCTGTTCTGCGCTCCAAGGAAAGCACAGAATGTGGGGTAAACGTGGTCATCCTGGACCAGAAATGGACCCGGTTTCACCACAGCGGAGTTGGTTGCACATCACAACAGCAGTTTGGCAGAAATGACAAGGCTGGTGTCGCTCTTCAACCCTGCAGAATCCAGAATATATTCCAGTCCCTCAACAACTCAAGTGAGTCAATTCTGGATTAAGCAAAGATGATTGTTTACAATGTTTTTACAGAGTTGTCAAGCTACCAGAATATAGCCTTTCAGTGAGATCATTACTTCATCGAAAAACTTTAACTTCAAGGAGGGATAATTAAACAAACTAATAAGGAAATTGCATAAAGTGTTACACATCACTCCTTAAAATGTCATAAATCATTATGAGCCTCTCATGTTGAGCTCTCATTAGTTTGTCTCTGAAATCTCTTACGTCTCTGTCTCAGACGACATGCTCACATTACTGACCGCCCGATGTGCGCTGCAAAGGAAAACTGGAAAGCAAGAAAATGATGAGCTCCAGTTAGATTCCTCGACAGCAACACAACCTTTGGGAGTTTGTTTCCACACAGACGCGAAATCATCAGGTTGATGCTTGTGAAGTGAAATAATTACTAGAGTTTTGCATGAAATAATTCATACTTTTACTTTGGGGTGCACAGATATTCTGATCACATATTGAGTGCTGCAGTGATAACATTTTTGTAGGCCAACAACAAAAACCCAATAGGATTTTTTCCATCAGATTTTGGATTGTTGCAGAAGAGAAAGTTTGATTCTTACACATTTTGTTCATCATGATAAACTTCACAAATGAACAACTTATGAATTCTGAAGACTAAATACTGCAAGAAGCAAAAAGCTAAACATAGGCTATAATGAATTACACCACAGTTGCATGACGTCAGCTGCAATTAAGCTTCTGACAACTCTTTCAGTCTTTATTTTAAAATGCATTTCCCTGAAAATTTGAGTTTGAACGAGGTTGAAAAAAAGTGGACTAGTGAGTAGAAGAGTTTTTCTGTTTGGCGTTTAATGTCCCAACAACCCCTGTAGTCTCATTTAGATACTTATTAGCAATCATTTTTCAAGACAAGTAAAAGCTTTAAAAAAATCATGATGGGGTATTATTTATGTATTTGATGTTGTAGAATAAAACATGAAAATATCTTGAGCTGTGTTAATCACAGACCTTATTTCAGGCATTTAACCACAAATGCACTGACTTCAGGATGATGGGACCGGAAGTGCTTTAATCCTAACTCTTTTCTCTTTTCTTTTTTTGGCCTATAAAAATGCATCAAGCCTGCAGCACTTCATTCTGTACACATTTGCTGTAATTTATTTTGTGTTTTCTGTACTAATATATGTAGAGATTGCTGAGCCTGTGATAATAGTATCATCTATTACAGATTTTCCCGCCCTTAAACGGCATGTAAAAACACAACACACCGCGGTTGGTTGCTTCACATGTCAGAAAAGCATGCATTTTGTGATCAGAATAATCTGCAAAGTAGACCAGACTAGCTACCTGACAGTGATGTCACACAATGGTATACAATAATGGTTTAACATACAACAATGGTTTAACAATAAATTTAACAATTTAATTAGAGGTAAAAAAAAAAGAAAAAAAAAAAAAAAAGAACAGAGGTAATAAAATAAGCAAAAATACTAATATATATATATATATATATATATATATATATATATATATATATATATATATATATATATATATATATATATATATATATATATATATATATATATATATATATATATATATATATATATATATATATTTTTATAACATTTCTTTATTTAAAATGGTTTTTAAAAAAAAAAAAAAAAATCCCAAATCTAATTTAATTTAAATTTAATTTAAAGCCTTTTAATATTGGCTTTAAATGAATTTATCCATAGAGTTTATTATTATTATCATCCTTTTTTCAATTTTATTTTTATTCATTTTTATTTATTTATTTAATAACTTCATAGTTTCTTTATTTAAAAATGTTTAAATCCAAAAACTTTCAACTGGACATTTGGACCCTCTGTATAGTATGTATTTCTGGGAACAACAATGGTGTGAAACTCTTGGTACTGGCCAAGACAAATGTATGCATCAAAATATTGTATTGAATATGAAATGTCTGTTTTAGCCAATAAGCATTGTAGTTCTTAAGGGAACAATGAATAGGGGGTGGCTCGATACCACTTTTTTAGAATGGATCCCGATCCAATACCAAAAATTCTGAGTATCTGCCGATACCGATATCGACCAAATACCTGGGCGTTTTTTTTTTTTTTTTTTTGAATCAGTGTTGAATTTTTATACCTCAGTGTGTGTTGACCTGATCATGACTTTTGTGTTACACACAATCTACTAAATATAGACAACTTTATTGTAAAGAAAAACAACAAATGAATGCATATATAATCTATGACAAAAATATTATTATAAACTAGGTTAGTAGATAATTCAGTAGCAAAAGTTTCTCTAGAAAAATCATGAGTGCACAATTTTATAAAATCTAAAATTAGTGGCTGGCACAGGGCCAGAGCCACACAAGTTTTTATAGCACTGCGCATTATAACCAATCACATATGATTCTGTTGAGCATATGAATGCAATGACCAATCAGATGAGTCATCGCTAAAACACGCTGTTTCGTCACCATGCGCGCTGGCTGATTGAATTCTCTGACTAATTCTCTCATCAGAAACAACAAAGTGAAGATGTACGAATGTAAGTAAGATATTAATTTCACAGCTTTAGAGATTATTTTTAAACAGCTTTAGAGATTATTATGACAGTTTTTGAGAGTGCTTGAACTCGCTGGACTGAAGTGAAAATGTTCTTAATGTAAACATTCTTTGCTCTCTTGTACAATGAAAGTGTTATAGGCTAATTAGTAACTTAATGTTTTTATTAAATTCACATTAAATACAAAGTCAGTCGTATTAAAAGTATGTAGTAAATGACACCCATATCTGGTAAAGACAGGCTTTTATGCGTAGTTAATAGATTACAGTATTAGGCTACTTTGCCCATCGCCCATTATAGATCAAATAACATAAGTAAAGGTGCAAAATGCATTTACTTACATACATTTGAGAATCGCGATATTTCATGATATATCGACTAAAAAGAAAAAAAAAAAAATCCCTGCTGAAAAAACAATAGACACCATTACAAAATTAGTAATGTTTTACTGGTTATAATGGGACTTGTATTGGTTTTACTGGAAACTGTAATGGACCCTGTTGGTCTCTACTGGTAATTGGTTGCCTTCTATTGGTGCCTTGTTAAAACCAATAAATCCTAATGGAATATGTCCCAAAACACACTACAAAAAAAAAAAAAAAAAATTTTTAATGGTTAAAAGTTGATGGTTTGTAATGTTTGTAAAGTTATTTGTAGAGGAAACAATTAAATTTTTCTTTGATGGTTTTATTTTTATTTTTTTAAGAAGGGACATATATATGTTATACAGTGATATTGTGGCTGCTGTGTGTCACATGGCAAGCATGAGAAACTTTTATTTTAGATGAAATTGTTATATATTACTTCTAGAGATTGCAGTGATACATGACATGGTGAAAAATGACTAAATAAAGTAGGTTAAGATGACTTTTAAAATTGTGCCCCCTAAAAGTATAAGTGTCCCCTGTCTGGCCCCCCCAGTTACTGTGGTCTAGAACCGACCCTGCTAGCAGTACACCCATCACGTGAACTAGTTAGCTGCTGTTTGCAATTGTTCAATTTAATAATAATAATTATAATAATTGAATCATTGTATATGATACACTTTGTTAGTAGCTGGTAACTGCGATTGTTGATCAGTTAGTACACTGTAAGAAAAATGGAAGAGATACTAGTAATTTTCGAGGACATTATCCATTGTCACCCTGTATTTTAACCTGAAAACACAATGCGTAATTTAAAATGCAGGTTAAAAAAAAAAAAAAAAAAAAAAAAAAAAAACACACACACACACACACACACACACACACACAATACCTAAAATTCTTTCATATTAACATAGTAGATTGTGCCCTATTTTTTTTTTACAGACGTTTCTTAGAGTGTAGCACACTAACTACTAATACACTGCTTAAAGCCAAAGACTATAGAAATCCTTGAAAGGGACTTTGTCAAAGCATAATTGTTGAGAATGTGTAGTATTACTAGTTTACTAGCTATTAAAAAAAAAAAAAACTTAAATTGTTATCATTCAAAAAGGTGTAAGTGTTCAATAATTCAATGTATTAAAAATACAGTTATTTATATTATAATACGCATATTTTACAAAAAGATCAAAATTAACATATAAAATATATTTTTTGCTGAGATTGGATGTTGTTACAATTTTGCTTCGTGATTACGCAATGACGTCAACGCGCAATGACATCACAACGTGATTTAGCAACAAATCGACCTTCCTTTAGCAGCTTTCTTTGAAAATTAGTTGGCAATGTTGCACAGCGCTCCGCAAGTTCGCACAGAAAGGTTCAAAGCACAAAGTGAAGAGATATTAATGCGTAGTGTATTAAATCTGTGCAATAGTTTATTGAGCCTTTGGATCGGTCTTGTCTGACCGATACCCCGATCCAGCAGAAAATGACCGTATTGGAACGATACCGATACCGAATATCAGATCGGCACACCCCTAACAATGAAAGAAAAGTTTTTGTAACCTAGCATGTAAAATGAGCTCTTCGAATTATTAAATTCTGCTCTCTTTGAAAATATGTGCAATTTATTTTGTTTATTAAATGCGACGGAGTGCCAAACTCCACTCTCATTCTGCTGTACAAACTCAAACCTCGGCTTTTGAGAAGCATTAAAACTCAAACAAAACACAGGAGTTATTAATGCTTTTTGGCTGGGCTTCAGACAGCCGTCATGTTCTATGGTTAGAATTCGGGGAAATGATTTAATGGAAAAGGTTCAAGGTACTAGCCCAGCTGATTCAGCTTTCCTTTTTCCTCTGCAGTTTCACTTGCATACCTAATTCATGTTTACAAATGTTTCCCCTCCACAAGCGCACACACAAATAGATCCCCACTTTCCTTTCAGAGGTCACGGAAAGGTCTGCCCTGCAGGAACTGATTTATGAAATGCTAATATGCTATGAAATGGCATGGATGGGAAATGTGCTGTTATGATCTCTTTTCTTTCTTTTTTTGTGCCTGGCACCATTTTATCTTCATCTCTAGGATTATGAAGACTAACATGCACCAGACAGCACTCATAAATTTGAGTTAAACATCTGCACGATTATTCATAAAGATCTTACATCATGGCGTGTGTATGTGACCTGTAAGAATATGAGTGCATGCGCATGACACACAGCAATAATAATAATAATAATAATAATATTTTAATTTTAACCAGTATGCATTTAAATTGTGATGCTTTCAAAAATGCTTTCGTACTGACTTTAAAGTTAAATCCATAGTTTGCGGTTTTATTTTATACATTTTAATACTATTTTATTTTATTTCCCCTCACAGTGCATCAACAATATGTACTTATGTATGCCATGACAAAAATGCTTTTTGACATTGACTTTAAAGTGGTTCATTCACATAGTTTATTTTATTATTATTTTTAATGCAAAAAAATATATATTTTTTTATAATTTTATTTTATTTATTTATTTTATTTTATTATTGGATTTATTTTAGAGTAGTCAATGTGCAACATGTATAGCAGTGTAGATTTACTGTGCTCTGAAAATAACTCAACATATAGCCATTATTGTTAAAATAGCTGGCAACAAAAATGAGTACACCCTAAGTGAACATTTCAAAACTTGTGTCCAAAGTGTCAATATTTTGTGTGAGCACCGCTGTTATCTAGCATTGCCTTAATCCTCCCGGGCTTGGAATTGACCAGAGCTGCACAGGTTGTTGCTGGCATCCTCTTCCACTCCTCCATAATGACATCACGGAGCTGCTGGATGTTAGACACATGACGCTTCTCCACCTTCTGCTTGAGGATGCCCCACATGAGGTTAATAGAGTTCAGGTCTGGAGACATACTTGGCCACTCCATCACCTTCACCTTCACCTTCATCAGCAAGGCAGTTGTCATCTTGGCCGTGTGTTTGGGGTCATTATCATGTTGGAAAACCCAGTTTCTGAAGGGAGGGCATCATGTTCTGCTTCAGAATGTCACAGTACATGTTGGCATCCATGTTTCCCTCAATGAACCGCAGCTCTCCAGTACAGCAGCACTCATGCAGCCCCAGACCATGATGCTACCACCACCATGCTTGACTGTAGGCAAGACACAATTTTCTTGGTACTCCTCACCAGACCGTCACCACACATGCTGGACACCATCTGAGCCAAACAAGTTTATCTGAGTCTCATCAGACCACAGGACATGGTTGCAGTAATTCATGCTCTAGGACAGGTTTTCTTCAGCAAACTGTTTGCAGGCTTTCTTGTGAGCCAGCTTCAGAAGAGGCTTCCTTCTGGGACGACGGCCATGCAAACCGACTTGTTGCAGTGTGTGGCGTATGGTCTGAGCACTGACAAGCTGACCTTTCACTTCTGCAACCTCTAAAGCAATGCTGGCAGCACTCATGCGTATGTTTTTTGAAGCCAGCTTCTGTACCTGACGCACAGCACGAGGACTCAACTTCTTTGATCGATCCTTGCGAGGCCTGTTCCGAGTGTAACCCGTCTTGGAAAACCTCTGTATGACCCTGACCACTGTACTGTAACTCAGTTTCAGGGTGTTACTGATCTTTTTATAGTCTAGGCCATCTTTGTGGAGAGCAGCAATTCTAATTCTCAAATCCTCAGAGAGCTCTTTGCCATGAGGTGCCATGTTGAACATCCAGTGGTCAGTATGAGAGAATTGTACTCAAAGCACCAAATTTTAACTGCTCTAATACAAGATACACAAATTTGTATAGTCCTGTCAAGCAGACAAAAACATAAACATGATGAATAGGACATGTGGCTGTGTGCATGGTTAAACGACATAGCTGTTATCACTTAGGGTGTACTCACTTTTGTTGCCAGCTATTTTAACAATAATGGCTGTATGTTGAGTTATTTTCAGAGGACAGTAAATCTACACTGCTATACATGTTGCACATCGACTACTCTAAAATATATCCAAGTTTCATTTTTATAGTATTGTATTGTCCCTTGAGAAGATAATAAAATCAGTTGCTGAAATGTGAGGGGTGTACTCACTTTTGTGAGATACTAATAATATATATATATATATATATATATATATATATATATATATATATATATATATATATATATATATATACACATACACATACACATACACACACACACTCACTATATTGCCAAAAGTATTGGGTCACCCCCTTCCGATGAACAGATCTGACTACTTGAGTAATTTCCATGAGTGCAAACCTTAATATTTAAGCATATAATGATATTCTAGGGAATTGAATTCCCGGGGTCCCGGACCTCCCATAAGCATCAAGGGACCCCCCATAACACCCAAAAATATATACTTGGGGGGGTCCCCTGGTTTTTCAATAAAACTATAATACTTGAAACATGAAACTAGTGAAAATAAAAATTAAATGGAAATATTCCATTGCTGTATTAAATTTAGACCTGCTCATGTTACATCCTATTTTATTTTTATGCGTTTTTACATTGTTGCTCATAATAACCAATCACACACTATTCTGTTGAGCTTAGGAATGCAGTGGCCAATCAGATGCGTTCAGATTAGTCATTGCTGAATTTACTTTTGAAACTGAAACTCATGAATTCTCTCATCATAAGCAACAAAGGTATGTTGCAAAATGTACGTACGATAAAAGTAAGAGATTCATTTATCATACAGATTTTAAGAGGAGTTATGAGTGTTTAAACACTAGCTAGACTGACTGCTCATTTAGAGTGCATTCTTTCACTGCATGAATCATGCATGATTCAGTCAAATAAAATACATTTAGAATGCTACTAAAATTCAAGATACGGGGGCAGGAATTTATATATTTATATAGTTTCATATAGTTAATCGATACGGAGAGTACCTTTTTTCACAAAAATCACAAATGTGATATTGATTTTATACAACAGTTCAATAAACAAGAATATTAATAGACTTACGTTTTAGCAACCATATTGCCTATTTTTGCTCTATTTCACCAACAAAAATGGTTCCAAACACAGGCACAGCACTGTTTTGGATC
Organism: Spinibarbus caldwelli; assembly: GCA_039654775.1. Lineage (NCBI taxonomy): Eukaryota > Metazoa > Chordata > Actinopteri > Cypriniformes > Cyprinidae > Spinibarbus > Spinibarbus caldwelli. Next base: position 6,311,045 of record CM077232.1, read on the forward strand.
TCTGAGCAACATGATGGTGTTTCGTTCCTGAATGAATCAACGTTTAGACTCACTTAACAGTGACTTACTGACGGTGTTAATTTCACATTTAAAGTACCTTTTCATTTTTAAAAAATAATTTCAAATATCAGTATTCAACGTTTTAGGATAAAACCAGCATAAATAATCAAAACATTTTATGCATTTGTAACCGCAGATTAAATGCATTCGTGTCCTGCATTAAACAGTGTGTAAATGCATCTAAATGCCACTTCAGGTGCAGCTTGTTTCCTCTATTGCAAAGATGAATTTTGTTGATAATGATTTTATTTGTTTGGTAACAGCCACAAATGTCTTATTCTAATTGACTTTATTGATTAAATATAATAACTTGACGCAAAATATAATGCACACTTCTAGAAAAATGGCTTTATAAAAGGTAAAAATGCCCATAAAGAGTAAAAATCACTTTAAACTTGTTGGAAAAGATTAATTTCCGTCACTGCTGTGAACTGACCACATAGAATATGAATAATATCGAAAACTTTAGGAGTCAGCTGTCCATGGCAGTCCTGCAGCACAACACATTTACATTTATGCGCTTTTATCCAAAGCGACTTACATTGCATTCAAGTTACAGTTTTTTTTTTTTACATTTTATCAGCGCTTGCTTTCCCTGGGAATCAAACCCATGATCTTGGCATTGCTAGCGCCATGCGCTACTATTTGAGCTACAGGAAAGCTTAAACACACTCAGCAAAATAGCGTCTGATTATCATTATCGATAAAATCCCAGAAAATATCAAGAAAGGTTTTTGTTTTTTTGTTTTTTTTCTTTCTTTTTTTTTTTGTCTATATCGCACACCCCTAGGCTAGAGATTTAATTATTTTATTTATTTTTGAAGGAGACGTTTTGGTTAGGGGGACCCCCAAGAGCTTTGACACAATTCGAACACTGTCTCTGTTGCAACATTTTTGAAAGTGTCTAAAATGACTGTACCCATATTTACAAGTCATTGGTGTTTGGTGATGAGTTTTTGGCTCAAGATCTGCATTTAAAGTCATACCAGAGGTGTTCAGCTGGCATTATGATTTTGCTCTCTGCGGACAAGTCAAGTTCTTCCACACTGACTGAATCAATCATTTCTTTTTGAACCTTGCCTTATACACAGAGGCATTGTCATGTTAGAATAGAAATGGGTCCTGTCCAAACTGTTGCTTTAAAATTAGAAGCACACAATTCCCTAGAATATCATTATATGCTTAAACATTAAGATTTGTACTCATGGAAATTACTAAAGTAGTCAGATCTGTTCATCGGAAGGGGGTGACCCAATACTTTTGGCAATATAGTGTATATATTCTGTTTCATATTGACTTTAAATAACATTTTATTTTGTACTAAAGTATGCCATACCAACAAAGCAATATGAATTTGAAATTAATGGCCAGGCTTATTGTGAATGTTTATTTTGATCAGGCAGTGAGTTTGTCCTCATCTCCTGGGACACATTGGAACATGAATCACATGCCTGAGAACGAAAGGGAAGGACACACAGCAGCCTGGGAAAGGAAACAGACGTCCAGAGGCTCAGTGGCTGTCTTTGCGAAAGCAAATTCCTACTCTAATTAACATCAAGTGTGACTGTGTTTCTCTCTCACAGCACAGACTCTCAGGACACTTCAACTGATCCTCCCGCGTAAGCAGGTGATGTAATCTGAGGGACCACTCCAAAGGCAAGGTAAGCGCAGATTATAATTTAGATCATTAAGTGGGGTTTTATTGAAAAAAAAATATGTATTAACAATAAAGGGTGGTGCTAAAGGTCATAATAAATATCTATTTGCTAGTAAAGAGGGAATGACAAACCGCTGGACTCAATATTTTGGCTATTATCCATGATGTACAGATGGGTTTACACAATATCTCAACCATTAGCAATGAGACTACATAGAAAGCAGATGTTCTCTTGCTTCTCAGATGTTTCTCCTAAAAAGAGTCAAATGTCTTCCATAGAATCTCACATTTTCAAGTTTTCTACTTTTTGTAGGAGAAACATTTGAGACAAAATTGATACTTTAATGAAATTCAACTGAGAGCTCCAACTTTCCATTTTCCAAATTTCCTCCTGTTAAGTCTCATGAGATATGAAGGAGAAATCTCTGAGCAATATTTTCCTTTGGGTCGAGACTGACTTTCCAAAAGCCATTTGATAAATTTGAGTGTAATCTGAACCCTTGTTTTTGTAAATAAAAGGTCTTTCGCACATGTTTCATAATGAAGGATGGTGGGTGTAAAAAAAAAAAAAAAAAAAATTATATAATACAAAAGCTTACAAGTGCTTGCGGGAATAATGAGCCTTTTTGGAATATTTTGACACTGTTTGAGCCCAGCTGAGACACAAGCTGGTGGAAAGATTGTTCCATTAAATCAGAGCCAAGAGAAAATGTGCATCTTGCCCATGTCAGTAAAAGTCAAGCATACTTAAAAGATATAAATCACCAAATGTGGGAGACTCATCAGAAGGGAACTCTAAACAAGAGCTCTGGAAACATGATAAAGTGAGCAAATGGACCGCAGCCATAACCATGTCAGCTGAACAAAGAGACCACTTAAATATTGTGCTTTATAAGACCACCTCCTCAGCCCGCCGTGGCTTATATTTCTCATCAAAATAAAGAATGTCCTTCGGGCTGCTTTCGTGAATCTTTTTGAAAGACATCGCGCCATTAATGCAGGCATTGTTTGGACTATTTAACGAAAACTCGCAGGTTCTCTGCTTTTCTCAGAATTCTGCAGGGATGGAGAGAAGTGGGGCCTCTGTGATTTCTGCCCGTTTCATCACGTGTTTAGCGTTCGCAGGTAATCACAATCTCACTGTATGTCTGTTTGAGAGATGCAACAGACCCTCCATCTTCTGTGTATATAGCAAAATAATGCAATTAGTTCAGAGGAAATGGCCATTTACAGATGTGGCTTTTAGTGGCTGTCAAAATGGCTAATGCCCCCTTTTCTAATGCATCTTCTGTTACTTCGTCCCAGTCTTGGTGGGAGCAGGGAAGGCTTGGATGTCGCCAGCAAAGTGTAGGAGACTGCCATGTGACAAAGTCACATTTGATGCCACCGTTTATGAATATTGTGTTGAGCCGTTCATTCAGACTATGGCAAACACTGACTACCAACTCAGTTGTCCCTGGCCAAGCACTAGAAGGTGAGACACTGGATCATTATATTGGCTTGACAAAGGTAAAATGCTAAATGAAACTCTTTTCAAAACCCCCAAATCCTTTCTGACTTCTGCTAGAGTTTTCAAATGGGATTATTGTTAACTAGAAGTAAAATTGTTGTTAACTGAAATATAGTAGGCGTGTGTATATATATATATATATACATACACACACACACACACAGGTGCATCTCAAATTAGAATGTCGTGGAAAGGTTAATTTATTTCAGTAATTCAACTCAAATTGTGAAACTCGTGTATTAAATAAATTCAATGCACACAGACTGAAGTAGTTTGTCTTTGGTTCTTTTAATTGTGATGATTTTGCTCACATTTAACAAAAACCCACCAATTCACTATCTCAACAAATTAGAATAATTCATAAGACCAATAAAAAAAACAAAACAAAAAAAAAACACATTTATTAGTGAATTGTTGGCCTTCTGGAAAGTATGTTCATTTACTGCATATGTACTCAATACTTGGTAGGGGCTCCTTTTGCTTTAATTACTGTCTCAATTCAGCGTGGCATGGAGGTGATCAGTTTGTGGCACTGCTGAGGTGGTATGGAAGCCCAGGTTTCTTTGACAGTGGCCTTCAGCTCATCTGCATTTTTTGGTCTCGTGTTTCTCATTTTCCTCTTGACAATACCCCATAGATTCTCTATGGGGTTCAGGTCTGGTGAGTTTGCTGGCCAGTCAAGCACACCAACACCATGGTCATTTAACCAACCTTTGGTGCTTTTGGCAGTGTGGGCAGGTGCCAAATCCTGCTGGAAAATGAAATCAGCATCTTTAAAAAGCTGGTCAGCAGAAGGAAGCATGAAGTGCTCCAAAATTTCTTGGTAAACGGGTGCAGTGACTTTGGTTTTCAAAAAACACAATGGACCAACACCAGCAGATGACATTGCACCCCAAATCATCACAGACTGTGGAAACTTAACACTGGACTTCAAGCAACTTGGGCTATGAGCTTCTCCACCCTTCCTCCAGACTCTAGGACCTTGGTTTCCAAATGAAATACAAAACTTGCTCTCATCTGAAAAGAGGACTTTGGACCACTGGGCAACAGTCCAGTTCTTCTTCTCCTTAGCCCAGGTAAGACGCCTCTGACGTTGTCTGTGGTTCAGGAGTGGCTTAACAAGAGGAATACGACAACTGTAGCCAAATTCCTTGACACGTCTGTGTGTGGTGGCTCTTGATGCCTTGACACCAGCCTCAGTCCATTCCTTGTGAAGTTCACCCAAATTCTTGAATCGATTTTGCTTGACAATCCTCATAAGGCTGCGGTTCTCTCGGTTGGTTGTGCATCTTTTTCTTCCACGCTTTTTCCTTCCACTCAACTTTCTGTTAACATGCTTGGATACAGCATTCTGTGAACAGCCAGCTTCTTTGGCAATGGATGTTTGTGGCTTACCCTCCTTGTGGAGGGTGTCAGTGATTGTCTTCTGGACAACTGTCAGATCAGCAGTCTTCCCCATGATTGTGTAGCCTAGTGAACCAAACTGAGAGACCATTTTGAAGGCTCAGGAAACCTTTGCAGGTGTTTTGAGTTGATTAGCATGTCACCATATTCTAATTTATTGAGATAGTGATGATAGTGATGATTTATTGAGATAGTGGTGGGTTTTTGTTAAATGTGAGCCAAAATCATCACAATTAAAAGAACCAAAGACTTAAACTACTTCAGTCTGTGTGCACTGAATTTATTTAATACACGAGTTTCACAATTTGAGTTGAAATACTGAAATAAATGAACTTTTCCACGACATTCTAATTTATTGAGATGCACCTGTATATTAGATGAAAAAAAAGATTAAATTGTAAAATTAATTAATAATAAATAATAAATATAATAATAATAATAATAATAATAATAATAATACATATATTTTAAAAAGAAAAATGACAAAAAGGCACATTAAAATATTACAAAAAAATGATCACAAATTAAAATGAAAACTAAAAACATAAAAATCTAATTCAAAATGTAAATAAAAACTACAATAGTATATAAATGATATAAAAGTAAAACTGCTTTCATACAGTCCACCAAACACAGCACTGACCTTCAGTTGCTTATTTTATTTTTGTTGTTGTTGTTGTTGTTGTTGTTGTTGTATCTTATTTATTTTTTACAGTAGATGTTATTTTATTATTTTATTGTATCTTTGTATTTTATAGTAATTGAATTATCATCTTTTATTTTCTATTTTATTTAGTTAATTTTATCATTTTTATCTTTTAATTTCATCTTATTTAAAATTTTACATTTTTTAAGTTTTTTATTTTTATTTCATATTTAGATTCAAGAATTGTTTTTGTCACATACACAGACTGTGCATAAAATATATGAAGGATAAACAGAACTAATCATCAAAAGTGGAGAGAAAAAGCGCATGATTAGCTATCTAAGCTATCTATCTATCATAAAACAAGTCTTCAGCTCATGTTCAGGTTTATTGAGTGACAGCAGAGAACGGGACAAAAATAACACTATCCCCCCAGTCCAGATTTGAATGGCTCTGCCTCACACAGGGTCTGCAGTCATGGGAAAGTCAAGTCGTTCTGCTTCCCCAGGGTCTTTGTAACATCAGATTTTTATGAACAGTCACGCCGAACCCAGAGCATGACTCTACAGTCTTCAATCTTCACGACATCTCGTCCATGTGGGTTGTCTTAAACCAAAATATTTAGTCCAAGTAATTGCGTATCCCGATGAGCCAACAAATTACAGCCTACCTTCAACTTCACTTCTCTGTAGTGCCAGGACTGTCGCTACAATTCCGGGGGCCCAGGACAACATTTTTATGGTTTGGCCCCTACTTTCTACTAATGAGTAGGTTATATGAGTGGTTCTCAACTGGTGGGTCGTGACCCAAAAATTGGTCACAACTCTACACTGAGAAAACGGGAGGAAACAATGCTAAAAGCAAGCAATAAATGCAACTAAATATATAATGATGTATAGATTGTTCTGTCGATACACTGCCATATAAAACAGGCTTATCAGTTTAAAAAAAGGGAGGAGAAAACATTTCCCATATCTGTTGCTGTTGACATTAAATTAAGTCCATGCATTTCATGGAATTATTAATACATTTGTTAAATAAACAATGTTTTTTGGCCATTTTTTTAAATGGAACAAATGGATTTTTTTTTTTTAAATGTTGAGATAAAGTTTAAAGGAATAGTTCACTCAAAAATTTAAATTTGCTTAAAATGTACTCATCCATAGGCCATCCAAGATGCAGGTGAGTTTCTTTCTTTATGGAAACAGTTTTGGAGAAATTTAGCATTCCATCTGTTGCTCGCCAATGGATCCTCTGTAGTTAATGGGTGCCGTCAGAATGAGAGTCCAAACAGATGATAACAACATCACAATAATCCACAAGTAATCCACACCACTCCAGCCCATCAATTAACATCTTGTGAAGTGAAAAGCTGTTTGTAAGAAACAAATCCATCATTAAGGTGTTTAAACTTTAAACTGTTGCTTCTGGCCAAAATACCAATGCACAATAACGCTTCCACCAGTGAAAAAGTCTATCCCCTGTTGTCATCAAAATCCAACATATTTGTTTAAAATTGCTTTAGACAGTTTTCGCTTGTAAACGGTGCTTAATTTGTGCATATTTCTCTCCTTATTCAGATTAAACATTTTTCACTGGAGAAAACAATATTATAGAGGACTTAGTTTGAAGTTAAAATGATTTCCTTCAAACATGCAGCTTTTCACTTCACAAGTTGTCTGCTGATGTACTGGAGTCATGTGGATTATTGAGATGTTTTTATCAGCTGTTTGGACTCTCATTCTGATGGAACCCATTCACTGCAGAGGATCCATTTGTGAGTAAGTGACATGATGCTAAATTTCTTTAAATGTTCTGATGAAACAAACTCATTTATATCTTGGATGGCCTAAGGGTGAGTAAATTGCCAGCAAATTTCATTTTCTATTCCCTGAAAATAAGAAATTCACCTGCAATTTTCTCTGGTGTCTCAGATACTACGTCAACCTGATGCTGTGCCTGGAGAATCTGGCTAACTACACATGCTGTACAGACGCTTCCTACAAACACTACATGCTGCTGGACATCCATAAGGTTTATTTCTCCATGTGCTCATTTATGCAGGACCCAGGTATTCCCATCCTGCTGCTGCTCATCATGCCCTGTGTCATCATCCCATTCATTATACCATTCATCTGCCAGCACTTCAAACTGCACGAGTACAAACTGCCAAACAACGACTGATTATTGGACAGTGTTGCATTTCAGAATGCACAATGTGCATGAATAAAAGTACTCACGGATGTTTTGATAGACCTCACAATATATCTGCAATGATTTTCATTTTTAAAGTATCCTAAAGACCATATTATTAGATCACATTTATGCATTTGGGAGACACTTTATCCCAAGTAACTTATATTGCATTCAAGGTGCAACATACCTTGTGTTCACTTATTTAGCCATTTTTTGTTCATCAATATGCTGATTTCATGCTCAAGAAACATTTCTTATTATCAATGTTGAAAACTGTGCTGCTTAATATTTTTGTGGAAAACCAATATTTTCAGGTTCTTCTCCCCCAAGATTATTTGATGAATAGAAAGTCCAAATAAACATAAATTAAATAAATTATGTCCTTAGTGTAACTTTTGATCAATTTACTGTGTCCTTGCTTAACTTAAAAATTAAAACAATTACTGAACCCAAATTTGAGCAATAGTGTATATATCATCAGGATGGTAGCAAAAATAAAAAAATAAAAATGAAAATAAAAAAATGATTAATAATAACAACAATAATAATAATAATAATAATAAACAACAATAATAATAACACACACACAATTAATAATAAATTTGTAATATGCAATACTTATATAACACTTTATCATTTTTGTGCTTCCACCCAGCCCTATATTTTCACTGATTCATAGTGTTCACTAGACAGTAATTTACACAGTCAATGCAAAGACATTTTAAACACATAATAAATATTTATTTTGAGACAAAAAAATAACAATTTGTTTTACAGTGCTCTGAAAACATTTTTTTTTTCTTTTTACAGAATAGCAATCAGTACTGCTATTAAATATCCACATAACATCATAGTATTTTCAGTATTGCTAATGCTAAAGTAATACATAATTTTTACCATATGAACTCAAAATGTTTGTCTTATTTTCTGACAGACAAACTACGTCTTTATGACCAGACAACACTTTTTGAGATCTACTAGAGGTCTTTCTGACACGGTCTAAAATGATGCAAACTCAAAAACACTACATGAAATATTTCTGTTTGATTGTTTTTTAAGGTGTTATCTAGGGGTCAATTTATGTGGATCTAAAATACAAAGTAAATTAGTATTGTATGTAATAGCATGTAACAGAGGTAAGTGTTTTCCTTTGTACAATGAGTCTCAGTAGTCTTAACTGCTGCACTGTTTACAACGGAGTAAAATGCTTTGTTAGAACCAAAACACTGGCTTTAGTGTTGTGTGTGTCTGTGTGCACTGCTGAATGCAAAATATGTTGGGTGTGAATGAGATTAATATAATCTGACTGAAAATATTTCTGATTGTCATCCATTTCATCACAATAGGAAGAAGAATGGCGTACATTTAACATTCACGACATGAAAGCAAGTGAAAGTTCAGACATGAAGTTAAACACTAACACATCCTTCACAGCATCGGGTGGGTGGTCTGGATGATCAGGGTGGCACCATCCACCAAAACACGACTCATTCAGATGCTCGTTTTGCTGTTGCACCATTCATACTACTTCCTTTTCATACTAAAAACCACACGCAGGAAACGGCAGTCTAGAAGTGCTGTTTATTCTCTCACACAACCAAGTTCACGTAAAGGGTTTTCTTTTTCAACTTCTCATACGACCCTAAAATAAGAGAGGTACCGATGTCTTTGAGCTCCTCACACCTGTGCCCTTCACCTATAGAGAGCTTTTAGACTTCCACACCAGGTGAAAGTCTACTAGTTGGTTAGTTTGGTGAGTAACCCGTCTATAACCATGAAAACTGTCACTGTGGTTGCAGACGCAATGGACAAGAAATCTACATCACTCCATGTACATTCACTGTGTCACATCTGTGGCTCATGAAAGGATTCGATATTAAAGCACTTTTTTGTGCTTAAAGGACAGTCTTTCCTAACCTGCAGGGAACTTCAATGCCAAAAATATTGGTTGCTAATAAATAAAGGCAGACAAAATTGGTTAAAATAATAAATACAGCTGAAAGCAGCAATTGTGAGGCAAAGCGCTGAGGGAATTTGATTTACATTTGCAAAACTAGGCTAGTTAATGAATTCAGGATTGAAACAACCACCTTCCGATCACTAGACTAGATCTTCAGCTTCTAAACCACACCTGATAGTTGCAGAAGAAAGGTTTTGAATACAAAACTTCCATTGATTAGATTTTATCCAGCATGCTCTGAAAATAATCAGAGCCAAACATGAGAATAAACTTGTAAGAACAGAAGCAAACTTGGTGTTCACTAGTAGGTTTTGGCCTAAAACTGCTCAGGTAGCTTCAAGACATGGTATCAGTGATTTTTTACCATTGTTTTCGTTCTTTCATTTTTGAGCTGTTTTGTTTTGGTACCCTAAAGTGTTGAAAAGTCTACAAGAAAATTAAGAATGGTAGAAAGGCTTACCCAAGGAATCAGGAAGCCAAATGGTTTAACTTCAGGCCAAATTGTTCAAAAGTTATAAGCAAATACTTTTGACCAGTAGGTTGCACTGTCACCAGATCATTCAGTCAGTTTTTCTTGAATGCAATGCGTAGCTCACCCAAAACTGAAAAAAAAAAACCTCAGTGGTTCCAAATCGGTATGACTTTTCCTTTTTCTGTGGATCATAAAAGAAGATATTTTGAAGAACTTTGGGAACCAAACAACATTAGAGCCCAATGACTTCCTTTGTGTCTCAAAATGCCCCACTAAATGAAGTCAAACAGTTTTGGAAGGATATGAGGGTGAGTAAATGAGCTATCCCTTTAACTGGTCTAAAGATTTGTAAGCTGCACAATTTTTCATCCAAAATCCAAGATCTACTAGGTGCTAAAAAGTCAGACAAGCTCAAAATTGGTTTAAAGCTTCTGTAGACAGACAAATAATAGTACGAAAGCCAATAAAGACAATAAGGTGCATCCAAAACTTCACTGCTTGGGCTCTCAAACATGACGCCACTACAAAGTTGGGCCTGTACGTTTACAATGGATCAAACCAATTATGTAAATAGTGCAATAGACAGATCTGTGCAACTTAGCGTTTAGTGCTAATTCACAGTGGAAAATGAAGATGGACAACTTCAAAACCCGAAAGCCCCTGAAAACAAGTCTCTTGGTTTCTTTCACACTCCTTTCTGATGCTTGTATTGTATTTACTTGGAAAAACCAAAGCAAGCCTGCAGATCGAGTGATGGCAGTGTGAGCAGCAATGGCAGTGCAATAAACTTCAGACCGTCCATAAAGCAAGACATATCGTCAAGATATATTAGAAATTAATAACCCCAAGCAGACAACAGCTCTAAACGCGCCAGAGGAGCTTCATTTCAACCCAACTGGGAAGAAAATTCATACAGAATATCTCTTGAATATCTCCATGTTATCTTTTCTCAAGCATGATTGGCAATGAGTTTAAATTGAGAAAAAAATGGAGGAAATGCTCCAAAATTGCTCCACATTTTCTATCAGTTCTTTTTAAGACCAAATGATCTACATTCAGACCAAGTCGAAATGAATTCTACTTACTTCATTAACGAACTCTCCTGGCTTCGGTGCACATTATTCCAAAATTAAAAAAGCTATTTTTTTGTCCTCATAAAATGTGTAAGAACTCACTCTGCCTCTGAAATGACTTTCCTTTTTGCTGACATCATTAAGCACGGTTATATTTTAGCCCTGCCCCTTCACCACCTGTCACCATTTTGGCATTTAATGCTCACTTTTCACAATCCAATTAAATCTTGAATAAATTCAAGTCCGAGCCTTCATTTTGTCTCATTAAAAATCCTGTTTCATCAGAAATAAGTCAAATTTAAATGTCATTTTTCCATTTACCTTACATGAAACCTCACTGAGAACTCCAACAAATCTCCTGAGCTACAGAAAGAGTCACTTCTAAGCAATAACATTTGCCTTTGGGAAGCTAACATTTGTTGCTAACGCTAAGATCTGTTGCTTACCATACGATGAGACTTGAGACTTCACACACTGAGAATCTGATTCTAAAGCATGACAGCCAGCTTGTCCTCATCCAATTTCATCTCTCAGCTACATCCCTACTGATAAATGCTGAGGGGAAAAAATTAAAACCAACGTTCTACCCTTTTGGCGTCCGTACAGAGCTATACGATGGCTCAACTAAGGTTACATGGTGAAACACATGTGATGTGTGGCTTCACATTAAGTGCTTCAAAGACCTGTCATTCACAACCACAGATCTATTCCAAGAAACTAAACATCTATTCAGAGTAGCACAGCATTGCATGATAGATATTTCTTTATTGCACAATTTCCTCTTGTTTTCACACTAAAAACTGGGGAAACGACGAGCAAAAAGAAACGTGGAATATGTGTTTGTGAAGAAATGAGCTAGTCTAGCGTGACTAGGCCAAGGACGCACAAATAAATTCAATACATGCATAGACGGCACGATATTTACAGTCCAAAGGGCAGCTTTCTCTAAAGGTAATTGTCCGAACTCAAAACATGAGTGTAATGGAACGATTCGTCCTGTTTTCAGGTCTGTACGAGGTTGTTTTGTTCGCAAAGGGATAGAGATGAAAATGTTAAAGGTGAAGTGTGTAATATATTTTTTTCTCCAAATGGGATTGCAAACAGGTTAAATGAAAGTTCCTCCACATCTCCCATTGGTCGGTCAAACTGCTAGTCCCGCCCCAAACACAACTCATTGGTTGATCGTGTCAGGTTGATTAGGATGCTCAAACAAATAGAGCAATGTTTTTAATGTTGTTGCATATGAATTTGGGTTTGGAAAAAGTATTTTAACATAGAAAATACACACATCACCTTTAAAGGCTTTAAAGGCAAAGGAAACGGATTTGTTGGCTTAGCGAAGATTTTAAAAGGTCATGCTTCTTTTTTAAAATAGCAAAAGTTTTTCGCTACCCTCTATGAACCTGACTAACAATTTGGCAGCATGTTTCATAGAAGCTAAAGTCTCTCGCCTCCAGTCTAAACTGTAGCAATAAGTGCATCCATACACACTGGCAGTTTGACAGCCTTTGGAATAGCATTGTTAGCGTTATTGTAATCAACCAAATCCAAGTTTCTATGGCTTTAACCTATTTCAGCTGAACTGTTCCCGAAAACACTGCAGTATAACAGCATAAGGAATGGACTTAGTTCTTTGAAAAGGGTAATATTGAAAACGCGCACACAAACACTCTAATAATTATATCAACAACATATTTGGGCAATAAATCCTATATAAATTCTAAATGCTAAATGTATATATAGCAAGAAAAGCTGAGCTGCTCAAAGAAAAAAAAAATGAATCAATCATTTTGGGAACCTTCAACACAAATAAACCAAAACAAAATAAGATGAAAATTTATCATTAAAAAATAAGATTAAGCATTAAAACAAAATACAAACCTGTTTGGAAAGAAAGTCATATACTGAGAGGTAAATAACAACTTCTGATGGAAATAAAATAAACGAAAAAAAAAAATTAAAATAAAATAGATACACTTTTTTTCCCCATTAAAGGTGCTGTAAGCAATGTTAGCCGTTTCGCTGACCCCCACAATTCACTGAATTCAGAATGACTGACAGGCTGAGAGTGATATCTGTCAGGAAGCAGGGACATTTTCTGCATACTATTTCTTTAAAAAAAATCACTTATAGCACCTTTAAATGTGTTGTAACTACTGCATACATCGATCAAAGTAATATCACTACTGCATAAAGTACATCTAAAGGAACTGCACTACTGTTTTCAAGCACAGCAAAAGGACTGACCACTCTAAGGGCACTGAGAGGTCGTGCTACTGTAATATTCAGACCCTGTGGTCAATGCCTACAGTACAGTACAAGGCAACTAAGATCTACAGGCAGTAGGTCTGGTCTGCATGGGTGCAGTGCATTGGGATGGGGTGAATAGGGGGTGTAAGAACCAACCTATTGGATTAGTCTCACCATCATTGCACTTTGGGAGGTCTAAGGTGCACGGGTTGTATCTAATCTTATATTCAAAGGTCACTGGGCAGCAGCAGACAAACATGTAGGCCACGTTTTGGAGAAAAAGGAAAAATAATAAAAGTATCCAAAACATGATCTGTGATTTTTTTTTATATAACAGAAGTTTAGAAAATTTTAAAGTACACGTGAAATAATTCTGAAAGAGAGCAGTGCATCAGAGTTCTTCCGATTCCATATATCTTTCGCATTATCCAGAGACCTGCATTCGATTGGTCAGTAAAGAAGAGGTGAGCCGTGTGACTAGACAAGCATGTGGATCTCGTTGTATTCATCCCGTCCGTCTTCATCAAAATTGGGCGAATCCTCATCAGCATCCAACTGCAAGAACAAAAACGCCATTTTAAAATGAAATCAACACCAGGTGGATTTTCTCAGCTGACTGCTTGTGTTCGGACAAACATGAATACAACATGAACTCACCGCTGCAAGCTCTCTCTCCTCAAAGATCCTAGTCAGGATGAGTCTACGCAGAGGTACGGTCATGATTAGGATGAAGGGAAAGGCCAGAGAGGCTACGGTCGACTTCACCACCCACAGCAGGGCGATACACAACAACTGAATGATGGTGAACATGTTCATACGCCATGTCTTCACCTGTATGTGAAACAAATCGTTCCTAGAATTATGACAAGGTCTAGTGAAAAGCTTCTATTTTGCCTTTTTTTAATGTAATAAGTGTTATTTTTGTATACTGTCAGGCACAACTTTACTTATTTCATAAGTCACCTAGAAATGGTGCAAAGTTTTACCTTCTAAGATTTCTGTTTTAAATTTTTCAGAAACTTTGTTGATTTCTAAGTTTAAATTAGATTTTAAATCCTAGATTTCCAGTGTATTCTCAGACTTTTGAATAGTACACAGTGTTTAAATTTGTCAAATATGGTTTGAAGATTTCATTTTTAGGGTTGTGTTAAAAAGTGCGAAATGAAATGGTGATTTGTGCGCCACCTTGTGGGTGCTTCGAAAGCTTTCAAACAGAATCCAGATGTCAATTTAGTACAAAGTTGTAGCATCTACCGTGTGGAAATCAAACACAAACACATATAATAAGCTGTCAGCACTGCGTTTGTAAATAACATCACTACTACCTCAAACTTTCAGGAAGAAGTGCTTACCTTGGTAACATAGATGTGGTCAGGGTGATGTTTAGCAGGTGTGACCATGAGTGTGATTCGCTCATAAAGCTGGATACCAGTAAGAGACGTGATGCCCATGTACAGAAATATCCCAAACAGCACAGCCAGAGGAATATGACGCAGCACATCTGTCATCACTATAGACAACCCTGCACAGAGGTGATGGGATTGACAGAATCAGGAAAGTTTTTTCCCTCTAATTTAATTGAATAGTATTCTCTAAAAAATATTAATGTCAACATGGAAACTTGAATGGTCTGAATTATAAAACAGATGTTGTTAATACAGCAATAAGCCACTCAAAACCATGAATTACAGTAAGTTTACCATGGCTTTACTATCATGTTCTTATGCACAACATGAGGCTGAGTACGAAAACCCTCTCTTAAAGGGACAGTTCTCCCAAAACTGAAAATTCTGTCATTTACTCACCCTCAAGTTGTTCCAAACCTGTATGAGTTTCATTCTTCTGTTGAACAGAAAAATTATGTTCTACTGACTTCCAAAATATGAAAAAGAAGAAAGAAACTCAAACAGGTTTTGAACAACTGGAGGGTGAGTAAATGATGACAGAATATTCATTTTTAGGTGAACTATTCCTTTAACCATGGTAAAATCATTGTACGCCAACAGTAATATGATAAAGCACACCGATGTTCAATAAATATTTCAATTTAATATACTGATAAACAGATGAAACTGTTCTTCCACCTATCAACAGAGAGTGTAGGATGTTCACTATTATCAAGAAACGCAGCAAATTTCTGGTTTGTTCATTGTAATTGCAGGTTTTGAAGTAGTAAAAACTTCTGTCAAATTCTTAATTGCAGCTGCAAGCTCTGACTTCTCCCTTTTGACTGTTTTGACATCATATAAAAACAAATTAATGGCAACAGCCTTAACAGCTAAAGGTAGTTAATTACTTATAAACTTATTACCATTTGATGTTATTTTATTATAGCTGATGCTACCCGGTTAATGTGATTTATATTAATGTGTAAATTAATGTGATTAAATGTTAAATTGTCATCAATAAAGTCAAACATGAAACCTCTTTGCTGTTACAAACATTGGCATCATAGCAATCTTGTGATTATAGTGATACTGAACATGAATGCAGCACATACTAGTTTGGGCTCAGTACACTTTTAAAGAAATTAATACTTTTATTCAGCAAGGATAAAAATTATTAAAAAGGCCAGTAAAGAGTTCACAAAAAAACTGATTTCAAACAAACACTGTCACAATTCACTGTGGAAGGAACGATGGAGACGCGGAGAAACATTTAACAGTCTTTAATACTTGAATCACAGGGGATATCCACAACAGGAACACAGGAAACACACGATATCCAACAAGTAGACCCGACAGGGGAGAAACACACAGACAGAAACTAATATATACAGGGTAATCACTAAAACACAGGTGCAGGGAATGAACGAATTAGGCTTGACGAACACAGGAACAGGAAAATAACCAAATATGGGCAAAAACACTGGGACACAGGGAGCACGTGGGGAGCAAAACACACACACAGACAGTCCAGACTCCTGACATATCGCCCCCTCCCAGAAGGTGCATCCTCGCACCGTAGAAACAACATGGGAAGGGGCGGACGGGAACTAAGGAGGAGGCTCAGGAGGAGGACGGATATCCGGGAGGAGGACGATGGGCAGAGACCAGGGAGGCGGCAAAGGAGGGAGAAGGCAGGGAGGAGACAGGAGGGACCCGGAGCAGGAGGAGCACAGCAGGACCCAGGCCACAGCCATGATGATGGCCCATGGTGGAGCCGACGGAGGGAGGAGCCATGGAGGAGGAATGGTCGCCGACTCCAGGGGAGCGACCAACGGCAGCGGAGCAGGTGGTGGAAGAGCCCGAGGCAGAGATAGAGAGCCAACGAGCCGGGGGATGCCGAGGATCTGGGAGGCCAGGGTGGAACTGAGGGCTCTGGTGACCGAGGCGGAGACGGAGATCCGCAGCGGAGCTGGAGCGACTGAGGACTGAGGAGGAGCCAAGGGGATGAAGGCGCAGCCGGAGGAGTGGAGTCCCGAGGTGCAGGATGGTCGACGCCAGACCAAGGCGGAGCTGGAGGAACGAGGGAGCCTGGTGGAGCTGGTGGATCGACGGGTGACGGTGGAGGCGAGGGAGCTAGGAGCCGAGGTGGAGCCACTGGGTCAACGGGCTGAGGTGGAGTACGGGCCTCAGAGGCTGGAGGCGGAGGTGAGGGACACTCCAGCCCCGGCGACGCTGGAGGATGGTAGTGCCGCGGGGCTCGCACTGTACAGATAGGGGACTGAGGGCGAGCGGAGGGGCTGCCAGACGACAGCAGTGAAGGAGGCAGGAGTGGGTGGGAGGGTGGGCATTTGTGAGCCTCCTCTGGGCTGAACAAGGGAACTGGGATGCGCTTACGTGGAGCTGGCATTGGAAGGCCCACTCGAGGAGCTGGCACAGCAAAGCGCTTTCAAGGAACTGGCACTGGAGCGTACTCAGGGGCTGGAGCCGACACTTGAGCAGACTCAGGGGCTGGGGGAGCCGCAGCCGGCAGGCTTGACTTCGGAGCGGCCGGCGAACTTGATTGCGGATCGGCCGGCAGGCTTGAGTGAGCAGTGGCCGGCGGGCTGAAGAGAGCCGCGGCCGGCGAACTTGACTGATGAGCGGCCGGCGAACTTGTCTTTGAAGCAGCCGGTGTTTCCGGACGAGGGTAGAGCTTCGGAGGATACGGGGGTATTTGGGGTTGGGCAGGCGGTAAGAGCTGTTGGAGAGGTATGTGGGGCTTCTCGGCGTGGGGTGAGCTAGGGAGACAAGGCGCGTTCCAGCGGGAGCTGGACGACGAGGCTTGGGAAATTCCATCACTTCTTCAACTTCGAAGTTGGAACCATTTAGGAAAAGGACGAGATTAATCAGCTCGATCAGGGGAAAATCACACATGGGAAGATCACAGCGGATTGTCTTGTCATCCAACCCCAGCTGGAAGCACGTACCTAGAGCGGCGTCATGCCAGCTCACCCGGTTAGAGAGCTCGAGAAAATCCTCCACATATCGCTCCAACCTCAGACCGCCCTGCCGCAAACCCCACATCGCGTCCTCAGCTGCAGTCATCTTTTTGGTCGGGTCTTCTGTCACAATTCGCTGTGGAAGGAATGATGGAGACGCGGAGAAACGTTTAACAGTCTTTAATACTTGAATCACAGGGGATATCCACAACAGGAACACAGGAAACACACGATATCCAACAAGTAGACCCAACAGGGGAGAAACACACAGACAGGGTAATCACAAAAACACAGGTGCAGGGAATGAACGAATTAGGCTTGACGAGGACAGGAACAGGAAAATAACCAAATATGGGCAAAAACACTGGGATACAGGGAGCACGTGGGGAGCAAAACACATACACAGACAGTCCAGACTCCTGACAAGCACTGTTCTTTTGAACTTTTTATCAATCCAAAAAACTGTTTTTAGCATTGATAATTAAAAAAAATTATTATTTTTCTTTTTTTTTTTTGAGCAGCAAATGAGCATATTAGAATGATTTCTGAAGGATCATGTGACACTGAAGACTGGAGTAATGATGCTGAAAATTCAACTTTGCATCACAGGAATAAATTACATTTTAAAATAATTTAAAATGGAAAAACATTTATTTTACACTGTAAAAATATATCACAAGATGACTGTTTTTACTGTATTTTTGCATAAGAGGCTTCTTTCATAACCATTTAAAAATCTTACCAACTCCAAACTTTTGAATAGAGGTGTATATGGAATGTACAGTCACAGGTGCATTAACATGGCTCATCCAGTTAGTTTTCTACCAATATCTGTTTTACACACTTGTGTTTTAGTGTTTCTTACCCACTAGGATAGCCACACACATCCCTGTCACCCTCTGCTCTTTAACTTCTTGGATCATGGGCTTCTCTCCGGGGGCAGTGGCTTTGCTCATGACTGTCAGTGCATTCACGTGAGTCACCGAGCGCACAGTGGCGGCAGTCAACCAGGGCAGACCAAAGAGCGGGCAGATAGCTCCTAAAGTCACTATCAGAAGCAGGTCGAGATGAAAGCCAGAACCCTTGACCAAATGCCGCTCCTTCTTGCTCACTATCAAGCTGCAGACAGGACACAATTGATGCAATGAGCCACAAAATCATTGTAAATGTATTGCATTTCCATCTGAGCTTAGACAGAACGTCTCAAGATCTGTCAGCTTACTCACGTGGTGATTTGAGTCTCCATGAATATGAGGATAAAAACCAGCAGGGCCGGGATGACTGAGGCCCCCATCATCCAAACAGGGAAAGGCTGTTTATCTCCAAGGGGGCTGATAAACCAGCTCCGTTTGTCCGGAGATGTGACCGAGAAACCAGAGGGGACGTTCAGCTTCTGCAACCACAAAAAACACAAGCGCTCGTAACACAAGGATTCATTGGTTACAGCGTTCTGCCAAACCAACCACACTGTAATACAGACTCGGAAGAAACCTGGCTCCAATTATAGGCCAGTGCTTAATAAGAAGAGTACGCTGGGAGAGGAGTTTCTTTGTGGTAAAATATATGCTGCACATGAGAGTTTAACAGTGTGCTAACCTGTGTGTATGTATCAGGGATGGTGCAGTCCACCAGTACTGAGATGAGTATAGAGATTGGAATCCCGAAATCACCAATGATTCGTCTGGCCTTTGATGATAACAGATGATACACACACAAACAGGATGCCAAACTTTTTAATCAGCTCAAAATGTTAGCTCACAAGGAATCCTAACCACAAAAAATCTTGTTTGTAATCAGTAATTTTGTTGATTTCCAGTAAAAACATCATGAAATTGAAATAAATTTATTTGAGAAACAGAACTGATTCTCCAAAAAAAAAGAAAAGAAAAAAAAAACTATAAAAGATAGGTAGAGAAATTTTGATTTAAAAACATTTAAATAAAAAAAATAAAAAATTATTGATTACAAATTGGGGCTGTTTTTAAATATATATATATATTTGTATATATTTGATGATCAGTATTAATATGGTCAATATATTAGTACGGTCAAATGTTAAAAAAAATAAATAAATAACTAAATTATCACACTTTTTAGGTAATTAATCAAAATTAATTCCACCTAACTTTAGATTTTGTAATCATAAATATATTTTCACATTAAATCAACAAACTGCTGTACAAACAACATAAAGACGGTATATTTTTAATTTTATTTTTTTTTAGTACGTTAAAAAAGTTAACGTTTAGTATGTTAAGTAAGTTTAAAAAAGTTAAGTACTTATGCAGAGTACTATGTACTGAAGTATTACCAATACCAATATTGACACTGATGCCTCTATTAAATGGATTTAATGGATTTTAATCAGTTTCTGTGGATAAAATGAGTAAATATAGAGCCATTTAACATTACAGTCAAATTTGTGCCATTGTTTTTGACATTAAATGGGCTTAAGCTGTTATAGAGAAATAAAATATCTTAATTTAAGTACACTTAACTGAGTCTTTACATAAAGCCATATAATAGCTTTGTTAGAGAAACAGACTAAAATTTAAGATGTAATTCACCGAAAATCTTGATATTGATTTCACAAGAAAAAAAAAGAAAAAGTGGCTTGGTTCTCTTGATTATTTTGCTTTAAATACATTTCTTTATTTTAACAATTAGATTTTACTGGAAAACAAGACAAAAATGCAGATTAAGCAAAGGATATTTCACTGTACTGACAAAATAACACCACACTACATACCTTTCCACCAAGGAATCTGCTGTTACGAAATTTTCGCAGAAAGAAGGCCACAAAGAAGGTTCCTATCATGAGCACTAAGGACAGCAGGGCTGTGTTGGGCTGGTTGAGGATGGGTTCCCCAATCACATGCCCTTGAGGGTCTATGGGTTTGAAGCCAGGCAGTACAGGAGCTGTAGGGTAGCTCTTCATCAGAGGGTGCTCTTGAAACACCTGATTAAAAATAACAAAATAATTTATTTAACCCTCATTTGGATTCAAGCATCTGCTAAATAAATAAAAGTAATAAATAAATATGTTTCTTCACACCTTACAATAACTGTAAAAACTACCAATAGCACTCAATAACTGTTTCTTGCTGTCTACTGCCCACACTGGCAGCATTTTAAGTGAAATTCAGCCTCGTAAGTGACAGATTTGAAACTCAGAAACTCAGTACATCATACAAATAGCAACCCTTATAAGACTCAACTCTTGGTTTCAAAGTTTGCATTTACATATTGGTAAGCTAAAAGGCATAATACTTTAATAAGCATAAAACTATGCAACACACAAATATTGTGTAAATTAGTCTATTTTAATTACATTTATACATTTTTTAACAATCATAATTGTTAATATTTTTAAATAATATTCAATAAGTCACAAGAACAGTTAATTGCCTTCTTTTTAAATGTACACACCACAAATGTAGTCTACTTTTAATCTAATTTTAATTATATTCATGTTTTAAAATTCAAATTCAAATTATATACATATAGCCTAAAATATTACATACTTTTTAATAAACAGCACACAGACATTGGTTAAAAAAAATCAATTTTAATTAGATTTATGTGTTTAAATCTAGTGAAAAATGTTAACTATTATTTGAACTATTATCCTAAGTAGTTTATTTTTAACTATTAATTATTTTACTCAAAATACTTAAATATTTTTATTGACAGTTTTTGATAATCAAAAAGTACATTTCTCTCGCTCAACTTAAAAGTAGTTTTCTCGCAGTGCATTATGGGATTGCCTTCTAGCACTGCTGCCTTTGAATTTGGCAAAAAGAAGATACCTTCCTTTTAAAACACCCTACGCATCTGAAGCACACCTTTGATACCTTAAAATGCTGTCTTGGTAGGCAGCTCACTAGATTTCAGAGCAGAACTTGCACCTGCTGGTATTGGTGACGTACCTTAATTAGCTTAGAGAAGGTTTCATAGATGAAGATGAGAGAGATAAGAAATGCAAAGATCTCCTGGGTGAATGGAGAGATGTATCGCACGAGGAAGCTTCCCTCAGCTGCCACGATCACTAGGACAATGAAGATGAGCCAGAACCCGATCCACACTCGGCCTGTGAGATACTCGAAGCCCTGCGCCTGGCAGAACTGATAATGAGGAAGAACAAAGAAGGAGCCGCAGTTGATGGTAAAGAGAGGGACAGGAAGATAGAAAGACAGACAAATGTTAATGTTATAAAATTACCTCCTGTTCTTCGTAATGGTTGAAACATAAAGACAAATAGTACCTTATAAAAAGCCTCCTCAAAGACCAAAAGTGGTCCAGAGAAGCCAATTATGAGCAAAGGCTGTCCTGCTAGCAGGGAGAACAGCACTCCCACTGTCGCCGTGGAGATGATGAGCTCAGAGACTCCCATCATGCCTTGTGTCTTCTCACCTAAATAAATAGGAATATAAAGCATGGAAATATAATATGGAAGCCCATTTCCGTCACCTAAGAAAAATAAATTGTGCTTTGGTAAATGGAGACTGGAGACTTAGTACGTATGCCATAATTCTGATTTTAGTTCTCATAATTATGACTATTTCCACTATTTATGTCATAATTATGAGAACTAAAATCAGAATTACGACATACTAAATCATAATTATGAGATTAAAAACTCATAATTATGACATTAAAACTCATAATTATGACTTATATCATGAAAATAACAGAAGTTATAAAAAAAATTATAAGAAATCAAAATTAACAGTCATAATTATAGCAAGTCAAAATTATGACAAAAAATAATTACGATATTAGTCAATTATAACAAAGTCAGAGTTATAATTCAAAAAAAGAATTATGAAAAAAATTGCTGACTTACAAGCTCATCATGACTTTTTATCTCATAATTATGACATAAAACGTCAGTTATGACACCAAGTTGTTTAGCAGCATTTCAAAATTATAGCAAAAAAAAAAAAAGTATGAGATAAAAAGTAACAACTGACATGCCAACTCATATTTATGAGTATATATTTATAATATAAAAAGTCAAAATTATAACATACCATGTTATAATTTTTATCTCATAATGACATTTTATGTCAATTTAAACTTTTCATTTCATAAATAGTACTTAGTAAGTCATAATTTCAACTTGTTATGTCATAATTCTGACTTTTTATAATTATGATTTACCAAAGCATGATTTTTTTCTTATGTGGTGGAATGGGCTTCTTATTAAACAGACTCCAGTGTCGAAGATAATTGTCGTATCGTCTCACTTGCCTAATAAACCTCCGAAGGTGATAGTGGGCGAAAGAGCAGCAAAATATATGAAAATGACAGCAGCAATACATTGTGTGTCCATGGCATCCTTCAGATCGCTTATGTAGCGTGGATAACGGCGTCGAATATCGTGGATGAGACCTCCAAAGGGAATACCAGAGCGCTTGAGAGGATCAACATCAAACTGATCCTCCTCCTCCTGTTCATCCGTACTCACATCTACAACACAAACAGAACAGGTCAACATTAACCAAACAGACAAACTTGAAAATGTGATCACAAATGCAGTAAGTAGTCCACCTTTGGTCTCCTGCTCAGCTCCTGTCACAATACTGCCGCATTTTTTGACTTCCCTTTCCTTGCGCTTACGTAGCATCTGTTTCTGGAAGGAGGCCACGGTCTTCAGCAAGTCTTTTCCCTCAACGTCTGATGGTGGAATTACAATACTGCAGTCTAAGAACTCGTTGATGCCATTAAGCAGGTCTTGTCGATCATCAGCAAAGTATGCTACTTCGTGGAAGTTCTGTGGAAGGTCAGGAAAAGCAGCGAACTTGAGTGGTTTAAGTCAATTTATCGTTTAACAACTTTTGACCAGTAGATTGCAGTCCTGAAACTTCTCATCATATCAATATTCACAGTTTTACTTCCTATTTTTAGCATGGTCACCAAAGTTGTAGAATGGGGTTAAAAATAAAACTTGGTCTAAAGATCATCTGAACAAATTTTGTCCAATCTTCTTAAAAATACACAGCAAAAATTAAATAAAATTAAATATGGCAGACAGGTCATAAGTTAAAACTTGACGAATAGGGTATCATTTAACTTAGAATGGAAGAATATAAGAATGGAAGAATATAAGAATGGAAGAATATAAGTAAACCAGAATCGTAATTTTGGGCCAAGTAATTTTGAAGTTACAATTTAATTTTTTTATATCATAAAACTGATTAAAAGCACTTTTAGGATATAATGTCACTGATACCCACAAAGTTTCGTTTCAGTTTGCCAAAGCATTGGAGAAATACACACATTTTGCTTTGCCATAAAATTCATTACACATTTATTGGAGAATGGGAAAGAAAATCAAAAATCCATTCAGTGACCTTTGTGTGGTTTGGTCTGGAGATCATCTGACCCAACTTTGAAGATTGGGCAAAATTTGCAGAAGTACTAATGAAAAAACAGTTTTCAATAAAATTCTAAATGGCGGACAGGTAATAAAGCAAAACGTGACTCAAAGACTGACTGACTCGATGAATCTAAGTGAACCAGAAGTGTAATTTTAGGCCAAACCATTTGGATTTCATTTGTATGTCATGAAACATGAACTAAGCACTCTTAGACCATGAAAGCACTGATACTGCAGTTTTTCCCCCAGTTTTCCTAGGCCCAGAGTGCTCATGTCTATTCCTGGAGAACTTAATTAACTGGTTCAGGTATGTTTGATGAACTTTGCAGGAAGGTAGATCTACAGGAACAGGAATGAGCACTGAAAAATCCATTCTGAGATTGTGTGGCTTGGTCTCAAGATCATCTGACACTATTCTGGAGAAGATTAGATCAAATTTATAGGTGGTAGTGTAAAAAATGATCTGTTAAAATCCAAAATGGCAAAAGATCTAGTCTGAACTGAACACCATGACCCAGTGAATCATGAGAAAACGCAAAAACAAAAATACAACTTTGAGCCATTTTTGGCTCTGTAACAGTGGTTCGCAACCAAGAGGTCAAGATATTTTTCACAGGACAAAGCAACAACTAAAAATCAGTTATTTCTTATTAACATTCACCACCTCAACAACTTGGGCATTTTAATATATTTTATGAATATACTTTTTTATATGTATGCCAAGTTACTTTAATATGAAATAATTTATCAGGTAGAAATTGTTAGTGAAAAATATTATTAAGTAAATAACGAACGGCAACACTTTAGTATAGTGACCAATTCCCACTATTAATAGTTGCTTATTAGCATGCCTATTAATAACATATTGGCTGTTTATCAGGACTTACAAAGCATATCTTCTGCATGACCATATTCTACATCCCTAATCCTTCCCAATACCTAAACTTAACAACTACCTTACTGTTAATAAGCAGCAAATTAGGAGGCAAAAGTAGTAGTTAATGGTTTGTTAATAACAAGAATTGGACCTTAAAATAAAGTGTGACCTAACAAACAAATGGAAAAGTCATGAGGTCTCGAATATTATTGTGGACAATAGCCACCCTTGGACTCAAAAAAGATAAGAACCACTGCATTATAAGATTTCAGATACTGACCCCAAAATTTCCAGAAAAAGACTAAACAGCAGAAAACAATCAGATACAATTTGTTTCTTCACATCTTTGGTGCTTGGCCCTTGTAATCTGCAAACCGTGATATATATTGCATGTAAGATGAACCTTATCGGACATGAGGGTGGAGAAGGAGCGTCCAATCTCATGGTAGTCCATGTTGGTCTGCGTGGGGCCCAGCAGCACAAAGATGAACCGAACCGGGACGGGGACTTCCAGAACGGACTCCAGCAGCACAGCCTCGTTGAGCCGGACAAAGGCCATCGCAGGCTTCTCTAAGAACTCCACACACCCTATAAACATATTTATTGCGGTAAAAAATCAAACCACACAAACAGGGATCCAGTGACAGAAATCAAACAGAACCGAAAGCATTAATCTTCACTTAGTTGACTGAGGCATTATTGAAAAACTCTGGTGCGATGACTCAACATCATCTCTGGACCTGAAAACAACAAACGCTGGAACGAAACGTTGCTTTGCTTACCCACTAAGACCACAGTGGCCTCGGCATCCTTGGGAATCTTTGCCAGGAGTTTCATAGATCTGGCAGCAGCGTGTCCCTCAGCTGGGACAGGGTGGAGGCTTTTCTTTTGTTGACAGAAGAACATAGTTAGTGCCATTTGAACGTCACACATCAGCCTCAAGCTGTGGTAGAAAAGCTTTGGCAGATAGTGCATGCATAGCTGCCCTCGCTCTGATTGTTTATTGTTCCACACGACTGTTTCGCTCATGTGTTCGGGTGATGGGGTGCGAGTACCTTTCGTGAATTTTAATTGACCATTGTCCCTGTTTTGTATCACCGAGCGCAAATCTAAACCTACAGATCCAGGTGACAAAGTGGAAAAGCGAATAGTAAATCACTTTAAATCAATTTAACACAATATGTCTTCACTTTTTATATGGGCTGTTTCGAATGTGCCAACATTTTTAGCCATGGGGAACATTCATAGTTTCACAGCTAAGGTATCAAAAGTTTAACTGGAAGCACCTGTAAACTCACTATTACTCTTAATCCTGCACATGTGGCAGAACAGGTTACATGATCCAAGCATTAGCGGTGCTGCTAACCAGGCCCAGACCGAACGTGCAGATGCATTTTCACTGCAAAAAAATGATTGTCTTGCATAGTATTTTGTCTACTTTTCCAGTACAAATATCTAAATCAAGATACACTTGAGCAAAAATGATTGATATTTTGTAAGAAATATCTTGACATGTTTCCTTTTTTAAAAGAAATAACAAAATTAAGTGAGTTTTTGTTTTAAACAGGAAAATGGGGTAAGAAAACTTAATTCAAATGGAAAAATGTGTTTATTTTTCTTATCCAACTGGCCGATTGTTTCTTGTTGTAAGCAAAAACTCTCGACTTAATATCTTATGTCATTTTGCTTCTCAAACAAATGTATTTTAAATATTTGAAGTGGAAAAGACAAAATACTGAGGAAGAAAATCTTTTTTTTTTCACAATTTTGCGGATTTTAGCTGAAAACTTCTGTAGAATGTATTTAAACAGGGTAAAATGTGTTAAATACAGCGCTACACTCTTACTGGTAGCTGAGAGCATAATCAAATTAGCCAAAATATTTAATTTAAAACAAAAAAACAATCTAACAGAATTTTGGGAATGACGAACGTTCCGATTCTTTCGGCAGAGTTCCGTGTGGGCCTGAAAGTGGCAATCTAAGGTTGGTTAAAACTGGTTTAGCTGATGTTCAGTTGGTTTTGTTGGTCAACCCAGCTGACAAGTATCCAAACCCCTCTAAAACGATCAAAACAAACCAGCCTGGTCAGATTTGTGGTCAACTAAGACCAACAAACCACCGCAGGCTAGTCTAAGCTATTTTTTCCTCAGCAGGGCTGGTTGTAACCCACCAACCATTTACATCACATCTCTTGGGTGCAGGCCTCTATAGCAATGTACCCTGAAGGGACCAAAGGCTACCAAAAAAGTCAAAGATGGTGTCCTCCAGGTGACTACCTCCGACCCATTAAGCTTGGCAGCAATTATCTAGAAGCCTGCGTCCTTTCTACAACATGCACACAAGAAGCAAGCGACTCACAAATAATGTCACAAACACCTCTTTGTCATGTTCTGCTGCTTTGCTGTCGTGCATCTCCTCATAGTCCTGGGACACCAGGGGCAGGCTGGTGTCGTGAACGTGATTGTGGTTGTGACGGAAGCCGCCCAGACTGGTGACAGAGTGGTTCCGATGGAAAAGGCCTTCTTTCTCATCATTGGGGTGACTGGACAAGAGAAAATATTGATAAATCTAGTGAGCAATTGTTCATGTAAGAATGTTAAATGCACAATAAGTCTGCAAATAAGTTACATGTAATAGCACATTTTCTATTTAATTATAATGTATACATATATACACACACACACACACACACACACACACATTTTTAAAAAATTAGAATAAGTGGTTTTATATTTATTTACTGTATAAGCAAAACATCCAACAAAATATAGTGAGGTTTATGCATAAGGTTTATGAAGAAAAAAATGTTTACTAATGGGTAATGGACTAAGAAAATTCAATACATATTCTCTGAAAACAAATCGTATTACCTCATATATTTTTCTTCTTAAGTAAATTTAGCTTGTTTTATGGATGTTAACATCTTTTTGGATGAAAGATGAAAATACTAATTAAGTAAACACATGTTTTTATTTTTATTTATTTATTTAGTTATTTATTTTGCAACACAAACTTCCTACTCTATAAATATGAGGCATTAAAGGGATAGTTCAGCCAAAAAAATTAATTCTCATTATTTATTCATCCTCATACTTTTCTGGTGTTTTGTTTGTCACAATGTTGTCAATCACCTTTATTAAACTAAAAAACAGCAGCCAGGACATTAAAAAAATAAAAATAAATAAATAAATAAATAAAAAACAACAACAGAAGAATGTAAGTTAATATGGGTCACATGACAAGAAGGTGAATAAATGACAGTATTTTCATTTTCTTTTTGGGTGAACTATGCCTTTAATGGTGAAAATGTTATGACTTCTTTAATCTGTCAAGCTATTCGAGTCCATTTGTTCTCCTCTGTTAGACAAATATCCCTGCTCTCGTGTTTATTTAGCTCCATGGGTACAGCCGTGCTTATCAATGTCCGTGCTTATCAATGTCCAAAAAGGCAATTTTCCATCTTCGCTTGCAATATTTGCAAAGCAAACACAAAACCCAACATGTCAGGATATAAGAATCCAAACTACAAAACCAAACCACATTCCCTGTTCGCTCGAAGAAACACGTGCCAAAGCAATCAGTAAAAAATGCTAAAGACAACAGAAAAGCAACGTCGCTAGATAACATCAGGGAATATTTAAACAGAATACAACTCTAAACAGTGACCGCAGAGGCAGTCCAATGAATTAATAAATGCCTTTATAGTTTTTCACAAAAGACTAATTTTGGTTTGCTCTGTGCGCTTCTATGCGTCCTGAAAAAAAGTGAAGAATAATGGCTACCCAGCTTTGTTAAACACGTCACCGCAACCGTGTCCAGTGCTTGACTTCGGCAACTCATTAAGCCTCATTTGAGATCTTGTTATGCTCCAGCCAAACTAGTCACTGAAAGGTTTGCAAACACACAAAGAAAACAAAGAGACAAGGTGTGACATTGAATTGTGTTTGAAAACATTCCAAAAACTTGAATAACTAATGACCTAACTTAGAGCACCCTGATGTATTTTTTTCCACATTACAAAGACATTTTTTTGCAACTAATTTGACAGGTTTCCCCATTAGAAACTGCATCTGAGATGATGGGAAACGCTGTAGAGAGGTTTAATCTGGTTTTTGATTTCATCACGTTTAACTGTGCATATATTTTATAGCCTGGCAAAGTGAATCCCTCTAGCTGACCACAAATACGCATCTCTGAGCAGTTCCAACGTCCCTTAAATGATATATAAGCACAACTGGTTTTTAAACTTTTGTTGCCCTCACTGAAGAAAAGAGATGCCTAAATTTGTTATCCTTAATATTTATAGGTACAAATTTAAGGTGTATGTTAGTTTTAGCCTAGGATCAAGAATAAATGATAAATCACAAACATATTTTAATTTTTAATCAAACATAAGAATTACTAGAACGTTCAAGCCAGACCTAAAAAAAAAATGTCACTGCAAATGCATTATACAATACTGTTCAAAAGTTTAGAGCAGTCATTTTTTAGCAGCCATTACTTCAGTTTTCATTGTCACATTATTCTTCAGAAATCATTCTAATACGCTGATTTGCTGCTCAATAAACATTTGTTGAAAACAGATGCGCTGCTTAATATTTTTATGGAATGTGTGATACATTTTTTCAGGATTCTTTGATGAATAGAAAGTTCAAAAGAACAGTAATTGTTTGAAATAGAAATGTTTGTAACATTACAAATGTCTTTACCGTCTCTTTTGATTTAATGCATCCTAGCAGAATACATTTTTCTTATTTGGAAAAAAAAAAAACCTCCAACTTATTGACCTTAAACTTTTCAATGATAGCATGTAACAAAAAATAACTAAATAGCATGTATTTAAAAAAATATATATATAGCATTAGAATCAAGCAATAAATATTCACAAAATAAGTTTCAACCACTACAAATCACTGGAAAAGTCAGTGTAAAAATAATTTAATGAAAATTAAAAATAATTCAGAGAAAAGCACAATTTGTTTGTTGATTCCACTTACTTTGATAGTATGTATCTAATGCAATGACATTCACACATTTTTAAGTGTGGCTTGAGTGCCCAAAACTTTTTGGAGTCACTATATGAATATCTTTTGTGATATTAATATAAATGTGGTTAGAAAAAGTACTGCTTCAAACCATTAATGCAGCCCAGATTTCTGTAGCAGAGACCATGCTATATTAATTTTGTTAGCACTCAGGTAGAGTACGGTTCTGACCTCAGAGCGAGATCCAGAGGCTGAGCAGAGCTTAACAATGAAAACACATGGCACTTCACAATCCTTCAAGAAAGGAGTCCTGTCTGAGCCATACTAAATACTGCATTTACACAGCATTAACTTAAAATAGTTAAAGGGATCATTTCCCTAAAATCGAAAACTCACCCTCATGTCATTCTGACCCTGCATTATGTTTTTACGTGAAGAAACAAAATGAATATGTTGAATGCATGTTGATTTATATGGCCAATCTCCAAAAGCACCTTAAAAGTAGGCCATGTTACTTGTGCACTATCCTCCAAGTCTTCTGAAATCATATGATTGCTCTGACAGACCATAATAAGATGTTTTTTTTTTTTTCACTCATTATACTCCCCTCAAATCTCATTCATACTCATTTTCTAAAAATTACATGCATCACATCTTTGATGGCAAATGCTATTGGTGCTTGCATGCCATGTGATCAGTCATGGTGTAGCAAGTCTGAAAAACTTGACAGTTACATATGAAACAAATAACGTGCATGGTAAAAGAGCAGCTCAGACATTCTGCTTAACATCTCCTTTTGTGTTTAACAGAAGAAAAAAAAATATTTTGAGGTTGTGACACTGTCACATAAGAGACATGTTTTACTGCTCTTTTATTGCAATGATTTTATGTATAATAGAGTTTTAACTGGTTTACGTTTTCTTAAGTCCATTTTATTCCTCTTAACATTTTTGTGTGTATGTGTCTTTAAGAAATGTATGGTTGGCCTGTCATGTGACCAGTCAAATGAAAGGAGGCAGGAACTGTATAAAGAGAGCAGCATGACAAACAAAGGGGGTCATTGACCAAACACACCTGGATTGTGGAGTTTCCTTTCTGTGGACTTGCTTTTTCAGATTTCCTGCAAGTTTGTGGATTATCACTCATTTTGGGATTGTATATACACCAGTGGATGCACTTTGGGACTTTTACAGCACTCTAGGATTCTTGGACTGTTTTTAGGGTATGGTGCAGTGAACTGTATGCTTTTTTTCCTAGTTTTACTGTGTTGTTTTAAAGACCCGTGAACTTTGTAAATACACCATTCTTTTGAAACTTATTTCTCTTTTTTTTGTCCTTCTTTTAACACCTACGAATCACTCACACAGTAAAATCTGACCCCATTTTAAACTTTGTAACCCAGCCTGTTAGGCTGATCGTTACAAGGTTGAAACAACATGAGAATGAGTAAACAATGCTGTGGTGATCTATTCCTTTAAACATCCTTTGATGTAACCAGTATCTGATGTCTCTGCAGCTGCAATAGCAACATGTCATTAAAAACTCCAGTGGCCATCAGCCTGGTGCGCTGTCATATGAAGTCTATTTGTTATGTAATCACACCACTTCATTTAGCAGGAAACCAATACAGGCAGCTGTGACAAATGACATTGACATCAAGGCCCACAGCAGAGAAGATCAATATGAGCTTTGTTTAAAGTATTGATTTCTGACCTCCACTAACCTGTGTTTGAGCAGCAGGGCTCGCAGCACGCTGGCTCGGTCTTCGGCTCTGATCTGGTCCGAGATTATCATGGTTTCCACCAGCAAGTGGGCGATGCCAGGGAGTGTGGTTTGATCCAGATCTAGCATTATGGCACCTGAGTAAAAGAACACCGTGTTTGTGATATTGGCATATATGCGGTATATAGTAACATTGCACCCTCGTCAGCTTATATAACAGAATAATGTAAAAGAAGCCAAATTGTGGGATCATTCTAAAGGGGTATTCTCACTTCGAGTGCCACAATTCAAATAATCTCTAATGTGGCAAGATCTGAGTACTATGTTTTTTAGACATTCCATTATAATACCATGTTTTTTTACTATGGTATTATAAAACAAGGTTTATATATACAGTATAGATAGATAGATAGATAGATAGATAGATAGATAGATAGACATATAGATAGATATACAGATAGATAGATAGATATATACACGTACATACACATACATGTATATATTAAATAAATGTATAAATACAAATTAAATTGAATAAATATTAATTGAATATAATTCACATATATATATATATATATATATATAAGTATAATTTATACCATTCCAAACAGAATTTAGAGCTAGAACTATCAGTTTTTATAGTATTAGCTTTACTGTTCTGATTCTTGTTTTTTTTTTTTAACTCAAATGTTACATAATGTGAACCTGTTTTTGCACTGATGCCAGACTTATTCATTTATTTGTTATGAATAATCTTCTGGTTATATAAATAAATGTTTGGTCCTTCAAGCTGCAAATAAAAGGAGGAAATAATCAAAGTGTCTTGCATTATTAGATAAGCATTGCACCACATGGTTGTATAATAACATTTTCAATCAAAAGTTCAACAAAAACAACTATATCATGACATATGCTGTTGCCACGATATCAAATTACTCATATTCTGATCATACCGCCTACTTCTACATGACCACAGTACTTTTTTTGTTGTTACTGCAAAACCTCATGTCAGTCTATCACTGTCGTCCATGAAAGATGCCTTTTGTCAGGGTTGTCATGTTGGTTCCACAACCACAAGAACTGAAACTTACCAAAACCTTCTCAGTGATGTGTTTGGACTGAATATTTTTGTTATGCTTTTTTGAAACTAATGCACTGTTTACCTTGTTATCCTCGCATTAAAAATCGTCCGTTTTTCATGGTCAAAAAGTGGATATGCCCAAGAGGGTTTAATCCATTTATCTAATTTAAGTGTCCAGTTGAATTCTGTCAGTCATACGGCTCTGGTTTGTCAAGCGCGTGGATGTTAGGATTGGAGCAGGATCACAGGCTCTGAGTGGGCTGGCAGAGCGGTCGACTCTTACCATGTGTGATGGTCCTGCGGAGCTCCAGCAGGCTACGGAAGGACAGCGAGGCCACATGTGGTTTACCCCAGCGGTCCGTTTCCTCCTCCACGTCTTCCTCAAACTTGATCCAACGTGCCGTCTCTTTCCAGCGCATCTCCTGGTTCTTATCCACTATCAGCTCATTGAGCTCCACAAACACCTACGGAGAACACGGTGTCAAACGCACATCATAAAGCACTTTTAATGAATCATAACCAAAGTTACTTCAAGGCAATTCAGTTCACTTGGCGGCCATCTTGGAAAAGCTCCCCGGGAGCTCATTTCTAGGAAATAAGCAAACAAGTAGAGCTCTGGTTGGAAGGGGAGCAAGACTGAAATATTTTGCAAACAAAGTATGACAGCGATATCATAAATCCTCTTTCGTTCTAGCATTTTTCATTCTAAAGTAAAAACACAGGTGATGGATCTATCAAAATGACTAAAAACCTTTCAAGACAGACCGTGAGCTCAGAGGTGGTTATGTGATGATTTATACTTCTGCTGAAGCCACAAGTCAGAGAGATTTCAGTCAATTTCATTTTCATAAAACAAATGTTTTATGAAGGTTTCATTACCGAATTCTCAGTGCTAAGAGTTATGCTACCAACAATCCTAAAAAAGATATATCAACCAATCAGAGAAGTTGATGGAAACCAAAATGAATTTTTCACTCCCAAATCAGTCTTCCTTCACTCTTCAACTACTTTATATATATATATATATATATATATATATATATACACACACTGTATTGCCAAAAGTATTGGGTCACCCCCTTCTAATGAACAGGTTTGACTACTTTAGTAATTTCCATGAGTACAAATCTTAATGTTTAAGCATATAATGATATTCTAGGGAATTGTGTGCTTCTAATTTTATAACAACAGTTTGGACAGGACCCTTTTCTATTCTAACATGACAATGCCTCTGTGTATAAGGCAAGGTTCAAAAAGAAATGATTGATTCAGTCAGTGTGGAAGAACTTGACTGGTCTGCAGAAAGCCAAGTCCTAATCCAAGCTGAACACCTCTGGTGTGACTTTAAATGCAGACCTTGAGCCAAAAACTCATCACCAAACACCAATGACTTGTACATATGAGACACTTCCAAAACTGTTGCAACAGAGATGGAAATACAATTTTTAAATACATGAATTATGTTTCCATCTTTGTTGCCACAGTTTTGGAAGTGCCTTTTTCTGTTCTAAAGAAGGGGGTGTCCCAATACGTTTGTCCATATAGTGTATGTACAAGTCATTGGTGTTTGGTGATGAGTTTTGGCTCAAGGTCTGCATTTAAAGTCACACCAGAGGTGTTCAGCTTGGATTAGGACTTGGCTTTCTGCAGACCAGTCAAGTTCTTCCACACTGACTAAATCAATCATTTCTTTTTGAACCTTGCCTTATACACAGAGGCATTGTCATGTTAGAATAGAAAAGGGTCCTGTCCAAACTGCTGCTTTAAAATCAGAAGCACACAATTCCCTAGAATATCATTATATGCTTAAACATTAAGATTTGTACTCATGGAAATTACTAAAGTAGTCAAACCTGCTCATTAGAAGGGGGTGACCCAATACTTTTGGGAATATAGTGTATATATTATACTTATATCTCTGTATGCTTAAACATTTAGAAATAGAAGTTATAAATATGTTCAGAAATATTTGGTAAATCAGTGTTGTTATTGTGAGCAAAATCTAAAACTATTTTATTTTATTTATTTATTTTTTATTTTTTGCTAATTGAAATAAAGTTGAAAAATCAAAATATAAATATTAGATTAAAAACTTAAACTTGACAAAAATTAGAAATGTTACCTTAGCAACTAATTGAAATAAGTTTAAGTTGGCATTGCTTTAATTAGTTGTAGTTTCGAAATTTTACTAATTGTCTAAATTAAAAAATAATTAAAAAACAAAAACTAATAAAAATTACGAAATAAAATTACTAAAACAAAGAAAAATTTAAATAAATACTGACAATTTAAAAATAAAAGCTAATTCGAAATAGTATATACTATGATAGTAGTAGTGATACTATGATAGTATATAAATACTACTAAAATAACACAGAATAAATTACTATAATTAAATAATTTTATATTGTACTGAAAATTCAAATTTGATTTTCATTTGCAATGGGAGAGTAAATTACTGTCTTAATAATAATATAAAAAACATTAAATATCCAAATAGCTTGTACTCTGAATCACAAGTTGCATGTTGATTCATCTCTGCTGAATGTTTTAGTTGAAGCATCATTTACTGAAGAAACTGTTAAAATAAAAAAAATAAGTCTTATGAGACATGTTTTATGCAGCTAGATGAATCCTGAATTCCAGCGAGACAACTGACTCTCCTCCGCTGGTTGATTCAGAGCTGAGATCAGCAGATGCAGCCACATGAATAGCATAGACTCCGGTGCTGACTGACTAAGAGCCTTATGTAATTAATCCAGCTGATTTAGAGACACTGATTTCACCCGTTTATTGAAGCCCACTGGATGAAACGGATCAATACATATAAGCAAAGGAAAGATCACTGAATTAGGGGTCTCTTCTGCTCCTCCACATTGATTATCTCTATTAACACCACCTCATTATCAGTATCAATGTCAGCCTGGGGAAAACGGAGACGTTACTTTGAGCTTGCTCTTGAGGAGCAAGACAGAATCTCAAAATCAATACACATTTTCGGCTAGTTTTTCAGTGTTTACTTTATAATTGTGTGAGTCTGCCATGCTATTATTTGAATAAGTTTTCCACACTGCTCTATTATTGATAAATCTCCTCATAAATGACATATAAAAACAAAACAAACTGTGTTTGGTCAGTTTACTTTAATCTAAGTGAGTGAGAAGAAGTTGTGGAGCAAACTGTACATCTGGCTGCGTGAAACTAGGTCTCATTTTTCTTTTCTCTGTGTGGTTAGAAAGCTCAGCTCTCACCTCATGAGTTTTCTTGTCCATCCTCTTCCTTCTCTTCAGGCTGGACAGAGGAGGTGAGCTATTGCTGGTTCGTAGTACTTGACAGCGTGATGATTTCTTGACGAGGTGACGTCTAACCCCAGGATTGTCCTCAAAACGGTGACCTTGAAGTGAAAGTAGAGAGAAAAGGTTAGGTAACTACAATAAACAGAACTATCAGGTTTGTAAAGGCAGCTACAGATGCAGGGGGGATAATAAGTGAACCCTTGAATTTGCCATGGTTTTGTGCATAAACTGGTCATAAAATACAGTTTGCTTTAACAAATAATACACAAACATACGTTTTCGTGTCTTTATTGAACACACTGTGTAAACATTAGCAGGGTTATTATCATTAAGGAGAACTATTCTAAATTTTAAACATTTATGTTAAGCTGAAATAAAATAAAACTTAAACTAATCTAAAATTAGTAATGTTGCCTTAGCAATTAAGTTTAAGTTGAAGCAATAAAATGCTAATTAAAAGTAAATAAAAACTAAAACTGAACTACAACTTTAAGTGAAATAAACCTAAATAGTAATGACAAAAATGACAAAAGCATATAACAAAATGACTGTAAATTAAACTAAAATTCAAATTGAAACTTAAATTATAAAAATAGATCCAAGGCCATTCAAAAGATTAATAAAAACTATCCACACTTCCAACATACTATTTGAGGATATCCCGTCATTCAGATATTATATATAATCTGGTAATAAATATAAAGTGTTGCACATTCTATAGGTGCAGAGATGAGCATGTTTATTCTGTAAAACGTTTACAACTGCTTTTTAATCATTTAATTTAATTGTGCTGTCTGTTTAATATGTGCTACTGAACAGACATTTAGAAGTTTAGGGATAGTTCAAAAGAATTGGCAAAAAAATAAATAAATAAATCCATACTATGGAAGTCAATGGCTACCATCAACTGTTTGGTTACCAACATTTTTCAGTCTAATATCTTATTTTGTTCTCAACAAAAGAAAGAAACTCATATAGGTTTGGAATGACATGAGGGTGAGTAATTTTTGGGTGAACTGTCCCTTTCAGTGCCTACTCTGTAAGAACTTCACTTGCATTTACTTGCATTACGACGCTATGTGGTAAGTGTGTCCCATCAGGTAATCAAAAAGTTCTTCTGTACACACACTTGAACACTTGGGCCAAATACAGGAAATGCATAATGTAAGTAGATTAGTGGTCAGGTGCAAAGACAGCAAAAGTGAGACTTGAGACAAGAACACAATGACCAGTTTGGAGGTGTTGGTCAGAGCTGTACTGCAATATAAAAAAGTTTGGATATGATTCTATTCGCAAAAAGCATTGCCTGATCCGTGCCTGGAAAAAGAGACTTTAGAAGACATAACATTAAGAACTGTTAAACATTACAGAACATTAACAACTTGCATAAAGATGAAGAGGGTTAAAAAAAATGCCAACATGCCTTGATATTCATCAGTCGACGGCGAAACAAATGGTCTATATGACCAATTTATACAGAAGTACATGGTAAATCCAAGGGTTCACATAGCTTTTACTCAACTGTAGCAATGAAATTGCATACATTTGTGTGATTGAGGATAAAAACGTGCCTAGAAAAACATGAGAATCAGAGGCCTTCTCAGCTGAGCGCAACTAAGAGGCGTATTTTGGATGCTAGGCCTTTCCAAAAAAATTGCTGTGATTTAATATTGTATCATTTTAGCCCACAAACCGAGGTTTTTATTGAATTTGGGATAATCGAAGGGGTGTATTATGAGAAACCCTCTCTCTCCAGCTGTTCCGAGTGCCAAGTAAAAGGCCGAGGCTCTCCAAGGGTTGAGGCCTGCCAGGACGCCCAAGGCCTCAGCTGGTTTGTGTTGTCCCAGTAGCCCGGGGATGTTCGGTAAACAAACTTAATTTTTTATTCTTTCTCTCCTAGTGTCGCTCATGCCTCTAAACCCCCCCCCCCCCCCCCCCCCCCCCCCCCCCCCATAAAAAACAAGGCTCTGCATAATTTTGAAGTTCACACACTGGTGCTGGGCTGTTTCCCAGGGGTACAGCGCTAACAATATGGTGGTCGTGACTTTTGGCTGTACTCTGGTTGTGCTTTTCATGGCAAGAGAGCAAAAATCCTAGAGGAGACCAAAACAACCAAGTTTTCATCAAAACACCACAGGACCAACTCGGGCCGCAAACGTGTGTTTGACGTACAAAAGTGCTGATTTTAAATTTCAATTCAAGCATTTGATCTGTCCTCCCTTGTTTTGTTAGCGTTACCTATTGAACATTGGGACACCTCCAAACATACTGTTAAAATGGTTCAATGACAGAGGAATACACTAAATACAGTGAAAAAAGTTTTAAAATATGAATATTTGAAAAATTCTGTCCACCAAATAAAAAGAAATTACATGAAACATTTTTTATTAAATATAAATTATTAAAAATTAAATATACATTATATTATTTTATTTAAAATAAAAGTATAAAATTAAAATAGATCATATTTTATTCATTTTAATATTATGATATAGAAGTCATTTAATATAATTTTAATTAAAATGTTAAAAATACACATGCACTGAAAATACTATATCACTTGGTCATTACACCAATAGAGATTTTATGAGAATTTTTGTTCTCATTAAAAAAAAAAAAAAAAAGAAGAAGAAAAAAAAGAAACTAGGATCAATAGATTTCTCCTTTGCTACTGACCCAAATACAAACAAATTCCAGTTCAAATTAAAGTTGTATGACAGTGTGTGTGTGTAGCTGAAAAGAAACAGCAAGACTGAGAGATAAGATGGAAATTGATCTCTGCTAGACTGTCTGTCTGCTCCTCACACAGACCTTTCCTCAAGGGACTGCAGAGAGAATCACAGACAGACAAAGGCCTTGAGGGAAACTCACTAGTAAACAGTCTACACAAAGACAAAAGCATCAGGCCTGAGGGTTTTAAACTGGAATGGTTCAGGCCCATCATGTTTTATATAAGGAACAGTTTCTCCAAAAAAATTACATCTAGTGATTATTTACACATGTTGAAAACCTGTATGACTGTTTTTCTTCTGTAGAACACAAAAACAGAACGGATAATGTACTGGTTGCTTTTTTCAGGCAATTAAAATGAATGGTGCGCATTGAAGCTTGAAAAACAAACATGAAACAATGATCTTAATTTGGATTCTTTTGGAACTATTTACATTGTGTCTAAAATATGGAAGTTAGTCAATATTAACTTCTTGATGACTGATTCAGTCTATGGCTGATGCAAGAAAGATGACCAATCCATATGCAAATATTACAATGACATTATCTTCTGTCGGCAGCACATCAGATACTGTGCAGTGTAATGACAAGACCATTCAGTATGCAAATAGATGTAAGAAAGAAGGCCATTCGAAATATGTAAATATTGCAATGATGCCACAGTTGACCATCAATGTAAACTCGAATGCACATTCAAAAGTATGCAGCAAGTGAAATTTTTAATGTTTTAATGTAAAAGTCCTTTCTGTCACTTTTGAATTTTTAATACATCCTGGCTGAATAAAAGTATTATTATTATTTTTTTTTAATCTTACTGACCCCAAGCTTTTGAACCACAGTGCAAGTCAAAACAAGTTTTCAAACACTCAAAATGAAAAAAGTAACACAAAAATTGCTTCGCCACAAGTGCTTCAGGCCCAAGTAATTGCAGAAGAGCAAACCTCTAACTATAATACACGAGAGATAGTCACTGTACTTTATGTCTGAATCAAGTTATTGTGTATTATGACTCTGGCCTGAGATGTGTGTGTGCGTGTGGAGGTTTGGCAGCACATGTATGTGTCAACAGGAGGGGATGTGGAACTTCATAATCCATTCTCTCAAACATGCCCCATCACTGGAGGCCATGATATGTTTCATATCAGCAATCTGTTTGGAAGGGCTCAGCTTGACATTAATTAGCATGTATTTCCCAACAGCATCAATAAAACAAATTCCCAGCAATCAATTTCCAATGCGAGCAAGATCTATAGAGGGTGGAGTGCATTTTTACAATGTCACAACCGCAGTCATGTGAATGGAAAATCCTATTGGGTTTCATCAAAAGTCGCCTGTTAAACATTCTTTGAGGCGGTTTATGAACCTAAACTATTGTCAGAGACAGACAATGGCAAAATTCAGTCTAAAAATTATGTAAGTGTGAAGGTCGCTGTTACATTTGCAAAAACTAAGGTGG
The DNA here is from genome assembly GCA_039654775.1 of Spinibarbus caldwelli. Classification (NCBI taxonomy): domain Eukaryota; kingdom Metazoa; phylum Chordata; class Actinopteri; order Cypriniformes; family Cyprinidae; genus Spinibarbus; species Spinibarbus caldwelli. The sequence continues at coordinate 6,351,168 of CM077232.1, forward strand.
CTGGAAAATATTACCTTTCACCACGCTGCCAACTTTTTAAGCACACTTACGGATCGGTTCGACTGGGGAGCCAAGGTGTGAGTGGATGGACTCCAGAAGGTCATAATCATCAAAATCCAGCACAAACTCCTCAAAGTCCTCAAAGCTGTCCACTGCAAAGCTCCCCAGAGGGTTTTCCTGATCCCCATAACGCCCCTTTCCAGCGTCCGCATCGGAGTCGCCGCTCGTGTCCTTCTCCTTCCCCACGTCTGTCATCTCCACACCTGGTACCTCCGGATCATCCAGGATGCAACCCTCTTTCGTGCCACTATTTTGTACCTTCTCCCGTCAATAATGTAGAACTCAAAAACTGATGCAAAATGAGTTTTTACTGCATCCCAGTCCAATCTTCAGGGTTTTAGGAATGGATCCTGGAAGCAAGAACTATGGAATGACCTTGTTTGCAATCAAATTTTGTCCAAGAAGAAAGAAGGAAAAAGATAATCTCTCAGCTGGGCCCTCAATCCGTAGAGAGCTTGTAATATCCACCTGGACTCCTGATGAGAAAATGGTTTCTGGCCTCAGGGTTTCCAAGCGGATGAGCAGTGGCTCTGAGACGTGTCCGCTTGTCCGCAAGCAAACAGCAGGGAACACTGAAACTGGCTGACGATCCAGAGGAAATGTTGATACAACTGAACTACTTTTGAGGCCTCGCACTAATCTATTGGCTGCCTCTGTGATTTCCATGACACTGTCGATTGATCCCACGGCTGCATGAGGGACAGAGATGCCATCCTCCGTCCGGTTTTCCCTCATCAGGTCCGAAGCTGGTTACACCACCCTATCAGAACAGCACAGGTGAAATCCTCCATCCGAAACAACAGCGGTGCCGATGAAGTGCACAACATGGTGCCACACATCACACAGCGCTGTCTCCACATGACTGATCTCCATGGAAACCACGGCTGCTTCTAGAACTCGACCCTGTCTTGTTTTCAAGCAGTTACCTGCCCAGATGAACCAATCACCGTCCAGATGCGACCAATAGCCTATATACAATAGCCAGACAAGTACGAGGTTTATTTACACATTATGCATATCAGAAAAACACTGTATTGCTCAGAGGTTGCTTTTTTATAGGGATATAAGGGAGATCTCAATTATGTTTAATTTAGATAAGAACTTTGTCTTAGATGTTTACAATAAAATTCATTAGGAAAAGCAAATATGGACTCAAATGAGCCTATGTAGATAAGATAAAGAGCTCAGATAATTTTATTTTGGGAGAATTTAATAAAAAAAAATGTTGAGCTCATATTGAAATCTCTCACTTTTGATTACAAAATTAAAAAAAAAAGAAAGAAAAAAAGAGATTTTCTCATTTAATCACTATAATTGCACTGTAGTCACATACCTGATTCCTGTAGTTATTCAACAATTAACAAATTCATAATGCAAAAAAAAATATATATATATATATTTTATTGAATATACATCTGTTCAAGAAATATCAAAATTTTATTTTATTTTATTTTTGATTTATTTATTTTTTATTTTGTGCTGTGCTGTGCTGTGTTGTGCATTTTATTTCCCCTGTAATGGCACTGCTATCTAGAAGAATTTTGAGACAATCAGTAAAATTATACATTTTAAAATTAGATGAATTTATTAAATACATACTCCATAAACTATAAAATAAAATAAAATTAAATTAAATTAAAATAACCCTGTAATCACATTGTAATCATCACATTACTGTCTAGGGGAAACAATTGAGATATGAAAAAGACCTCACTTGTGGTTATTCAACAATCGATGAACAAACTCATTCTAAAAATAAGATGCAAACAAAAGGGTCATTCAAAAAATAAGTGACAAAATCAATTCTGTGGATTACACAAGAGAGTATTCTGATATATGTGTCATCTAAATGCCCTATAAAGGTGTCACACATATGAAATCACTGGGAAGGACTCTGATATGAGAGGTTTATAGCAAGCTAGTGTGATGCAGGGCTTAAATTCAATGGCCTGTTCCACTGTGGCGGCCTCATTTGTAATTTGCTGCGGTACAGCAGTCAATGCTTCCTCTTTTCTAAAAGCAGGAAGGGCTGCGGGCGGGTCTTTTAATCAATTGCAACAGTGAAGTTAATTATAGCCAGAGGGATCGCATCCACAGAGCCGCTGCAGCCCTCACCTAAAAGCACTCTGCTGGACTCTTCTAGCCTTCATTCATGACCAGAGTATGGACTATTTAGCCATATTACATGCACTGTACGTCACATAGAGTAAACAGCAGGATCATTCATGAAATGAGCCTGCATCGGTACGCCAGATGGAAATATCAATGCTGCCTTCAAAATCCAACCAGATGCATGTTAGTATTATTAGGATTAAATCATTTAACAATGATTATATAATAAAATACTGAATAATTTAACTAATAATGATAACTTAGAATTATTTATGCATTTTAGCATACTATAGTAACATTAAAGATCAAAATCACAAGAACATTTCATTCATCATTCAACATAAAGCAAACATGATGATTTTGAATGTTCTAGATGGCACCTAATAGTTAAAAGGAACAATGCACTAAATTTAAGTGCTGTGAAGATCATCTGGCTCAATAAAGAAGAGTGTGTCCAGCCATTCCCATGGCTTGAAAAATCACCACATGACACACAGAGGAACAGCTGGGAGGGCAACTGGAGCATGGGAGCACATTTAAACCAAACCCTTCACGTCAGGAATAACTTTACAACCCTGCTTCTAGGAAAGCATAGTCATGTGCAGGAATCCGCCTTTACATGAATAGGGTGTAAAATAGTATTAATCTTGTTTTTTAAAAGAATAATTAAAAAATGTCATTTGTCTTTTAGGAAAGGCCAGTTACATGAACTGCCAAACCTTTATAAAATGATTCACTGTCCAATCCTGTAGGTCAAACTAAATATTACATGAGCAGTTTTATTTTCTATTTTGTTTCCAGTTATTTATTTTTGTAACCACGATACTTCACCTGTGTTTATCTCAACAAGTCTAATACAGTATAAATCTCAGATTTGTTGATAAATGCATATTCATTTAACATCAAAATAAACTCAAATAAAATTGTTTGTTTTTTATTTTATTTTTTGTTTTAATTTTAAATTTTAGTTTAGTTTTAGTAATTTTGTTGTGTATTTTTTTTTATTTTTATTATTACTTTTTATTATAATTTTTTATTTTTAGGCCACATTTACACTGCAGTTCTTGATGCCCAGTTATGATTTGTGGACTATATCTGATTTTTTTTTTCTTCGTTTAAAAGTGACCCATATCCGATATCTGTATTTCTATCATGACAACTCTCTGAAGATTTTAGCATGGATATGACAATGTTAATGTATTTGGTCTTTGCGGAATAGATCTGCTACGCTGCTGCTGTTGGATATTGCTCTTGTTGCAGATTATTGCTGCTGCTGCTGCTGCTGCAACTACAGGAACTTGCTACTGCCAATGCATACACCAATACGGTGCTGTGAGTTTTTAGGACATACTGCTGCCGCACAAATAGCATATATATTAACTTGTAGCAGATCTATACAGGTGGCGTCCTGTAGAGTTAAGCTCCAACCAGTTGCCTGGAAGTTTCTAGTAAATCTTGAAGACCTTGATTAGCTGGTTCAGATGTGTTTAATTAGGATTGGAGCTAAACTCTTTGGGTCAGTGAACCTCCTGGAACAGGTTTGGACAACTCTGATCTATAATAACCCTGATTCGTCCTAAAGTAATGAACAGTATTTTTTTCCCTCAACTTTGGTAAACGGGTTGAAAAGTTAAGCTTAACAATTGCGGTCACCACTGCTATGGACAGACATCTGATATTACCTACCTATTCTTCATGTTATGTTGATTTTATCTCAAATGACAGTTTATCTAACATTTCTCTCAACCAAAAAAACATGAGATTTGCGTTTATAATACTTCAAAACAAAGTAATGGGACACCAGAGTGTACTCTATTCATGGAAAGTGCCAATTACACTCCTGCAAGGGTTTTTAATGGAGTAGTAGTATTCTTGGGCTGTCATACCCTGTAATCAGTAGAGCTTAATTTATTAAGGATAATCATTAATGTAAAACAACGGGAAGCATTTTGGTGCATGGCGCAGATCCAGTGATCCTGACCACATCTGAACATCTTGAAGGCTTGTTTACAACCGCGGGAAAGGGAGGAGAGTGCAGGCCGAGTGCTGACCACGGCCAGCCAATGATCCTGCTGCTCTGCTTTCCACCAAAACACATTTATGAGTATGGACACAAATACCCCAGCACCCCTAAACTTACTAGAGAGCTTGCCAATGCAGACCTCTAAGTCCACTAAACAAACACTCCCTGTCATCACTCCCCTCCTCTGGAGTGACTGTTTAATGAGCATTTGGAGGGGCCACGAGCTTTGGCTTGTCAAGATCAAGTTAAACCGTCGGCCTGAGACTCGGCCGTTGGTTGGGCTCCAATGACACATGAAATCAAACACGACTGTCTAATTTTGTTTGAGTTACTGCACTGATTTCAATTAAGATCGAATGGCCGCAACAACATGCAAGTTGTCTGCTTTAATCCTTCTTTTAATCATCATGGCTACACACACTGAAAACTCAAATCAGTAAGTGCACTGATTTTTGAGACATGGGACAAAAGGCTACAGGGCCAAAAAAAAAAAAGTTTACCAGAATCCAGGGAAAAATAACAGATAAAACCATAAATTAGAACATAAAAATGATGTACTTTTTTAATTAAGTGCTGTCCTAAAGAAGATGCATGATTATCATTAAAAAAAACAGATCAGGACCCTGAAATAAAGCTTTCTTGCTTTAACAAGCCACCTGTGAAAGGTTTATGCTCACCACACTGCAAAAACAAAACAAAACAAAAAAAACACACAAAATAAAAAGTTTATTTTTAATGTGTATGTATTGTTTTCCAGTAAAAATATCTAAAAATCTGTGAAATTAAACAATTTTACTTGAGAAGCAGAACTGCACAGATATTTAGACCTGTTTTCAAAGATTGTTAGATCTATTAAATGTAATTTGTATACTGTTATACTTAAAAAAAAATCCAATAGTTAAAGATCCATTTGGTAAAAAAATTAAAAGAAATAAAAAACATCTCTCTCTCCCTCTCTCACTCTCTATATATATATGTGTGTGTGTGTGTGTGTGTGTGTGTGTGTGTGTATACACATTATATATGTATATTATATATTACTTTACATTTTAAAAAAAAGAAAAAAATCTCCCATCACAGCGAGAAAAATTACACTTGTTCATAACATACTCTTTAATAACAAGTCTTACAAAAATCTCATGCAGTGTTGCTTCCCAAGTAAATGTATTGTATTTAGGGAATTTTTTTTTAATATTTTTACTGTAAAAAAAAAAAAAAATGTCAAAAAAGATTAAATAAATGGGATAAAAAAGAACAACATGAATTTTTAAGGTACCTTTGGGGATAGTCTGTAGTAACTTCATTTTGATAAAATAAAATATGAAGAAATATGACATTGTGCATAGGAATATACCAGTGATCATATCTGATGGCTGTAAAAATGTCAAAACTAATGGCAGGCAAAACTGAGGAGATGTTTTGTGTCATGTCTCAAATATCAGTGAATATTAGTGTCCTGTTTTTTTTGTCTCTTCCAGAATTTACTTCTGCTTACTTTTCATGTCATCCAGGTCAGCGCTGGCTAGCATCTGAGCCTCCGCCTCGTCTGTAGGTACTTTCTGGTACACCGCAGTCTCTATGGATGTCATGCTGCCTATACAGATGCGTTCTCGTAGGTCATAGCTGGTCCGCTGGGCTCCAGCCAGCCGGTGGACGGGCTTTCTGCGAAACCAGCCTCGCGTTGTCATACTGGCAGGTTCTGGAGATGGGCTAAACCTGTAAAAAGAGACCTATGATTGAGCATTGTCAGGAATTGTCATTCCTTAAAACAAACTTTTGACTTAATGGACAAATACACTGACAAAAATTTGGTGGTAAAACAATTTTCACACAGAAATTGATATTAAATTCCACAAATAATTCCAAAGACATGGCAAATAACACATTTAATTGAACTTGGAATTTTTATGTAGAAGGACTGAAAAAGTGTTTTCTTGTAAAACATACTCAAACTTTGAAAAATCTTTTTTTTTTCTTTTTTTTTTTTTTTTACAGTGTACACTCATTAAAAAGTTTAAAAATAACAAATTATTAAACTAGCTGCATCTTCTCAACTATATATTTGGCAAACTGAAATTAAAATGCAACACGATTAACATATCAGTTTAACAAATTAAACACCACTGCATCATAAATTCAGCTTAATGCTCGCCATAGTCCCAATTACTTTATATTTATTTCATTTAATAGTGTATTTTCAATTAATTAGCTACATAGCTAAATTTCATCTGCAGCCCCTGGGCAAGAAAAAAATAACTGTTATTCAGCTTATATCGAGCTGAAATTATACACCATAAGAAATTAGATTAAAAAAAAAAAAAAAAAAAATGAAGTTAGATTAAACTCACTAAACCACTGCACATCACGTTGGTGTATTTGCATTAATGTAATTAATGTTAGAGAACCATAACTCAAAGCAACAGCCCTGCAAAAAAATAATCAAAAGTTAAATAAGGCAGGTCATGCTATAAATACACGTCTAAAGATAGTTTATTTGTACATTTGCCTCGACAAAATGTGCATATATTCATATACGTTGCAAGACGCCGATTAGCCAGCAGAGGGCAATCAAATACAACTTTTCTGATTCTCTATCTCTTTTTTTTTTAATGTCATGGATGAATATTTACTGAGTAATGCACTACTTTGTAGAAGGAGGTCAAACTGACAGTTTTCACCTGAGATTTGAAGCCAAATTAAAGTAGGGGAAACTGGTAGGATTGGTAGGCCTATTAGTAAAATTAATTGACTTTAGCTATCCTTGTTGCATTAAATGGCAATGGTGACAGTTCACAAATGGGAAGAAGCGCTTTTTATATTTTGTTTTTTGTTATATGCATGATCTAAAATAAATAAATAAATAAAATAGGTATTAGCTTACTGATAATTATTATATCTGATCCAGAATAAAGAAATATGATTTGCAAGTAAAATAACTTTTCAATATCTTCACAAAATGTTGTTGTTTGGAATAACGTGTAAATGTTTTAGCTTTTTAAGGATTAGATCCATCCTCACTTATTAGTCAAATACCTGTTGGAAACCTCTTCCTCCTGTCCTCCATCCGGTCGCTCTAGTGTTTCCTCCTGCTCCTCCATTCCGGCGGGGCTGAGTGGGGTCTCCTCACTGCTCAGGGGTCTCTCGCTCTCCATATGGAAGCTGGTGAGAGGGAGATCAGCCGCCAGATCCTCCTCACTTCCCAAACTGAGCTGTGAGATCACAACACCTGTCAGCATCTCTCCATTATCCCATCTCTCACACATATCTAGTGGTGCAGAAAGAAAACTACTGTATACAGCATACTACTTTTAATAGTATGCTAAACAAATTGGAATGACAAATATTTCAAGCAATAGTACACTACACTGTTGTCACATGACCTCATTATAATATGTTGCATGCTTAATTTTACAAGTGCTGTTGATATGATAATTTTTCGGACTAAGCACAACAGAATGAGTGTGTGATAGTGTGTGATAGTGTGTAATCATTTTAAATATACATATTTCTAAAATACTAAACTAAAATACACATTTCTAAAATATTTCTTGTTAGACAGTAACAGTTAAGGGACTATTGTAATGTTATATGTTCAGATTAGTGATGTGTGTCGTACCTTGTACCAGGTAACATTTAGTCTGTGCTTTTTTTTTTCCATTATCATTTTAATTTAGTGATTTTACCTTCTACTTTTAAAGGGCAAGCAATCAGTTTAAACTCCTTTTTGCCACATAATGTTCAATTGCACAAAGCCTACACACTGTAAATAAATTCACTACATTTGTTTTCATTGCCTTCAAATCACATATTGTTTGGAGCACAACAATTTTGTAAATAAAAGATTAAAATGGATTTACATTTTAATTGCAATTATTATTTATTTTATAATTATTATAATTTTAAATAATTAATCATTTTGGATAAATAAAAAAATCTAAGAAATAATCAACAGATTAAAAAAAAATAAACATTAGTTGCACCATCAAATCACCAAAAAAAAAAAAAAAAAATCCATTCAACATTATTCCAATGCATATTTCACACTTGAAATGGAAGGTCTAGTCAAGTGCGCTGCATTGTGGCATACAATATACAACGTATTAGGTCGCATATTTGGCAGTATTAGGTCATCTAGGAATATCAATATTAAAAAGTCACATATACATGATGTATTCTACAAAATTAGTAGTATGGTAATTTGAAGTACACTTCAGTTACCTGTGGCAGCTCTTCAGATGGCTCAGTAGGCGTGGCTGCTTGGCACTGTCCCTCAGTCTCAGACTCCGCCTCCTCCTCATCCACCTCATGAATAGTGGGCGTGACATCTGACGGGGGCATGGACGTCTTCTTTTTCTTCCTCTTTTTCTTTCGCCGGCGGTCCATACTGAGCACCCTCTTGCGGAAACGCTGCGGGGGGAGGTGGGTGGACAGGGGGTGGTGGGTGTGGTGGAACGTATGCCGGTGATCTATGAGTAAAAACAGAGACATAGAGATTAAAATCCTGTTCACTTAATGAACTATAACTATAAATTTTTAATAATCATTCTAATTCTATGAGAATAGGGAAGTCCACTTTGTACCTTGGAATCACTCTCAGAATGTTTTTTTTTTTTTTTTCCAGCTGATGAACGATAAAAACAGCCAATCAGAATCCACTTGAATTTAAAGAGCTCGAGCATTTAAAGCAACAGAAAACTATGCACAACCTTACAGTAAATAGAAAGTTACTGCCCATTGATGTGGACTGGAATAAAATTATCGTTCTTGGTTTAAACAGCCTTATGTAAAGGATGACTGCAGACTGATAAAAGTCTAGAACAGCTAGGAAATCGTTTAGCTGGGACAACGGTCAATTATACAATTCAGCACGACTATACAAACACATTTGACCACAGAATGGCAACCATTGATCAGACCATGAATAAGAATCAAGTATTCCAGAGAGCTGTGTAATAAGCAATGATAAAGTCTTTTAAAAGGTCACAGATAATAAGGCTGCCATAGAAACATCCCCTCCAATGCTAGCATTAGTTAGTTCCTCTCACTCGAACATCTCTGTTGCCAGATATCTCCTCTTTCACAGGCTTAAATCTTGCATGTTATTTTTAAAATGCACATAAAATAAACAAGCACTACATCGATGAAATAAATATGATGACTTTTTTTTCAATATTAAAATACTTTATACACTACCGTTCAACAGTTTGGGCTAGTAATAATTTAAAAAAAAAAAAAAAAAAGAAAGAAATTAATACTTTTATTCAGTAAGGATGCATCAAATTGATCAGAAGTGACAGTAAAACTGTTACAGATTTCTATTTCAAATAAATGCTGTTCTTTTGAAATTTCTGGAATTTCTTCTGAAATTATGTATCAGCTTCCACAAAAATATTAAGCGGCACAACTATTTTCAACATTAAAAACAATAAGAAATGTTCCCTGAGTACCAAATCAGCATATTAGAATGATTTCTGAAGGATCATATGACACTGAAGACTGGAGTAATGATGCTGAAAATTCAGCTTTGTATCACAGAAATTAATTACATTTTAAAATATATTAAAATAGAACATTTTAATTTAAGATAATGTTATTTAAAATTGTAATAATATTTCACAATATTACCTTTTTTATTGCATTTTTGATCAAATTAATGCAGCCTTAGTGAACATAAAAGACTTCTTTCAAAACCATTAAAAAAAAATCCAAACTGTTGAATGGTAGTGTAAAAGTTTGTCGACCGAGACTGTACAAATGTTCTAAAAATTCATTCCATTTGGTGCAATTCTGGCCACAAAAATCATTTTAAAAAAAAATGAAAAAGAGAGCTGAATAGAATTTGAAAATGGGGAATTTACACACAAAACTGGAATCAGATGGGTGGAGGGAGGAGGTTGAAAAGTATGATTTGGTTGCCTCAGAAGTGGAGGATGTTTTTAATGAACGATCACAAAGACAAACCTTTTTATTCCTTTGGAATAACACTGATGAACAGTGCACAATAAGATCAGGAAAAATCAAGTAAAGCAAATGTAAAACAGTTTGTCTATGTCTGTGAATTTCATGCTGACTGTACGAGTAGTTCTAGCAACACAGAGACGTTAATGTGTGATCTGTCCTGCAGCAGCTCTGTGTTCAGGGTGCCTCTCGGCTCTGCTGTGAATGAATCACAGGCTAGTTTACACCTCCCACTACTGTCGCCACATGTAGATGGAAATGTGGGCCTTGATTTAGCAGGACCTGGAAAGCGACTGGCACAGACGCAGCCCCACAGGAGGCCAGGGAATGTGAGAGAGCCATTAAAAGTCTTGTCTGTACTTCTGAAGCACCTTCTGCAGAATTGCACATCTGAACATTGATTCTTCTAGCAACCTGTCAGTTTGAAAACATTTTAAAGTTTAATAGCTTTTAGCGAAGTATGCTTTGAATGACTGTATCTTTGACCTCAATTACACCTTGCATTAACATTCATCTCTGGGAATCCGGTCATAAACGGTCAGCACTAAATGCAGCTCTTAACACTGATGTGCAAAAATGTAAAATGCATTTTGTCGAAACTGATCGGGTCTCTTAGAGTGTGATCTGCCATGTGATGCAGAATGTCTCGGTTACGTATGTAACCCTCGTTCCCTGAAGGAGGGAACGGAGACGTCAAGTCGGATGACCGACGAAATTGGGATCTCGCCAGAGAGACCAATCCACTTCGAGTGTAACTAAACGAGCCAATGGACATTGGCATGCGATTATTGCATCCAGCTGCCGATGATCACAGCGTGAGTATAAGAGGCAGCAGATACACCGCATTAATTCATGCTTTCGCTGAGGAGCCGAGCCGGTGACCCGGCAGCTCAGCGGTGGTACAGCGACTGTGGCGACGGGACGTGACATCTTAATTCCCTCCTTCAGGGAACAAGGGTTACATACATAACCGAAACGTTCCCCTTTCAGTCGGTCACTCCGAGTCACGTTGGGTGATCGACGAAATTGGGATCCCTACCAAAGCGACACAGGAGCTGCCCCTTCCAGTGCCCTGTGTAGGCCTCCTGATCCTTCCTATAAGGCAGACGATAGGACCGGGCTCTACACAGAGAAGGTCAACTGCTGTTGTTCCTTGAGCAACCCAAACAGTAGGACTAGGATAACACTGGGAAGCGTGCCCTTCCGCTTGGAAGAGGCACACTACGGAGTCACCTCCTCCCAGAGGGGGTTAGGTGACATTTAGACGTGAAGTAACCCCGTAGGGCCCTATTGCACATGGAAGTCTCTGAGATGGCTTAGGCTGCATCATTAGAGACGGCAGAACGTGGTCTGCCAGGGGAAACACGGCTCTAATAAGCATACCGTGGAATACACATATGGGATCCCAGCAGGGTCTCTCATATGGGCACTTGCCTCAAACCAGATTTCAAGAATTCATTGGCTGAAAGGCCTGGCGCCGGACGCTACGCCACGTCCGGACGCCAGAGTGCTGGAGGACTCGACTGGGGGAACTCTCTGGAGAATTAGGCGTAAGAACGCCGCAAGCCGACTCTGAGCCGGGCCTCTCAGTGCCACTACCCGTTTGAGGTGAGAACACAGGAGGAAACCGGTTCGACACATAGGCTATAAAACCTAGCGAACGTGTTGGGAGTCGCCCAACCCGCAGCTCTACAGATGTCTGCTAGCGAGGCACCACGAGCCAGCGCCCAGGACGATACGACACCCCTAGTGGAGTGAACATGCAACCTGAGTGGGCAGGGCACACCTTGTGCTTCGTAGGCCAAGGTGATGGCATCCACTATCCAGTGGGCCATCCTCTGCTTGGGGACAGCCTTCCCCTTCTGCTGTCCTCCGTAACAGACAAAGAGCTGTTCTGAGGTCCTGAAGCTCTGAGTTCTATCCACATACTGTCGCAGAGCGCGTACAGGACAGAGCAAAGCTAGGGCTGGGTCTGCCTCCTCCAGGGGCAGCGCTTGCAGGTTCACTACCTGGTCCCTGAAGGGAGTGGTAGGAACCTTGGGCACATAGCCGGGCCGGGGCCTCAGTGTTTCACTGGAGTCAGCCGGTCCAAACTCAAGGCACGACTCGTCGACCGAAAATGCCTGCAGGTCCCCCACCCTCTTGATCGAGGCCAACGCAGTCAGGAGTAGGGTTTTCATAGAGAGAAACTTCAACTCGACTGACTGCAGCGGCTCAAAGGGGGCAGTTTGTAGGGCTTTTAGCACCAATGCCAAAAAATCCCAAGAGGGTAGGGAGGGAGGCCTAGGAGGATTTAACCTCCTGGTCCCCCTAAGAAACTTGACGACCAGATCGTGCTTCCCCACCGACCTCCCCTCTATGGGGTTGTGGTGGGCGGAAATAGCAGCAACGTACACCTTAAGGGTGGAGGAGAACAGCCTACGCTCCTACGCTCCACCCCTTGTTGCAAAAAAGGGGATCCTCGTGGTGAGAGGAACACCATTCAACGAACAGGTTCCACTTCAGCGCATAGGCCTGTCTTGTGGACGGTGCTCGTGCTGAAGCGATAGTGAGAGTAACCTCCTGGGGCAGGTCACCTAGAACCTCCGCGTCCCGTCCAGGGACCACACATGGAGTTTCCACAAGTCTGGACACGGGTGCCAGAGGGTACCCCGTCTCTGAGAAAGCAGATCCTTCCTCAGAGGAATTGGCCAGCGAGGAGCATGAGTTCCAGGAACCAGGTCCTGTTGGGCCAATATGGAGCCACTAACAGGACCTGCTCCTCGTCCTCCCTGATCTTGCACAGTGTCTGTGCTAGCAGGCTCACTAGGGGGAACGCATATTTGCGCAGGCCCTGGGGCCAGCTGGGTGCCAGTGCATCCGTGCTGAGCGTTGCCTCGGATAGGGAGTAGAACCATTGGCAGTGGGTGGTTTCCAGAGATGCAAACAGGTCTACCTGAGCAACTCCGAACCGACTCCAATCAGCTGGACCTGGGGATGAAGTCTCCACTCCCCAGGAAGTGCCGCTCGAGACAGCTCGTCGGCCACCTGATTGAACACCCCTGGGATGTGGATGGCACGAAGGGACCTCAGATGCTTCTGACTCCAGAGGAGGAAGTGGCGGGCGAGTTGCGACATGCGACGGGAGTGTAAACCGCCTTGCCGGTTGATATACGCAACGGTCGCAGTGTTGTCCGTACGGATCAGAACGTCCTTGCCCCGAAGGCGCCCTCTGAGGCAGCTCAAGGCAAGGCATACTGCCAGCAACTCGAGGCAATTGATATGCCAACGCAGTTGGGGACCCGTCCATACCCCTGACACTGCGTGCCCGTTGTACGTGGCTCCCCAGTCGGTGGCCTAGGCATCCGTGAATACCACAGCATGCCTGGATACCTGCTCCAGAGGCACTCCTGCCCGAAGGAACGAGGGATCTGACCACGGGCTGAAGGTTTTGCGGCAGGCCGGTGTAATCTGAACCCAGTGAGTACCACGTTTCCACGCCCACCTCGGGATTCGACCATGGAGCCAGTGCTGAAGCGGTCTCATATGGAGAAGACCGAGCGGAACTATGGCAGCAGCTGCAGCCATATGCCCCAGGAGCCTCTGAAAGAGTTTCAGTGGGACCGCTGTTCTGCCTGATAAAGTCTTGAGGCAGTTCAGCACCGACTGAGCACGTTCTTGGGTGAGGCGTGCTGTCTGGTTGACCGAATCCAACTCCATGCCGAGAAAAGAGATCCTCTGCGTTGGCACGAGTTTGCTCTTTCCCCAATTGACCCGAAGGCCCAACTGGCTGAGGTGCCTGAGCACCAGGTCCCCTTGTGCGCCCAACTGCTCTCGAGACTGTGCAAGTATGAGCCAGTCGTCAAGGTAGTTGAGGATGCGCACACCCCGTTCTCTCAGGGGAACAAGGGCCGCCTCTGCGACTTTGGTGAAGACGTGAGGCGAAAGGGACAGCCCGAAGGGCAGGCCCTTGTACTGACATGCCCGACCCTCGAACGCGAATCGCAGGAATAGCCTGTGTCGAAACAAAAAGGTTAATCGAAACAAAATGTATGCGTCCTTCAGGTCGATCGCTGCAAACCATTCTAGGGGACGGACGCACCCAAAAATGTGTTTCTGCGTCAACATCTTGAACGGCATCTTGTGAAGTGCACGGTTCAAAATTCGCAGATCCAAGATCGGTCGTAACTCACTGCTTTTCTTGGGCACAATGAAGTAAGGGCTGTAAAACCCCGACCTCATATCGGCTGGAGGGACCGGCTCTATCGCGTCCTTCGCCAGCAGGACTGCGATTTCTGCACGCAAGACAGGGGCATCGACGGCCTTGACTGAAGTGAACCGAATGCCCCTGAACTTGGGGGGACGCCGGGCGAACTGAATCACGTAGCCGAGTCTGATGGTTCGGAGGAGCCACCGGGACAGACTAGGGAGCGCTAGCCAGGCTCCGAGAGACCGTGCCAGCAGAACCAACGGGGCCACCGACGTACCCACGGTGGGACAGTGAGGTGGAACACAGGGACCCGGGCTGGCCTGTGACGGCAGGGGGCGGGGTCTGGGTGTGCAGTGTAACACTCACCTGATTCCTCCTTGTGCAGGAGGAAACACAGGAACCCGGCTTGAGGCTTGTGACAGCCCGGCGTGTGACGACTTGAAGCGGGGACTCGAGTGCTACCGCCCTTACCTGGTTCCACGAATGGGCAGGAGGGGTGCTCTTGGGCAACCACCCGCTGCCTGCTGGCGAGAGAGGAGGAGACAAGCGATCCCGTGATGCACGGATCACCACTCTCATCCTCTTGAGACCCAGAGATTAAGGAGACCACTCTTTATTGATGTTTTGCATATCGCTGGCTGCTGGGCCAGTGGCGGAACAAAATGAAACAAAAGGTTCTCCACCCGGCCCTCCTCCGGGGGAGGGAGTGGTGCAGTCACCATCTCCCGATGAGCAGTCTCCACCATCTCTTGGTCGCCCGTCTCAGGGCCTCTTGCACTTGCGCTTGCCGCTAGGTTTGGCGGGGGCCTGGACGGGCTGGGCATCCTGCCTGCGACCGGCTCCACGACGCTGCCTGGTGTAAGGCTGCTGCGGCTGCGCGGGAGCGGGGGCGGCCACAGGGGGGGAGCCCACAGCGACAAGCAGGCTGAGGGGCTGCACCGGGGTGGAAACAGCAGGTTTCCTCCGGCACATGATGTGTTTGATCGCCTCAGTCTGCTTCTGTGCTGCCGAGAACTGCTGGGCAAAGCTTTCGACAGCGTCACTGAAAAGGCCGGTCTGTGACACGGGAGCATTCAGGAACTGTACCTTCTCCTGCTCCTTCATGTCAGCCAGACACAGCCAGAGATAGTGCTCCTGGACCACTAGTGTGGACATCGCACGACCCAGAGACTGTGCAGTCACCTTCGTCGCTCGAAGCGCGAGGTCATGTAGAACCGCCAAGTCATGGCCACCCTCGTGCAGGTCTTTCAGGGCTTTGGCCTGGTGGACCTGCAGTAACGCCATGGCATGGAGGGCAGAAGCCGCCTCCCCACAGGCTCTGCAAACACTGCCAGTTAGGCCTGACGAATACTTACAGGCCCATGAGGGGAGACGCGGGTCACCCCGCAGAGTGGTAGCAGCTGTTGGACACAGTTGCTTGGCCACAGACCGCTCCACCAAGGGGATGCCCGCGTACCCCAACGCGGCCCCACCATCCAGGGTGGTGAGGGCGGAGGAGCCACAAGATTTGTTTCGGGCAGTGAAAGGTGCCCTCCACAATCTAGTGAGCTCCTCATGCACCTCCGGGAAGAATGACATCGGAGGGGGCCGCTGAGAACCAGTGCGACCCCCACCGAGAAACCATTCATCCAGCCTCGAAGGATCGGGACGTGGTGGAGGATTTCACATGAGCCCGACATTTCCGGTGGCCCGGGAAAGCATAGTCGTCATCTCTGGGTCTGGCTCGGACAACGCTACCACACCCGAAGGGGGCAACGCAGGCGAGTCGTCATCCCTGGAGAGAGAGGGCTCGCCCTCCGATGCAGTAATCGACATCTGCTCGTCAGAGGGGGCACAGAAGGAACGAGTGGGCTCAGCCCGCTCCAATGGCAGCTCCACCGGCTGCGGAGTGCTTGAGGGGTGAGGAGCTCCACTTGGGGACGCCCTCACCGTGATCCTCAAATCACCTCTGACTCCACCGGACGTAGCGCGGAGTCTTTTATGCAACTCCGAGATGCTCATGTCCCCACAAGAAGAACATGAACCATCCACGAAAGCTTCCTCAGCGTGCTGAATGCCCAGACACGTGAGGCAGCGATCGTGACCGTCCTGAGACGCCAGGAAACGACCACACCCAGAAACGCATGGGTGATTAGACATCTTTAAAAAGACGCAATCACCCGTGTTGCGCTTTTAAAGAAATTAGTCTTTTAGTGCTGAAGCACGCAGGGGAGCTGGTCACTGCACACTCCTGGTGTGGCTGTCTGCACGATCTTTGTTGAAGCCGAAAGACCGTGACCAACGCTGCTGTTGCCGTAACGCCCACACTCTCGTTCTCTCTGCAACACTGAAGTAGAGAGCAGTAGTGATGCACCACCACTTGGCTCCAAAGCGAAAGGATGAATTAATGCGGTGCATCTGCTGCCTCTTATACTCACGCTGTGATCGCATGCCAGTGTCCATTGGCTCATTTAGTTACACTCGAAGTGGATTGGTCTCTCTGGCAAGGTCCCAATTTCGTCAGTCATCTGACGTGACGCGGAGTGACTGACTGAAAGGGGAACGGGTTTGGCTCAACTATGCTTAGATTCAAAGAAAATGGTGCATGAAAACTGATATAAGATCAATAAAAATTCAATCAAAATACTCTGAAGCCATTTTCCTTTAGTTTCAGCATTGGCACAGCTACTGCTTGATGTTTATATGGCAGAACAGATCCAGTCACTTAAACCAGTTTTGAAGGAAGTCAGAAATGCATTGATTGTATTTAAAGTATGCTAATGTGTCCTATACCACCTACTGTACATACAGTCAATGATCAATTATTCTAAAACAAGAGTTTTAAACTTTGCCAAATTCATGGGCAAAAAATAACCTTCTAATAGGAAAAAGGACCTTCAAAATACTTGAAATGTTGGTGGTACAGTGTTATTTTAGTATTATATACTATATACTATAGTTTTTGTTTGTATTTTGCTTTAGCTTTTGTTTTTATATTTTCATTTTAATTGTAGTTTAAGTTTTAGTAATTTTGTTGTGCTTTTGTCATTTTGATTATTTTTTAAATACTTTTATTTAGATTTTTAGTTGATTTTTATTCCAGTTTTCATTTGAGTAATTTTATTACTTTAACCTAAACTAAAATTTACATCTATGTAAATCTATGTAAATTTTGGTTAAAACATTTGCAAAAAAATCAATTTCTATCTATCTATCTATCTATCTATCTATCTATCTATCTATCTATCTATCTATCTATCTATCTATCTATCAGAAAAAACCTGATATACTCTATGAAATCAGACCTTTTATAAACCATCATAACATGCAGATTATTATTATTATTATTATTATTATTATTATTATTATTATTATTATTATTATAATTATTGCTACTACTACTACTACTACTAATAATAATAATAATAATAATGGTGATATTAATCAAATAATAAAATATGTACATTAATAATAATCTAATTATTATTTTAAAGTATGAATTAACATTATTATTACTCAAATGAGCATTGTATTATTATTATTATTATTATTATTATTATTATTATTATTATTATTATTACTGTAGCTACTACTACTAATAATAATGTTAATATTAATAAAAAATAATATTATTAATTATACTATTATATTATTTTATTATTAATAATATTTGAACTTAAATGTTTATACTAATATCAATATCATTAAAAACAATTGCAACAATAACAGTTGTTGTAATAATAATCATAATTTTAATTATTATTATTATTATAGTTATTATTATTACAACTATTATTATTATTACAATTGTGGTGAGTTACACGTCATGCAGTACTTACACTCAAAGTCTTTCTCATTGTAGCTGCGGCCCATTTTGTCTGCGCCATTGATGGCAGACTCAGTGATGATGTCCCCAAACCTCTCCACAGACAAGGCCTTCTCCCATTCCTCATCTTCTTGTCCTGCTGTGGAGCCCTTCTCTTCTTCCGACAAAACCTGCAGATGAGATCATTTAAAACCACACAGTAAGTGCCAGACAGATGTTCCACATGCTATAACACATTTGAGGAAGTAAGGGAAATAAACTTGAGGCCAAATGATTCCTTCTGGCATGCTCTGGAGAGTTTGAGCAGTTACGGCCAGATGTTTCATGTTCACTCAGCTTGAACCACAACCACACGTCCATTAGTGCTTATCCAGTGCGCCGCAGCTCTGGATGGGTTATCAACCATGTGTCATTATTTGTAGCCCACTGACAGACTGTCAAAGTTATTCTGAAAAAATAAGGATTAAATTCTCTTCCAGCGACTCAGCATCAGTGTGGAAAGGTCTGAAAGAGATCACCAACTACAAGACACCATTCCCCAGCACTGAGGAGAATCAACAACTGGCAGACGATCTGAATGAGTTCTACTGCAGGTTTGAAAAAACACCCCACACCTGCTCTGAACACCTGTCTACACAACCATTAACACCTCCAGCAACCCCCCTCTCCCCCACACCTGCAATTCAGATCAGTGAAGACGATGTGCGCCAGGTCTTCCGGAAGCAGAAGAGGAAAAGCACCAGGTCCAGATTGTGTTACACCAGTCTGTCTGAAATCCTGTGCTGACCAGCTGGCCCCCATCTTCACACAAATCTTCAACAGATCACTGGAGCTGTGCGAAGTCCCTTCATGCTTCAAACGCTCCACCATCATCCCCATCCCAAAGAAATCCAAAATTTCAGGACTAAATGACTACAGGCCTGTGGCTCTAAAGTCTGTGGTCATGAAGTCTTTAAAAAAACTGGTGATGGCCCACCTGAAGGACATTACTGGACCCTTACTGGATCCTCTTCAGTTTGCCTACAGAGCAAACAGGTCTGTGGACAATGCAGTCAACATGGGACTGCATTATGTTCTGCAACATCTTGACAGACCAGGGACTTATGTGAGGATCCTGTTTGTGGACTTCAGCTCAGCCTTTAACACTATTATTCCAAACCTCCTACTGCCCAAATTAACTCAGCTCTCTGTTCCCACCTCCATCTGTCAGTGGATCAACAGCTTCCTGACAGACAGGCAGCAGCTAGTGAGGCTGGGAAAATACACATCCAACACCCGTACAATCAGCACTGGAGCTCTTCAGGGCTGCGATCTCTCCCCACTGCTCTTCTCCCTCTACACCAACAACTGCACCTCTAAAGACCCCTCTGTCAAGCTCCTGAAGTTTGCAGACGACACCACACTTATCGGCCTCATTCAGGATGGTGACGAGTCTGCCTACAGACAGGAGGTTAAAGAGCTGGCTGTCTGGTGCAGTCTTAACAACCTGGAGCTTAATATGCTCAAAACTGTGGAGATGATCGTGGACTTCAGGAGAAACCCCCCTGCACTCCCCCTACTCACCATCATGGACAGCACTGTGACTGCAGTGGAGACATTCAGGTTCCTGCGCACCACCATCTCCCAGGACCTGAAGTGGGACACTCACATCGACACTATTGTTAAAAAGGCCCAGCAGAGGTTGTACTTCCTTCACCAGCTGAGGAAGTTCAACCTGCCACAGGAGATAACAAGATGGCGCCGCACACGGCCGCTTCGGTTTGTTGTTCCTTGGTACTTTTACTGTTTTTGTTTGTTTGTCCTGTCTTAAGCAACATTTTTCCGATCAGTTTCACTAGAAACGAACTCTTGGACATAAGAAATAGCACACCAGATAACTTTTTGCCGACGTTTGAACATTCAGACGTTTTACTGGACATTTTAGTCGGAGGAGCTGCGTTGCTATACAAGCGCTCCAGGCGACGCAAGCGAGGGAAGCGCACTGGTGTGCTCGTGAAATTCCGACAGCGCAATTTTAGGACTCTGCTGCCGAATATTTATCTGGTGAATCTCGGCTCCCTTGCAAATAAATCAGATGAACTACAACTCCTCACCCGCACAAACAAGGACTTTTTAAACTCTGCTGCGCTTTGCTTCACGGAAACCTGGCTGAATGGAGCCATTCCAGACAGCACACTTCATCTAACGGGTTTCCAGCTGTTCAGAGCGGATCGTGTCACCGAGTCGTCGGGGAAAACGAGAGGCGGTGGATTATGTTTTTATATCAATGAAGGCTGGTGTACAGACGTGACAGTTTTAAAGAAGATGTGCTGCCCAAACTTGGAAGCTCTCTTTATTAACTGTAAGCTTTTTTGTTTGCCGCGGGAGTTTTCCTCGTTTATTCTGGTGAGTGTGTACATTCCTCCTGACGCACGTGTGAGCGCGGCTCTAGAACTGTTGGCTGATCAAATCACACACACAGAGCAGCGTTACCCGGACTCTTTCATTATCATTCTCTGTGATTTTAATAACGCTAATCTCCCCCGCGAACTCCCTAAATACAGACAACACATCACATGCCCCACCAGGGACAGCAATATACTGGACCATTGCTACACTGTTTTAAAGGATGCATACCACTCTGTCCCATGTGCAGCGCTGGGACTCTCTGATCACTGTTTGGCTCATCTTCTACCAGCCTACAGGCAGAAACTTAAATCTGCTAAGCTTTTAGTAAGAACTGTAAAGAGATGGACTGTTGAAGCAGAGTGGGATTTACAGGCCTGCTTCAAACTTACTGATTGGAGCATTTTTGAGGCTGCAGCTACTGATCTGGATGAGCTCACTGACACCGTGACGTCCTACATTAGTTTCTGTGAGGACATGTGTGTACCCACCAGGACTTATTTAACATTTAATAACGACAAACCTTGGTTCAGTACAAAACTCAAACAGCTTCGCCAGGCCAAAGAGGACGCCTACAGGAGTGGGGACAAAGCCTTGTACAAACAGGCCAAATACACACTGAATAGGGAGATAAGAGTGGCAAAGAAAAACTACTCTGGAAAGCTAAAAACAACTGCTTTCAAGCAACGACCCTACATCAGTGTGGAAAGGCCTGATAGCCATCACCAGCTACAAGACCCCATCCCCCAGCACTGAGGCCAATCAACAACTGGCTGAAGACCTGAACGAGTTCTACTGCATATTTGAAAAGCAAAAGCCTGTTCTGACACCTCACACCCACTCTGATCGTCTCACAACACAGCCATCAACACTACACCCCTCCCTCCCCCCTACTGTTTCTCAGCCTGTACTTAAGATCTGTGAAGATGATGTAAGCAAACTCTTCAGGAGACAGAAGATAAGGAAAGCCAAAGGCACAGACGGTGTCTCTCCAGCCTGCCTCAAAGCCTGTGCTGTCCAGCTATCATCCATCTTCACATTGATTTTCAACAGATCACTGGAGCTGTGTGAAGTCCCCTCCTGCTTCAAACGCTCCACCATCATCCCTGTACCCAAGAAACCAAAAATCACAGGGCTTAATGACTACAGACCTGTTGCTTTAACGTCTGTGGTGATGAAGTCATTTGAGAGGCTCGTGTTGGCCCACCTGAAGGACAGTACTGGACCCTTGCTGGACCCCCTGCAGTTTGCTTACCTACCAAACAGGTCTGTGGATGATGCAGTCAACATGGGATTGCACTACATCCTCCAGCATCTGGACAAACCAGGGACTTAAGCAAGGATCCTGTTTGTGGACTTCAGCTCCGCTTTCAACACCATCATCCCGGACACCCTTCAGAATAAACTGACACGGCTCTCTGTACCCACCTCCATCTGTCAGTGGATAACCAGCTTCCTGACAGACAGGCAGCAGCAGCTAGTAAGGCTGGGAAAATTCTCATCCAGCACCCGTACGATCAGCACTGGAGCACCTCAGGGCTGTGTTCTCTCCCCACTGCTGTTCTCCCTCTACACAAATGACTGCACCTCTAAAGACCCCTCTGTCAAGCTCATGAAGTTTCCAGACAACACCACAGTCATCGGTCTCATCCAGGCCGGAGACGAGTCTGCTTACAGACAAGAGGTTGAGCAGCTGGCTGTCTGGTGCAGTCACAACAACCTGGAGCTGAACACACTCAAAACTGTAGAAATGATAGTGGACTTCAGGAGAAACCCCCCTGCACTCCCCCCACTCACCATCATGAACAGCACTGTAGCTGCAGTGGAGTCATTCAGGTTCCTGGGAACCACCATCTCCCAGGACCTAAAGTGGGACATTTCACATTGACTCCATCGTGAAAAAGGCTCAGCAGAGGTTGTTCTTCCTTCATCAACTGAAAAAGTTCAACCTGTCACAAGCGCATATGACACAGTTTTACTCTGCTGTTATTGAGTCGGTTCTGTGCTCCTCTATAACTGTCTGGTTTGGGTGAGCCAGCAAATCAGATATAAGAAGACTGTAGCGGACTGTTAGGACAGCAGAAAGAATCATTGGTGTCCACCTGCCCAGCCTTCAGGACTTGTAATACTCCAGAGTGAAGAAACGGGCAGGTAACATCATCACAGACCCCTCTCACCCCGGACACAACCTGTTTGCACTTCTCCCTTCAGGCAGACGCTACAGATCTCTGTGCACTAGAACATCTAGGCATAAAAACAGTTTTTTCCCCCATGCCATCTCCAGCCTAAACAGTTAACACAGGAATTATTACCTGTGTTCTGTAATTCATGCCTGTAATTCATTCTCCATCTCTAATTATTGCCTCTCTCTCAAGTACTATGTAAATACATATGCATATTTTCTATGCAGCTGTATATATAGAGTAAATAATGCACAAATCTGTACATAAATCTTCTGTTCCAGATTCATACACATTATTATTATTGTTAAGTCTTATTTAAATGTTTCTGTTCTCGTGTCAGATACGTATGTATATATGTATGTATGTATGTATGTATGTATGCGTGTATGTACCAAGAGCTTCTTAAAAACCACAACAAATTCCTTGTGTGTTTGCGCACACTTGGCGAATAAAGCTGATTCTGATTCTGAGCTGCTGAAACAGCTCTACTCCGCCATCATTGAATCCGTCCTCTGCTCTTCAATAACTGTCTGGTTCAGCTCAGCTACCAAATCTGACCTCAGAAGACTACGGAGGGTAGTCCGGACTGCTGAGCGAATCATTGGTACAACCCTCCCCGCTCTCCAAGAACTGTACTCATCCAGAGTGAGCAAAAGGGCTGGCAAAATCACTCTGGACCCCTCACATCCAGCACACTCCCTCTTTGAACTGTTGCCGTCTGGTCGACGCTACAGAGCTCTGAGCACCAGAATGGCCAGCACAGGAACAGTTTCTTCCCTCAGGCAATCCATCTCATGAACACTTGACATTAAACGTGGAACACACACTATTTATACACTTATACACTTATTTATCTAACACACATACTTAGTCTACATTACAATTGCACATAATATACCTGTATATACAACTGTCTATTGTTATAAAGCTGTATATACAATTATCAATTTGTATATTGTTATTCATTATTTACTTGTTCTATATTTTTTTTAATTCTTCTTTTTATTATCTGTGTTTTTTGTTCTGTCACTGTCATTCTGTTGCACTGTGGAAGCTTCTGTCATGAAAACAAATTCCTCGTATGTGTAAACATACCTGGCAATAAAGCTCATTCTGATTCTGATTCTGAAGAACAGGACATTACGGTGACTGAGAAGCATCAATGGAGATTGTTTTTTTTTTTTTTTTTAAATCGATCACGTTATACTAACTTGGCCCCTTCCTACAACTTTTGAGCCTTGTCAGATTTGGTGACCCTGTTGTTTGCTTGTAACTGTTCCCATCAGAGCAATTATTATTATTATTTATTACAATAATTAATAATTAATAATAACAACAATAATAATAATAATAATAATAATAACAACAAATCATTTACCCTAAGGCATTAAAACAAACATGATTTTTTTATTTATTTATTTTTTTTAAATAGTCACATGTGCTTTGATTCTTCAGCAAAATAATCGTCAGGCGTCTGCAAAATTAACCAGAGCAGATGGGGCAAATTCGGCAAAACTGAAAAGAGATGGACGAACGAGGCACTAATTAAAGGAAACAAAGTCTTTTTTGTTGATTGTGTCCCTCGGCTTTGCGTAAATTAATGAGGACAACATTTCATTAAGCTCTCGGTGTCTGCATGCTGTGTGCCGCTCTTTTATCACCGCTGAAGTGCTGACTTTAATGAAGACACTGACCTGTGAAGTCAAATGATAAACAGCTTGCTCTCACAATAACGGGATACTTGGAAATGAGCCAGTGTGGGAAACAGACAGAGAGGATGCTGGGAAAGGCCACTCTGCTCTATCACACCATTTTTGCTCTTTCATGTCCACTTTTCCAACCTCTCAAATAAACAAACAAAACAAACAAACAACCAGGGGCTTTTTAGAATATGACTTTTTGAACAGCATTTCCCACCGTTTCTGTACTCATTGAAAATGCAGGACCCAAACAGCATTTGCTCTTGCAGTTCTCTAATTGTGCAAATGTTAATGGCTTGAGCGAGACTGAGTGCAAGCGCTCTCGATAAAGGTTACGGATTGCAGCTCTCTTTATTTCAACTGTGAATTGAACAGAATGACAATGGGAATTCAGTGAGGGCTGACAAATGTGTTTGCCTGCTGCAAGCAAAGCGCTCTGGGTAAACGGTAGATAGAGTTACATATGTCACAGGTGACTGCCCGCTTCGGCGAGAAGGGCATCACAAAGCCAACATTTCAGTAGTTGATACAATTACAGTGAATTTTCATCATTCTGTGTCCATTACATATAAATATTCATGAAGAAGTAAACAAATTTTGTGTGTTTCCTGCCTCGTTTTTCAAAAGTCGCGATCCTGAAGTCCATACCTGAGTCGACAATTTGAGTTTGCAGTCTGTATTGAATGTGATACAATTAAAATTCTTCTAACCAGATTCTTCATAGTTTCTGAGACTGAAGACAATAACAGACCAACACATCCACAATAAGGATTCATTTTATTTCACAATTTGCATCCATGAGTGATTTTACAAGTATCAAAAAAGCCCCATAAAACATTTTATACATAGTTATGTCATCATTTGATGCCCCTTATGCAAATACAAGTTACAAGTAATTCAACTTGAATTCAAACACCACATTGAACTACTTAATCTGAATTCTCAATCATGTATACACTACCAGTCAAAAGTTTTTGAACAGTAAGATTTTTAATGTTTTTTAAAGTATCCTCTCCTCTATTGATAATAATAATAATAATA
The DNA here is from genome assembly GCA_039654775.1 of Spinibarbus caldwelli. Classification (NCBI taxonomy): domain Eukaryota; kingdom Metazoa; phylum Chordata; class Actinopteri; order Cypriniformes; family Cyprinidae; genus Spinibarbus; species Spinibarbus caldwelli. The sequence goes on from CM077232.1 coordinate 6,376,624, forward strand.
ATAAAATTTTCTTGAACAGCAAATCAGCATATTAGAACGATTTCTGAAGGATCATGTGACACTGAAGACTAATGATGCTGAAAATTCAGCTTTGAAATCACAGGAATAAATTACATGTTAAAATATATTCAAATAGAAAACAGTTATTTTAAATACTAAATATATTTCAAAAATGTACTGTTTTTGCTGTACTTTGGATCAAATAAATGCAGGCTTGGTGAGCAGAAGAGACTTCTTTAAAAAACATTGAAAATCTTACAGCTCAAAAACTTTTGACTGGTAGTGTATACAGTATAATAGCTATATAGCTATGAAAAATTTGGAGTTTTTTCTTACATAAAACTGTACAAAATATTCTTAAAAGAAAAAATGAAACAAGTGTGAGTGAAGCGAAGTTCTTCTGTCCACCGACTGACCTGTCCTCCTCATTCATACTGTTATATCAATCTGCATGAGCCTGTATGACATAGTTGCAATTACTTACTGTTCTGTATTTATGAATATATATATAAAAATACTAATATCACACCTACTAAAAAAATCATACTCACTCGCTGAATTAGCTTCGTTCTTCTCTTTTTGTGGTTGTGTATCCTGTTGGATCAGAAAATATATACAAATTTGTGACAAAAAATGTGACAATTTTGTAGAAATACCTCTTAGGCAACATAATTGTGAACTTCACAAATTTATATAATTACATTTATATCTATATGCTACATTTACTGCATCCTGAAAAACTGGATACCTGTATAGGCTGAGTTCCGGGCAGATGAGCTTTAATTTTCTTTATGAAGATCTGGATTGAGTCCCTTACTGTATAACAGACAAGCCCCACAAAACATTTAATATAGTTATGTCATCATTTGATACCCCTTATGCAAATACAATCAAGTAATTCTTGCTTTAATTAATTACTACTTACTACTTTAATTCAATTGAAATTACTCACTGTTCTGGATTTATGAATATATTTTTAAAAATTAAAATGATCAAAGCTACTAAAAAAATCATACTCACTCGCTGAATTAGCTTCGTTCTTCTCTTTTTGTGGTTGTGCATTCTATTAGATCAGAAAACATTGTATATACAGATTTATGATAAAAATGTGAAAACATGGGACAAAATATTATAGAAATACATAACCTCTTGTATGACATTTGTTTTGCCGAAGATACACATTTACTACGAAGTGTAAATAAATCAAGGATATAAGAAAGGATAGTGATAGGCGAGCGAGGCTTTTCGAAACTTCAAATCAATTGAACCAATTGCTTCGCAAAATGATTCAATATTTCAAAACGCTCAAAACTCCATACGCTGAGGACATCTGCTGCTTGAAGTCATGTAAATGCAACAAGACTGCAAAAATATATGTTGAATTACATATGTTTCATCATGTATCCGTAATTATCAGCATCACATGATTTGTATTGTTCATTTGTAAGGGTTTTGGTGAAATCACGTGACTTGATCAAGATTCGTGAACGTTTCGAAGCTTCGTGAATGCATCATCAGCAGGCTAAACAGAATACTGTAGGAAACAGTGGCACGTAGCCTCAAATAACATTGCTTTTCAAGTAATTATTCAAGTAAACATTAAGTAATAAAGATCACAGCGTGTAGTTTTCTCTTTTTCCTTAAGGCCCGATCGCTCTTCACAGAGCAAGCATGCAAATATGTATGTGGGTGTTGGAGTCGCTTTTCAGTCAGACAGCCCTCAGGTATCGCATCCAGTCTGTATTTAGTACTTCTGATACTGCAGAAAACTTCTTTTATTACATTTTTTCATTTTAATCTCAACTTGAAAACAAAGTGCCAGTACTACTGACATTCTTTGTGGGACTCATCCATTAAACTTGTGCCATGAGAGAGTGAAGTGCATCTGCTCGTATTCTTTGTCTGAACTCCATCCTGAGGAGGCTGCTTGACAAAGAGTGTTCAAGAGCCTTTTCTGCTGCTGGAAGTGCAGTCTGAAAGTGCAGGTATCAATATCAAGTGACTGTGGAGGCCCACCTGAGCTCTTTGTGCAAGTACAGAATACTCATTCATTCTCAGTCACCATTAAATACTGACCTTTCCAGGCAGCCAAGGACAGAGAGAGTCAATCTCTGACTGACACTTATACCAAGGCTGTGAATTTAAGTAGCAAACAGATTTTTTTAATGTAAACAAGTAGAATTAAAATGGAATTAAATTCAAAGACACTTAATTCCTGTGTTTTTTAAACACATTTAATGCATTTAGTATTTAATATGAATTACTAATCTGATCATTTGTTATGGTATTTAATGGTATTATTAATGCACACACACGCACACTTTTTTTATATATTTTATTTTTTACTACAGTCCAATATATACATATATATATATATATATATATATATATATATAAAATTAAAATGTTTACTTTGAATTAATTTTATTAATCACTAAATTATTAAGAGAGAGAGATCATGTTTTTATTACATTTTAGAATTATTTATAAAAAACATTACTTTTTAATAAATATTTATAATTTTATAATATTTAAAATTGCCTGTAGTATAAATTATACAAATATAAATACCAGAACATATTAATACCATCAATTTTTTTTATTTGTCAAATTGTGACTAAAAAAGTCATTCTAACTAATTAACTAATAAATAAATAAATAAATAAATAAATAAATAGGAAATTGTGATAGAAAGACTATGACTATTCCCTTTTAATGAGGGAATAAAGAACAATCCCATGAAGCATTGTGGAATGACATAATGGAATCGAAAATGCAATACAAGCACTTTGAATTATTATTGTGTAAGAAGCATGCTATATAAATAAACTAGCCTTGCCTTCCAGCTCAATGACCTCAGCAGAGAGAACAGGCGAGCTGCTCTACACATGTGGCTCTTACACGAGACTGTTGACAGCAATCAAGCTCCCAGATGCTGCCAAGAAGTGATGGGAGATGAGAATGATGCAAACGAGATGTTTTGTTTATGCTTGTTATCGTGAGTCATTGGCTTATAAACAACTCCATTAGCGTCATTAACGAGCTGCATGCAGTGACACCTTCCTCTCCTTAAAAACAGCAGATCACCCAGCTCACTGCTGGCATTTCACTAGCACACTACGGCGAGATTCACAGCATCTGCCCTTTCCCACAGTACCAGCCATGACTCACCGTCACTATGGAAAAATATTTCATTACACATTTTTGAAAAGGTCTGCTTCCTTTTCTCCAGGATTTCACAAACATATGTCAAAAGCAGGTAAAATGTGCATTCCTGAACCACTGAAGCTGGAGTTGGGAACTGAGAACCTTTTATTAATTTTATTTATGTATTTATTTATTTGACAAAGATTTCTGAGCACAATAAATCATTAATCTTATATAAATCTATTTAGTTGTGAACTTTATTAATCAGTCTGAACTAAATGTGCTGCAAAATAATAAAGTCAATAAATAGACAACATTTTAATTTTCCTACCTTACTGGATGCATACAGCAACATTTAACACAACCAGTATAGTATGTTTTAATAAAACAGCCAGAATGACTCACAAATTAGCAGTCATAATATTATTAACAAAAATAAAAATGAACTATTTAACTAAAACTATAAAACTACAAACTATTAAAAATCTTTTTTGATAATTAAAATCCAGCTGAAATAAAATAAAATAAATATAAATATAAATATATAAAAAAAAAAAAATATATATATATATATATATATATAGAGATACAAATTGTAAACTTAAAAATTTGACATTGGCTTAAGTTGATGTACTAAAATTACTAAAATAAAAATAAATTTTTAATAAATAATAAATTGGATTTAATGAATTTAATGAAAAACTGGAAATTGTGATAGAATAACTAGGTTCTAGACAACTGAAAAAAAAAACAGTACTAAAAGTACTAAAGTAAAAAAAATAAAAAATTAAAGCTAAATATAAATCTGTAAAAATTACTAACACTTAAATTAAAATGAAAAAAGTAAATAAAAGCTCATTCAAAATATTAATAAATACTATAATAGTGCATAATATAAAAACAACACTGCAAATTAGTCTCAAACCCATAATTTTACATGTACTCAAGGTTCATGAGACTCAAATTCATATAAATATGAACTATACATTTATATATAAATATGCTACCAAAAATAACAACATGAAATTAAAAGAAATACTACATCCTTAAGATCAATTGTTACTACAAGAATCATTAATAAAGGAACCAGAATTGTTAAGCTGTTTTGCAAAAAGGATGGACGGCATCTCAGTGATTGCCATCTCTAACTGAATTGACCAGGAGATGATTATCAAGAATTACATAATATATTTAATTATCAAGAATTAAAGAATCAAATCTTAGTTAATTTCCCAGTATACATCAGTCCATTCGAGCATGCAAGTCTGTGTACAAGTCATCTAACTGTGCACCAAATTACATGCGGTGAATAATAATAACGTGGTCTGTTTCTGTACAGTAAAGCACATGCTGTAACTTTTTAAAGCAGAAGATCAGTGTTGCCCCTCCCAACCAGAACAGGTGGCATCAGGATTGAGGGGGGCGGTTACCCCAGCTGTACACAGCACTATGAGATCATCGTCACCATGACAACATGAGCTCAGACCACTGAGAATAGAGAGATCCTCGACCCCGTACAGTGTAAACACTGATAACAGCGTCTAGCGGGGACCTCAGGGGACCGATTAGGACCAGACATCTACTCCAGGGACAGTCCATCCTATGCTAGGATCTCGTCTCTTATTTCGCTCATAAACACACTAAGGCTTGGGAAAATGTGCATGTATGTTCAGGAGACATAAACTAATAACATCATCATTGATCTGCCATGACAAAGACTCTGATTTCCCATTAGTTAGAGACTTTGCATTGCATTTTTCGCTGTAGATTCTTTCACTGCTGCATGACTCATGCTGCTATAAAGTTCACTGCACTGCTACTGAAAAGAAATGATATTTTACCAGTGTTGTGAGTTTGCCTTTTGAATTGGATGCTATTAGATAGAAAAATTAGGCAAACAACAAAACGACAACACTTAGAGAGTGTATTCTGATTCATGAACAAATGACTCTTATGAGTCGATTCGTTGAGTTAATCAGTCAGATTAAATTACAAACTCTCTAATCTAACAAAGGACAAAATTAATCCGACTCACTTTTTTGACAACGTGTAGATGAAATATGATACAAAACAGTATTGTGCGCATGTTGATAGGGCCAATTCACGTGTGTGGAAACACTGCGCAGCAATAATACTCTATTTATAAAATCTTCTGTCCTTTTTCAAGTGAGTTCAGCAGTTTGGTGCAAGGAACTCGCTGGCTCTCACTCCTCCATTCACAGCAGAGCTTCACACATCCGTCTTTATAGGGTGAAGGAGCGTTTCTGAGTCACCCTTCTGGACTGCAATGCAGACGCGTAAATTCACCCTGACTGGTTCTAAACAGCTTTATTCCACATTGCACTTCCTGCATTTCTTGTGCATTTGGGAAATATAGAATCTGTGTTGAAAGTGAGAGAAGAGCATTGTTGTATAAATCTACGTCAGTGTAATGCATATGTAGCATATTATTTTGTTTTCTTTCCTTAATGTCAACATGAAATTTCACTTCCATATTCAGATTGAAACATTGTAAAAAATCTTTTTTTTTTTTTTGTAATATGCAACAGTAACAAGCACTGAAAATAGGATAAGTTTTAGCTGTGATTAAAAAACCCTACAAAAAGTGATTAACTGGGAATATATATATATTACTATATTACTATATTACTATATTATAGATAAAATACGTGCAGCCTTGGTGAATGAACTTAAGAGATTTCTATAAATTAATAAATAAATCATAATTATTCCAAATTGGTAGTGAATATGTTGGGTAATCAAGCCAACGATTTTAATTTAAAAATTAAATAAAAATATAAAGAATATAACATAATATAAAGGAATGTATATTTGATGGATTCTTCTTCATATATTTAATAATATTTCATATTAATACAAATCAATTTTCTCTTTAGAGATTAATAAAATATGTATCTACTAATTGTTTATTTATTGTCTTTATTTTTGTGTGGGTTTTTTAGGTTTTGGTGCTAGGTACAGTATTATTATCACAAAGGGAAAAAAAATGGATTGAAAAAAAAGAGAAGAAAAAACTGAAGAAATACTGGGGGACAAATATGTCCTTGTAAAATAAATGATGTATAATGAAATTAATTGAATGGAAAGACATAAGAAAAACATAAATTTTGACTGTTCACACTGAAGTCATACGGCAAAAATTAAGGCATATAATTTACTTCTATTTATGAAAATGGAATTGTCATGGAACATCATTTCAAGGGAGAAAAACATTCAGAAACCACATTGAGCTGCAGTGTGTGTCTTGCTGCCACTGAATTTTATGGGAAGTATAAATACCATTTGGTCAAATATTTGCGTGTGGGAAATCAGCGTGCAGTTCTGGGTTGTACAGAAACATCAGTGCATCAGTCACTGAACACTTTCTGTTTACTCCGTCTGGTCAAATCCTCTCACTTACTGCTATTGATTTCTTCATTCCGTGTTGATTTTTCCCAATTCAAAGAGGAGGCACTGCTTGTGGGGAGTCTGCATCAACATACGGAATGCTGATTATTGCTTTAGAAAACAAAGTCACAAATGTCCAGCATTAACATGTTGATTTTGTCTGGGTTGTAATACTACGACTCCTGCACACTATTTTATCACTAAACATTCAATTCTCTCTGCTGAAACATGATATGATGATCTCTACAGTACAGACACAACATGCCAAATGGCCATCCGCATGCAGGTCGACACCAGGCAATTAATCTGCTATCTGATGCCATGGTGAGCAGACTGCTCCCTAAAACGATCCAGCCACACTTACTCACAATATGTCAGCTGAGTTCATGAAAACAGGCCCTAAATGCTCCATGTGTGGGTACTAATAAGGGTATGTTCCTTTATACCAGTTTATTATGATGCATTTAAAAAGATCTTTAGGAATCAAATTTTCCCTCATCTTATGGGAGTACATTGCAGTATGAAAACATAACTCAAAACATCCAACCCAGTACAAAAAAATAAACAAGAAAGATGAACACGTTCAAACACAGCGACTGTTATTTATTAACAGTTCTGAAACTTGGCCTATCCAGTGGAAGTTTGCTTCCGCCATGTAATACAAAAAAGGTCATTGCAACTTTTAAAAGTTATACAAGGTTTCTCGCAATTGTGAGTTAGCCATCTCAAAATTCCTCAGAATTGAGTTTATATGTGTCAATTGTTGCAATAAATGTTGCAACTGTCTTTTTTTTTCAGAATTGCGAGATGTAAACTTAAAATTATGAGAAAAAAAAAATCTGAATTGTGAGATGTAAACTTAAAATTCTGAGAAAAAAAAATCTGAATTGGAAGATTTAAACTCAGAATTCTGAAGAAAGTCATAATTGCGAGATGTAAACTCAAAATTCTGAGGGAAAAACTCAGAATTGTAAGATATAAACTCAAAATTCATAGGAAAAAAAATCACAATTGTAAGATTTAAACTCAGAATTCTGAAAAAAAAGTCAGAATTGCAAGACGTAAATTAAGAATTCTGAGGGGGAAAAAAAAAAATCTGAATTCCGAGATGTGAACTCCAAATTTCTAGGAAAAAAAATCTGAATTGTAAGACTTAAAATCAGAATTCTGGAAAAAAAAGTCAGAATTGCGAGATGTAAATTAAGAATTCTGAGGGGGAAAAAAAAAATCTGAATTCCGAGATGTGAACTCCAAATTTCTAGGAAAAAAAATCTGAATTGTAAGACTTAAAATCAGAATTCTGGAAAAAAAAGTCAGAATTGCGAGATGTAAATTCAGAATTTTGAGAGAAAAAAAAAATCTGAATTGCGAGATGCAAACGTAGAATTCTGAGGGAAAAAAATCTGAATTGTGAGATTTAAACTGAGAATTCTGGAAAAAGTCAGAATTTTGACATGTAAGCTCAGAATTCTGAGGGGAAAAAAAATCTGAATTGTGAGACAAAAAATCACAACAGTCTTTTTATATATTTTCATTCCATGGCAGGAATAAGCTTCCATGCAATCCAATCACTGAGGTGTTATGGACAGACTATAGATGAACACCAGAAAAATTAACAATAAATGTAAAATGGTAATTTAATGTGTGAATACGCTGTTTACATAAATGCCTTAAATAAAAGCATCAAATAATGACCCATTTTAATTTTAAGGCTTAAAGGAGAGAGTGGAAAATGGTCATGAAAAACTAAAATAACATTAATTTAATTTATTTAAAACACTAATTTAATTCATATTTAATCAATAATCAAAACAAAAAAATTATAGGTTGTTCTCTAATATCAGATGTTGTCACATGCCTCACCCTCTGAAAGTCAAGCTGCCCTTTAAAAGCCTGACATCAATAAGAGAGGATCCACCAGCGCCTGTGCTGACAGCACAGCAGGACGACGCTGAACATCAACCAATTAGCACATCTCAAAATGCCTCGATGCCTCTGATTGTTTATGCTTACATCTGAGGACATGTGAACTATCAGTAATGGCTCTAGTTGTACTGCAGGTGGTCTCAAGCTCCAAAAAGGTCTCCTTTACTCATCTGTTTATATGTGGATATGAATGTCATCATTTGGTTCAAAGGGAGGAGAATCAAAAATTGAATATATTGTGGCTGTATAAACCACACGGGTTTGTTTGTTTGACTAATACCAGTCGGGAAGCATTCTAAAAACTTGCTAACAAAAAACAGGTAAAAACAGTTTTTTCTGTTATCAATGCAAATAATAAAATGAATATAAATATATATTACTTAAAAAGAAAAAGTTTAATTAAAAATCATATCACCATATTGGTAAAATAACATGAAGATAGGGTAAGTAGAAATTGAACAGCAGAAATTCTCCTTATTGAGCCCTGACTATGATACAAATATGAATTTCTTTTACACTTCTGTCAACCTAGCAGATTTCCTCAGTTACAGTCGGCCTTCAGTTTTTATTTGGGTTGCATAATTGTAAGCAACAGGAATGCAATGGAGGTTGACAGCTGAATGCATAGAAGAATGTGACTTTGATATAAACAGATTTTTTTGCTCTGTTACTGCCCTACGTCTGATTAACGCTTGCTTGTACAAAAATCGTGTCAAATATGAGAGCAAACAGGTCAAACAGTTTATTTAGCTTAAATATGGCTGCACAATTTAATATAAAAAATATTAAAATATAGTTATATTAAAAAGTGCAGCCCTATTTACTCTGAAGGTCTCTGCATAAGGGAAAAATGAGAGTTTTTACATTCCTCTCATTCCTCCTCATTTTGATCAGGTTTTGCCAGTCTGAGAAAAACAAAATCTCTTTCGCATATGCAATGGAAGCATCCACAAAAAGGGCCATTCAGATCTACACACACTGGCTGAGATCCGTGCATCCCAAGTGTCAAACGAAACTGAGGTCAGACTGATGCTATTGTCCTGTGTACGGCCCGTGTGCCCAGCCGTCACATGTAACCCAACACCTGCGCCTCCCAGCTTGGCACTGCGCCACCAGACCCCAACCTGCCTTCGCTCAACAGCCTTTTCCTATTTAAGTCTTTCTACCATATATTTTCCACCAAAATTTTAAGCAACACACAATGTTTTCAACATTGATAATAATAAGAAATGTTTCTTGTGCAGCAAATCAGCATGTTGGAATGATTTCTGAAGGATCATGTGACACTGAAGACTGGAGTAATGATGCTGAAAAATCAGCGCTGCATCACAGGAATAGATTACATTTGAAAATATATTCAATTAGAAAATAGTTATTTTTAAATTATGTAATATGTAATTATATTTTTAAATTATATAATAATATGTAGTTATATGTAACTATAATGTACTGTATGTCTATATATATATATATATATATATATATATATATATATATATATATATATACAGAGAGAGAGAGAGAGAGAGAGAGAGAGAGAGAGAGAGAGAGAATAACATGGATGAAAAAGTCTATCAAAAATTAAGAAAAGATTTCACCACATTGAGTATTTTATGGAAACTTGGTTCTGCCACGGAATTTAAAAAAATTCTGTCTTATTTCCTGCAATTACAAGTTCATATCTCACTATTCTGAAAAAAGGCAGAATTTCAGGGGAAAAAAAACTTATATAAAATTTTATATATAAATAAACTTACACAATTTTGAGGGGAAAAAAAAGTCAAAACTGGAAGATGTAAACCAAGAATTCTAAGAAGAAAAAAAAGTCAGAATTTTGATATAAATTCAAAATTGCAAGAAAAAAGTATTATGAAGAATTATGAGATAAAAAGTTCCAATTTTAAGTTCATTACTTTAAATTGCAAGGTATAAACTCGCAATGCTGAGAAAAAAAGTCCAAATTTTGAAATAAACTCGAAACTGCGAGAGAAAAAGTTGTGAGATAAAAAAAAATCTAAATTGCAATTTTGTTTTTAATTCTGTCGCAGAGATAAGCTTCTGTATTATTGCCTTTAATAATCACTATAAATAAAAAAAAAAGTTACCAGGAAATTACCAATTGAGAACTATTACTTCAGCATTATGAAATCTAGTTTACACGATGAGAGGGGGTCACATTTACATCCAAATGGTAATTAAACATAACCCAAACTATAGTTATATGTTGCTTGAATCATCTGGATTAATTAATGTTTACTAAACTGTAAGAGTAGAACGTGTGGAACATGCATGAAATCTAGCAAGTGTTTTTTTTTTTTTTTTTTTTTTTTTTTTTTTAAGTCAGTGAGTAGTTCACTGATTTATTCTATATTGTCTTGTTAAAGCACATATTGCAAAATGCTGTAGATGAATAATGATTTACAGTGCATTTTCACCATTTTCCTGCTGAGCATGCAATGCAAAAATAGACTCAGTGCTTAAACTCCACCTGCAGCTGCACCTCTGCTACACAGCACCTCAAAACCAACATGGCTGCAGATGTGAGGTTCGTCCCAAAGCCTTAAAACAGCAGGCAGGGTCTTTACATCTCTCACCTGATGCAGGTTGATCAACACATCTGTCTCGGGGGCATGGCCTCCTGTCGCCATGGGGACAGGGAGGGGCGCAGCTGCGGGAACACAGGGGGGTCCGGGATCAGCCCTTCTCTTTCACGGCTGGATTTCCAGTCAGCCTGTGGGGTGGCATAACCTGTAAGAGCGAGACCACATTAGGCCATAAGATATCATATCACTGAGACCCCAAAACAAACAAGGATACATGGGAAAGAATGTAGCAGAAGATGGTTAGCTTTCAGGACACACAGGGAAGACATACACAACCTGTTTCCAGGTCTTATGTTACAACGCAGGGGCTCATCAATAACCACTCCTCTCATCAAGAGACATTATATTGATCCTATTAAGTGGTTAATCGATGAAACAAGCATGTTGATCATGAGAAAACTGTTACAAGCAAGTTCAGATCATTTCCATTAATCAATTTAAAATGTCTGTTTGAATTGAATTGATGGAACAAAAATACATTTTTATATGTTTTAGAATAAATATGTAATTATTGCTGTTTATTACTGTCACGTTAGCTCCGGGGAGCAAGGAGCGAGGAGACGAGGAGTTGAATCCAACACAACAGACTTTAATTATCTTCAGGAACATGGAACATAGAACACGGAGACCAGGTATGACGTGTAGAATGACGATTAACAGCGGAAACCGAGACAGGGAAGCAGAGGACTTAAAAAGGCTGGGGATAAGTAGATAATTAACAAAACATGGCTGGAGAATAATGAGCTGATAATGACAAAACGAGGAAAGGAACAGGAAGACCAAATCTGGACACAAGAGGAAGGGAACAACAAGACACAGGAAACACAGGTCTGACAATTACTAACTACTGTTATATTAGAGTGCTGAAATTAAAATGATCATTCTTTTTGTTTTTGAATGTCTCTTATGTTTACCGAGGCTGCATTTATTTGACAAAAAAACAGTAATATTGTCAAATATCATTACAATTTAAAATAACCTTTTAATACATTTTAAAATGTAATTTATTCCTGTGACGCAAAGCAGAATTTGAGCTTTTCAGGTAACAATGTAATCACCCAGCCCTATTATGACTAGAAAAACTCCCAGGCACACAGATGGGATACTCATGAAAAGGTCAAGCCCTGACAAAAAACAAAGCCTGTTGAACATCTGCTCTTGTGTGTGTGATCGTCTCTAACCCAGAACCCTTGTGCTCTAGCAGTAATCATACACACTGATATATCATACAGGCTGATTAATTGGACAATAGCAATGAATTTTGAGTTTACCGGCAATTTTGAGTTTACCACTCTGAAATCGCTCTCTTATCATACCAATGCAAGTTAACTGGTGTCATTTTTCGACTAAGAATGATTAATGACTACAGAAAAAAATGGCCTTTGATGAGATGGCGAGAAGCTCACAAGTCTCCAGTTACTACAAGAAAAAAAAAAAAGTTTGTAAGAGATGCGATCATGCGAAGAATGATGAAAAACAATTGAAAATTAAATCTAATGAAATCATAAAAATAAAAAGAAATTTAAAAAAAAAAATTAATATGAAACATTTACAAAAAAAGAAATATATATTACATTTGTTTACATGCATGTCATTTGACCATTAACTGACATCAAAGAACTGTAAACATACAAATGTGTTATTAAATTATTGAAATATTAACTGTAATCTCAAAGAGTACTTCAAGTAAATATTTGAGGATTTGGTTTTGGAATCCCTGAAATAGAGAAAAGATATCACATCGTAGCTTTAATATGTCAGCTTAATAGTCCAGAGAAAATATAACATGGATCACAGAGTAAAAATAATTTAAATTAATATTTTTGAAGTGCTTGTTTTGTTGCTAGGCCAGTTGTTTTCCACATTTTGATAGGAACTTTAGGCTAATCTACAAGTAAGGTAGTGCAGTTATTTCAATTCAAATCTTTATTTGATGTTTATTTATTTATTAAAAATGAAAATGTCTTGAAAATGTATTCACCCTCTGGGTATCCAAGATGTAGATGAGTTTGTTTCTTCATCAGAACAGATATGGAGAAGTTTAGCATTACATTACTTGCTTACCAATGGATCCTCTGTACATATAGCTTTTCACTTCACAAGCTGTTAACTGATGGACTGGAGTCATGTGGATTACTTGTGGATTATGTTTTCATCACCTGTTTGGAGTCTCATTCTGACGGCACCCATTCACTGCAGAGGATCCATCGGTGAGCGAGTGATGTAATGTTAAATATCTCCAGATCTGTTCCAGTGAAGAAACAAACTCATCTACAGCTTGGATAAAGATTTAATTAAATTAAATTTTCAGCAATTTTTAATTTTTGGGTGAACTATTCCTAAAATGAAAGCTTATGCTCACACTAAAACAACAGTGAAGTAAAACAGTGTTCTTTTATCATCTTTATATCAAATTCATTGTTGTAAAAAGCTCATGGATGCAATCAGTACCGCACCACACAACATTTGTGAGTCTGCTGTGTGGTTGTACAATCGTGACAGTGTGCGCTCTGCATCTGGAAGTCCAATGTCTGCTGTATGATAAACAGCTCTTATGGGAAGCTGGCGCTGATGACTCATGTCTTGAGTTTGCGTCACTGCAGGCAGCCCTAGCATACGTCTCATTTATGCCAAACCGCACCCAGCTGGATATCATTTCAGCATCACCCTGCTGGAATGCAGCTTCATGACGGCCTGCTAAATCGTCATGTGCCAGCATCACTCATCAAAACACCTCATCTCTGGCCTGAAACGTCACACTTCTGCTGCCTTGGAAACATTATCAGTGAATCCACTCAAACCTAAGAACTGTGATGCCAATCAGACTAAAATGAAAAGAAATGGTTAATCTTTTCATCACTGAGCTGGTATCATCTCCCATGGGACTATTTTACTGCTTAGATGTTGCTCTTTAAGTTGTCACACTGCAATAAATGAATAAATTTGTGCTTTCATGTAAAGTATAAACATTTACATTTATATTTAGTCATTTACCAGATCTGACCATTAAAATCCTGTTAGAATTATGCTTAAAACGAGACAAAATATGGCAAAATTTTATATACTCTTAAAAATAAAGGTTCTATGTGACATTTATGTTTTCCTGAAGAACCTTTTCACTGCACAAAAGGTTCTCTATAGTGGAAAAAGGTTCATTAGATTATTAAAATGTTCTAAAATGTTTCAAATGGTTCTTTTAAGAACTGTTCAATGAAAGGTTCTTTGGGGAATCAAAAATGGTTCTTCTATGGCATCACTTTTGGAACCTTTATTTTTAAGATATTTTCTAAAAGCCTTATCTTGTACATTTTTACTTCTCATTTCTCTTTTAAGGATTTTTCTGTTTTTCCTGGAAAATAATGGCAAAGATACTTTATCTCAAATGTTTCTCCTTTGGGAAAAATAAAAACAAACGAATGAGACAATTGCTGACATACACTAATAATAAATGTGGACAGCATGCCTTCAGATCATGTGGTCTTGGAAGAATTTGATGAAAAATGGTTGAGCTGATGATGAGATCTCTGATCTTTGATTGCAGACTGTGATGATTTGGCAAATCTGAGCACTATTTGGACAAAGTCTCTCTTCTCCAACACCAAAGAAACTAGTAGTGTCAGTAATTCAGATGATATTCATTTAAAAAACAACAACAACAACAAAAAAAAAACATTATTTTGGAAGTGAAAATTTTGCACAGTTAGAGCTCTGCATCATTAAATTACATATGGACAAAAAATTTCATAAAATTAAATAGCATAAAATAAAATAAAATACTCTACGATGCCCTGACAGGTGTAATGGGCCTTAAAAACAAAAGTTGCCTACAATAAGGATTAGCCTGATGCTTTTTTTTTTTTTATGTTGTATTTAAAAGAAGGCTAGGCATACAATTTTTTTGGTTTATGCTCAGTGGAAAAAAAAAAAATGAAATGCAGGACCACATTAATAGGCCCTAATTTAAGCTGGACTGTGTGAGAACACATTCGCTGTAAACAGGGAGCAAATGTACCTACTCAAAGTAAAATTTGGCAGGAGTGGGCGGGTGTGGAATGAAACTCGAGGTAGTGGGATGGAAAAATCAGTTCACACAGAAATCTGCACTGCAACAAAAAAGTGTCCGAGTGAGAGCTCAGCGCTGCACAAATATGATGTTGTAGGCCTAAATCTTAAGGTTTTTTAGTATTTTAAAATTATTTTAATAGCTTATTTCAAGGAATTCTAAGTCACTTTGTGACCCTGTTGGACCCTCTAATAGCACCTGGTCTCATGACTGAGAACTAGAGATGTGAGATTTCTGAGGTCTTTGACATTTCTGAGACCCCAACAAAAATCTTCATTTGCTCTCCACTTAAGCTATGAGTGCTGTCTGGGAAAAACAACTGAGATATTAAAAAGATCTTTGTGAAGTTTGTGATTTTTATACACAAGGACTATCATAGTTCAGTCATGACAAATCCCGGATTTTACAAATTGTGAATTTTTTATTAATGTAAATAGAATGTGCATAGGTTTGGTCTTGGCGGACTAGATCTGCTACATTTCTGCTGCTACAGCAGAGCAAGTAGACTAATAGAATGATAAGATTAAAAGGAAACATGCTGCTGCTGCTAGAGAGAGGAAGATACCTGTAGCAGATTTAGATAGGTGGTGCTGGGGAGGCGGTGGGCTAAGATGAGAAAATGCATGTGCGCAGACATACCATTCATTGAATACGACCTGGTTATATAGGTAAACAGTAATGAGTATGTGAATCCAAATGGCTGGGAACAATGAATTGAATTAATCAGCTAGAACGCAAGTAGAGTTTCATGGTTAAACCACAGACTACATTTAACTAAAACAAATTAAAACCAATAAAAAATTACTTGAAATAAAAAATGTTTACAAAAATAAAGTAAAATATTTAAAAGATATATTTCAGGAGGTTGAAATATTTTACATTTAAATTAAGTTTAACTTGATGTACTAAAATAACTAAATCAATCAATTTATCTGTCTATTCAACTACAATAAAAACTATAATAGTATCTCAATTATACAAAAATAACTGGCATACACTGCAAAAATGAATTTCTTAGTTAGAATTTTTGTCTAGTTTTCCTGTAAAAATATCTAAACATTCTTAAATCAAAAAACATTTCATTGAGAAGAAAAATTACAAAAGATAAGAAGTGTTGTATCCTGAAAAATGCATAAAAATAATGAGTTTTTGCTTAAAACAGGGAAAAATATCTGCCAGCTGGGTCAGATAAATAATCTTGATCTCCTTTTAAATTAAGATCATTTTCTGACCCCATGGTGGATGTTTTTCTTGTTACATTATTCAGAAAACAAGATTTATTATCTTATGTCTTTTTGCTACTGAAGTAAATGTATCTTCATTTAAGAATGTTTAGATATTTGTACTGAAAAGTAAGACAAAAGTCATTTTTCACAGTATAAATACATCAAGATCCACTTGATTGATGGATATCGTTAAAAAAATGCCTCAAAATAACTTATTTCTTGTTTATAGGATGCCTTATTTAATCTGACATATTTATAGAGCAGAAGCAGACTATTTCATCAAAATGGTTCACTTGCCGTCTGCAAATTACCCAAGTGGAAAACTGCTATTAATATACAAAAGCACGCTCAGGGCATCATGGGAAAAATTAATAGTCCCACACGTCGCCAGAGTAGATGATTCGCGCTCACCTGGGAAAGCAGCAGGTTCCCCTCATGCTTGTATACACTTCTAGAATTTCTGATCCAAAATAAGCCAGGGCATCTTGCTGACCCGAGGGCCACTTCCCTCTCTGTTGTCCCACTGTCACTCTGAGTCCAGCAAGCTCAAGTCACGTTAACGCTTAAGCTCAAGTGAAGATGAAACTAACAGACACATGCATCATTTTGATAAGTGACCCTGTCTGCTTCCTGTGTGTCTGACCAGCTCTCATCATGCACTTCCTCTTCACCGAGCCATCAAAGGACCACAAATGATTTATGAGCTGTACTGGCACACAGAGTTGCCTTTGTAAACGGAGATCAGCAAAAGAAATGGTCACTTGATGTTCCCTGCAGCTAGAACTGTCTATTATATGACTGCATAATGATAAGAAGAAATAGAAGAAAATAATAATTACAAACAATACTGTATTACTCTAACAAACTAAAAAAAAATGCAATGAAGTACAAAATTCAAAACACAGGTTAAACACCTGTAAAAAATCAAAATGGTAAATTCCTTCATATTAATACAATGCACTAAAATAAAATAAAATTAAATAAAATACTCCTCACTGGGATAAATCAAAATTTCCACCACTAAAACAATGCATTATAAATTTAGTTTTAATTTTAAATTAATTAATTGAATAAAATTAAATCATTATTCAAAACTCATTGTCAGTCAAACCAGCTCTACACTAAAAACGTATTTTTCTAAGTTGTTAATAAAGATTATTGGAGTACGTTTTAAAAGAAAATGCTATTCCAGCCTTTTTACTTAATTTCATGTTTAATTCAATGTGTTACTTGCCATTGCTCTGTAACTGTTAAAATTGTTTCAAATTAAATCCTACACCATTTTTTCCCACTGTATCTGCAGCACAATCTTTAAAAATCATAATCACATACTTTTTATGCTTCAGCCATCATTCCTTTTTCACATTATTGAGACATAACCTAAAGACACTCAGTCTAAGATGACATGAACATCTCGCAACATCCGGCCGGAGTAAAGGTTCAAGTAGGATTGAAGTCAGTTTGCACTAGTGTTCAAATCCGGATTCCCATCTTTAAGGGCCCATCATAGCTAACACACGCACCCATTAATGGATTCACAAACATCCACATGCTTCTTCTACACCAGAGGACGTGTGGGTCACATTAAGGTCTGCACAAATGAGTGTACGTCAGGGCCAGATGTTTGTTTCTGACGGAGCTCTAGGTGAATTATTAACGCTAATAGCCTCTTATCGCGAACAATTAAGCACGCAAAGCACAGAATATTTAGCTAATGGCCCCTGGGGCCTTGGACTCTATAGAAACGAACAGCTTCCAGCTTTGTAACCACGGATGCCTCCACCTTTAGGTGCCCTTAAGCGCCAGTCTGAATTTGGACGCGGAGCAGTCGGCTTACATGTTGAGCAGCGGCTTAGTTACAGCTGCACGCATTCAGCTCAATGTAGAAAAGTGTGGAGAGTTCAGACGCACTCAATGCAAAGGCGATTCCGCTTGTTAGCTTGTCTTCCAGCTGTCTCCAGGTCCTGGATTTTACTACAGCATGGTTCCACAGAGAGCTCTGGCTGTCTAAATAGAGCTCATCCAAAGGCTAATCACAAGCATGCATGATCCCCCAGCCTCAACATGCTCTAAATAAAGAAATCCCCAATGCACACGGCTCATAGACTCTTTGGAGCCCTACCTTGACTATTTTGGAAGTTAAAAACCTGCAGATACAGTAACTACCCACTATATCTTCTTGCTCATTGGACATTTGTCTGCTTTTAAGATGCATTGGGGAATGAATCCTAATAAGCTCTTTAAAATACTCATCTACGCTTCTCATCTGGATATATCACCATTTATAATGCTCTTCTCCATCATTTCATCATCATTTGATGATGATGCCACAATCAATAGAAAGTGCACACAAACAACGATATTAAACAAAACAATCAAATGAAATTACATTTACACCTGCTTTCCATGGGAAGTAACAGAGCAGCTATCTATCTATAAATCTATTATTGATAAAAATGTACTCTCTATCTATCTATCTATCTATCTATCTATCTATCTATCTATCTCAGAAAAAGTTTACTGGAAGCTGACAAGAATGAGCATCAAAGCATTGTAAAAAGTTACTGATGCATTTGTTTCAGCAGCAGTATACTAGCAGTGTTTCATTTATAAACGAATCAGTGGTTTTGAACGAATCTTTAAATTCAGCAGTTCTTGTAATTGAGGAAAAGTTCTATTTTATTGTCATAAAAATGTTTATTGTCTTGCTCCTCACTGGGATAAATCAAAATTCCCACCACTAAAACAATGTATCACAAATAAAATAAAATAAAATAAAATAAAATAAAATAAAATAAAATAAGTGGAAAGTTGATTTTCAAGTATTTTAATATTTTTAAATATTTTATTAGTGTCATTACACCTTGTGCAATGTTTACAAAAATTTAAAATGATCATTTTTGTTTCAGTAAGTTCAGTGTGAATAAATTACTTTTTTATAAGGTGAATGCATGTTAAGCGTAGATTATAATTGACAAAATAAACATTTATGAGTAAAACATTTATAAAAACTAAACATATCAACAATATTATTTTATGTAAAATGTTATCTTATTTTACTTTTTTTTTAAATAAACAAAATTAAATCAATAGCAACTAATTGTAATTATATAATTGTTGTATGAACTATTTCTGATATGGTCCTTACCCCTAAATAACACAATAAATAAAATGACTGTTTGTTTGCTATACAGATTTGTCAGAGTCTCTTCTAGTCTATGTGAGATGTTCTTGATAAGAATAAGCTGCAAAATGGATGGACAGAGTCAAATATCACTATATGTGAGACTATATTTGATAACTCACAGACAGAGAATATTATGTATTTTGCAAGGAGGTCACAACATAACCAACATGATTCTACCACCTCTTTATATTGAATGATCCTCAAACTACAAATGTTGTCTGGTATAATTGATTCACACATTATTTGAACTGATCAGTATCATTTGTTGCCACCTATAACAATGCAAAGATATAAAAAGATATTTATCTCCTTCTAAACAAAGCTTTAGCACACCAACTCCACAGTTATTTCTATAATTAACTAGGTTTGTAAGTCAAGAACTTACATGTAGATATCGAGTCAATTCGCATGATTAAGCTGATGCGTGCAGACAGCAAGCAAACCTATGTAATTAAATAAACTTCTCACGAAATGAAATTACAACATGCACCTTGATATGTGTGAAGTGACACATAGGCGATGCTAAACGCATCCCATGCGAGAGGCTCAATCAGTTAAAAAGGCCGTTTTATTGAAGTGTCTTGTTCTCAGCCTGTCTGAGCCTCTGCTATTGTGCTAACAGGTGTGATCACAGCCCAACACCCTCTCATCACAGATTCCTGCGGCCCGTCTCCGTCTGTCAGCCATCACATTAACAACACATCTTCACTGAACCCAGCCGAGACAGAGGGATCTTGACCATGTGATCTGCTGTGACTCTGGATGGGAATCGTTAGGGAAACCTTTATCTTTTATTCCATGGTGGAAACAAGAAAAAAAAACATAATTGCGAAGTGTAAACTCAGAATTCAGAGGGAAAAAAAAAAATCTGAATTTTGAGAGATATAACAGGTGTTTGGAACGCCATGAAATGTAAATAATGGCAGAATTTTCAATTTTAGGTAAACTATTCCTTTAACATTTACATTTACATTTATGCATTTAGCAGACGCTTTTATCCAAAGCGACTTACATAGCATTCAAGTTACAGTTTTTACATTTGATCAACTCTTGCTTTCCCTGGGAATCAAACCCATGATCTTGGCGTTGCTAGCGCCATGCTCTACTATTTGAGCTACAGGAAAGCTACAGGAAAGCTTTAAGTCTCATGCCTTCAGTCTTGGCCTCAGCTGAATAGCAATACAAACGATTATTCTAGTACAATTATTCTAGTTTGTGTTTGCTTTCTTTTTGTTTGTTTGACATGATTTAGGGGGTAATTAAACGTTAAGAAATTGCTTTGACACTGTTAATTGAAAAACTATTGAATGCTGATTCAGAAAGAGCTCTCCAGCAGACATACTTCAGTTTGTTGTCTCAATATAACAATTAACTTATTAAGCATCAGAATGAACAAACAAATAAGAAGCCGAGGGAACACTGTTTACATCCCCGTCTTTACAGATGTAAACACACTGCTGACAGCTGAAGAAAGAGAAACATCAGGCCGAACAACAGCTCAAACCTCAAAGAATGCCTGCTGGGAAACTACTGTAGATAAGCGTTTTGTGTGTAATGTGATTCAGCTAAAACAGCACAATGCACTGTAAATCTTTCTGTAAGTACTGTCAGTGCAACTGATCCACCATTAACAGCACAATATACACAAATACTTGTGTATCTACCTGTTTTTGTATATATGAAGTACTTAATCCCAGTTGAATATTAACCTTTTTTTTAAATATTAAATATTGACTTTTTACTGATATGGATGATGGATGTGAAGCAAAAGATCAGATTCAGTGTTATTTTAGTATTATTTATATACCACTATATTATTTATGAACATTATAAATTAGCTTTTGTTTTTATGTTTCTAGTTTCAATTTTAATTTTGTATTACATTTAAGTAATTTTATGTGCTTTTGCCATTTTATTATTATTTTTTAATATTTCTATAATTTTGTTTATTTTTATTTCTGTTCTAGTATTTCAACCAAGGCATTTGGCACACAACGTTTGTGGCACATCCTGCTCTATATTTCCATTTACCTCCAAATTTCTTTGTTACTCTCACATGTAACTAATATAAATCTTTTTTATTTTTATAAATCAGTCCTGCCAAATGTTAACCTCACAAACATATCTACTGGAGTATGTCTATAGCAAAATCAATACGCAGTTAACACATTTCTAACGTCACACAGTTCAGTATATACGTCAGCCCAACTGATAGTCACAGATTTAATAATAACTTTCCTGCATTGTATTTTAGCTTCTTAAACCTTCTTCATATAATTCCTCATTACTGCATTAGTTTGTGCTTGTTTGAAAGCAAATACATCTGCAGGTATTCCTGGCCTACTTCAAGCTGAGGAACATGAATCCATGTAACAGATAAGACCTAATTACAACCAAAGCTTTGATCATTTATAGGACTCCAGCAGAAGATGCTGAAGATGTTTCAGTGCAATCCGAGACAGTATAAATGTACATGGTTGGCTGTAGCTATGTTAGAAGTAGACAGCTAGCTCTATGATGCACCGATGACTCAAGACTCAACACCAGTCAACTTTTCAGATCTTACAGATTTGAATAAAACATTCTCAGATTTTTATTCATGATTACTGTGTGACTGAGTCACATTTATCAATTAGTGGCCATTAAATCTATCGACTATAAGCTTCAAAAGGCTACAGCAGTGGTTCTTAACTGGTTTTGCTTCAGGACCCAGATTTTACATTCAACATCAAGTAGTTTTCCAACACAAAAGTAAATCAATATGAACGTAAAATCAATAAAATTGTCCTGAACTGAACTATATTAACATAACATAGGCTGAACAGGAAAACTGACAACTTTGTAAATGTGTAAACAACAGATAAAGTGATACGCATGTGCCAAATATTGTCCTCAACAACAAAGAATAAGGGGTTTTCTCTTCTCATTCATAAGTTTATAATCCTATTTATTAGCCTATCAAGTTTTTGGGGCCTTGCTTGTTCCCTGCTGTTAAAGTAATAGATCACCCAAAACTAAAAATGTAATGAATATGCAATCATTAATTTTGAACAGATTTGGGGAAATTTAGCATTAAATCACTTGCTCACCAATGAAAGTGAATGGGTGCCGTCAGAATGTGTCCAAACAGCTGATAAAACAGTCCACAAGTAATTAACAAATCCATCAAGGCGTTTTAGCTTCATACTTCACATACTTAGTCCTAAACAAATATCTTTGTGGGTTTTAATTGTGAGAGGTCAACAGCGGATGGAGTTTTTCACAGGAGGAAGCGTTATTATATGGACTCGTATTTTAGCTAGAAGCGATGGTATAAAGTTAAACGCTTTAATAATGGATTTGTTTCTTACAAACACAGCTTTTCACTTCACAAGACATTAATTGATGGACTGCAGTGGTGTGGATTACTTGTGGATTATAGTGATGTTTTTATGAGCTGTTTGGACTCTCATTCTGACGGCACCCATTCACTGCAGAGGATCCATTGGTGAGCAAGTGATGTAATGATACATTTCTCCAAAACTGTTCCCATGCAGAAACAAACTTATGATCTTGGATTGCCTGAGGCTGAGTAAATTTTCATCAAATTTCGGGTGAGCTATTCCTTTAACCACCATATCAGAAAAGATCTGTGACCCATTTTTGTGTCGCAACCCACCACTTGAGAATCACTGGTGTACGTACTGTAGCTTATGAATCTATAATGTCAGAGCAGCACAGATGTAGACATTTACAAAGCCTCTGCCAGGCTCCACCTCTTCTGGAAGTATCTATAATTTTCAGCCTACTTAGCATGATCCACAAAGTCCTATCCGTTGATGTATTAATCTATATTTGAATATGTGCGTGGGCATAAGAAACAATGTAGAGGGCACATCTGCAAAGATCTAATACTTACATGAAGACTGGAAAAAACTTAACACTTGAAGTCGCCAGCATGCTTCAGCTACACTTCTAACCTTAATGCTGTTTGAGGGAAGTATAGTCCAAAAACATACAGAAGACGAGGACAGGTGTATAATTTGGTTAACTCAAATTTGAATTGTAAAATATCAGGGTTGTGGCATCAAGAATCTAAGGACATGAAAATCATAAAAAATGCATTTTCAAGACATTTCGTGCCCTGCTGCAAAACTATGCAATTTTGTCATAGATTTTTTCTCATCATCATCAGAGAACCACATATTTGAGCATCATGAAGTTCAAAAACCAGGGCTATCTCATATTTCTAACATGATTCAAACTACACAAATACTTGTTTTGTCTAACAATGGTTTTTGACACACCTAGTACATTCACATTTACATTAGCATATGCTTTCATCCAAAGCAACTTACAATACAGGAGCACAAGCAATTTATCTCAGAGCCATATATTCCCACTATATAATGACAAGTTTATTAAAAAGCAAGATTAGGAGAAATGTAAAGACAAAATAAGATTTTTTGTTTTGTTTATAAGTGCATTGGTTTAGGGTTGTGGTAGATTTTAACCAAAAGTTTAAACTGTGTTTCAACAACAAGGCTATTCTCTAAGGCCATTCTATAATATGCGTTTAATGGTAGGCTCTCATTTTGACAACTTTCCCCATATACTGTGACAACATGCACTGTTATCAGTCAGCCTGTGATGAATTAACTGTATCTTTCTATATATGTCAATGCAAATATTCATTTTTATATTCAAAAATCATTTGACATGACAAGTAGCCCTGATCTTCCTATACAACTAAACAGGTAACCAACATCCTAAACCCTACTACAAGACTTCAACAATAATTAAGGAAACTATTTAATAATTATAATCGCACAAAATTCAAGACAAAAATGAATATACGCTTTTGTTGATATATGGGTCAATGGCAAATAAGTATGATAAACAAATAAATAAATAAAAAATCTTCAGAAAATTGTTTTAAAATAATAATTATATGTGAAAATGGTCACAAATTGTCTAAATATGCCACAAAAGTTTATTTTTAATAAATAAAATATTAATATTTTAAAACCACTTTTATTTTATTCATTGTGTGACTTTATATTAAATAATAATAACAGAGAAAACTACTACTTGTTTTGAAATTTTAAACAGATTTTAAATTCAGTAATCTGAAATTTGTTCACCTTGAAACAAGTCTATTCAATTAACTGTAAGAATTGCATTTTCAGTATATTTTAGACTAACTTAGATCTTTTGGTGTCTATGGACCCATATATCTTCATTTCAACAGCTTCTGTCATAAAGCTTTCATTCTATTTATAAAGCAATAACAGGGTTGCGCTAATAACTTCATGCATGTTCAGGATGACTAGCTCAAATAACCTACTTCAGCATCTTTCAAGCATTAACCCTTTCAGGACAGGTGCGCACCAAACGCTCTGCCCTTCGTTACAGGTTTCTCGATACTCTGAATCGGAATGTCGTTTCATCATTATGTTTTGCATAAATGACAATCTCAAGAACATTTCTGCACACACGGAGGCTCAACATCCCCTTAGATGCATTGTATCCAACCCGTAAAATGTGTCTGCAAACGCTTCACCTCCCTTTACGACTCCACGCGAATCTTCCCATCCACCTGAATGACCCGTCCACACATTTTACGCAGTCTAATTGAGTGTTTTGTCGTCTTTGTTGTTTTAGCACACACCCCTGCCTTCATCATATCCACGGGAGACTCGTTTCTGCCATAGGCTCTGGAGGAAGGAGCGCCTCCACGCACTAGTATCCATGCTAGCCAAGATGATCTGCGCTATTCTTCATTGTGCCACCCTGAACATGTGTGATGCTGCCAGAGATCTGCACCTGGACAGTGTCGCACTCGCCTACCTGTGTGTTTGGAGAGTTGTCCCAGCAAAACGAGAGTGAAGACGATCGGTCAGAGAGCGCAGCGGCCGTGCTGGTCCATAGTGAAGCGCTCCAGCTGCTCTCTCTCTCTCTCTCTCTCTCTCTCTCTCTCTCTCTCTCTCTCTCTCTCTCTCATCCGAGTGATGCTCGCATCAGCCACTAGATGCTGCTGAGGGTGCTCGCGTCATGGCTGGTGTGCACATACATATATAAAATACATTATATATATTATAAATATGTGTACAATATTTTTTGGAAAATATTTAGTTTATGTCGAGTCACAAGTATGTATTTTACATTAGTTAGGCCTACATTATTTTTTCCCTACCTAGTATAGGACTGTTTATTTATTTATTTATTTATTTAATCTTATTTATTTTAATTTGTATACGCAATTATTGAATGTGTATTAATTATTTTGATTTATTTGAATCTATTTTTAAGTATTTTTTATTATTAATTTACTATCTGCAGTTTTATTTAATATTCGATTATTTATCAAATTCTCAAACTTCAGTTTATTCTAAAACTCACTTATTAGTAAGGTCGGGATCAGAGAAAAGGTTGCATTTTCTTTATAAAATTTAAAACCGAATTATTTTCATGATTCGGTTCTCGAACTGAAAACGCGGTAGAATGAAGCGTATATGTGCAGTTCGAATCCCGAACGGATGACTCTTATGAGTCGGTTCCTTTTTAATGAATCCAAAGCATGTGGCACACCAGTGTAGTGCGATTGACTGTTTTGAGCTGGTTCTTTTTAGTGAATCTAAAGCATAATGCATGCGATACAACCAGTACAGTCCAATTCCCAAATGACTAATCTTATGAACTGGTTATTTTTTTGGCGATTCAAAAACCTATAGCGCGATCGTTGTCGTCTGATTCCCTAATAAATCTTGGTAACCGGTTCGTTTACTGTATATATATATATATATATATATATATATATATATATATATATATATATATATATATATATATATATATATATATATATAAGAGTTTCAAAAATGATTGCCAAATCTTATAGGCTAATGCGGTTTTCGAAAACAATTAAATATCCGATTCCCAATTAAAGGACTCTGTATGATTAGCTTATCATCGGTGAATTAACAAAATAATTAATCCTACGAGTTGGTTCTTTTGATTGCATAAAAATATTTTAATAGGCTATGACTCACTTACTGAACCGCGGGTTATTGCTTTCATAATGTCCTACTGAAAATGAACTATGAACAGTTCCTGGTGTTAAATAGGACTTGATGTAAATTAATAAACAGCAAGTAGATTAGAAGCTAGTTGAAATAACTTAATTTGGGCCCAAAATGCTTTTCTGCAACCAGTTATAAATATCCTTTTACTCAATTTGAGGTTTGCACATGCACCTTAGTTTTTTAAATGTACATACATGCTTGTATGAAAATCTGAAATTGTTATCTGTCAGATTGGATGAGAGGCTTTACTGACTGCTTCCTGCCAGACATAACACTCATTTGCCATTCAGTGCCTTGCAGCAAAATTAAACCAGCACACTTCAGATGGTCTGAATATGAAATGAATGCAGTGTTGGACTGATGAATTCATGACTTGGACTATTTCCAAACACACAAATTGCTTATTTTCTTATCCCTAATCGCTTGTTTTGTTGTCATTGATTTCTCTCATCCTGTCACTGAGAGATGAGCTCAAAGGCAGAATGCTCTTCTCGTGCTGTAACACAACAGCTGGCTTGTGAAATAACTGAGAAGAGCTAAATTAAACACATGGAAATGGAGTGTTTTCCTTGGATGAACCTGATGCAGTGGTTTTGCTGATAAGGAACAGTCTTGTTTTTAGAGTGAAGGTGATTATTTATTTAGGTTTTATTCAATAATATATAAGTTATGAGAGGTTACTCGTGTGTCTTGTGAAAATATTTTAGATAGAGATGCTGACCCTGATTTATTTTAGGAAGCTGATCCTGTTCTAAACCCGCTGTTGTTTTTTACTGATGGCTAATTTCACTAAAACATCAAACCTTTAACACTTTTAACCCTAGGTTAAGGTAATCCTTTTTTATATCCAAACACAAACTTTAGTAAATATTCAGATGTTTTTGCATTATGACTGTGAGTTGTGTGGATTACAATAAAATAATAATTACTAAATTAGTACAGTGTGTGTAAGATGCACAGATACAGAAATATCTTCAGTACAGTAAGATTTAGTACACGTTCAGATTATGCTGCCTCCTTGTGGCTAAAATGGGGTAAATTTGATACAAGCATCTGAAATTATTTGGCTGCAGTATGTGAAAGACTTCATACCGTGTTTTCACAGTGTGATTACAGGGAATGATAAATGCAGAGCAGGATTAAGTATCACTAAAACTATTGCTTATACTTTGGGTCAAAGAGTTGAACAAACCCCTAAAACCACTTTAAAAACAATCACTTTACCAGTGACTAATTTATGCAACTTCCAGTCAATATGCAAACACAACACATAGTCTAAAGACACGAATGATAGGAGAGGTGTGCCATTTTGCTAAGCACTCACTTTTTCTTTGGAAAATGAAAAAACCTAGTTGACATTCGCTCTCTGAAGATAAATGTCCTGTGTCAGCAAAATCTCTAAAATATTCATGAGCTTTTAAAGGAAGAGCAAATTTTGTTAGATGGGGGACGGTAAATTTCTTTCCCATCAGTGCAGGGAATATTTCAGTGTTTTAGATCTCAGCTGCAAGGCCCTGCTTGATATGACAGATACGGTATATCAACATCAACATAAAACAGGAATATTTTAACATTATTATGATGTAGTTCAATTCAGTTCAATTCAATTCAAGTTTATTTGTATAGCGCTTTTCACAATACAAATCGTTGCAAAGCAGCTTTACAGGAAATTAAGTTTCTACAATATATTTATATATTGTAGAAACTTAATATATTTAACTTATGGCAAAATTTGGTAGTTCTGTATGTTGTCTGAGGGGTTGGCATCATCTGAGGCCCTCTGAGGGGTTGGCATCATCTCTTCTCAGGTGTTCTGGATCCAGACTGAAGCTTGTGTAAATCCTAGTTACCACAGGATGTTAATCCCGTGGCAGAAACAGAGAAACAGATAGAGACATAATTAGCGTAGCTGCTGTTCCAACCAAGCAAAAATGATTTGTTCAATTCAAGCTAAAGAACAATAATGTGTGTTTGATCAGATATAACTGCAGTACAAAATTATGAGATGCATTATGTGAATGCTTGGCTAAAGAGATGTGTCTTTAATCTAGATTTAAACAGAGAGAGTGTGTCTGAACCCCGAACGTTATCAGGAAGGCTATTCCAGAGTTTGGGAGCCAAATGTGAAAAAGCTCTACCTCCTTTAGTGGACTTTGTTATCCTAGGTACTACCAAAAGTCCAGAGTTTTGCGACCTTAGGGAGCGTGATGGATTGTAGCGTGGTAGAAGACTAGTTAGGTACGCAGGAGCTAAACCATTAAGGGCCTTATGGGTAAGTAATAATATTTTGTAAATGATACGGAACTTGATAGGTAGCCAGTGCAGAGACTGTAAAATTGGGGTAATATGATCATATTTTCTTGACCTAGTAAGGACTCTAGCCGCTGCATTTTGGACTACCTGTAGCTTGTTTATTGAAGATGCAGGACAACCAGCTAACAGTGCATTACAATAGTCCAGTCTAGAGGTCATGAATGCATGAACTAGCTTTTCTACATCAGAAACAGGTAACGTTTCGTAGCTTGGCAATGTTTCTAAGATGGAAGAATGCTGTTATTGTAACATGGGAAATATGATTTTCAAAAGACAAGTTGCTGTCTAATATAACACCCAGATTTTTGACTGTAGAGGAATTAACAGTACATCCATCTAGTTGGAAATTATAATTCAAGAGATTCTGTGTCCTGTTTTTTGGTCCAATAAGTAATATCTCTGTCTTATCTGAATTTAATAGGAGAAAATTATTGGTCATCCAGTCTTTTACATTTATAACATAATCTGTTAGCTTAGATAATTTAGAACTTTCATCTGGTCTTGTTGAGATATATAGTTGAGTATCATCAGCATAACAATGGAAACTAATCCCGTATTTTCTAATAATATTACCAAGGGGCAACATGTATATTGAAAATAGCAGAGGACCTAGGACAAATCCTTGTGGCACTCCATACTTTACTGGTGATAATTGAGATGACTCCCTGTTTAAATAAACAAAGTGGTAGCGATCAGACAGGTAGGATCTAAACCATCTTAAAGCATGCCCTTGAATACCCGTATAGTTTTGTAATCGATCTATGAGTATGTCATGATCTATAGTGTCGAACGCAGCACTAAGATCAAGTAAAACTAGCAATGAGATGCAGCCTTGGTCTGACGCAAGAAGCAAGTCATTTGTAATTTTAACAAGTGCGGTTTCTGTGCTATGGTGGGGCCTGAAACCTGACTGAAATTCTTCTTAGAGATCACTTTTTTGCAAAAAGGAGCACAACTGAGCAGACAACTTTTTCTAAAATTTTAGACATAAACAGAAGATTAGAAATGGGTCTGTAATTTGCTAGTTCACTAGGATCTAGTTGTGGTTTTTTTAATAAGAGGCTTAATAACCGCCAGCTTGAATGATTTTGGGACGTGACCTAAAGATATCGATGAGTTAATAACATCGAGAAGCGGTTCTTCTGCTACAGGTAACAACTCTTTCAGTAATTTAGTGGGTGCAGGATCTAATAGGCATGTTGTTGGTTTAGATGCAGTGATAAGTTCATTTAGCTCTTCCTGTCCTATAGTTGTAAAGCACTGCAGTTTTTCTTTGGGTGCGATGAATGGAGCTGAAGTACTAGACGCTGCAGAATCTACATTTGTTATTGTATTTCTGATGTTATCTATCTTATCAGTGAAGAAATTCATGAAGTCATTACTATTAAATTGTGAGGGAATATTTAGGTCGGGTGGCGTCTGTTTATTTGTTAATCTAGCCACTGTGCTAAATAAAAACCTTGGATTGTTTTGGTTATGTTCTATGAGTTTGCGGATATGCTCTTCCCTGGCAGCTTTTAAAGCCTGTCTATAGTTGGACATACTGTTTTTCCATGCAATTCTAAAAACTTCCAAGTTAGTTTTTCTCCATTTGCGCTCAAGTTTACGAGTTTCTTTCTTGAGAGAATGGGTATTACTGTTGTACCATGGCGCAGTACATTTTTCTCTAACCTTTTTCAAATTGATGGGCGCAACAGCTTCTAATGTATTAGAGAAGATAGTGCCCATGTTGCTAGTCATTTCATCTAGTTCGTGTTTATTTATGGGTACACAGAGCAGTTGAGATAAATCAGGCAGGTTATTTCTGAATCTATCTTTAGTGGTTGGAACAATAGTTCTGCCCGGACGATAATGAGCCACATAGTTAATATCAGTAATACTCAGCATGCACGATACTAGGAAATGGTCAGTAACATCATTACTTTGAGGTACGATATCTATGTCAGTAAGATCAATTTCATGCGATATAATTAAATATAGCGTATGATTAAAACGATGAGTGGGCCCGGTGACGGTTTGCTTGACTCCAAAAGAGTTTATTAGGTCAGTAAACGCAAGTCCTAACGCATCATTTGTATTATCAACGTGAATGTTAAAATCTCCGACAATTAGCGCTTTATCAACAGTAACCAATAGGTCTAACAATAGGTCCTATACAATAATCCATCTAAGAAGTGGAATGAACATACATCGGCTCAGTTTTATATTGTTACCAAGAGCCTTACCTCCCTACACAGTAATCAATGTTTTTACTCAGTAAGAGAGACCAGGGATGTTTGTGACACACAATAAAAATCTGTATGTCACAACAAGCTAGAGTTCCTCTCTGCCTAAAAAAATCGAAGCCATAGTCATAAACACTGTCACCGTTTTTAATACTTCTGCTGTCTAATGTTTCAATGCCATTCCATTTCAACTGATATCTATTTGGTTAAACATCATTCTTGACTCATCGTCTGATTGATACATTTTAGTAAAAAGGATTTAACAAATTTCAAATAATTATAACATTTTCTGACAACTAAAAGAATCACAACTGTATGGTGAAAAAGTGTAAACAACAAAATATTCAGTGGTATTTAAAGTATTAAACCAAAAGATAGAATTAGTGTGTGCTATTTTTGTATGGAAGCCCATTTCTGTCTCAGAGTGTAAAAAAAAGTAATTGTGACATTATATCTCACATTTGCATCTTTATATCTCACATCTGGAATTTGTGGCTCATAATTGTGACTTTTTTTCCTCTCAATCAAGACTAAAATTGTATTTTACACTTTCACAGTTACCTTCTTTTTATTTTCTACATTCAAAAGTTTGAGGTTGGTAAGATTTTGTAGTATTTTTATAATAATTATCTTATTCTCACTATATTTATTTGATCAAACATAGAGTAAAAACAGCAATATTCTTATATATTTTTACAATTGAAAATAAATCTTTTCTATTTGAATATATTTTAAAATGTAATTTATTCCTGTGATGACAAAGCTGAATTTTCAGCATCATTACTCCAGCCTTCAGTGTCACATGATCCTTCAGAAACCATTATAATATGCTCAAGAAATATTTATTATTATTATTATCAATGTTGAAAACAGTGCTGCTTAATATTTTTGTGGAAACTGTGATGCATTTTTGCAGGATTGTTTGATAAATAGAAAGTTTATATTTATAAATGTCTTCACTGTCAGATTTAACCAATTTAATGTGCCCTTGCTGAATAAAAGCATTCATTTCTTAAAAACTGGCGCTTGCATCCAGTCTCCCCTTAAATCTTGTACAATTATATTACAGTGAAAGAACTGCAGTATCCAGACCCATTACTCCAAAGCTCTTCCTCAAATTGCTTTCCTTATCTTCTCTCATTTTTTCACTTCCTTTAATTTTAAAAGCCATCTGTCTCAAATCTGGATCTTGTTAGTGACACAGCAATGTTCTCAGAGCTCATTGCCCAGACTGGCTGCTTGCCTGTCAGTGGTGGTGGGCCGGCTGCTTTTAAAGTGATCTCCTCCTCCCCCAACGTGAATCCCAGAAAGACACGGATCCAACATTCCATCAGAAAGCATGCGTCAGCACAGACCTGGAGGAGTACAGACATTATTAGCAGCACCTGTCATTACTCAGCCACAATAAGGAAGACATTGTGTCAGCGTGTATGAGGTACAGACTGTGGGTTGGTATTGCTGCATCGTTCTGCCAAACGAACATCCCAGCCCTGAAATAGGAGGATACAGCCTGTCTATCAAAGCGATGCTTATATATGTCAAACAACGTGATATTCTGCATGCTGCTGGTGTGGTTTACGTTGGACTGCAAACCGTGCCAGTGCAATGCAGGTTTCAAACCGCTTCAGTACACATGATCAATGTGTTTTTGTTAATAAAGCCACTGTGTGTTTGAGTCAAAGAGATTCACCAGAGCCTCTGCCATGATTCACTGCAGGTCACAGTCGAGAAGAGGTTTGCATGCAAACAGAGGTGATATTACTAAGGAAACATGAACAGAGAGCGAGGGCAGACATCTAGGTGATGAAATGTCTTGATGTCTGCATCTTGTTTTTATGGTAGGTGTTTCCAAACCACAGTTGCTCCAGGTATTTGTGGCCTGTTGCAACTGTTTTCGAGCTATCTTTAGCAGGAGCTTCAACAGATGTTGTTGACACCATGCAGGGTTATTATTATTAACTAAATCTAACAATAAAACTATTTAAATAATTAAATAAATAAATAACTTAAGTAAAATAAACAATAGCTGAGATTAAAAAGATATATATATATATATATATATATATATATATATATATATATATATATATATATGTACTGTATATACTGTATATATATATTTTTTTAACTCATTTTATTTCAGTTGACAAAGCATTTTTTTATTTTCTTTTAGTTTAACTTGAAGTATTAAAATAAACTAAAACTATATAAAAATTAATAAGAACTATATATTTAAAAATAATAATACAAATGAGAAAAGCCATACAAAAAAAAATCCTAAAACTTTTAACAAAAAAAAAAACAAAAAAAAACTGAAAATAAAAAAAAAACTAATTCAAAATATTTGTATTTTTAGTGATACTAAAAAAGTCACAACTATTCCTAAAAAAAAAAAAAAAAAGTTAATTAAATATTCTGGGTAGACAATAAACTCGAGTGTAGACTGGCTTTATTATTATGCAATAAAAAAAAATCAGTTTAATTAACAGAAAATATTATTATTTGAGGACGAAAGAACTAATAAAAATGCTTCATATGAAGACTATATTATTTTAACAACAAGAGACGAAGGAGCGTGGATACATAGGAGATTAACGTTCAATACTCTTTATTTATCCACAACGAAGACTTACAGGCAGGAACACACATGTAGGACAGGGAATTGACAATCAATACCGGACGCTAGAGACAGGGAAACACAGGGCTTAAGAACGCTGGGCCAAACTAGGTAATTAATAAAACACAGCTGGAACCAAATCAACACAATGAGGACAGGAACAGGAAAATAACCAAATATGGGCACAGAGAGCACATGGAGAGCCACACAACACAAGTCTGACATAACTCCCCCCTCCCGGAAGGCGCGTCCCGCACCGTACAACATCCAACAAAGAGGGAGGCTGGGCGCTCTGGAGGCCTCTAGGGACAGGGTTCCAGGACGGAAGGCCTCCAGGGCGGTGCCCGTTCCGGGACCCACAGCGGAGCAGGGAGCTCAGGCGGCCACGGCGGAGCAGGGAGCTCGGGGAGCCACGGCGGATCAGGGCACTCAGGAGGCCATGGCGGATCTGCCTCTGAGGCTGCGGCCCCAGCCCCCATCCCGGCCTCTACGGCCAAAGCCCTACTGAGGAAAGAAACAGGAAAAGAACCAAATATGGACACAGAGAGCACTTGGGGAGCCACAAAACACAACACAAGTCTGACAACTTTATTAGTAAATTAGTAAAAATTTTACTTGTTTTAATAGATAGCTCCTCAATGACTATCTAAAAGCAAGTCTGTCAATTAGTTGTATGCATATTTTTGTATTATTGAGTTATTTGTTTTTCTTTAATATAAAAACCATTAAAATATAAATAGAAAAAACAAAACCGACAAAAATTATATTATTTTCTAAATATTATTGAAAGATAAATCTTTAAAAAGATACTTTCATTTTGCAGTGCTTTTATTACAGTAACTGTAGTAACTATTTTATCAGACATGTTCATACTAAGTAATCTTTCAAGGGAGTGAGAGAATTTACTTCAGATTTCCTTTAGATTCCTAATGAAATTGATAACAAAGAAACCATGTAGACCAATATAACTATGGTTTCTTTAAAAAAAAAAAACAAACAAAAAAAAAAAAACACACTGTACTGTACGGAGGTTGACTTCTGATGTGTTTCACCGATTTTTATCCACTAGAGGGCAGAATTGGTCTCTGACTAGAATAAGCGTTTTTTTTTTTTTTGTTTTTGTTTTTTTTAAGCCAGTTTAAATATGACTAAATCAGATGAGTCAAAGATGAGACAATGATATCATCCATGAATAAATTTCTAATTAAATCATGATAGATATGACCAGCGTTTTGTTGTTTTGGTTTCTAAAAACAAAACTGTCTTTGCTCAGAAGCCAGACACACTGAGTGTTTTTTTATGCGTCATTTGTTTTCTCTTGTTTTCCAGGATGCTCAACTTGCCAAAAGATTATTTATCAACTTAATTTGTAATTTTGGGCAAGCTTAGTTTAGATAGAAAATCACAGATTTTTAAAAGGTAAGTATTACACTTAGACAAGATTTTCTTAAAAAAAAAATAAGACAAAAAAAAAAAATTGGTTAGTGTCATTTATGAAATATTTTTTACCACTAAAAACTGTTATGTATTTATGTTCCCTGTCTGGGTACATCCCTATGACGTGATCTTGTAAAGGTACAACATATTCTATCACACCTTTGAGCTGCTGGTTGTGGAAAGAAAAAAAAATGTTGTAACCTGTTCAGACATGAACACACACGACTGCAAAATACCTCTTTTCTTCAGTCATTTTCAGCTTGGTATTTCCAAAAAAGTTTCAAACTGGGACACACAGGGGGTTGAAGTTTTGTGCTCACCGAATCTTGTCTGAAACAATGATAGGAATAAAATTAATTCTAAAAGATGCAGTTTATTTAATCATAGAAAATGTCTCACAATATAGTTGGTGCATATCAGTTAGTGTAATTTCTTTAGTTTAAGCTGATCCTGCTGAAATAATAATAATAATAATAGCATAAACTGGTTTGGTGGTCTTAGCTGGTCTAAGATTGTCTTCCAAGCTGGTTTAGCAAGGAAGCTAGCTAGTCTCCCAGTCCGACAAGTGTGCAGAACCAGTTTAAAACCAGGCAACAGACCAGTCTGACTAGAAAACAAGTTTAGGCTGGTTTGAGATGTTGGTTACACTTTATTTTCAGGTGTCCTTGTTACAGTGTAATTATTCATTTAAGCACTGAGTAATATTAATTAACTACATGTACTTACTATATGGTTAAGGTTAGGGTTTGGCTTAGGGTTACTTGCATGTAATTATGCATAATTTATTGTTATTATAATAATAAGCACATGTAACGTGTAACAAGGACGCGGTAAAATAAAGTGTTACACAAAGATGTTTTATTCAGCAGGGTAGTGTGTTTCAACCCTTTTTCCAGGCATTTCCCTAATGTATTATTCAGTTTTCACAAATTTAGAACAAATTTTGATCAAAGGGAAATAAATGTGTTAAGTTACAAATGTATTGTTTTTGTATACTAAGCTTTGCATGTGAATGTAGGCTAAATTTAAAGACATTCAATCTCATTTCATTCAACACAAAATATTCACAGCACTGAAACCTAAAACTACAAAAGTACTCCCAAATAACATTCAAGAAGTTGTACCATCTAAAAAAAAAAAAAAGATTGTCTTAGTTGTCCGAGTATGACCTGCAATCTTCAGAACATTAACATTTATAGTGACAGCAAAACCTCAAATTAAATTTCCAATGTTGTGTGAAGAAAGATTCTTTAAACTCATCGTTGAAAACACATCTTTGTTTGGGCATTTCTCCAGCTTTGCAAGCTAGCTTGCTCACTTGAGACAATATTTGCACTGAGTGGACGTCAGGGAGCAGCAGTAAGCGTGTGAAGTTTTTTGTTATGGTAACCAGATACATTACAAACTAATATGATGAAAGTCTAGAACGAACGTATCCGAACATCAGCTTGGCAAGCTTTCCTTCACTGCAACGTCCTGTCGTCCTGTCGAGAACCACAAAATATACCAGAGACGGGAGCTTGAACAACAAATGTAAACATATTTACATTTGAAATGAAGGAATTGTCGTAACACACCTCTTGAAACTGTCCCGGGACCTCTAGTAACTCTATATCTGCCTCCTTCTCTCTTTGAATCCACACTCTGGCAAATGTTCAAGGTGAGGATCAAGAAGCAACAACAGGAAATGAACTGCTTCACAGGGCTCCTTTTGTTTGCAGAGGCCCTTTATTGCTTCTGAACTGAACCCCTGTCCAGAGGAACAGGTTCAGAGGGTTCAGTAAAGCAGAGGAGTTTGTAGTGGCTCTGTTTATTTGGTGCAACCCTCTTATATTAAATAGGATCCGGACAAGCTCTACTTCAGGCAAGGCTTTTTGTTCAGTAGAATCTGTATTTTAAGGCAAAGAGATCTTTCTTTGTACCTTGGACAAGTTCATATAATGCAGGGAACACATTTCTGATTCTTTTTACCTTCTTTTGTAACTGTAATTGAGGCAGTTTTCCAATGCTCTCAAACAACTATTTGTATCTGTTTAAATATTTTGTAATAAAGCAAGGGAAGGAGAAATCATTACCTCATCAAAAATGTAAATAATCTCTCAGCTGGTTGGTTGATGACATAAAACTCTTTAATAAAGATCATTTTAAATGTCATTTTGAAAAACAAAGGTTCTTTATTGCGATTGATGGTTCTATGAAAAAAATTCAAGATCCATGAAACCTTTCCGTTGAACAAAAAGGTTCTTAATAGTGGAAAATATTCTTTAGATTATTAAAATGTTCCTCATACATTTTTTGTCACTGAAAGGTTCTTTGGGGAACCAAAAATGGTTCTTCTATGGCATCATTACAAACCCCCCGTTTTGGAACCTTTATTTTTAAAAGTGTATGGGGAAAAAATCAATATGAACTGGGGTGGATCCTGTGGTGCTCAGTTAGAACTGGACTGAAAATGTGCTCTGCTAATTCCAGGTTTTATCATAGGGTTTTATCATAATGTGGAGGAGGCATTTGGCGTAGAATGAATCTCTCTGATTCAGACTCAATCTAACACACACAAACTGGCTTGTAACTGTGACAACAATCATCCCGCATCATGCCTGAACCATTATTGCATTTTCATGCTGATGGGGCATAATTAAAGATCTGTGCACGTGAGAGAGAAGTTCAAGTTCAAATGAACATTACTGACATTTTTTCTGAACAGCTTTCCAAGACTTCAAAGCATCTCATGTCTGATCTCACTTCTGCATCGCCAAAGTAAAATGGGCTCCAACCATGAGGTTGACAACACAACGCACTGCAAAAGATGAAGATAAAACAGTGTCAGTTTTGCTGGTTTACAAAAGACATTCAAGTCAAAAGTTGAATATTGCTTATCTTTATTCATAATCCTCTGACATTTTGGTTAGGGTTGGTTCTAAATCAATAAATTTTATGTGAGATGAGATGTGTCTGAGTGTCTGAGATGACATACATCTTTTAATTATGGTACAAAAATAAGTCATTGTTCAATAATTATTATACTGCACTAATAAAAACATGCATTGTGAAAATAACACAGGTGTAAAGAGTACCTGAAAACCACACTTGAGTAAAAGTACAGATACATTACAGTGAAAGTTACTCCACTACAAGTTACAAGACACCAATTCCAAAGCAACGTGAGTAAAAGTCTTAGAGTATCTGATTTTAACAGTACTTAAGTATTTTACTTATACTAAATATAGGCTCAAAGAAGCACTAGTCAAAGAGACATGCCAGTGAAAAACTGTAATGTTGTGGAGAAGCTGGGGGAAACAGGCAGAAGCAAGGATCTATGTGCAGGGATTTCATGGAAAAACTAGAACAAACAATAAGCCAAAAACCAAAGGGAAAAAAGAACAGAATGACAGGCAAACAGACAACCATTACATTCAACAACTCACAAAGAAGTAAAGAAACACTAGGGATATATACAGGTGCATCTCAATAAATTAGAATGTCGTGGAAAAGTTCATTTATTTATTAATTCAACTCAAATTGTGAAACTCGTGTATTAAATAAATTCAATGCACACAGACTGAAGTAGTTTAAGTCTGTGGTTCTTTTAATTGTGATGATTTTGGCTCACATTTAACAAAAACCCACCAATTCACTATCTCAACAAATTAGAATATGGTGACATGCCAATCAGCTAATCAACTCAAAACACCTGCAAAGGTTTCCTGAGCCTTCAAAATGGTCTCTCAGTTTGGTTCACTAGGCTACACAATCATGGGGAAGACTGCTGATCTGACAGTTGTCCAGAAGACAATCATTGACACCCTTCACAAGGAGGGTAAGCCACAAACATTCATTGCCCAAGAAGCTGGCTGTTCACAGAGTGCTGTATCCAAGCATGTTAACAGAAAGTTGAGTGGAAGGAAAAAGTGTGGAAGAAAAAGATGCACAACCAACCGTGAGAACCAAAGCCTTATGAGGATTGTCAAGTAAAATTGGTTCAAGAATTTGGGTGAACTTCACAAGGAATGGACTGAGGCTGGGGTCAAGGCATCAAGAGCCACCACACACAGACGTGTCAAGGAATTTGGCTACAGTTGTCGTATTGCTCTTGTTAAGCCACTCCTGAACCACAGACAACGTCAGAGGCGTCTTACCTGGGTTAAGGAGAAGAAGAACTGGACTGTTGCCCAGTGGTCCAAAGTCCTCTTTTCAGATGAGAGCAAGTTTTGTATTTCATTTGGAAACCAAGGTCCTAGAGTCTGGAGGAAGGGTGGAGAAGCTCATAGCCCAAGTTGCTTGAAGTCCAGTGTTAAGTTTCCACAGTCTGTGATGATTTGGGGTGCAATGTCATCTGCTGGTGTTGGTCCATTGTGTTTTTTGAAAACCAAAGTCACTGCACCCGTTTACCAAGAAATTTTGGAGCACTTCATGCTTCCTTCTGCTGACCAGCTTTTTAAAGATGCTGATTTCATTTTCCAGCAGGATTTGGCACCTGCCCACACTGCCAAAAGCACCAAAAGTTGGTTAAATGACCATGGTGTTGGTGTGCTTGACTGGCCAGCAAACTCACCAGACCTGAACCCCATAGAGAATCTATGGGGTATTGTCAAGAGGAAAATGAGAAACAAGAGACCAAAAAATGCAGATGAGCTGAAGGCCACTATCAAAGAAACCTGGGCTTCCATACCACCTCAGCAGTGCCACAAACTGATCACCTCCATGCCACGCCGAATTGAGGCAGTAATTAAAGCAAAAGGAGCCCCTACCAAGTATTGAGTACATATACAGTAAATTAACATACTTTCCTTTTTATTGGTCTGATGAAGTATTCTAATTTGTTGAGATAGTGAATTGGTGGGTTTTTGTTAAATGTGAGCCAAAATCATCACAATTAAAAGAACCAAAGACTTAAACTACTTCAGTCTGTGTGCATTGAATTTATTTATTACTCGAGTTTCACAATTTGAGTTGAATTGCTGAAATAAATTAACTTTTCCACGACATTCTAATTTATTGAGATGCACCTGTATATATATACAGGAGGCACTGGATGTGCTGGTTTTGGCCTCATTGCCAGCTGCAGTCATATCCTTATATATAAAACACCTGTGATTCACAACTACTTGCTAAGGTGCTCACATTCATGTAAAGTAGCC
This sequence comes from Spinibarbus caldwelli, assembly GCA_039654775.1. NCBI lineage: Eukaryota > Metazoa > Chordata > Actinopteri > Cypriniformes > Cyprinidae > Spinibarbus > Spinibarbus caldwelli. The sequence goes on from CM077232.1 coordinate 6,416,981, forward strand.
TTGTTGACAAGTTTGGGTGAGTAAGGGCAAAAGCACAAGATATAGTACTTTCAGTGCTCTGTAGTTGGCAATATCACATCTTTTGTAGCAGAAATAAACTGCTGCAGAAAAGCTAGGTGCCATGCAAAATGCAATGTGTAACTGCAACACTCATTACAAATGTAGTGGAGTAAAGAGTACAGATACTCATTCAAAAATGTAGTGAAGTAGAGAGTAAAAGTTGCTAATATCGTTGATACTACAAAGTATCCGAAAAGATACTCAAGTACAGTAATTAGTTACATTTACTACAATACTTTACACCTTTGGAAAATAAAATTATCATTTTAAAGAACAACATTAATATATAATCATATTAATGATTTATTAACCTTTTTTAAAAATATTACATAGTTAACTGATAAATTAAATTCATATTTAACGTTTACAATCTACCACTATATGCTACATCAAGAATTAAGCACGAATTACTATTATGTGCAAAAGTATAAAACAACGCTATACAAAAAGATATCGATTTAAGATATAGTAAGCAATTAGTCATTAAAGTAAATAATGTAATAGAATGTCATGATGGCTGTCAAATTTCTCAAGACATAAGATTGAACAGTAACACACTATAATGTCCCATACTATACAGATTCACCCATTACATGTATGCTAACTGTGGCGTATATGAACCAGCCAAACCAGTCGGTTGTATTTACCATGTGCGTTGTCTCTAATTACTTCACCAAGTGCATGCATGGTACTTGGAACAAAGCAGCAGCCAATGTCTTTAGATAAACAGGAGGCCTGTTTATTTCAGAGCCATGTAAAAGAAAAGCACAACAAATTCTGAAGCATCTTTTCAGAATAATTAACAAGACCTCTCCATGCTCAAACACCATTCAGACAGCTCTTAAATAAAGTCTCATTTGATTTGACAGAATCTGAGATTTTCTCCTCTGACACGGTCAGAGCTGTTTACTTTGCTTTATCTCAGTCAATCAGATAAGATAAGCGTGTGGTCACACTTCCTAAAACAACAATCCAATTGCTGTTCAGACCATGGCTGAAGGATTTGGCACTCTGGACATTCACTGGCTGGTACCAACAAACTGAGATGTCTGACACTCTTTAACCATCTAATCAATACACAAACATGAGACCACTTAAACAAGTTAATATGGATCTGTCAGCCTTTCTGTTTGTGAAGGTGTGGATAATGATGGTAATGTTTTTGTTCAGTAATCATATGTTTGTTTTTCCAGGGCTGACTCACCTGTCTTTGTACTAGGCAGAATTGCAATCTGGAACTCGATATGGTATACAATTCTGGTACTTTTTTCCTCAATGTGCAAAGACTGAGATTATTATAGTGAATCAGTTCATGTGAATGAACTGGTTCAATTTACCTGCACAAACATCATGCTTCTTATTGCAAAATATCATTATGCAAGTTCATGTATGATCTGTGGTGACTCAAAGAGCACTTCTGCAGAAATGAGGCACCCAGCTCCAGCTCTTCTTGTCTATACGGATGTCTTTCATTAGAAAACTGTCTGCCAACCGAGTTGAGACAGTTAAACACACACAAAGATCTCAAACTTCAAGACAGACAGGTAGTTTCTGATTTTATTTCAAATAAATCCTGTTCTTTTGAACTTTCTATTCAAGAATCCTGAAAAAAATATCAGTTTTCACGAAATAAATAAATAAATAAATAATAAGCAGCACAGCTGTTTTCAACACTGATAATAAAAAATGTTTCTTGAGCACCAAATCAGCATATTAGAATGAATTCTGAAAGATCTGTGACACTGAAGACTGGAATAATGATGCTGAAAATTCAGCTTTGCCATAACAAGAATAAATTACATTTTAAAATATATTCAAATAGAAACATTTACAATTTAAAAAGTTACACTAAATTGTAATAGTATTTCAGAATTTTACTGTTTTTACTGTATTTTGATCAAATAAATGCATTGCAAATGTATTTAAATGCAAATAAATTCTTGATGAGCATAATAGACTTCTTTCAAACACAAAATACTAAAATAAGTAATAAATGTTCATATCAATTATAATTTTACAAGGTACAAATATTATATTTGTTTAGAAAAGAATATTTTGAAAGCAACACTGTCTAACAACAACACTAGCAGATAAAGTTTTAATTAAGGTCCTAAAGCAATATATAAGAGTGATGTGAGAATGGCAAAACCTCAACACCAAGAAGTCCACTAGACTAACATTCACATGGTGTTACTCACATTGATGATGCAAGCATGCTGGAGTTCAGATCCAACGTGAAAAGAGACCTGAGAAGACAGGGAGTATGACAACAGCCTTAAGTGTGGCAAGGAGTTTGAAAGCAAATTGCTTTTAGGTTTTGAGTACGTCATCAGCATCCCACAAAAATTCTTTCTCTGAGTGCAGCTGTCATGACTGATACAGTAAATAATTGCTAAAGATAATTCTCAGTTGTTTGAACGATCGCTTTGTCTCTAATGAACGGTGTAATAAATTTAAGTGGATAAAAATCAATAAGGCCTGAGAGACAGGCCATGTTTGTCACATCTTGTCTTTGTCTTCATGACTTGCATTAGCATCTTGTTATTTTAAAAGTATGTTAACACTTTTCATGTTTTTACTTGTAATGCTGCTGTATCAACTTTTCTGTTTAATCTCTCCTCCTTCACTGAATCAAAGTGGACACATCTGATCTTACAACATGATGAACATATTCTTACTCAACTGCGCAACGAGAAGCCAAGGTCTGTAACAGTGCTTACGTAAGAGTCCATCAAAATATGAACAGTTTCCAGACCACGTTCTTCTAAAAAGGAGACTAAGGTTGCCAGTGGCCAGATATAACTCTTGAATGTGCTGTTTTTCTTTCTAAAAGAAATGGAGATCCAAAAATATAAATATAAGTAGCACCAGAGTAGATGGATTTGCATTGCTGAGCATGTCAGTAGATCTTATTTAGGGTGGTGCCATATTTAAGTTTCAACAGGATGAAAAAAGAGGCTGTGAGGAATAGAAGTGCAGAGTTTGATGTATTGTATTGTTTTTTTTAACAACATACCAATTGTTCTGCTGATGAAACGCCTTTCCGAAAAATGTGAGTTGGCAAAAAGTACAGGATCTCAGACCTTTATAAAGTGTGTGCCATTGTAAAGACTAAGTCTGTCCCTCACAGCTTCGTTTTCGTCCACATTAAATAAAACATGGAATCCAGCCTGACTACAGTTATCGCCAATGATTCCCAGTTAACCCATGAAAGTGATCAAATGAATACCTTGAATGCACTATAACTGGTTGTCAGTTGGCATGGAGGTGAGCAGACATCTTCATTTCATGCTCTGTGGGAGCTGACTGACAGGCTTGTCCAGGAGACTGTGAGATTGAGAGAAGAGCAAATAGTTACAGTACTATAAACTTTATTAAAGCAAAAATGCCAGGTGCACTATAAAAAAAAAATAAAAATCCACCTACTGCAAATTAAAAAAAAATTAATATTCAGTTGCTGCCTTAAATTTTAAGTATAGTCAAACTGACTGTACAAGTCATTTCAACTTAATTTGTACTAATCTGACTTTTAAAAATCTAGTTGAATCTCATATAACTTAGAAACTAAATCTCATATAACTTAGAAACTAAATTGAAATTGATTAGGTAAAGTAATGGAAAAACATATGTTATCATGACTTTATTGATTTTTATTATTGTGGTAGCCAAACAAAGTCACACCCTACAGGAAATTCAACTAGAGTGACAGTTAGAGGAATTTATTGAATTGCAATTCAAAAAAATTCAACACAAGTAATGCATTATGGGAAATTATTTTCTTTTCCACAAAAGTCACATGAAATATAAATATATAAACTATGATGAAATATAAACTAATTTCTATTAGTGGCATTTCAAACATATCTATCTATCTATCTATGAACTTTGCTGTTCTAGTTTAAAATTACAGTATGAATTATGAATTTTCATTTTCAATTAATTGAATTGTTCCTTATGTTAAAAATCACTTCCAGTTTTCTACCTCAATACAATTCCGAATGGTACACGACCCTGCCAGCATGCATTCACACTGTAGTGTGACCATTATGCACAAAACAATTTAGCACGCATTTATGAATGGCATTTTCAAAATGCTAGTGGTGTTAAAGTGCAGCTGTTAGGACAGTGACAAAACTGTTTGTCCTCTGGATGCCTGCTTTGTGTGATCCTTTGCAGATGTTGTCTGACTGGTGCAAAAGTTTCAAGGCCAAAGGGAAGTGTTTTTTGGTCTGAATTCAGGAAAATGCTGATAAGGAATTATGAAGGAATATTTAGCTGTGGTGCAGGGCATGGTGGATTAGCACACAAGCTGAGTTTCATGTGTTTAAGCGGAGTCAGTGCTGTTCAGCTTTTCCTCCCACAGCTTTTAGTGTCAGTCAAACAGCTATAGACAAATGGGATAAATCCGAAGATGATGGTGTTGGATGTCTCCACTGCCAACAACCAAAAAAGGCAAAAAAGGTCCAACTCTCTTTAGTGAGTCAGAAGTCTAAGTGGTTTTGCCAAAATAAAAATCTATTTGTCATTGTTTTATTATGAATATTATTACTCAATGTAATACAATGGTATCCAATTGAGGCCATAAATTAGTCTGTGGTTTTTCCCTGAAGAGTGAGGAATCTCTTTCTTTAGTATACTCCCCGCAGTTTATTATGATAAAAGTATGCTATTTGGCCGAACATAGTGTTTCTGTTCAAGAAAATCAAAATTTAAAGTCATCACAAACTCAAAATAGACCCATTTACTTCCTTAATGCACGTTTGGGTTTATTTTGGACGATTCATTATGCACATTACAGCTTCATAGATTTTCATCAAAAAGTAGTAACTTTCTCTTCCTCTGAAATAACTTTCTGCTGACATCACTTAAAGGTCACATGGACTGTTGGATGATGTTAAGCAACAGCTACGTAGGCATAATTTTAGCAACTCAGTATGACTAGCAATTTCAGTTTGTAATGCCCACTTTCCACATTCCAATCAATTCTCAATGGATAATGGAAAAATAAATTACATTAAGTAAAGTTCGGTTGCAATAGGAAATTTAAAATGTTTAAACCAGTACTACTTTACACATTAGAATGAATTCCTATACTTGTGTTTTAGCCTTCGGTTAACATTCCCCATTCAGCTTTTGAACAGAGATGTTACACACCCTAAACATGATAAAGACGTTGGCTAACAAATAAGATCTTGGAGGCTAAAAAATATCCTTCATGGTAAAGTTGATAGTAGTTGAATCTGCACATTCTGTTGTTACATTTTGCAATAAACACCAAAAGGCAGAAAACTCTAAAAGAGGTCAATCCTTTCTCTTTCATGGAAATTCACAACTGGAACTGGATTTGTTGAGAACTGTTTTTTGGGGCAAGGTGTTTTAAAGATCTGGTCTTACCATTTGGTACCAGTGAGCTGAAAATGGTTAGAAATAGAAATAGGATCAATTATGCTTGGCTAGATACTTACCTCTTGCTCCCACGCTTGGCTACTTTCCTCTTGTCCAGCTCAGTTTCCTCCTGAGAAAATAGCCCTGGATGTAATCATACCTGGTTAGAATAATATCACCCACGTTGCACTCATCCTGAGCAGCTCTTTAGGGAATCGCTTTTTATTATTTTACTCCCATTCCCGGTCTCCAGGACATATCTGTTTTCATCAAGAAAGAATAGAGTTGGCTAGGGCTGACTCCAGTGTCTTTATCTGTTTAGTCTCCTGTGTCTTCAGCCAGCAGAGAAAACCCTTTTGAATAGCATGCTCATCTAAAAAAAAAAAAAACAGAAAAAGTTAATATAAAAGTTATATGTACCAGCCTTGGGGGCAGAGGATCTTGTTCTCATTACTTATTTCATTGCCTTTTACCTCGACCATATCTAAAAGGGATAGTTTGATCATTTATTCACCTTCACAGCTTTCCAAACTCATATACTGCTATATTTTTTTTGTGTAACACAAAAGGATAAACTTGGAAATAATGCTGCATGGGTCTTTTCAAACAACCGTGTTGGACCATTCGTAACGACCAGAGATTTAAAGTGCTAACAACAGCAACATCAACATTAAAGCATCAGAGAAATTACTGAAAATATTAATTTCACTTAGCTCAATTACTCAGTGATCTGGTTGCAGCAGTTATCAGAGAAAGGGGAAGATTTTTAGGAAATAACGATTTAAATTTAAAAACAGTTTGTCACACAAATCTTCATATGACTTCAAAAGACCTGGAATATAGTGTACAAGTCATATGGACTACATTTTTTTTTTACTTTTATGTGCTTTTGCATCCTTATACTGAAGCCTGACAGCTCCAGTTCTCAGTCACTTTTCATAAAATAAAGAGTGTCATTAAATAATCACCTTTTATGTACCACTGAGGAAAGAAAGTCACACGGGTTTGACATGAAGGTGAGTAAATTATGTCAGAATTTTTATTTTTGGGCAGATTATTTCTTCAAGATCCTTTTGCACCAGTCTTCGTGTCAGTTTCAGTGACCTGGAACACAGAAATGAAGAAGAAAGAACAGGGTGGGTATTCTGTCAACAGCATTGTTATGTTTCAGCAATGCTTCACTGGCACAAAGTCATTGGATGTGGATGTTACGTCTTTATTTACCAGTCCTTAGATGAAGCGCTCTAGGGAATTTTAGCTCACCTATGTCACTACATAACAAAACCTTTTGAGAGCTGTATTGTCACTCATGGTAACTTCAGATCCATGACAAAGTGAATATGAGCCCCTTGCATTCAACACTATTTATTCATCACTAGCCCTTGAAACCAATGAAGCATGCTTTTTTTTCTAGCTGCTATTTCCCATGAGCAACTGCAGTTTTGCATCATCTTGTCAACTTAGCTATATTTGTGTTGATTAAAATTTAAACACCGTCCTATACAAATAGACCAGACTTGTGAAAGCAATCAATCTGAATTGTTTAAGTAGTGCCAGAGCTGTTTCACAACAGTCAAACATTGCAGGATCTATAGCAGCAATATGTGTATACTTTGCAATTATAAATTCTGTCCATACAAAAGTATTAAAATACAGATTATGATTCAAAACACTGATTTAATACAGACTACTATTTAAATGTTTTGGGCCAGTATAATTTTTTTTTTTTTTTTTTTTTTTTTGTGAAAGAAATTGATACTTTTATTCAGCAAGGACACAATAAATTGATTAAAAGTGACAGTGAAGGCATTATTGTAACAACTCTTGTAAATTTGTTAATAATATGCACCACAAGAAAGATGAAGGTAATCAAACAGTCTTCAATAAATCCACAAGTAAATCCAAACAGAGGTGAAGAGCGATAACCAAAGTTAAATTCTAATGATAACAAGTGCACACGCCTGAACAGAATTCAAATCAAACAACAAACTCAACTAAAGGAAACTATGCAAACTGAAACCAAAGTCCAAACAGTGTGTGAGTGTGACGATTATAAAGATTTATATTTTAAATAAACACTGTTTAATACTTTATTCATCAAGGAATCCTGAAAAATGTATCACTGTTTTGAAAAATATTTAGCACCAAATCAGCATATCAGAATGATTTCTGAAGGACCATGAGACACTGAAGACTGGAGTAATCACTGCTGAAAATTTAGCTTTGCCATCACAGGAATGAATTACATTTTAAAATACATTTAAATAGAAAACAACTCAGAAACACATCAGAATATACTCTTCTACTCGAGAATATCTAGTTTACTTTCTGCTGAGCACTTCAAAGACGTTTTTCAAAGATTTGATGCCATTTACACGGCAAACTGGCAAATTCAGTGACTAATTCTTCCTCATAATCACTCACTGTAACAGCCTTGTTTCTTGTAAACCAGCCAATTATATTCAAACTGCCATTTGTGCAATATGCATCAGACAGTCAGCAAACCATCCATTGGCATGCAGTCCATGAATCACCCCTTCCAAGATATGAACACAGCAACCTTTGGGATACAAACATAGAACTTTAACCACTATGTCACAGAGCCAAGAGCAGCCTTCATCCCACACGGGTAGAGTAATATGCCTTTGTAGTAATTCACTTTAACCACTGCCATTTCAACTGCAGACAATGAAATATTCTCTTCTAACTGAGATGGCATATGGTTTCATGTCTTTTTAATATACTTTCTCTAAAAGTTCCATGCTACTATTTTACTGTACTTGTTGAATGACAAACACACTCCCATTAAACTAGTGATGTGCAACTAATTTTTCAGGTTTGTTCATGAAGTGTGCATATGGATGATTCAGGTCAACAGCAACTATAAATACACAGACTCCGCACTAATTTGGCCTCATTACTGACTGTCCCCTACTGTCAGCAAAGACAGAGACATTCAGAAACTCACTGTACTGCTGAGCTCTAAATGGTGGTCTGGCAAAGTGCTTCATTCTTCTGGGCAGTAGACCTGATTGCGTGAGCTCAAACTAATGTGAAACACCAAAGCATGGCCCAAGGCTGTGCACATAGATGACAGCTCTGATGTCAGGTTAATTTGTGCTGACTTGTTCTTTAGCATCTTAATTTGCACTGAAAGGCTAAGGAGACTTCCAGCATTTGGTGAAATAAGGCCAAGTATAGATCAGCTGTTTCTCCAGACTTGGGCTAAAGTTCCTACATGTCTGTGAGAAAACTGCTTGAGTAATCTGGTGCAATTTAAAGGAAACAGCAAAAAAAAAAAAAAAAAAAAAAAAAACTGTCCAAATCCTTTGAAATACAGTCATAAGAGTGAACATGGAAAGTTTAAAAAATAGACTATAAGCACTACAGAGAAAAAAAAAATGCTAAAAAATAATATTAATTATAATAATACCAGAAAAGTCTGTGAGGAGATCAGGTAATTGGCTCAAATTAAATCAAGCCAAAATATTAACAAGCTATTAAGAAAAATATGCAAAAAAAAAACAAAAAAAAACAAAAACAAAAGAACATCTGAAAATTATAATGCCCTAACAATATTTTTGAAAAAGAAATCTATAGCAACAATATTGTTTAAAATAAATGAGTCAAAGTCAATAATATCAGGGTTTGACCCAAATGAGTTGTGTGATATGAAGCTAAATAGTAAATGAACACCGGTAAACTGAAGCACTTTTTAGTAGGTTAATATACTCAACCCAAACACATCCTATACATATGAAATTAATCATATATATATATATATATATATATATATATATCATGAACATAATTTAACAAAAAATAAGGGAAATAGAAAAGTGAAGCTATATATACGTTGTGAATGCACTCTTTCTGTAACAATGCACTATAAGAAATAAAAAAAGACAATGAATAACTTAAGCATTAATTAGCAGTGGCCATTTACATTAAGAAAAAGGCAAATGATATTTACACTGAATGTAAATAGTGGTAGATACTGTTTGAACCAAGAACAAATAGCCACAAATTCTGTAGCATCTTGTTTACACTAAGTATAATGATAAATGCTGTTCAGACAAAGTGTAAATATAATGAGCTATTTGTAATAAAGGTAAAGTAACTGAGTAATGGTGGGCGGAGTTTGGGAAAATCACCTTTGCTAAGAAGGTTGTCTATTAAGATACTGGCTAAAGAGTTTCTGGATTAAGAAACTAATCCAACACAACCTAACAACCATTGGAATTTGTTGAGACAGTGAGAACTTAAGCCTTAAGAAGCTGAGAGTCCTTTAAGTAGTTAGAATGAAGACGACCTGTGGAGAGCATTAATCATCTACCAAGATGCTCACAGACTGGGTGTTAAACTTTACTACATTAATGTTGAAATGAAGTACAGCAGATTGGCTTTAGAGGGGCGCCAAATTTTAGACAATGCAAAGAAGAATGCAATAAACTTTGTATGTGTTAGCACTGAACTTCAACCTCTGTCACTTAAAATGACAAAGTAATGCCCATGGTTTAAGATGAACTTAAGACATTATATGAAAATCAAACAGCGACAAACATCAATGAACACATGCGTTTTTAACACTATGGTGGACGGACGGGGTAGAAGTCTCAACCCATAATGACCTCTTCAATTGAACAGAGGTCCTTGACATTTGTCAGGATTCTTTGCGTTGTTAAAACGTCAGCCCTTCCTCCTCCATATTCAGCTCACAGAAAAGCAGGTCATGACACTGAATGCTGCGCTAACACTGTAAATTCATGAGTTCAAGTTTGCAAAGTGTGGCATCTGCACCCTGTGGCTTATGTGTATGTGATTGCACAGCCTTTCAACTGCGAAAGCATAAAACGGGACCGTTGTCTGCCAAAGCAAGTGTGAACGATGAGCACCGAGGTATGAATACTTTAACCAATAACATGCTTCCCACTATTATGGCTGCTCAGTTGGACAACATGACTCTTTTGGACATTTCTCTGACAAGATCGGTCTCATTCATCATTTGTAACAATGAACATTAGGGTTGGTTCCATTATACTGTACGATGAAGAGAAATCAACATAGGTCATGTTCCTAGCACTTTGGCACGAAAACAAATCTTCTTTCATAGTTTTAGACACGATCACCACCAAAAAAATCATCTATATATATCTTCTTGGCCAATGCAAATATTTTTCTACTATTTGAATCAAAATGTTGTCTTTGTGGGAAAAAAGAAACAAAGATAAACTTTAGGTCTGTCTCTCACATTTTAAGAAAACTACTTATATCAAAAATGGTTGACATTCAGTTTCAAGCAACATGACAAAACATCACATCAATCCCAAAACACACACCCACCCTCTCGGCACACTGTGTACCAGATGGAAGTCATCAACTTTTCCATTCGTGCATGCACAGTCACTTTCTCTATCCAAGTATTTTTGAGATGCATCATTTCAAACAAATAATGCACTGCTACACTGCTGTCCTGTTGTCCATAAGATGCAACCCTTTCTCTAGAAATTTCCAAATACCTTAGTAAACTGAGGCTTTTGTTTTTCCTAAAACAGAGGTGCTTTGTGTGTGAATGTTTTCCTTAGAATGTCCTGTCTCGGGTGCATAGCTGACCTATAAACCACGGTGTAACTAAAGGCTTCTGTGAGGCCCCTCGCTGCCCACTCACTGACAGAAGCCTGAACCTGACATCATCACGCAAGCACGAGATGGATAGTGCGGTTCTCTTGATACCAAAAATCTAGTTGATGCTATTTATATTTATACTTGCCACTTTTTACATTAGACACAACACTTAGGGCCAGTTTTACTAACAGCTTGCGCCAGCGCAAACCGTCTTTTGGCGATAAAATAGTACTGTCGGGATTTACTAAATACGCGCAGTGACGAATTAGTGCTGAAAAGGCGTGGACACAGTTCTTTTTGCGCCTGACCTTATTGAATATGCATCTGTAGGAGTTTCTCTTTCAGACATAAAATTTATGGGAGGAGAGTATTCAAATGAATCACGCAACGCGATTTACTAACATTTGCGCTAGTCAAATTACTGGTATTTGTGCCATTATTTAACTCCCAAAAAAGCATGTCTAAAACTATTTTGCGCTTGAAATGGCTGCAATTATTGTTGCTAGGAGGAGGCACCACAGAGAAGAGAGAGCGTGTGGTTGAAGGGAGAGGATTTTTTTTCCACACTTATTAATTTATTTGGAATGCAAGAAGAACAAGAAAATATAGTTTGCCAAGCCATGTTATTATTAATTGGCTTCAGGAAATAAAAGATGACTTGGAACCCTCAATTAGGAGTCACGCAATACCAGGTCTCTCAAAACTTCTTGCACCTTCTAGCTTCATTTTTCGGCCTCTAGTTCTTTTCAACATACTGTGGCTTCTTTATTTCTTTATTCTTTATTTGCGACTGCTCTAATTTGCTCTGCGCTTGGTATATTGCATTGGTCGATATGTAAATGAGATGTTGCATCTGTGTTCTTTAGCTTGCGTGTTGTTAGTAAATCACCCGCAGAAATATTCACGTCCATCGGTGCTGTTTTGAAATTGCGCTCTCGCGCTAATTTGCCATTTAGTAAAACTGGCCCTTAAAGGGATAAAATTCAGATTTGTTTTACCTTGGCGGAGGAAGATATTTAAAAGAACGCTAGGGTTCAAACAACATTGGACCCAGTGTGTTTCACTGTACAGACAAAAAAAAAAAAAAAAACTGATACATTTCTCAAAAATCTTGTTTTGAATTTCACAGAAGAATGAAAGTCATACAGGTTTGGAGTGACATGGGGGTGAGTAAGTAACGAGAAAATCTGAATTATTTGGTGAACCATCCCTTTTAATTTATTGTACTCTACACGTCATGATGTAAATTATTCTTAACTTAAACCAAAGCCACAATCTAAGGAAACTGTTTTTGGACCACTCTTGCTTACTCCTGAAATTTGTAGCATTTGGGAATATTGATGTTCCTCATTTGTAAGTTGCTTTGAAAAAAAATGTCTACTACATGACCAGTAAATTCATTACACAATTCTACTCTTGATCTCTGTAAATCTTTCAGCAATTGTGCTAGTCTTCCAATGAAATGTGAACAGCTAAACTATGAAGCATCATCCTCATTATTGCAAGCCACTTAATCACACTGGGCTGTGACACTCTGAAGAACCCCAAAAGATTTCAGGACTGTATAATTGTGCTCACATAATTTACTTACAGATTAGACAAAACTGTTTGACATCCAAAATACTGACTATTAGTGGATTATCCAACAATACACCCATAATGTGTGCAATTTGGGCAGGGTTAAGCATGAGCAAATTATTGGCAATACTGTTGTGTTCTAAATGATTAAATTTGCTCTATAACATATAATATTCAGGTTTTAAAAAAAAAAAAAAATGCAAAGATGACTTTCCATGCAGTGTTAGGTGTTTTTAGGTTAATATGGGTTAACTTAACTGGGCAAATCATGCAAATAAGTTATTAAATTATTGTATAGCAAATGTCCTGATTTTGAAGAGTCCTGTGTGATGTATTGTTTTTTGTTTGTTCCTCCCTTTTACAGGTAACCGTCAATGACGGAAGAGCTGTGCAGGAAGGAAACTTTTATGGTGATCTTTGAGAAAACCCACCCCCGAACAGCTCTAGCTCCAACCATCTGTCCCATGTCGGGGGAGTTTGAGGCCAGATCTGTCTGTTTCTATAGCAACACCCTGCCCTTTTACTTAAAGGGGGGTTTCAAGTCCTGTATTTTTTCACATTGTAGTCGTCAAGTGCTTGTCTTACTACACTATCCTCCCTTTACCTTTTTTGAAACAGGAGATTCACCACCACCCCCATCCGTCATCTAACACAAGGGTGAAACAGCACAAAGTGCCCAACCCCCATCTACCAGTTTGTACCCCAACCCCCAAATGGCTGAGCACTCACATTGAAAATCCCCGCCAGACAGAAGCATACTTGCCTAGCCAACCTTCTTATCTGTTTTAGAGCTTAATGAGTATGTTGACACTCTTTTGTTCTTAATGGAATAGTTTACTCAAAAATAAAATTATTAACTCACCTCCATTCCAAAGTGCTATTTTTCCATGAAACACACAAGCCAGGACAGTTCAGTGATCTGACAAAAACACACCATAAAGCATAATGAAAGTCCATACTACTAATGCACTATATTTAAAGTCTTCTGAAGAAATACCACAGAAATGTAAGTTTTAATTTAACTGAAAACTCCTCTCAGCATTGCGATCCAAAACAATGCAATCTGACATCAACACTGCCAACCATGATGCATCAATCATTTTTAAACCTGAATTTAAGCACAAATAAGATTATGGCAGAAACGAATATTATTATTAGTGAATGAAAACATACATTTTGGTTGGTTCCTCACACAAAGGGTTCTTCAAAATGTATCCATGTGTTCGACTGAAAATTGAAAGCACACGTACAGTCTTGTTTACAACAACATAGTGAACAGAACTATGAAAACACAATATAAAAAAACCTTATTAATTCAGTGGATTATTTAAACTCATTATCGTGATTTTCCTAAATCAGAAAAACTACAGGTGTGAAGTCTGAGGGACCTGTAAAAGTATTTAATGTTACAGTAAAGTAAGTGTAGAAAGTAAAGCAAATTAGGCTTAACGACACAGGTGGTAAACATTACAGCACACTTCCCTGCAGAACTATAAATTAAGCTCTAACAACTACGTGTATGTTTATGACATTAGTTAATTACTAGCATTGAATAGCACCGTGACTGCAACTGAAGGTGTTTAGGCCATTTGTGTTTATTAAACAATAACCAACCTCTGGAAAAACTGCAGTGGAGGTTCACTTTAGGATGCAAGTGATTAGATCCGCACATGTTTTGAATATGGAAGTCTGTTTTCTTGTCAAAAACGTTGTGGGCAGCAATAAAAATACCATGAAACAAACCACATTAGACAGTTGCATTTATCTGACTGGCAGGCTATCAGATTCTTCTATGAACCGCATTATAAGAGATTTATTTGAAATAGATTTCTAAATTACACTAAAAAAATTAACTCTTGAGAAAACGTTAAAAAATAAGGCAACTTGATGCAGTAAGACTTTTGAGTTCTCTCAACAATCGTTTTTTAGTTCTGCTCAGTAAAGATACTTTGTTAAGCCAATGTAAATTTGTTTGTTCATGCAATGCTGATTGTCATACTTTGCTAATAGAAAAATTCTTGTCACAACAACTGAAACAACAATTACTGTCGTTGATGTAATTTATTTTATATTTTATTCTGTTGGAAGAAAAAAATAATGTTTAAAAGTCACCACATTATCCAATTTATGTTTGCTTACAAATGACAAACATTAACGGATAAATTAGTCTAATAAGTTGTTTGTAAGACAACTTACAACACTAAGATATCCATAAAATGAACATAAGTGGTTGAACATACTCTAGGCCTCAAAACTAGACACTAACCTCAAGAACGGTGGCAATCAATGAATGTTAAAAAGATGAACTCTTTACATCACAGTACGACAAATAACTAACAATAATGATAAAACAACAACAAAAAAGTTTAAATGAAGTCAGCAAACAGCAAAACAATAATCCTATAACAGTAACTGCATAATTTATTCATGCTGCAATGCATGCTGGGAACTGACGTTAAGCCTTAACATTTCAACAATATGAAATTCTTTGTTCAGACTGTGTTTGACTAGTTGGGACAACATTTGGGGTAATTTTGTTGGTCTGACAAGGGTTTTTATGTAGTTTCAAGAAAATAGCATGTTTTAGTATTTGAGACTCAAAAGGTTTCGTAAACTGGAAAAAGTGCAGTTGTATTTTTTACAGTGTACTCTGGTAAAAGAAAAAAGGTTCCTGTACCAAAGAATCTTCTGTGAAATTACCGCTGGCCTATAGTTAACAGAAACAGATGCATAGCATAAAGAATATTATGACAGAGGCTCAATAAAAGGCTAGACGTTTTGTTTAGGGTTGATTATATCTTGAATGTTGTAGTTTGTGATGAAAAATTAGCTCAGCCTCAGTCATTCTGTGGGTGTGGCAATGGGATATAATGTATGAAGTCGCGTTTTCTCTGTTTTAAATAGATTTCAGTACCTCAGTTGTTCATCTAGTCTTTAATAAAAATTTCCCCAAGAAACAGGTAAGCATGAATTCATGAATGGGCCATCCACCATGATTTCTGTTCTTTCCAACAACAAAGCACTTGAATGTGACCAACTCAACTTCAGAAGTAGGAAGTTTCCAATATAGCACATGAAGGCAGCATTAATCCCTGAGATTTAATGTATATTTACCACACAACAATGATTGGCAGAATTACAGAATCACCGAAATGGTTTACTAAGAATTAAAATAAGCCTGTCATGAATTCTGTCAAGACTTATCATTGCCACAGTGCTGACTAATGCAAAAACAGGACAAGGAGAAAGCATGCTGCAAACTGCTTGTGGTCAAGCATTTCCACATCTTTTCACTGCTGCTGGCAACAGCGCTCATAAACATGCCTGCCTTGACAAATCAAAGCACTACTAGCTATCCTGCATCTTGAGAGCTGTCCAGAAATGATTGGATATAGAATTACAAGATGCTTAAAACCATTCATGTCTGTAACACAACCAAGGCGGCATGTGTCAAACAATATACACAACATTTAGAACAAATTCTGAACCCTAAAAACATGACCAATAGTAATACTGGTGTTTGCCCAATTAAACACCACTACAATACTTAGAATTTTATTGATAGTAATGCATCATTCTGGAAAAAAATCACATTCCAGAAGATACAAAGTGCTAATTCTGGCTACCAAATGAGCTGCACCTGGATTGCCATTTCAAAAGAATGCCAGACAAAAACCTGATAACTTCTCTGTGGAAGAATCAAATGCCAAATCCTTCAGGCGGTGCAAACTTGTGAACATCTCTCACATTGCCTTATAGATGTAAATTCAGTCTTTGCAATACCACTAAAGTTGGATGTGTTGACTTTGCATAAAGTTTTAATTGAAGATTACAGGCAACTATCTGTCTGTTAAACACTTGGTAGTGTTGAATATGTGTTGCTCTGTTTAAAAACATACCCAGAAAGGGAAGCCCCCCTTAAAGCCTCATCCTGTAGAAAACACAATGGAGGAAAGATCTTCAATAACAACAACTTCCGAGCACCATCCTCGACAGGAAAAGGGAAAGCTGTTGGTTACATACAATGACATGTTATGTTCAAACGGTGTTTATTGATATTTATTTTCCTTCTTTCTTTTTTTCTGGACAGACGTTTACTGACAGTGGAATATATATTTAATATAATGCAATATAAATATATAAACATACTTTTTAAATCAACCAAGAGGTGTTTAAATAGCCATTAGAATTGGAATTTAATTCCTTTCCCAATTCAGTCTAATTGTTTGTGTGGACTGACAATAAATTTATTGCTTGTACAAAACATGCATTCAGAAAATGAATAGTGGCATGACTGAGTTGTTGCACTATAATCACTGTCATCACATGACAAACTAATGGGAAAAGTGTTGCATTGAAACGCCACTGATTTATTGTCTAGTTTGGATTTTTTTTTTCTTTTAGTCTATTGTCTGGGCCAAAGTGAAGAAGGAAGAAAAAACTGTAAAAAATCCATCAATAAAACTTAAGAGGAAAAAGGAAGAAAAACATAACAAATAGTTGCAATGGCGTAAAAAAACGCACATTAACAATAGCTTATTGAAATAAATGTGGCAACAGAAAACTGGTAAAACAAACTGGTTTTCAATGACTGACTTTTAAAAGTTGGTGACGTAGTTAGGAACTGTAAAATATACAGTCACCAAAATGCAATCCTGTACTTTTACATTCACCATTGTAATGTGATAATGAAATAAATTAAGTATTGCATTTGAAGGTCACCCAAAAATGAAAAGCCTGCCATCATTTTCTCACCCTCATGTCATTCCAAACCAATATGACTTTCTTCTATGGAGCACAAAGGAAGGTATTTGCATGTAAAGATCTCAATCAAAGCAGTTCCTTATTTTGATTACTGGCAATAATCTGAATACTCAACACATTTTTATGGCAATCTGAAACTATTTTACATTTTAGCAAATTGGTGGCTAATTCATACGATCTTGTCTTTGTCAATGTGCTTATGCCTCACTGACATTAAGATTTAGTTGTGGGGTTAGGGACCTTCATGTTTACTAGTTTACATACATTTCCGCACTAATCATATCATACAAATTTACACAAAATCGTCACCTCATAAAACAGTTTTCTTATAAGAGTGCATGTTTTTACTTAGATGCAGACATAGCCATTGTTATGTTTTATCATGATGTTCCACAACCATATTTACAAGCTTTTTATGTAAATTTAACATAAACATATTTTGAACAATATTAATATGTGAACCTGAACCACAAAACCAGTCTTAAGTAGCACGAGTATATTTCTAGCAATAGCCAAAAATACATTGTATGGGTCAAAATTATCCATTTTTCATTTATGCCAAAAATCATTAGGATAATGTAAATGATAAAGAACATGTTCCACAAAGATATTTTGTAAATTTCCTACCATAAATATATCAAACTTAATTTTTGATTAGTAATATGCATTGCTAAGAACTTCATTTGGACAACTTTAAAGGTGATGTTCTCAGTATCTTGATTTTTTTTGCAGCCTCAGATTCCAGATTTTCAAATATTGCCCTACTTTAACACACCATACATCAATGGAAAGCTTATTCATTCAGCTTTCACATGATGTATAAATTTCAAAATTGACCCTTTTGACTGGTTTTGTGGTCCAGGGTCACATATGCTTAGAAATAGTTTCTATCCTACACAACTTTTTTTTTTCTGAAAAATATATTTTTTGCACTTTAAAGTTTTATGAGGTGCATCATTTTTCATGCTAAATAATAAAATTGTTAGTTTAAAAAACAAAACATTAAACTAAACATTGATATGTGAGAATCAATCTTCTGAATGCAACATCAATATTAAATATCAATACTTTATTATTGATCCATCTATCACTATGAATCTGTGACTTTACAGTTACAAATAAAAGCCCCCATTAACCAGACACTGAAAATCAATAATATAGGGTAAATGCCACTTAAACAAGTCAATTCATGTAATGTGCGAACTTGTTTTATTTATCGATTTATTTTTTTACATTTCTCACAAAAACAAAAAAATATATATGTGATGGGATGCAAATCAAGCATGTGACAGAAGAGTAATCTAAAAAATGTGAATATGAAAAAGATGATCAGATTTCATACCCCGGGTCTGAAGGGGCGGGTGGGCTCCGCAGACGGAGGCGGGAGGAGCGGGAGTATTTCGGGAGGCTCTTTGTCCCACATGCTGCCATACTCTGAATGGGTTAACAACGAGCCTGGCTTTCATCGTCAAAGATAGCTGAGGGATGTGGTGATATTTCAAGCGTTCGTACAAACTCTTCCGAAGGACTGAGGAAAAGTGTGGCAATCGATTTAACGAGGTATGTTTTTTCCCGCTCCTTACGTTAACGGACTGAAATTCGTCTCGGCCAACGGATTTTTTTGGTGACATCTCGCGCATACACAGCAAAATAGCCAATTTTCTGCTTTATCGTTTGTTGGGTGGGACGTTTATACGCGTATTTTTCACAAACAGCTCCATTAGAGTTGAGCTAGTGCCTTCGAGCTGTTTTATAAGGGACTGTCGCGTCTTTCTTGCGTCAGTCGGAGAACAATAGTAAACTTAGCGCAGCTGGATGGGGCATTTTCGAGGAAATATGGAGCGATAACGGACAAACCGTTCGTAGCTGTACGACGAAACGTCTTTCTGTGGTCGATATTTAATCGTTACCTTGTTCTTCTGTAAGTTGCGTTGAAACACAGCCACCATGCTGTTTGGGATGTTAGCTTTTTTCTCCACACTTCGAGGAGAGCAAAAGATTCACCTCAGGTAACTAAAAGCGCGCCACCGTTGAGCTTGAGTAAAGTTACATATTTATCGAAATAGTAAAGTTTTCTTGGCGGAATAATCAAAAACCGTGTGCTCCATATTTAATATTTTGTTGACTTTTGTTAATTTGTTATTATTATTATTATTAGTTTAAAAAAATCCATGGATAATGTACAGGTTTTTTTGTATCTTCTATCTCTTGTCGATATACTGAAATCATTTGAATCCATTTGTGTCTCAATATGCGTTTACAGCATAACAAATTAAACAACGAATAGTAAAAACTCGTTACTTATTTATTATTATTATTATTATTATTATTATTGCGTTCTACGTGGTCGCGTTTATTTTCGTCATTGTTTTCATCTATGTCTGATTTGATCAGCTTAAAATACTTATTTCCCTATAGTTAATTTGTTACGTTACTGTTGTTGGGTGTTATTCTCTCAATAATACTCTCGATGTTAAAGATTCAGTAGCTAAGAAACATGAATGTTGTTTATATTTAAATTCATATATGGGTCAAACAGACTTTTTTCTTTTTGTGTGTGTGGTCGTAGGTCTACACCGGCCTGCAATAATACTCTTCTGCTAACCCAAGGATTTGCAGAGTTTAAGAAATAGTTTTTAAACTCTAGTTACTTGATCAAGATTATTACAAAGAATCCTTTCACTAAAAGCCCAGTCTTTTATGTTTAAAAGGCAAGAATATTGTCCAACAGCCTGCCAAAGTAGTTCATAAACTCACATTTTGTGAATTTCATTTGGTATAGGGTAAGTGGCCATGTTTTGTTTTGAAATATTAAAAAAGTGTGCATCATAGAAGTTAACTTTTACAGCAAATGCACATTAAATGTGAAGTCAGATTCTGCATCAAAGTGCTCTTAAGTTTCTTAGACACTGATATGTTTTGAGGTAAGCACCAGTCTCCTGTCCTTTCCCCAGAGCTGAGGAATCTGGATTGGAACGATAACTACTTTCTCAGATGTCTCCACAAAGCCACTCTGTTCTCTCTCTTAAAGTTGATGTCTGACGTGGTAATGGTTCCTCTGTGTGGTGTTGCTTGACTTAGAGGTCAGGGTTAGGTCTGAGGTATTGCTGAGGGTCTTCCAGTCTTTTAATGACTTAAAAGGATAGTTCTACCAGTTTTAATATGAAACTAAAACTGGTAACCAAACTGTTCCTGGTACTACCAAAAAAAAAAAAAAAAATTCTAGTAACTGGTAGCCACTGACGTCCATAATGGTTTTTATTTATTTATTTTTTTTATTATTATTATTATTATTATTATTTTTCATACTATGGAAGTCAGTGACTGCCTGCAACTGTTTGCTTACCTTAAAAATACCTTCTTTGGTGACTTGTTTTTAATTTTTTTTGTTATTTTTTTTTTTTGCACTATCCCTTTGAAGTTCACATGTACAGATATTCAAGTCCAATTATGCTGGTCTTTCTAAGCTTTTTTCCCTCCTTAATCTCTTTCAATCCTGATTATGCTTTTACCTGCACTTTTTTTTTTCCAAAATGACTTTAAATATATTATGTTTTAAAGTCTTTGACTAGTATTACATCAATGACTATTTGTGATTCGTTGACCAAAATGTGTGCGCGCCCAGTTACAAGATCACACCTTCATAATATCGCCAAGTTAGGTGTGTTGTAAGCGTAGAGACTGTTTGGAGCCCTGCTGATGTGTAATTTGAGGGCCAACTGGGCACCAGCTGTGAAATGTTGCAAACGACAACCACACAATTGTATTGCTGCCGGCAATCGGGTATGGCCCTTTGTACAGAGTGCAAATTACAGTGATTTGAAGCCTTTAATTGACACTAATAGTCTGTGTTCTCTACCACAACAGCGTGTCCCTCACTTCATGCAACTGTCTCTAATAAACACTTGGACAGAAGTTGTAGCCATTGGCAGCATGTCACCGCAAGTTCCCATGAATTTTATTCGAATTTAGGCTTGGACTCGAGTGAGAGTCAAGGTTCCCATAGTCGTGGGAGAAACCGATAAATCAAGTAATTTAGAAGGGAATTTTTATTTTTTATTTTATATATATATTTTTTTTTTTCTGGAGGGTCTTATTGGAGACATTTATTATACTTCAATACTATACTAAGCGAGTAAAATGTGTATGTATTAAATCTATAATCTAATTCTCTAGTGCTTCTTTGAAAATACTCATCCACTAATCAAGAACAAAGTCATAGAAAATCCGTGGTCAATAACAGAGGGAACCCTAGAGAGTCTTTACAGATGTTTTGATAAATTCACGCACTGAACTTTATGGAAAAATCAAGTCACAGCCATGCCTGAAGTGCTTTTTGTTTACTTGATGGAGCCGGTGTGGATTGCACAGTTTGATTAGACCGGCAGATGACCCCATCCTCTCTCTACTCTTAAAGTAGCTGGACTCCAGTTTGTGACCAAACTGTTTTCAATTGGTTGCCTGTTTTGAATTTACTTTGTTAGAGCTGCCAGTTCCACAGAGACTTCTTGGGCCTTTAGTTGTCTGAAATGGGAAAATGAATTTCTTTCTGTGTCTCAAGTGTACAAGACCCATGCTCTATTTGCTTAACACCAGAGTAACTGAATGTTTTAATAAGTAGGTGTTACATTACAGATCAGATAACACTAAGGTGATAAATGCCTCATGCAAATTTTATATATATATATATATATATATATATATATATATATATATTTTTTTTTTTTCCTTTAGTTTTTTTTTCTTTGCTCTTTCTGTAAATCTTCATTTCATCCAAACGCAAATAAGATTAATTCAGTCTTTTTTTTTTTTTAATTCATTGAAAGTTTGTGCAGAGTGAGGTAAATTTGAAGTAAATGTGTATTTTTAGAACATTTTAATCTCAAATGTTTCTTCCTGTAAGGGCAAAATAACATGTTTGTTTGTTTTTGTTTTTTGGTGTGTTTTTTTTTTTTTTTTTTTTTTTTTTTTTCTTCCATTCATTTAATTATATATAGTTAAAATGGTTCTTATTAGATTTAGGTTTAGCAATTTTTTTTTTTTTTTTTTTTTTTAAACTCCATTCCTTATCCGACTTCATGTTTCTGTGAAAGAGCTTGATAGAAAAGTGACCTTTTAACTCCATCTAGTGGATCTTTCTGGTTAATCAAGCCTTTTATAAAAGGCTCCTAGTAACGTTAAACTTTTCCTGATAGAGTAAAGCACCTCAGAGATTGTTTGTTGTCATTTTGCTAAGATGCGTGGAAAGTTGTAAATCTCTCTCGTTCATGATTTGGAGTCCTTAACATTGAATCAGCACCTCATCTCCTCAGAATAGTCAGCTTTTGCCAGTTGTTGTAGGGCATATTCATACCATTTATTATTGGACGTAATGTACTAATTTCTTAAATTCAATTTTTTTTTTTTTTATGCTGTTTTCAATTACTAATAGTTAATGTCTTGTTCTCATGCAGGACTGAGACGGCGGTTCTTCTCGAAGCACCATGAGCTGGAGCTTTCTTACGCGGCTGTTGGATGAAATCTCCAACCATTCCACCTTCGTGGGCAAGATCTGGCTGACATTATTTATCATCTTCCGCATTGTGTTGACTGTTGTGGGGGGAGAATCGATATACTACGATGAACAAAGCAAATTTGTGTGTAACACCCAGCAACCTGGTTGCGAAAATGTCTGCTATGATGCATTTGCACCACTCTCTCATGTAAGGTTTTGGGTTTTTCAGATCATTTTGATCACGACCCCCACTATTATGTATCTGGGGTTTGCTATGCACAAGATTGCTCGCATGAACGATGACGAGTACAAGCCGGGTAACAGGAAACGCATGCCCATGATTAAACGCGGAGCCAACCGTGATTATGAGGAGGCTGAGGACAACGGTGAGGAAGATCCAATGATGACGGAGGAGATCCTGCCAGAGAAAGAGAAAGCTCCTGAGAAGCCCGCCCCTAAACACGACGGGCGGCGGAGGATAAAGCGGGATGGGCTCATGAAAGTATACATTCTGCAGCTTCTATCTCGGGTTATTTTTGAGGTGGGCTTTCTCTTTGGCCAGTATATCCTGTACGGTTTTGAGGTCGCCCCCTCATACGTGTGCACTCGCAGCCCCTGCCCACACACGGTGGACTGCTTTGTGTCACGTCCCACGGAGAAAACTATCTTTTTGCTGATCATGTATGCTGTGAGCTGTCTCTGCTTGTCTCTCACGGTGCTGGAGATTCTTCATTTGGGCCTCAGTGGAATCCGTGATGCTTTTCGGCGACGTGCGCACCACCACAGCGTTGCACGCCCCCGTGGTGCCATATGCAGACAGGTGCCCACAGCCCCGCCAGGGTACCACACTGCCCTGAAAAAAGACAAGCTGTCCATGGGATTGAAACCGGAGTATAACTTGGACTCGGGTCGGGAGTCTTTTGGTGACGAGTCATCATCGCGAGATTTTGACCGCCTGCGTAGACACCTAAAACTGGCCCAGCAGCATCTGGATGTGGTTTATCAGAATGGGGAGATCAGTCCTTCACGCAGCAGCAGCCCAGAGTCCAACGGCACTGCTGTCGAGCAAAACAGACTCAACTTAGCTCAGGAGAAGCAAGGAAGCACATGTGAAAAAGGTAAGACAAAAAAGTGATTCATTTTCACAATAGCTTACTGATGTAGTATTTTATTTATTTGAGAAATAAGGAAATAGTGTATTTATATTTTTATATATATATATATATGTATATGTGTGTATGTGTGTGTGTGTGTGTGTGTATATATTTATAAAAATATATGTACACTTATAGTTTTATAGATATAAGTATCTCCATAAATTATCTATAGACAATTAAAATTATCTATAAAATTATAACACTTTCTTTAATTATTAATGAATTATGCATATATGTAATTTTTATTTATTTATTTTTTTTCCCCTTTCCTTGAGAATGAAATGCAAAATAAATAGAGACTAATGTTTGTTACTTTCTTGGAATAAAGATATGTACGTGTTTCAATTTTTATTTTTATTTTTTTTCTCTCTCTCTCTCTCTCTCTCTCTCTCTCTGTCTCTCATAGGGATCCGTGCTTGATTGATTGAGACTCATAGACTATCATCTACTTTCCTGTGCAACAAAGCACCCCACCTGTGGTTGGCATTGCTCATCTTGAAAGTGGAAAGTGTCTGTATGTGCGTGTTGTGTATTTTGTGTTTGGCTGCTGAACATTGCGTGAAGCATCGTGAGACTGGGTGGAGCATGTGTGTCCTTGTGCACACTGGTGAATCTGTGAGAATGTGTCATGCAGTATTATGGCAAGTGAACGCCAAGTTAATCTCAGAAAGTAACATCTCACCAGCCAGTTATACTTGAGATCAGCCAGTCTGCCTGACACTCCAAAGTGCCCAAAAGCTAGTTAGGAAGATGGTTGTTATACTCCTCAGTCACTAGGCGGCTGTGCAATGTCTCATATTTCTCTCTCTCTCTCTCTCTCTCTCTCTCTCTCTCTCTCTCTCTCTCTCTCTCTCTCTCTCTCTGTCTCTCTCTCTCTCTCTGTCTCTCTCTCTCTCTCTCTCTCTGTGTCTCTGTGTCTGTGTGGCTCTTCCATTTGTTTACCACACTTCTTTATGAAGTGCCAAGGGTTGCATCTCAAAAATGCCTTAAACTGGAGTTTACATATCTTTGCCATTCCAAAATTAGATGGACGAGCCACATCAGAAATGTAGTTTAGTGTTTAGAACAGTGCTGTGTTTTGAGTAGTGGACCACAGTTAGTGTATGTTTGTAATGAACAAAATGGAAACCTGGAAAATGCTTGAATACTTGTGAATCAATTATTGATCTACAAAAAAGCTTTTGATATTTTATTTGCATATTGCGTACTTGTATATGAGAAGTATTTTGGTTACTACCCCTCTTATTTTGAAGAAGCTTCTCTTTAGGCTACAATTTCAGTCTTATTTGTTTGCTTTTTGTTTACTTCCTTATTTTCTAAGGCTTTAAACAAGTTTGGTTCTGTTTGGCTTTCGTTTCATTTGACCAACTGTTAGAGAGGCCAACTCAACTTTCAGAGAATGTCTTCACACAATTGAAAGCACTAAAAAAAAAAAAAAAATTAATTTGTTTTTCTCCTTAAAAAAAAATGCAGTTTCTCTTCAGGTTGGTGTATTATTTTGCCTCCTTTATGCAAATGCAAATCATAAGTTGGTCCAAATGCAGTTTACATTGAATAGCAATAAGGTCTCAGAATTGAAAGCCATAGAGCCTAATGTTATATACATGGTACCAATGCAATCTGTTGTCTTGAAACTCTTTAATTCACCCATATCTGTTAAAAGCCAGGTTTTCCATCTTTTGATACTTTTCTCCAGGATCATCTCAATTTTTTTACATTTTCTAATGCATTTTGTAAGGTTTTGTAAAGTATTTTGTAATCCTATAATAAACCTTGTTTAAAAAATTGCAGCCTTGCCTCATTGTTCGTTTTTCTGTGCTTCCAATATGCTTAACTGGTCTTAAATTATGACTACTGATATATCAGCAAGGCTGGTTAATGGGCCAGTATTTGGCTAATTTGGGGTGTTTAACCATTGCCTTATAAAAGGTCTTTTGTGCCATACATATTATGTCACAAATATTTACAGTAAGTTAAGTTAATGCCTTATTTTAAAAAATAAAAATCAATGTCCTTGTATGTTAATGTATCAATTATTATTATTTTTATTATTATTTAGAAGTATCTTTCAGTGAACTAATATTTGTTCACTCAATTCCTGATTTTAAATGACATTTGCATTCGCATATGCACAGTTTATGGTGTTTCCCATGACTTAGTCAAATCTACTTTAACTTTTTCCTCAACTGTCATCTTAAAATGAACATTTTGTCATATTTCATATGCATAATGCTGTGTTGCCTAAATTCCCTTGGGCATCACTGCAATAATTTGACATTGGTTATAAATAGCATACTCAGAAGAAACATTAAAAAAAAAATGACTTATTTCTGCAATGATTTTATTATCTATGCTTTTCCAATTGTATTCCATGCATTTAATTGTTTACATTTGTAATTTGAAATCACATCTTGGCCAAAAACCAGTAAGTAAGAGTACAGGGGTATCAAAAAGCTTTACTGATCAACCACTAATCTTCAGTGTATCCATTTCTCAAATGTAAGAATGGTAAATGAATCTTACTGAACAACTGAGAGCTTCTCAGGAAACTGCTACATTGCGTTCTATTAATTCAACCACCAGTGAACCTTTTATTGTCACTCTAGTACAAAGTACTTGAATATCAATTTTGCTAGATAAGGTCTGTTAGATAAGGTTTAATTTCTTTGCACACACTGAATCTATTGTTGTCTTCTGTGATTTTCCTTATGTTTTTGATAAGCTTAACTTCTGGATGTCAGCTCAGGAAGCTTCACTGCAAGTTTTGCCCAAATGGAAAGGTGGGATTTCCTTTAAGATGAAGATATGTTTAGTGCAGCTAATGTTGAGGTGCAGAATTATTTTTATGTATGTATTTATTTATTTATTTTTTTTATTCATTCATTTATTTTATTTATTTTTAGTTTTATTTAAAATATTCTTTGCAACCCTAGTGTTTCTGGATATCTTTACAGTCAAACACGCTTACCTTAGTCCAGAGTTTATATAATGAAAACGTAACGACTGCCATAAACTGTACTACTAGTTTGATTAAAGTTAAACTGCATGATTGTGATGCTAATATGTATGCTTCCCTCTTAATTATCAGTAGTACTTATAAAGAGCTTTCAACACTCGTCCCCTTTGTAGAACTGTCATGATGAAAATCCTTGAAGGATTTCTTTCTCTAGCTTTGTTGGCTGTTTTTTGGAGCTCCAGTAATGCAGAGAAACTGGAGTTCATGTTACTTGCAGGCCCTCTGAAAACCTGCCAGTCTTCACCTTCAGACGAAGACAATGTGTTTAACTGCGGAGGTCCACTGCCACAACAATCCAGAGCCTACTTCCTGTACCTTCAGAGCAGAGGGGTGACTCACTTTAAAGTTCCCCTGTCCTGGTCTCGCATCCTTCCCTCAGGTGATCCCAACCAGCCGCATGAAGACACTGTGAAGTGCTACAAGACGCTCGTGCAGCAGCTGACTGAATCGGGCATCAAACCTCTGCTGGTTCTCCATCGTTCTGCGGTACCAGAACTCTTCAGAGACAGATATGGAGGCTGGGAGAATCCATTACTGGTGCAGATGTTTGAGAAGTATGCAGGATTTGTGTTCAGTACATTTAGGGTTATTGTGGACACATTCATCACGTTCAGTCACCTGCATGAGCTACATGAAGTGCAACTTCAAAATGCTGTCCAGTCTCCCACACAGCAAAAGGACTCCGCGGTGGATCAGCCGCGGAGGTATCGCAGCTTCCTGAACGTACCCGCGAAACGGACCCGTATCGGCGTCCACTTGCGCGCAATGACGGATCCGCAACGAAGGCGGATCGCAGATCCGCCATGGCTCCGCGCTGCATCCGCTCCGCATCCGCGATTAAAACCTCACCTCCGCGGCGGGTCCGTTTGGGACCCGCAAATTAATACATATATCCGCCGCGTACCCGCAACGGACTCATAAAAAAATCCTGGCTCATCTGGCCCGGATCCGTTTTGGACCCGTTTATCTCATTTTCAAAATCCCTTTTGTTCTTGCTGTAGGATAAAATAGGATAAAACTAAAACCATCACTAAGCCTAGGCTACTACAGCAATATAGACCTAAGCTTAAATCTGCATTGCCTTGTATTTTTAACCTAACAATATTGTAAATAGGCCTAACAGAAAAGGTTCAAGTCAAGACATCAATTTACTGTACAAAAGTAATCACTACTCAATAGAAATATAAAATTGATTAAATTTATGGAAAGTTATAGGTTATAGCCTATTCTGTTTTTGTTAAGTAGCCTAAGAGGCTACTCTACATTCATTTTGTGGTAAAAACCTAATTTAGTGCTTTATAGGCCTAGGTCGGTGCAAACATAAAATATTTTATCTCTTAAGCTACAACTTCAATGAAATGCTGCGCTATGCACAGCTAAAATATCAGAAAATGAATAACAAGAAGTTCAATAATCTATCTATTATTACACAATCTTCTACCAATGTAACAAAATATTTGCCAAACCTTAATATCAGACTATGTAATAAAAGATAACTATCTAAAGTTCATTAAATACATAGACTTTGTCGTTAGTAGTAGTAACTACAAACTACTACACTTTCTGTCCAAACAGCTGTGCTTTTAGGCAAGGCAAGGCAAGTTTATTTATATAGCACATTTCATACACAATGGTAATTCAAAGTGCTTTACATAAAAGAAAGTAATATAATCATTAAAAAACATAACAATAAAAACAAGGAATTTAAAAACTTTTAAAAAGATTTAAAAATTGATTTAAAATGAATTAAAACAGTTAACAACCGAATAGAAAATGATTATACATAAAATAAAATGCAGTCAGCTCAGACGTAGCACAGTGCTCATTCAGTAAATGCACAGCTAAACAGATGAGTTTTGAGTCTGGATTTAAATGTGGCTAATGTTTTAGCACATCTGATCTCTTCTGGAAGCTGGTTCCAACTGCGGGCGGCATAATAGCTAAAAGCGGATTCCCCTTGTTTTGTCTGAACCCCTGGTATTTCTAACAGACTTGATCCTAATGATCTGAGTGGTCTGTTAGGTTTATATTCAGTGAGCATATCTGCAATGTATTTAGGTCCTAGGCCATTGAGGGATTTATAAAAGAGTAAAAGTACTTTAAAATCAATCCTAAATATAACTGGAAGCCAGTGTAAGGACTTGAGGACTTGTGTGATATGCTCAGATTTTCTGGTTCTAGTCAGAATCCTGGTAGCAGCGTTCTGGATGAGCTGAAGCTGTCTAATGGTCTTCTTGGGAAGGCCGGTGAGGAGACCATTGCAATAGTCCACCCTGCTGGTGATAAAGGCATGAACAAGTTTCTTCAAGTCTTGACTGGAAACAAAACATCTAATTCTTGCAATGTTTTTGAAATGATTTTATGCTGATTTAGTTACTCCTTTGACATGCCTACTGAAACTAAGGTCAGACTCCAGAATCACACCAAGATTCTTGACTTGATTTTTAGTTGTTCGACCCCTAGAGTCAAGGTATGCATTCACCTTGAGAACTTCATCTTTGTTTCCAAATGCAATGACTTCAGTTTTCTCCTTGTTTAACTGAAGAAAGTTCTGGCACATCCAACTGTTAACTTAATCACTGCATTGGCAGAGGGAGTCAATGGGGCTGTAGTCATTTGGTGATAACGCTAGGTAAATCTGGGTATCATCTGCATAGCTGTGATAGGCAATTTGGTTCTTTCTCAGTATTTGACTTAGTGGGAGCATATACAGGCTGAACAGGAGCGGTGCAAGAATTGAGCCTTGTGGGACTCCGCATGTCATGGACGTCCACTTAGACTTATGCTCTCCTAAACTCACATAATAACCTCTCCCTTCTAAGTATGACCTGAACCATTTGAGCACCATCCCAGAAAGCCCGACCCAGTTTTCCAGTCTCTCTAGAAGTATGTTATGATCGACAGTGTCAAATGCAGCACTGAGATCTAGTAGTACCAGCACTGAAATTTTGCCAGAATCAGAACTTAGGCAAATATCATTTATTATCTTTATGAGTGCTGTCTCTGTGCTGTGATGTGGTCGGAAACCAGATTGAAAATTGTCCAGGTATCCATTTGAGTTTAAGTAGCAGTTCAGCTTATTAAAAACAACCTTTTCAATAATCTTGCCTATAAAAGGAAGATTGGATATTGCTCTATAGTTGCTCAATGTGGTGTTATCAAGATTGCTCTTTTTCAGGAGGGGCTTAACAACTGCAGTTTTCAAAGAGTTTGGAAAAGTCCCAGAAACAAGTGAGGCGTTCACCACTTCTAAGAGATCTGCTTCTGAACTGTTAAATACACTTGAAAAAAGATGTGGGAAGTGTGTCAACGTAGCAGGTTGACGATTTAAGGTGCTGTACTATTTCTTCCAAAATTTTGCTATCAATTGCTTCAAAAACAGACATAGAAACTTCATTTTGAAATTGTGGTTGAATCTGTCTGACCTCTGCATAACTTGAGGATGTGCCAATCGCACATGTCTGCAGAAATGCTTGGTGTTAAAGATATAGCCTTCATAAATAGCACATTAGTGTTCTCGTTAATGCATCTCTTTCTGACAGAGACAGATATAGATTCAATGGTAGCAGAGATAAAGAAAATCAAAGAAAATACAGAAGTGATCAGATTCAGAACCTAACAGGGTTAGTTCACCCCAAAATGAAAATGATGTCATTAATTACTCACCCTCATGTCGTTCCAAACCCGTAAGACCTTCGTTCATCTTCGGAACACAAATTAAGATATTTTTGATTAAATCGGAGAGCTATCTGTCCCTCCATAGACAGCAACGCAACTGAAATGTTCCCAGGTCCAGAATAACAATGGATGAAATGTTCAGACCCCTACTGATGAGTAAATCTAGAGTGTGTCCTTGATGGTGTGTGGGTCCATGCACATGCTGAATCAGGTCAAAAGTGTTTAAAACAGTTATAATTTATTTAGTAGTTTTGATTTCTGCATTATCTATGTGAATATTAAAATCCCCTGCAATAGCAAAACCATCAAACTCTGAGGAAATCATTGATAACAGTTCTGTGAACTCTTCAATAAAAGCTGGAGAGTGTTTTGGAGGCCTGAAAATAATGATAAATAGAATGCGTGGAGCACCTTTCAGCACAATCCCTAGATATTCAAAAGACAAGTACTGACCAAATGACACTTGCTTGCATTGATAGACATCTTTAAATAGAGCAGCTACACCTCCACCCCTCCTAACATTCCTGCAGACACTTATAAAAGTAAAGTTAGGAGGGGTTGTTTCATTGAGGACTGTTGCACTGCATCTGTCTTCTAGCCATGTTTCGTTTAGAAACATAAAATCCAGGTTGTTTGTGGTTATTAAGTCACTGATCAGAAATGATTTATTTTTTAGTGAGCAAATGTTTAAAAATGCTAACTTGATGGTATTAATTTTTGTCTCTACAGCAATCTTAGTTTGATGCATAATAGGCCATAGATTAGATGGGTCAGCCGTAGGCTTGAGAAGGCCTTTCTATCACGTGCCAAAACAGAAATGGAGAAAGCTACAGGCACACTGGGTTCCCGCTTGATCTGTAAACATTTGTGAATGTTGCTACTATCATAGCGGGGACCCGACTGAGAGCTGCTATCAGTTGTTCTTGGTTCACCTACAGCAGACGGAGGAGGGTTTGGACCCTGGCGTTGTGGCAGTGGCCGGAGAGCTCCCACAGGAGGAGGAGGGCGAGCTGGGCCCGCAGTCTTTGGTGGTTGTGGGGCCCGCCGTTTTTTAGTTGATATCTGGGGGCTTGCAGCGAAAGAGTGGGAGAGTTTGGTCCCAGCATACACCAGCTCCTCCATTTTCTGTGAGAAGCTTAGAAGTGGAGATGCTGGAGAGAGGGATAATGTATCTGGTGAGCAGGGCTCTGGCTCTGGTGTTTCCGGTGGCTGTGATATGTAGTCCTGGCTTCCCTGGCTGTTTTCCAGAAAGTCGTCGGTGCTGAGTCTGTGATGAGCTCTGTGGGCAGGGCTCAGCCGGGATGTTGTCCATGAGCAGTGCTTGTTGTGGCTGAATGGTGATATCAGTGTCCTTGTGGGATGTGGAAGCTGTCTCGGAATGTCTCGGAAGCTGATATGAAGTCCTGTGGTCATTCATACTTTGTCCAGGTGTGTGTGTGCCATTCACTTTGAGTGGATTGGCACACTCTGCTGAAGGATGATGGAGGGAGAAATAGATGTTGTCCTTTAGCACTCTTGCACCAAGTTTGTTTGGGTGGAGGCCATCCAGTTTAATCAGTTGTCTATGGCCCCAGAAAAGATTGAAGTTGTCGATGAAGTTGACTCCTTTTATACTGCAGGTTCTTTGTAGCCATGTGTTCAGCCCAAGCAACTGTGAAAACATGTTAGTTCCCCTTGCTGGGAGTGGTCCACTGATGAACGACTGAACTTCAAGTCTTCAAAGAGTTTCAAGGAGTTCACTGAAATTCTTCTTAAGGAGTTCTGACTGCTCTTTCCGAATTTCATTCTTCTCCACATGGATGATGATTCGATTTGCAGTCTTGTGCTTCATCAGAATGTTCCGAAGTTCCCCGTTCACATCAGAGATGGTCGCTTGAGGAAAGCAGCATGTAGTTGTAGT
Source organism: Spinibarbus caldwelli (assembly GCA_039654775.1). Taxonomy (NCBI): domain Eukaryota; kingdom Metazoa; phylum Chordata; class Actinopteri; order Cypriniformes; family Cyprinidae; genus Spinibarbus; species Spinibarbus caldwelli. Next base: position 6,449,638 of record CM077232.1, read on the forward strand.
CCTGCTACTGATGTTTCTGATAATGGAGTCGCCCACTATCAGAGTCCTGGGCTCGGCTGCGCTCTGAGCTGAATGTCACTGTCTGCTCGGCCTTGAGCACTTGTTAGTAGCGATGTTAGCTGCTGGCTGATACGATCCATGTTCAGTCACATTTGGGGATTCCTCACCCTCATTCATTAAAGCTTCAAATCTATTCTCAAGATGTATAGGGGGTGGTAGTATACCAGTGTTTGCAAGCCTTGTCATAGCCGTATCTGGGGTAGAAGATGCTACCGCAGCAATATGAGATACTCGTGACAATCTGATGTCTCGAGTGCATTTGTGTCTCGCTCCTTGTTTGTGTCATCGATTAATTTGTCGATCAGTTTCAGCTTGTTCCTCAACACTTGGCATAAACTGTTGAGATTCACTAGATCCACGGGTCTCACCGGCTGTAACCTGAGGGGGTACGTGACGACGGTCTGCTGTGTGTTCCGCCTGTTTTGGAAGTCCAGCGAGTAACTTTGTTTCAAGAACCGCAATGTTTTGTTTTGCAATCCTTTGTAGAAGTTTGTGGCAGTTCATGCAGCAAGTAGATTCCACAAGAGGCATTTCTGTCTCGTCTTTTTGAATGTAGGCAGCTTTGTTTTCCCATCTCCGGAATGTAAGCTGTTGGCAGTGGGAGGCAAAGAGTCTCCTTTTTCGTATTATTATTCCAGTCCTGTAAAGTTTTAAGTTTTAGTGTTTCTGCCAAAAATGGAAACATCCAGAGGTTTACAGTCCAGTCTCTAATGGATGGATTTGAGGGTCCTCAAGGCTACAGTCATCGATTTGGATTGCACTATGTGGACTCTGAAGATCCTGACAGGCCGAGAATCTCCAAAGCATCAGCATATTACTACTCAAAGGTGATTGAAAGAAACGTATTTGCTGAGACTGCAGCAAAGGCAAAGATGCAAATATATGGAAATAAAATTGAGATCAGAAGACTCCCTTGTCTACCTCCATCTGAAGTTCCTTTGGGAAAAGTTCTCTTCTCAGACCAAGTTTGAGAGACAGCTTTATCACTATGGAACATTTCCAGAGGGATTTCATTGGGGTGTCTCGTCTTCAGCATATCAGGTAGAAGGTGGCTGGAATGCAGATGGAAAAGGACCAAGTGTTTGGGATACTTTCACTCAAAAACCTGGTAATATCCCAAACAATGACAATGGTGATGTGGCACGTGACAGTTACAGTAAAATAGATGAGGATCTATACATGTTGAAAGCCCTAAAAGTGAAGACTTACAGATTCTCCTTGTCATGGTCTCGAATTTTTCCCAACGGCTATAAATCTTCTCTTAACCAGAAGGGGGTGGACTATTACAACAGGCTCATAGATGGTCTCATAGCAAACAATATCACACCTATTGTGACTCTCTACCACTGGGACCTGCCACAGGCTTTGCAGAACAACAGCGGTTTGGACAACCCTGAAATGATTAACATATTCAATGAATATTGTGACTTCTGCTATGCAACATTTGGATACAGCGTGAAGATTTGGATCACATTTAATGAACCCCACAATTGCATGGTCTGGATATGGACTGGGTCAGATTCCACCTAATGTGAATCAACCCGGAAATGCACCATACAGGGTTGCACACAACCTCCTGAAAGCTCATGCACAAGCATATCACACCTATGATGAGAAATATGGAGCATCTCAAGGAGGTCTGGTATCCATTAGTCTGAACGCTGAATGGGCAGAACCCCTAGACGTCAACGTCCCTTGAGAAGTAATGTCTGCTGATCGAGCCCTTCAGTTCCAGCTAGGCTGGTTTGCACACCCCATCTTTAAAAATGGTGACTACCCTGATGCCATGAAGTGGCAGATTGGGAACAAGAGTGAACTTCAAGGCTTGACAGAATCCAGGTTGCCTTCTTTTACTGATGAAGACAAAGCCTTTATCCAATGAACAGCTGATGAGTCTTATCAAACTGAAAAGGATGTTGAAAAGGACAATGCAAATGGCTCTGAAAATACAGCTGTTACTGAGCAGAAGGCTGTTGCTTGGGACTCAGGAGACTTCTTACCTAGTTAAAGGAAGAGTATGGAGACCCTGAGATTTATGTTACAGAAAATGGTGTGGCTAAAGGCACTGCTGTAACAGCTGATGACACTGATCGAATATTCTTCCTGAAGACCTACAGTATATTGATGAGGCTCTTAAGGGTATGCTAACACTGTTTCTAATTCACCAACTGTTTATGCTGTTTATATTTGTGCGTAAAATCTGCAGAAATCGTAACTGAATATATTTAAAATGTTACAAATTATATAAATATAAAAAGTATATATGATGATGATGATGATTAATAATGAGGATGATCATTATTATTTTTGCATATAAATTTTATTTTTATATTATTATAAAACCTACAGTTTAATTTATTTTAATGTATGTACAAAAGTAAGAATTATTTCAGAGTAACAGTAAATAGAATAAAAATTATATGACAAAATGCTGACTGTGCAGGCATATGCACAGCTGGTAAATAAGAGGTCTGAAACACAATTGTGTGTAGTCTAGGCCTATATAAAAGCTTTTTTTTACTGTGTTCTAGATGGTTTTGACTGCAACAAACATTGCTTTACATGAACATCTAAAAGTTCTAAAGTGAGGTTGTACAAAAATCCCTTATTTGGCCATGGTTTGGGTGCATTTTATGCAAATGACTAGCTGAGTGAACATGCTTTCTCATTTAGAAGAATATTCTGGACTATATATAAGTGAACAAAGGTAAAAGTTATGTACATTCACTCCTGTTAATCCTGCAGATATTTTTGCATTTCTGCATTAAAATGCAAATTGTACAATATTATTAGTGAATGAAGCCTACAGTTTTTTGTTTTTGTTTTGTTTTTTACTTGACACATATTTACATTATTCTCATTTTTAGCACACAATATGGATGGAGTACGTGTTAAGGGTTACATTTCTACCTCTCTAATGGACTGCTTTGAGTGGCTGAAAGGCTACACTGTTGGCTATGGACTTCACTATGTGAACTTTAAGCATTCAATTCGGCAAAGAACTCCGAAGCGCTCTGCTCAACTCTACTTTGATATAATGAGAAATAATGGATTTCCACTGACAAGAGAAGGAAGAAATGTTATATGGACATTTCCCAGAGGGATTTATGTGGAGTACAGCAACTGCTTCCTATTGGGTACAATCCATTTTAACACATAAAACGGTTAATCGTATTTGCTCTGAGTATCTTCAAATGATGAATTTTTTTCATGTTATGTTCAAACACCACAGATAGAGGGTGCCTGGAGAGCCGATGGAAAAGGTCTCACCATTTGGGACACATTTGCTCATACTCCTTCAAAGATGTCGCAGGATGAAAATGGTGACATTGCCTGTGACAGCTGCAACAAGATCGCTGAGGATATCAATAGTCTCAAAACAACGGGGGTCAGAAACTACCGGTTTTCTGTTTCCTTGCCCAGAATTATGCCAGATGGAACAAACAATGTGATGTTGGTGGCTGGGAGAATGACACCATTGTTGAGAGGTTCAGAGACTACGCTGATGTTGTATTTAACAGTCTGGGAGACAAAGTAAAGTTCTGGATCACTATAAATGAACCCTACATTGTTGCACTGTGTGGTTATGGCCATGGAACCTTTGCACCAGGTATGATTTGTATTGAAAATGATCTTTTTGCTTTTTGTAAATAAGATTTTACTTATCAGTTGCAGTGTTAACAGTTAACACTTAAGTTCTTGATGTTCTATTTCTGTCCAGGTCTAAATGTTAGTCCAGGCACTGAACCATATATTGCGGGACACAACCTCATCAAGGCTCATGCTGGGGCCTGGCATGTGTATAATGACAAGTATCGTGCAAAACAAGGTGGCATTATTGGCATCGCGTTAATCGCTCACTGGGCTAAGCCAAGAAACCCATACAAACAGGAAGATGTGGACACTGCCATGCATGTAGTTCAGGGACAGTTTTGTAGTTCAACCATTTTCTGCATCCATGACAGTGTTGTTATCAGGGATGTGCACAGACATTTTGAGGGGCAGGGGCTCAAGTGGAAAAAAGGGCGCTTCTCATATTTGTTATAATTTTTTTTCTAAACAAAACGTTAAATATATTAAGGGTGTGTGATATTGACAAAAAATATATATCTCAATATTTTCTGTGATTTTATCAATAACGGTAATTAGATGATATTTTGCTGAGTGTGTTTTTGTGCTGATATCCTAAGGACTACTGTGGACAGCTGACTCCTAAAGTTTTTGATATTCTTCATATTCTGTGTGGTGATCAGTTCACAGCAGTGATAGAAATTAATCATTTCCAATAAGTTTAAATTGATTATTACCTTCTATGGGCATTTTTACCTTTATAAAGCCATTTTTTTCTAAAGGTGTGCATCATCTTTTCAGTCAAATTCTTAAATTGAATCAGTCAATTAGAATAATAAGTCATTTGGGCTGTTACCAAGCAAATTAAATCACTATTGACAAAATTAATCTTTGCAATGCAGAGAAAACACAGAAGCTGCATTAGAAGGGACATTTAGATGCATTTACACACTGTTTAATGCAGGACATGAATGTAATTAACCTGCAATTACAAATGCATTAATCATTTTTTGATATTTTGAACATAAAACGTTGAATACTGATTTTTGAAATTATTTTAAAAAAAAATTAAAAGATACTTTAAATGTGAAATTAAAACTGTCAGTAGGTGGCAGCAAGTCACTGTTAATAAGTGAGTCATTGCGATTGAACCGAATCATTTAAACGGTTGATTCATTCAGGAACAAAACAGCAACATGTGGGACATTCTAAAATGCTTAACGTGAAAAACGCTTAATGTTAATGCATTAAAACAGTGCTTTTAAAAGACTAAATTCAATAAATAGAATAGAATGCATTATTAATGATGTGTTTACTAGTTTGGTCTTTTTAAAAACACTGCTTTAATACATTAAGCCACGTTAAGCATTTTCCTTATAACGGTTTTCTATGGGAGGAAAACGCTTAACTCGTAATAAAACGCGTTTCGTTCTTACTTTGGACTCATCTGCTTGTCTGTACAAAGTATGCTTTATTAATCATGTATTTACTGAGTTTGGTCTTTTTAAAACATTTTAATGCATTAAGCCATGTTAAGCGTTTTTCACGTTAAGCATTTTAGAATGTCCCCATCATGTTGCTCAGAGACGCAATTTGGAATTATATTTGTTGGCGAAATAGAGCAAAAACAGTCAATATTGTGTCTAAAACAAGTGTCTTAATATTAAATTCTTGTTTATTGAACTGCTGTATAAAATCAATATCACATTTGTAATCATGCTGCTTTTTGGTGGAAAAAACATCAGTCTTTGCGTGATACTGATTAACTATATGAAATGATACAAATATAGGCTATACATTTCTGCCCCCATATCTTGAATTTTGTGATCATTCTAAATGCATTTTAGTAAACTGAATCATGGAGTGAAAGAACGCACACTGGTCTAACCTACTAGACTTCCTATTGCCATAGCTAAACTGTAGTTAACTTACATGGTAGCTCTCTCATGAGTCATGAACATTAGCTAGACAAATTAACTATATTTGCTTTTTGGATAATTAGCTGTAAATTCGAGGCACAGGTAGCTTAGTCTGTTGTTCATCACCACTCTCCTCCACACCAAGACAAACACAACTGGAAAGGGAGGGAGGTCTTCACTTCTGCGGCTCTCTGCCTGTCTGTGATGTGATGTGCTGATCAATGTGCACTACACTGCTGTGCTGCGGAGACGCGGAGGGGAGAATGTCTCAACATTTCCCGACCCAACCTGATATTTTGATTTTCTATTTGTTTGACAGGGAAAGCTGTGCGCAAACAGAAACACACACACATGCACATATATACATATATTCATTTATTTTAAAAAATAAATAAATAAAAACACTCCCCAGAAAAAAGGACACTTTCTCTCGAGGAAGAAAAAGGGCAGGTGCTCAAGCCCCCTTTGATGTCTATGTGTGCACGTGCCTGGTTGTTATCATTAACTAAAACTAAAAATACTAAAAATGTACGTTACATTTTCGTTAACTGAAATAAATTAAACATAAACAAGACATAAAACCTATTTTATTTCAGTTTTTTTAATTACTAAAACTTCAGCTTAAATACAAATTATTTAAAAATAAACAAAAACTAACACAAATGACTCAACAAAATTACTAAAACGTTAATTAAATTTGAACTAAAATGAAAAATCTAAAAATAAAAACTAATTCAAAATATTAATAAATACTAAGATAGCAGTGATACTAAGATAACAATACCTGTGTGCCTGAATAAATAATGCACCACTGCTTTTTTCATCTCTCGAAACAGTTTATGATTGGTTGGTTTGCTCCTCCTGTGTTCAGTGGAGATTACAGCGATTTCATAATTCGAGACAGAAGTTTAGCAGCTGGCCGACCTTAATCAAGGTAATACAGATATTTTTATTTTTATTTATTTATTTATTTATTTTTTGTGTTTATTTAAGCTTTGTATTCAAATGCTTCTGAAAGCTTTTACATTTGCATTTTACATCTATCAGGCCTCCAGAATTTACCCCTGCAGAAGTAGCGAAGATTAAGGGAACTCATGATTATTTTTTATTCAACCACTACACCACTATCTTGGCCTATAACATGGACTATCAGAACCAAGAGCACTATGATGCAGACAGGTAGCCTTTTAGTTTTAATCAACATCGTCACCCACTGTTTCAGGCCCAATTTGTTTAAAACATGCATTTATATTTATTATGTTGCTGTCTATTCTAGGGGTGCAGGAACAGTTGTGGATCATACATGGCTGGATTCTGGATCCGACTGGTTGAAAGTATATCCTGTGGGATTCAGAAAAATTCTGAAATTCATTAAGAATGAATATGGAAACCCTCTTAATTATGTTACAGAGAATGGAGTATCAGAATGAGGGCCAGTAAATCTGAATGATGTTCACCAAATCCACTACTATGATAACTATATCAATCAGGCCCTGAAAGGTGAAGAGTTTTATGCGCTTCAGAGGAATCACACAGGACAGCATTAAACAGTACATTTCTGTGATGCTTTTTCATGATTTTTTAGTATTATTGTTTTCAATTTTAGTCTATTGGTAAAAATTCATTTGTGCTAATTGAATAAAATTGTATTTTATTCTTTAGCTTATTTGTTGTATGGTGTGGACATCCGTGACGATGCTGCCTGGTCACTAATAGACAATCTGGAATGGACGATGGGTTATGATGAAAGATTTGGCCTTTTCTATGTAAATCGATCAGATCCAAATTTACCACATATTCCTAAGAAATCTGTGTGGCACTACGCTACAGTAATTAACTGTAATGGCTTCATAAGCCCAGGAGAAAGTCCACATGAATGTCAGATCCATGAACCTGAAGGTGACATCCCCCATACTTACTTACCACCCCCTATCTATCTATCTATCTATCTATCTATCTATCTATCTATCTATCTATCTATCTGTCCGTCCGTCCATCCATTAATCCATCCAACTTTCATCTTGTTTACAGGATCTACACCTCCATCTCTGTTGGTCAGTTTTATTGGGTTTGGAAGTGATAGGGCCTGATGCTGAACTGGCTCTCAATGTCCTCTTCAGTCTCACCATTACTGCGGCAGTCGCTGTTGTCCTCTTGGTGTATGAACTTGCATGAATGTAAGACATTCAAGAAACAAAAACATCCTGTAGAAGAACACATTGACCTTGAGATAAAAGACAAGTTCTGAACATAATACCTGCTTTAACAATTAAACAGCAAGTGAACATAAACAATAAATTCAGTGTTAAATGTATGAAGTAGTATGAAGTATAAAGACAGTAGATTGTGTACAACAGGTTTATCAGCCAGGTTTTGGTTATGTTGATTATTTATAGGCCCTATAAATGTATGTATCAGATATGATACAGGAGGCTAACATATTCATAAAGACAAACAGGCGTTCTGTTTTCAATCAATTTACACCCCACAAAGGGACAGCATATCATAGGGTATACAAATACTAAAATAAAAATAAAAGTTATGTTCTGTAAAATTTCATGAATTTATATTATTTGTGTCTTAATAAGATGTGTAGTGAATTTGCTTTCGCCAACCTAGGGAGGCGAAATAGTGTAATGATGGGTACTCACGTCACCAATGACGTTATGATTTTTGGATTACATGTCACTTAAGGTGCGTTTATGAGTACATCAGATAAGAAAGATTGGTGGGATATCTAACTTGTAGAACCTCTTTCTGTATTATCAACACAAGGAAGACACAAGTGTAATAAAATATATTTTATTAACAGAAGATAGACAAGAGTATCAACAACTACTAAATGAATACCATACCATAAATGAAAAAGGAATAAAGTGCATAAAATGCAAGTGATTCAGTTGGGTGTTGCTATGGCAGAGTTATGTTATCTTCTGAGAAGATACACTGGAACGAATAAGGTAAAGAACCCTATTATGCATCAAACAAATAAATCGAGAGATGATTTATCTACTGACATCAGCTATTTAACATCTAATGTAAATTAGTAAATCATATACTGATAACATAAAACAGTGCCAAGGTCTCTGGGAGAGGTTTGGATAAGTGATATTTACGTTCTCTGTGGCCGAGTGAGCAGTCTGGTGGCGGTGACTTCTTCCACTGGTTGTGCTGGTAGCAATGCAGGAGGGAAAGAAGCAGGAATCTGTTTCAATAGCCTTGAACACGAAGCACTGTAGGATGCTGATCTCCTGGAGCACCAAAGGGCCCCAAAATCTGGATCACAGCCCTGGAGCAGGTGCAGAAGGTCCTTAGCCTGGAACACGCACACGAGAGACACAGAACGGTGTATTTGCTACTGTCTCACCCTTGCAGGCTGGAGACTCAGAACATTGAATGTATCTGCTATTGTCTCTCCCCTTACAGGACTGAGACTCAGAACAAAGAGTGTCTTTTGTAAGGGTACATTTATCCCTTTCCAATAAGGAGGAGATTGCAATGGAGCTTCTCCATTTCCATGCTCTGATTGGCCCACCCTTCTTTCCTCCTGTGGAACTTATTTACATAGTCCAAACACACATTTAGAAAAGCATCACTAAAGATTTACCGATGCATCATTCACTTACCAAACCACAACCACAATACATTTGGCAATGTTACGAACATATTAAGTCTAAACATGATGGAAAAAGACAGAACTGTCATGTGTGCATTCATTTGTCCATTAACAGCTGAGTTTGTGTAAGATGTTGCACTACACACTGCTGTCACTGGGAATACTTATTTCTCTGAATAAGTATAAGATGGGTATGTTGTAGTTTGCATTAGTTTAAGGTTTGAAAACATGGTTATGAATGAATTTAGATGGATCTCTGATCTCTCTTTGTTTCACCCACTGCTGCTGCATCCTGGAGGTCCCAAGGAATTTTTATGGCGGTCACAGGCCAAAACCTTAGGAATCAGTCTCTAGGTGGGTGAAGGGCAGAAACAACATTTTGACAAATAAGAAGTCCTGTCATTCCTGGGCTTGCTACCAGAGGTATTGCCCTCTAAAAGGTGGCTGGCTGTTGTCCTAGCATCTTTATCTGATGACGTTGGATAGTTTGCTTATGTTAGATCCAATCAAAATGTAGGAAACCTTTGTCCATTAAAGCGTTCAGAGAGGGGCCCCGCCATAAACTGGGCCCTGGAATGTGCTGTTCACTACAGATGGAAAATAGCAATAAATTAATTTTCTTATGTCTCTTGGTCTTGCCCTTTTTAGGGTTAACAGTTATAACTTACTATGATGTCAATGCATAGTGACCCCTTTGTGACATTTTATTAAAGCCTTGCAAACACGCACATCAAGATATCAGTTATGATAAAAAAGGAGACAGATTTGATATCTTTGCTTATTCAGATAATGCAGCATAATTGCAGATTTATATAACCAATAGTTTCTCTCAAGGCAAAGTTCACTGAAAACTGATTTTCACTATAAGATTGTTGTGACTGGTTAAATTTACCAACATTACACCAGTGTTATTTAGTCCACAGTGTGTCTGGAGATCTGGAGAGATTTTGGAGAGTCTGCTTTTCAGGATTTTTTTTCAAAGATCAGATTTACAGACAGAATAAACATTCCAGCCACTTGCACACAGTGTTAGAAATACTAATGATGTATGGAAGAATACAACATAACAGATTAAAATAAATTTCAGACCACATTAGTTATGCTTAATTTTCATTGTTCTATTATTGACGCAAATGATATATTAAAATACCTTCATCTTATTGTTTAATAAGACTGAAAAAAATAATCCTGTTTTGTCATTATGCTCATTATGGGATTATGAAAAAGTTAATTTAGGCACAGATTTTCTACAACTTCATGAAAGTCATAATTTTTAGTTTCCAGTCCAATATATAAGGTGTTTTCTAATAGAGGTTTCTCTGCTGACATTTCAATGTTTCTGCAGTAAGTAAAAGTAAACATCCCTATTGGATATTTTGGATCATTTTACAGAGACTGCTGGGAACTTTCAGCTTTCACTTTTCCTTTAATTTATTAAAATATGCTATTATTACAAACATCACTCCTGTATCACTGGATATAGTCCTTTATTATTAAATTATGAAAACACGTTTTCATCATCCACAGTGAGCTATATGGGTTGTGATGTTAAGGGCAACGGTGAGATTGCTATGGATTCCCTGCCTGGTTTATTTCTGTGATGGCCAGGGGATTGACTTTATGCTATACTAGCAGGCCCAATAACCAAAAAACAAAGGAAATACTCAGGTTTGGGGTTCCAAGTCGTCTTTTATTTCCTGAAGCAAATTAAAAACAATATGGCTTGGCAAATGATATTTTGATGTTCTTCTTGCATTCCAAATAAATTAATACATGTGGAAAAAAATCCTCTCCCTTCTACCACGCGCTCTCTCTTCTCTGCGGTGCCTCCTCTGGCAACAATAATTGCAGCCATTGCAAACACGAAATATAAGACATTCTTTTTTTGGGCGTTGAATAATGGCGCAAATACCAGTAATTTGACAAGCGCAAACATTAGTAAATCTCGTTGTGTGATTCATTTGAATACTCTCCTCCTGTTCTGTCGATTTGTGCTACCCTGTCAGATTTTGCTACCTCCCATTAAAACAGTACAATTTGACAACGAAAAATGCTACCCGTCAAATTATGTTTTTTTAATGTCTACACCTACCACAACCCCAAACCTACCCTTACAGTAATGCAAATACAATAAGTATGTGTTATATTCGCAGTTGTGCCTAGAATACAGCTACCAGAAACCAACAATAAATAATTTTTATCTACCTATTAGATTGGATTTTATTAATGTCTACACCTACCCCTACCCTTACGGTAATGCAGATACATTAAATATTGTTGTTCAGCGTGAGAAAAAGCATGCAATATTGATGTGTGCAAGCGCAGTAAGCCTTGGTAGGAAAATCTGACGGGTAGGATAAAATGTCAGGACACCTCCCATACATTTTGCATCTGAAAGGGAAATTCCTACAAATGCATATTCACTAAGGTCAGGCACAAAAATAACTGTGTCCACACCTTTTCAGCGCTAATTCTTCACTGCGCATCTTTAGTAAATCCTGACAGTACTATTTTAACACCAAAAGATGGTTTGCGCTGGCACAAGCTGTTAGTAAAACTGGCCCCATGTTTATTAAAATGACTTAACATATAATAAACATTACAGTTTAGTATTGACACAGAAACCCTATACCAGGGGTGCCCAGAGTCAGTCCTGGAGGGCCAATGTCCTGTAGAGTTTAACTCCAACTTGCCTCAACACACCTGCCTGGACGTTTCCAGCATGCCTAGTAAGTGCCTGATTAGCTGGTTCAGGTGTGTTTAATTAGGGTTGGAGTTAAACTCTGCAGGACACCGGCACTCCAGGACCGACTTTGGGCACCCCTGCCCTATACAGTCTTTGGTAAAGTGTTTACCAGTAACATAAAACTGTATTAGTGAGAGGAAGAGAGAGACAGAGATCTATTCAATAGTACAAAATACGTTGCTTTAAAACCTAAATAAAACATTCCACACACATTTGTCTAGCAGAGGCCAGTGATACAGCTAAGACATTTAAAACTTCTTAGATCAGTTAGTTTGGATCACGCTCGATTTCACAGTCACAACTCACAAATTACTTTTTTCTGTTAGCCAGTGTTTTCTTTTTAGCCTGACACTAATTTGTGAGAACTCGCAAAAGTTTTTAGTCACACATCTTGATGTTAAATGATTAACACAATTAAGGATTGAGGATAATGGCTACATTTTAATTTCATGCTAACAGAAATACATACAGATGCATGATCTAGTTTACTTGGATCTGAAGATTCTAGGATTTATTAGTAATTTAATGGCCAACAAACATCTAGTTGGGGTCCAAATGACAGCTGGAAAATTCTGATTGTTTATCCGCAAGCACAAGCACAATATTATACAACAGGGCAAGATACACTGGCGTCCCTAGTTATCCAATATTTATCCACAGGCCTTATCAAAGGCTGCAGAAGGGTCAATGTGATATACTAATAATGTACAATACATAACTGATCATGTATCACCAAAAGTCCTGAAGGTCTGCGCCAATCAACTGGCAGGTGTGACATCTTTAATTAGTCTCTTACACAAGTAGTAGTACCACGCTTATACAAGTCCTCTATTATCATACACGTACCTAAGAAATTAGACACGTACTCTCAATGATTTTAGGCCAGTAGCATTATCATCAGTCGCCATGAAGTGCTTAGAGAAACTCATACGTGCATACACTAACTTTGTGTTTCCAGACACTGTTGATCCCCTACAGTTTGCCTACCGCCCCAACCGATCAGTGGACGATGTGGTGGCCAAAGCTTTGCATTATACACTTCAACGTCTGAACTGCAGTGAAACATATTTAAAGATGTGACTTTAAATGCAGACCTTGAGCCAAAAACTCAATGAACACATTCACTAAATGGACAAACGTATTGGGACACCCCCTTCTTTAGAACAGAAAAAGGCACTTCCAAAACTGTGGCAACAAAGATAACATAATGCGTGTATTTAAAAATTGTATTTCCATCTCTGCTGCAACAGTTCTGGAAATGTCTAAAATGACTGTACCCATATGTACAAGTCATTGGTGTTTGGTGATGAGTTTTTGGCTCAAGGTCTGCATTTAAAGTCACACCAGAGGTGTTCAGCTTGGATTAGGACTTGGCTTTCTGCAGACCAGTCAAGTTCTTCCACACTGATTAAATCAATAATTTCTTTTTGAACCTAGCCTCATACATAGAGGCATTGTCATGTTAGAATAGAAAAGGGTCCTATCCAAACTGTTGCTATAAAATTAGAAGCACACAATTCCCTAGAATATCATTATATGCTTAAACATTAAGATTTGTACTCATGGAAATTACTAAAGTAGTCAAACCTGTTCGTTAGAAGGGGGTGACCCAATACTCTTGGCAATATAGTGTATGTTAAATACAGTATTTCGCTTTGTAAAAATAAAAACTCTGTTGTCCTGACACTCGAAACAAAAATATAGTCATGTAACTTACTCTTCAATAAACTTTTATGTTTTTAAACTACTTTCCAAATCTTTTTTCCTTCATGTTCATTTGCATTCAGTCACAGCCACATGGATGCATCTTTTCAAACTTTCAAATTTGAAAGTCTTCACCATGTCCACATCTATACTACAATAACATGCCCTTTGCTTGTTTACTCAACACATAAATGTGATATGTATGTTGTGTGGATTACTTGTGTCTATTATTGTGATGTTTTTATCACCTGTTTGGACTCTCATTTTAACGGCACCCATTCACCGCAGAGGATCCACTGGTGAGCAAGTGATGCAATGCTAAATTTCTCTAAATCTGTTCCGATGAAGAAACAAACTAATCTATACATTGGCCTGAGGGTGAGTACATTTTCTGTGTGAACTATAGTTTTGAAGGTTTGTGCTGTGTTTCGTTGTGTGCATATGTGTTAGATGGACATCTTTTGACTGCTGTGCCATATCTGTTTTTTTCCAGTGCCACACACCACAGGCATTGTCCTTTCACTATGACGTGTGAAGCTAGTTTTTTTTTTTTTTTTTTCATGGAATACCACAGATAAAATTTCTCTACCGCCTGACAGTTATCAGTGAAACAGGTGTCTTAGGATGTCATACTTGTCTCTATGACAGCTCTGAGCTCTATAAACAGCAAACAAGAATCTGACGGCGGGTCACTTTTATTTAGCCAGTCAAATTACAGGCACTGTCTGCCTTCTCATTTTAAATGTTTGGGTTTTGCTGACGCTGAGTTTGCAAAAGCATGATTAAAGTTTTTGAGTTGGAAATTTGGAAAAAGTGACTGGTCTTACTTACAAATTGTAGTCTGTTATGAAATGCAATAAACATTACACCAGTTTCCCAAACTGGGGTCAATGTATGAACTGCTGAGGGTTTGTGAGTAGATAAATAGCTAATAATTAGTGCAGTCTATTTAACACGTTAATTTAATTTAATTAATGGGGAAAAAAAATAAGGCGTTAAAATTAATGCATTTAACGCTCCTGCAGCCTGTAATGTAGTTAAATGCCCCTAAAATTTATGATATTGAGTCAAAAATACTCCTATTGAAATTTTTTGGATCGTAATTATATTACATGATATAGTTACGCAATATAACATATGTAACGAGTGCAATAATAGATTAGATTAGATTAGATTCAACTTTATTGTCATTATGCAGAGTACAAGTACAGAGGTAATAAAAACGCAGTATTACATGAGTGCTGTTTTTGTCCCAAATAGCATGAGTGCAAATGTGATACTGATTTTATTTTATAACAGTTTAATAAATAACAAGTTAAGGTTGTCTGTTTTTTGCCCAGTTCAACAGATTATGGCAAAATGTTGAATCTGTTGAATACAGTCAAGAAGGTTAAGACCTCTGCAGGGGCAAAAGGCCCACATCATCATTTAAAGGGAAATGCATTCTATTATTTTTCATACGTTTAATTTTTTTTTTGTCTAAGAGCCATGTGTGGCTCACTAGCCATAGGTTCCTGACCAATGCTCAATATGACAAACTTAACAACTGCCATAAACTGTATCACTATTTAGATTAAAGTTAAACTCCATGTTTGTGACGCTAATATTTATGCCTTCCCCTTAGATTAGCAGTAGTACTTATAAAGAGCTTTCAACACTCTTCCCCTTCACAAAACTGTCATCATGATGGTCCTAGAGGGATTTCTTTCTCTAGCTTTGTTGGCTGCTTTTTGGAGCTCCAGTAATGCAGAGCAACAGGACTTCATGTTACTTGCGGGTCCTCTGACCACCAGCCAGTCTTCACCTTCAGACGAAGGCAATGTGTTTAACTGTGGAGGGCCACTGCCACAACAATCCAGAGCCTACTTCCTGTACCTTCAGAGCAGAGGGGTGACTCACTTTAAAATTCCCCTGTCCTGGTCTCGCATCCTTCCCTCAGGTGATCCCAACCAGCCGCATGAAGACACTGTCAAATGCTACAAGACGCTCGTGCAGCAGCTGACTGAATTGGGCATCAAACCTCTGCTGGTTCTCCATCGTTCTGCGGTACCAGAACTCTTCAGAGACAGATATGGAGGCTGGGAGAATCCATTACTGGTGCAGATGTTTGAGCAGTATGCAGGATTTGTGTTCAGTACATTTAGGGTTCTTGTGGACACATTCATCACGTTCAGTCACCTGCATGAGCTACATGATGTGCAACTTCAAAATGCTGTCCAGTCTCATGCAAATGTTTACAATGTCTATCATCAAATGTTCAAAGGTAAGGCATGAGTTTATTAATTAATTTATTATTTAATGTTTCTTGTACACAAAACAGACCAGGATTAGTTGTCAAGGGCAAACTCTACAAAACGACTATTATGAAAGCCTGAATAGTTTCTTAAGGCAAGGGTTTTTTTTTTTTTGTTTTTTTTTTTTTTTTTAAGTAAATCTTCAGTCAGGTTGTCACATGCATTTTGAACGTAATTTCTATACAAATTAGGATGATTTCTCTTGAATCAAACAATAATTAGATTTTTTTGTATGATACCTTATACATATGTTTCATAAATAAAATGCTAATTTGTTTTATGTTATTAATGCAGTTGAAAAAAGACTAAACGGCTCATTTAATACCCCAGAAACAGGCCCATATGCATGGTCAAATGTTTAAAAACAACAACAGCAACAACAAAAAACTTGTACATAGTTTACATTACATAGTTCTTTATAATAATACAATGATGGTGCCAGGGTGATTTTTTTTTCTCTCTCTCTCTCAGCACTTCATTTGTCTCTTGGGATCAGAGCCAGTGATATTTACTCCAATTATCAAAACGGGTCAAAAATCATGGCAAGTGTTAAAGACAGATCATCACATATTATACTGGTGAATTCTTAATATTATGTAATTTATCACATACTTCTCTTGTCTCATCTTCAGGCACATGTGGATTTCATCTCTCTTCACATGCAGTATAACTGCAAATTGGAGACACCTCTTATGGAGCAATTGAGGATGTTACAGGTAATGATTTATTGTGGCTCTTGCAGTATTATATAATCATCTTTACAATAGTGAATATTCATCAGATTTCACAGCAGATCACTTAACCCAGCTGGTTTTTAATATTCATTGGTTGACGTGACAGAACATTTCAGGACACTGGAATGACATTTGACACTCTTGTTTCAGATTGGCAGTGCTCAAAAGCCCATCCTTATGTATCAGCTGACAGTCCAAGACTGTGATGGATATGAAAATAATTTCCAGCCACTTCACACAATTCTTGAAGGTAAATGTTAGCATATTTCTTTAAGTGATGTGTCCAAAGTCTAAGATGCTTTTTAAAATACTAGATGATAACCTAGTATTATTTGTCAGTTTTACAGAACAAAGATCTTCACATCATGGGCTGTGACATCACACACCTTTTTGAGAAGCCAGATCAAGAAGAAACCCTCAAAATGTAAGCTGAGACCAAAAAGGCACAAATATCAGTGTATAATGGCTATATAATAGTCAGCATAACAAATATGTTATCATTTAGTTTGCAGATGGAAAATTCTAAGACAGTCTCACACCAGAAATCAGCTTCTGCATTCTCATACCAAAAGGTCTGGGAGAAATTCAGGAGTCAAACTGAAGCTGAGCGCGATCAGTTCTTGAGCGGCTCATTCCCGGTTGGTTTTGACTGGTCCGTCTCGAGTGAGAGTTTCAAAGTAGAGGGTGGATGGTCTGAACATGGGAAGGGCGAGACCATTTGGGATCGTTTTAGCCATGAGGATCATGTCTTTGAAAACCAAACCGCTGATGTGGCCTGTGATAGTTATCACAAGGTGGACTACGATGTGTATCTGCTTAGGGGCATGATGGCACCTAATTATCAGTTCTCAATTTCCTGGGCTCGCATTTTCCCCACCGGACGCAAAGAAAGTTTGGTTGAAAAAGGTGTTGCTTATTATGACAAGATGATTGATACGCTCCTACAATCCGGCATCGAGCCCACTGTTACCCTGCATCACTGGGACCTTCCCCAAGCTCTGCAGGACTTGGGCGGCTGGGAAAACGATGTTATTGTGGAAGCTTTCAAAGAATTTTCTGACTTCTGCTTCTCTCATTATGGAGACAGAGTCAAAACATGGATCACCTTCGGCAGCCCGTGGGTAGTGAGCAACTTTGGATACGGAATAGGGGAACATCCCCCAAGAGTGAAAGACCCAATAATCGCATCTTACAAGGTGTGTCTGTCAATCTGAGAAAGTACCATATAGTTTTATGATTTTAGAAAGTGATAATTCTGTGTTTGTTTTTGCAGGTGACGCACAATATTCTAAAATCTCATGCTGAAGCCTGGCATATTTATAATGATAATTACAGAAAACTGCAGGGTGGAAAAGTGGGTATTGCTCTTAATTCCGATTGGGCAGAGCCGAGGAATCCCTCAAGTGATCAGGATGTAGCAGCAGCTGAGCGTTATCTGAACTTCATGCTGGGCTGGTTTGCTCATCCCATATTTGTCAATGGAGACTATCCAACCGTGCTAAAGGAACAAATTGAGAAAAAGAAAGATTTATGTGGTAAAGAGCTGGCAAGACTCCCTGTCTTCACTGAGGCAGAGAAACAAAGAATCCAAGGCACAGCTGATTTCTTTGGACTTAACCACCACACATCCCGACTGATTAGTGAGAGCTTGGATAGTTGTGATGCTGGACCGAATCATGTCGGGGACTTCCAGACTCATATTGACCCTACATGGCCCCCCACAGCTTCTGACCAGATCCAGTCTGTTCCATGGGGTCTTCGAAGATTATTGAACTACATATTTTTAGAGTACACGTCCATCACAAAGGTGCCCATCTACATCACAGGAAATGGAATGCCAACTGAATATAATGGCGATGTGTTCAACGACACTGAGCGTGTCGACTATCTCAAAGCCTACATTAATGAGGCAATGAAAGGTAAGCATCTTAAGAAAACTGGTTAATGTTTAAAACTAATAGATAACAAGTCAGTCAGGGAGTTGGTAACCTAAACTTAAGGTCTGTGATGTATTTCTTGGAGATTCTAATATTTATATATTTTAAGTATTCATCATTAATATTCATTATTTCCAGGCCAAAAACACTATTTTCCAAACCTTACCATCAGACTATATAATAAAACGTCACTATCTATAGTTCACTAACTACATCTCTCTGTGCAAACAGCTGTGCTTTTGGATGAAATTGACGTCCAGAGGTTTACAGTCCAGTCTCTAATGGATGGATTTGAGGGTCCTCAAGGCTACAGTCAACGATTTGGATTGCACTATGTTTACTTTGAAGGTCCTGACAGGCCGAGAACCCCAAAAGCATCAGCATATTACTACTCAAATGTAATTGAAAGAAACGGATTTGCTGAGACTGCAGCAAAGGCAAAGATGCAAATATATGAAAATGAAATTGAGATCACAAGACTCCCTAGTCTGCCTCCATCTGAAGTTCCTTCAAAATCCAAGGTTGTTTGGGAAAAGTTCTCTTCTCAGACCAAGTTTGAGAGACAGCTTTATCACTATGGAACATTTCCAGAGGGATTCCAGTGGGGTGTCTCGTCTTCAGCATATCAGATAGAAGGTGGCTGGAATGCAGATGGAAAAGGACCAAGTGTTTGGGATACTTTCACTCAAAAACCTGGTAATATCCCAAACAATGAAAATGGCGATGTGGCATGTGACAGTTATAATAAAATAGATGCGGATTTATACATGTTGAGAGCCCTAAAAGTGAAGACTTACAGATTCTCCTTGTCATGGTCTCGCATTTTTCCCAACGGCTATAAATCTTCTCTTAATCAGAAGGGGGTGGACTATTACAACAGGCTCATAGATGGTCTCATAGCAAACAATATCACACCCATGGTGACTCTCTACCACTGGGACCTGCCACAGGCTTTGCAAGACATCAGTGGTTGGGACAACCCTGAAATGATTAACATATTCAATGAATATTGTGACTTCTGCTATGCAACATTTGGAGACAGGGTGAAGTTTTGGATCACATTTAATGAACCCCAGATGATTGCATGGTCTGGATATGGACTGGGTCAGATTCCACCTAATGTGAATCAACCCGGAGATGCTCCATACAGGGTTGCACACAACCTCCTGAAAGCTCATGCACAAGCATATCACACTTATGATGAGAAATATAGAGCATCTCAAGGAGGTCTGGTATCCATTAGTCTGAACGCTGAATGGGCAGAACCCCTAGACGTCAACGTCCCTCGAGAAGTGATGGCTGCTGATCGAGCCCTTCAGTTCCAGTTAGGCTGGTTTGCACACCCCATCTTTAAAAATGGTGACTACCCTGATGCCATGAAGTGGCAGGTTGGGAACAAGAGTGAACTTCAAGGCTTGACAGAATCCAGGTTGCCTTCTTTTACTGATGAAGACAAAACCTTTATCCAAGGAACAGCTGATGTATTCTGCATTAATACATACACTACCAAAGTTGTGCGTCATGTGACCAGCAGACTCAATATTGAGTCTTATGAAACTGATCAGGATGTTGAAAAGGACAATGCAGATGGCTCTGAAAATACAGCTGTTACTGAGCAGAAGGCTGTTGCTTGGGGAATCAGGAGACTTCTCAACTGGTTAAAGGAAGAGTATGGAGACCCTGAGATTTATATTACGGAAAATGGTGTGGCTACAGGCACTGACATAACAGTTGATGACACTGATCGAATATTCTTCCTGAAGACCTATGTTGATGAAGCTCTTAAGGGTATGCTAACACTCTTTCGAATTCACCAACTGTTTGTACTGTGCACATTTAAAGGGATGGTTCACCCAAAAATGAAAATTCTGTCATTAATTACTTACCCTCGTGTTATTTCCAATCCCTTAAGTCTTTCGTTCATACTCGGAACACAATTGAAGATATTTTAAATGAACTCCAAGAGCTATCTGTCCGTCCATTGACAGCCTAAGCAACTTTCACTTTGAATAACCAGAAAGGTAGTAAAAATATTATAACAATTGATCGAATAAAAATTATATGACAAAATGCTGAGTGTATAGGAATATGCACAGTTGGTAACTGAGAGGTCTGAAACCCAAACCTGTGTAGTCTAGGCCTATATGAAAGCTTTTTAGGTGTTCTAGGTGGTTTTGAGTACAACAAACATCCCTTATTTGAGAATGGTTTGGGTGCATTTTATGCAAATTACTAGCTGTGTGAACAGCTTCCTCATTTAGTATATTGTGGGATCAGCAATATAGATGTGTGCATTCACACCTGTTATTCCTCTTGAACACAAATTGTACAAAACTATTAGTGAATGAGACCCAGTGTTATTTATAGTGTTACATTGTAAATTGTTGAACTTGACACATATTTACATTATTCTCATTTTTAGCACACAATCTGGATGGAGTACGTGTTAAGGGTTACATTGCTACCTCTCTAATGGACTCCTTTGAGTGGCTGAAAGGCTACACTGTTGGCTATGGACTTCACTATGTGAACTTTAAACATCCAAGTCAGCCAAGAAGTCCAAAGCGCTCTGTTCACCTCTACTTTGATATAATGGCAAATAATGGCTTTCCACTGACAGAGGAGGAAGAAATGTTATATGGACATTTCCCAGAGGGATTTATGTGGAGCACAGCAAGCGCTGCCTATCAGGTACAATCTGTTTTAACAAATCAAACTTTTTTTCTATCCTGTTTGCTCTGAGTGTCTTCAAATGAGGACATTTGTTTTATGTTATGCTCAAACACCACAGATAGAGGGTGCTTGGAGAGCCGATGGAAAAGGTCTCAGCATTTGGGACAAATTTGTTCATACTCCTGAAAAGATATCGCAGGATGACAACGGTGACATTGCTTGTGACAGCTACAACAAGATCGCTGAGGATATCAATAGTCTCAAAATAGTGAAGGTCAGACACTATCGGTTTTCTATTTCATGGCCCAGAATTATGCCAGATGGAACAAACAGGAAGATTAATGAAGCTGGACTCAACTACTATCATAGACTAGTAGATGCTCTCTTGGCAGCCAATATCAAGCCACAGGTAAAATATATTGAATAAAATTGCTCTTGTAGCCTTAGCCTAAAAGAATTGGACTCATTTCTATTAATCATTTTGAATTGACAGGCAACTTTGTACCACTGGGATCTCCCACAAGCACTCCAGGATGTTGGTGGCTGGGAGAATGAGACTATCGTTGAGAGGTTCAGAGACTACGCTGATGTTGTATTTAACAGTCTGGGAGACAAAGTAAAGTTCTGGATCACTATAAATGAACCCTACATTGTTGCACTGCATGGATATGGCCATGGAATTTTTGCACCAGGTATGATTTGTGCCTGAAAATGATATTTTTGCTTTTTGTAAATATGATTTCACTTATCAGTTTCAATGTTAACAGTTAATAATGCATCATAAAATGATTGATGTTTTATTTCTGCTCAGGTATAAATGATAATCCAGGCACTGCACCATATATTGCGGGACACAACATCCTCAAGGCTCATGCTGAGGCCTGGCATGTGTATAATGACAAGTATCGTGCAAAACAAGGTGGCATTATTGGCATAACGATAAACTCTGACTGGGCTGAACCAAGAAACCCATACAAACAGGAAGATGTGGATGCTGCCATGCGTGTAGTTCAGGTACAGTTTTGTAGTTCAATCATTTCTGCATCCATGACAGCATTGGTATCGCTAACTGAAACTAAAAATACTAAAAAACATTTAAGTTAATTGAAATAAATTAAACATTAACAAAACTGAAATGGAATATTATATATATATATATATATATATATATATATTTCAGTTTTTTTACCCAGACAGTTTTTTTTAATTACTAAATCTACAACTGAAATAAAAATGATTTAAAAATAAACAAAAACTAAACCTAAACACAAACAACTCAACAAAATTACTAAAACTTTAAATACAATCTCAATTAATGTAAATTATAAAAATAAAGACTAATTCAAAATATGAATAAATACTAAGATAGTACAGCAATGTTACTAAAATAACAATACCTGTGTGCATGAATACATAATGCACTACTGCTCTTTTTTATCTCTTGAAACAGTTCATGATGGGTTGGTTTGCTCATCCTGTGTTCAATGGAGATTACAGCGATTTAATGAAGAATGTAATTCGAGAGAGAAGTTTAGCGGCTGGCCGACCACAATCAAGGTAATATATATGATCGTTTTTGTGAGGAATTCAAAGTTTTGTATTCAAATGTTTTTACATTTGCGTTTGACATCTATCAGGCTTCCAGAATTTACTCCTGCAGAAGTAGCAAGAATTAAGGGAACTCATGATTATTTTGGATTCAACCACTACACCACTGTCTTAGCCTTTTATGTTGACTATCAGAACCAAGAGCACTATGATGCAGACAGGTAGGGTTTTAGTTTTAATCAACATCGCCATGCTGTTTCCAGCCCAATTTGTTTAAAACATGCATCAATTACTTATTATGCTGTCATCTATTCCAGGGGTGCAGCAGTTATTAGTGATCGTACATGGCTGGAATCTGGATCCGACTGGTTGAAAGTTAATCCTGCGGGATTCAGAAAAATTCTGAAATTCATTAAGGATGAATATGGAAACCCTCCTGTTTTCGTTACAGAGAATGGAGTATCAGAACGAGGGCCAGTAAATCTGAATGACGCTCTCCGAATCCACTACTATGAAAACTATATCAATCAGGCCCTAAAAGGTAAAAAGATTGTTTATGCTTTTTTCATGCATCAGTTTTAGAGTATTGCTAGAAATTCATTTGTACTAATTGAATAAAATATTGTTTTATTCTTTAGCGCATTTGCTGGATGGTGTGGACCTCCGTGGCTATGCTGCCTGGTCACTAATGGACAATCTAGAATGGACGATGGGTTATGATGAAAGATTTGGCCTTTTCTATGTAAATCGATCAGATCCTTCTTTACCACGTATTCCTAAGAAATCTGTCTGGCACTATGCTACAATAATCAACTGCAATGGCTTCATAAGCCCAGGAGAAAGTCCACATGAATGTCAGATCCATGAACCTGAAGGTGACATCTATAGTTTTGTTTGTTCGTTCATTATATCCTTCACTCTGTGTGTCTATCTATCTGTCATGCTGTCTCTCCATCCATCCATTCAACTGAGTCTATTCTTATTTACAGGAACTACTCCATCTCCTCCTGATGAGGAACTGCTGGTCAGTTTCTTGGGTTTGGAAGTGTCAGGTCTTGATGCTACACTGGCTCTCAATGTCCTCTTCAGTCTCACCATTATTGCAGCAGTTGCTGTTGTCCTCATGGCCTATGGACTTGTCAAGTCATCTAAGAAACAAAAACATCCTGTAGAAGAACACATTGACCTTGAGAAAAAAGACAAGTTCTAAACATAATACCTGCTTCACCAATTATCCTAATATAATCGGCCTAATATGATATAATCCTAATATAAGTTGTTATAGTATGACTTTATAAATGATTGTAATTATCTTTGTCTTTTTGAAAAATCAGCAGTTGCCTGAGTATCTGTACAGTATAAATATCAGTTAACTTTGTCTCGCTAGCTATGTAATGAGAGCCGCAAATCTGAGTCATTGTATCCTTTCCAGTGTATCATCAGAAAATATTTATGTACAAAGTGACACTCCGCTCTGAAATATGATATAATGTTAGCTTTCTTATATTATTACATTAATTTATCAAGTGCATGAGTTTACTTTTGTCACATGCAAATGAAATGTATTTTAATATGTTAGTCTTTTTAAATGCATTGTTCTGTTTTCTTTATGTGCTTTAATTCTTTGCATATGAAACATGCTCTGTACATGCTGATTTTAAAGAATAAGTTAAAAGAATAAAGTGACTTAGTTATTATATTGTAATGCATAGTCAATGGAGGAATGGATCCATGTGCAACTTTATTAAAAGAGTTACTTGTTCGACAAACAGGCAAACACCGGCCTCAGGGATATCCAAGGCCAAAAAGTAGCGTAATCACAAGACAGGCAATGGGTCAGGGCAGGCAGCAAACAGGTGTACAAGGCACAATCACAAAAGGTAGGCAGCAATGGGTCAAAACAGGGTAAACTGTCCAGGGTTATACACAGAACAAAACCAATGAACAGGAGAAATCTTCCAAATTGTCAGCCACAGCAAAACAAGACTTTGCAATGAGTGAGGGTGCTAGAGCTGTTTAAATAGTCCAGGAAATGAGTATCAGAAAGTATCAAAAGTGTCAGTACTCGGGTGATAGAGCCCTCTGGTGTTCATTGGAGGGAGCCACAGAGGCTTGATTCGTGACAAAGCCAGTCTGTTGTGGAACTGGTAGTGGATGCAGTAAACTGGTGGGCAGCTGTCGAGATCAGATATATCACAGTGTATTTCATACATCAGGCTTTTGTGGTTCATATATGCAGTTCATTGCTATTCAGTGATAATTGGGAGATACACAAACCTTCCTCAAAAGCCTGTTGTGTTATATTTGACATTTACATTTTAACATGAAAAAAATCTTTTTTTTTTACATTAAAAAATGATAATCAGGAAACCCCAAGTCCAGTACATGTTCATATTGAATTAGAACTAACAATATAAAAGTTATTCTTCCTTTACATTATAAAATTATTTCACAGCAAAAAGACTTTACTTGATAAATAGGAATGAACTATCAATCCGAGGACAGAAGCATGAAGTAGATTGTGTACAATAGGTTTATCAGCAATGTTATGATTATGTTGATCATTTATAGGCCCTATAAATGTATTTATCAAATAAAAATGGCTAATATATTTATAAATATACATTATACTTATCGTTTAACAGAATGTTACAACAAATTTTTACTTTAAGTTATGAGAGAATAAACTTTTAAAAATATATCTAAAGTGTTGTAACATGCATTGCCAAACAAGCATTCAGTTTTCAATCAATTTATACCTCCAAAGGGACATATCATGGGGGATACAAACATTAAAATCCAAAATAAAAATCACAAATTTGTATTATTTGTATCTTAATAAGATGGAAGTTAGCAATAAATTAATTTTATTATGTCTCTTTATGGTCTTGCCCTTATTAGGGTTAATAAACAATGATAATTTGCTGTGAGTTTTTACCCTGATCTAACGTATGATGTCAATGCATAATGACCCCTGTATGGCCTTTTATTAAAGCCTTGCAAACATGCACAGCAAGATAACAGGTACAATAAAAAAAGAAAAAGAAGAGAGATTTGATATCTTTGCTTATTCAGATAATACAGCATAAATGCAGATTTATATAACCAATACAGTTTCTCTCAAGGCAAAGTTCACTGAAAACTGATTTTCACTATAAGATTGCTGTGACTGGTCAAATTTACCAACATTACATCCATGTTTTTTAGTCCACAGTGTGTTTGAAGATCTAGAGAGATTTTGAAGAGTCTTGTTTTATAATACTGAAAAAGAATAATAATCCTGTTTTGTCGTCATGCTCATTGTGGGATTATGTACAAAGTAAATTTAGACACGGATTTTCTACAACTTTATTTATGCTTTATGAAACTAATCAGTGCAATATATAATGTGTTTTTAATAGAAGTTTCTCTGCTTGCATTTCAATATTTCTGCAGTAAGTAAAAGTAAACATCCCTGTTGGATATTTTGTATAATTTTACAGAGACTGCTGGGAACTTTCAGCTTTCACTTTCCCTTAATGTATTAAAATACCTCCATGCCTCTGGTTTTATTAAGGTTAACCGATTGCTAATGTGAAAGTGTTTTCATTGGATTGTTCTTGTAGAGTGGGTTGAATGTACAGACATTCACATTTTTATCAAAAGATTGATACAACATTTGCCTTTTCAAGCCAGTATCAGTACCAATATCATTTCTTGCTGAAATCTGATATTATTACAAACTTCACTCCTGTATCACTGGATATAGTCCTTTATTATTAAATTATGAAAACACGTTTTCATCATCCACAGTGAGCTATATGGGTTGTGATGTTAAGGGCAACAGTGAGATTGCTATGGATTCCCTGCCTGGTTTATTTCTGTGATGGCCAGGGGATTGACTTTATGCTATACTAGCAGGCCCATTAACCAAGAAACCAAAGAAATACTTGCGTTTGAATCACTCTGATGACCCAACGTCACCTTTAAGAGTTTCAGTGGAAGGCGTTGAGTTTAACTGCATACGTCCATTACTACTACCATATGTGTTATTCATACTTACTTTAAATTGGAGTTTTTTTTTTTTGTTTTTTTTTAAACAACTGTTTCTGAAAAGACCTTTGTTCCTCTGACCAAGTTTGTTGGTTCTAGCTTGGAATCTCTAGGAGGAGTAACATTCAGAAAGTCTAAGAAGAAGAATAACTGGAAAAAAAGTTTGTCAAGAAAATCTTTAGGTTGGCTTAAGAAAGCCTAGCCAGAAAGTTTGAAGTAGTTGTAAAAGCTTTAAAGTTTGCAAGCTTAGAAAAGATTTAGCATGTTTTAACAGTTTGTTAACATGTTTAGCATATTGCTAGCTTGTTTAAGCATGTTTCTAGCATGATTAGCATGTTGCTAGTGTGTTTTAGTATATTGATAGCATGATTAACATGATACAACACTCTTAAAAATAAAGGTGTTTCACGATGCCATAGAAGAACCTTTTTGTCTAAATGGTTCCATTAAGAACCTTTAACATCTGAAGAACCTTTCTGTTTCACAAAAGGTTCTTTGTGGCGAAAGAAGGTTCTTCAGATTATAAAAAGGTAAGAAAGAGATGGTTCTTTAAAGAACCTTTGACTGAATGGTTCTTTGTGGAACCAAAAATGGTTCTTCTATGGCATCGCTTGAAGAACCTTTTGAAGCACCTTTATTTTTAAGAGTGTAGAATGTTTCTAACATGTCACTATCATGTTGTTAGCATGTTTAACATGTTGTTATCATGTTTTTAGCATGATTAGCATGTCGTTATCATGTTGTTAAAGAGTTTAAAAAGTGCTTGGCAGTCTTAGTCAAAAGAGCCCACCCACATGTCTTGATGTTATTGTGGCTCAGAAATGTGGGCAGTTAAATTTATTAAATTTATTATATGGTTTCTAGGGGGTCTAAATGGTTGCTAGGGCACGAATAAACAGTTTCCATGGTGATAATTAAAGACTACTTATCAGTCTGTGTCAAAAGAGGCCACCCACTTGTTTCTACAATGTTCTGATCCACAGATATTAATGGAAGTCAATGGACTGGTTGCTAAGGTGCTGTAACTGGTTGCAAGGGCGTGGCTAGAGGTTGAAATTTCACCAATTATTGACTGCTTGCTAAATTGAGTGAAATGAGCCCACCCCCAAGTCTCTACAACATTCTGATGCAGAGATATGAGTCTATGGAAATGTTCACCCGCTGTACGAACATCAAACGCCCAATCGCTTAAAAGTCATAGTACACCTCTCCCCAATAAGCCAAACTATTTGCTTCGCAAGCACAGCTAATAATAAGTATGGAAGATAACAATAGTAATGCTTTGCTTTGCAAGCACTACTAGTAGCTAGATATGTACATTTTCTAAAGAAAATATGAGTGGTGCTTGCTGCGATAATAGACAGTACTGGACAGTTATTATGGTCTTTTTATAATGTTTTAACACTTTGCTGTTCACTATTAACATGTTGCTACTCAGTGCTATCACGTGTAGCATGTTGGAAGTCCTGTTTGCTAGCATGAGTCAAATGAGTCAAAACTCCCAAGTCTATATGATATTCTGATGCAGAGATGTAAATCTTGCTAAACAGTTGCTAGGGTACACTTTTTGGTTGTTAGGGAGTTGCTTGGCATCTGCCAATGATGATACTCCAAAGGCTGCTTACCAGTATGAATGATATAAACCAACCCCCATGGCATGTGTTGCTAGAGTGCTGTAAATGGTTGCCAGGGCATGGCTTGATAGCTTCACAATGATCCTGAGAGCCTGATTGGTTGCCTGAATAAAATGAGCCCACCCCCATGTCTCTATGACATTGTGATCCAGAGTTATGTTCAGTGCAAAATTCCTATGCAAGTTACCATACACTCTTAAAAATAAAGGTGCTTCACGATGCCATAGAAGAACCTTTTTGTCTAAATGGTTTCATAAAGAACCTTCTGAAGAGCCTTTCTGTTTCACAAAAGGTTCTTTGTGGCGAAAGATGGTTCTTCAGATTATAAAAAGGTAAGAAAGAGATGGTTCTTTTAAAGAGCCTTTGACTGAATGGTTCTTTGTGGAACCAAAAATGGTTCTTCTATGGCATCACTTGAAGAACCTTTTGAAGCACCTCTATTTTTAAGAGTGTAGTAGGAAAAACATGTGTTCAGTTCCTGTTTCATGGGCCGTCCCTCACCAGAGTATGTCTATGGGGCAACTTTGGGGGGCTCTTGCACCCCAGGGGTATGACTTATTTTGAGGTAAGTTGACCCACGTTTCTAGAAAATTCTCTCTCAGCGCTATGGGGCATCAAATTGGTCACAATATAAAGTCTATGGGATTTTTTGCCCAATTTTTCACCTTCTTTTGGAACATCAAATGCCTGATCACTTAAAAAAAGTCATAGGACACCTCTCCTCAATAAGCCACACAATTTGACGCCTCTTTCCTGGGTCTGTGAAAGCTTTGCAAGCACCACTAATAATATGTGATAAGCATGTATGTGATAATAAGTATGTTTATAATAATGTTGTTATGATAATAATGTTGTTTTAAAAATTTACTTTTTGACAAAATTCATTTTATATTGTTATACTAAACCGTAATGTGTACTGTTTTGTTTTTTTTCTTTCGAAATTTACAATAAATTTGCACAATGTTATGAATATGTGCAACTTGAAAACTATTATCACATGTGCAAGACACAGGCGTTTTCTAAAAGGAGGCAGGATGAAAAATAACTAACAGTGCAAAAATGAAACAAAATAACACAAATTATGAGATAAGATAGTGTGTAACTGTAAACCATTCATTTTTAGACTGTCCAACAGCAACACCAGCTGGTAGAGAGAGGCTAACTCATTTTTCTCTGATGTGCTCATTGTGTAGTCATGTCATTACATCACTGCATTATGAATTGGCTTATATACCATAAAGCTTTATTTTTGTATTGTATGTAAACCTGTATAAAAAGTACAAACTTTTACTATTTAGAGCTCAAAATGCTTACGAATATGAGTCTCATATACAGTACAGAAGCATTTCTGAATAGTTACAGAGACTTTGATAGTGAAATCCGTAATAGTTTTGTGTGTTGACAATATTTATTACATATAATTACAAATGGAAGTTGAAGGAGGGTGCAGAAGGCAATAAGCTGGTGTAATTATGTATTGTACATTTTTAGTATATCACACTGACCCTACTGTAACCTTTGATAAGACCTGTGGATAAATATTGGATAACTAGGGACTCCAGTGTATCTTGCCCTGTTGCATAATATTGTGCATGTGCTTGCGGATAAACAATCAGAATTTTGCAGCTATCATTTGGACCCCAACTAGATGTTTGTTAACCTTCTTCAGATCCCAGTAAACTAGATCATGCATCTGTATGAATGTATTTCTGTTAGCATAAAATTAAAATGTAGTCATTATCCTCAATCTGTATAATCTTACATAAGCCGACCAATATTACTTTCTCTGATAACAGTTTTGGTTTGGTCATGGCATGGTTTCTCATGTACACTTAGCTAGAGTAACATTACAATAAACAGTGGTAAGACTGACCCTGTTTAGGTTGTTCAAGCAACATTCTGTTGTTCTGAACGGAAATTGCTTTTTTAGCCTTTACAGTCTAAGTACACTTGAACCAATGCCAAGTGTTAGCCAGAGCTCTAAAATCTCAGTTGGCATGTCCTATGCTCCACCTAAACTAGACTTGAGCCCGTTACTAACCTGAACGCAGATTTGTGGTAACATGGATACAGTTTAATTTACTAGAGTCAGTAATTTCAGAATAAACCAGAATAAAATCAAATGTAACAATTTATAATTAGTCAGATAAACATGTATCATGCCAATTGCATAGTCAGTTCAGACATAATCAATACAAGACATCAAATTCTCAAAGATAAATCTAAGAGTAAAAGATGCATACCTGACTTCAAAAAGATACATACACTCCACACTATGGACTCGTCTGGCTACAGAACCTGAGCCTTTTGCAACTTTTCCTTAAGGACCCAGACCAAGACAAAACATCCTCCAAATGGAGGCAGGAACTAAGAATTGGAATTTGCATTAATCAAGGCCTAGACCTGGAGAGTTTATACCTTTTGAAAATTAGACACTTTAGACAATGACAAAATTCATTTTATATTGTTATACTAAACCGTAATGTGTACTGTTTTTTTTTTTTCTTTCGAAATTTACAATAAATTTGCACAATGTTACTATAAGCTTGTACTGGCTGAGCATGTAGAAAATGGCAAATAAATTCAAACTCAAACAAGTCTTACAATACTATCTGTTGTCCACTAGGTAACACTACTGTCTCGCTTCACACAAGGAAAGGAAAGGGAAAGGAAGGGACATGACCTGTGGCCAAGTATAGTGACACATACTTGAAATTTGCTCTGCATTTAGCCCATCCAAGTACACACACAGCAGTGAGTAGTGAACACACACACGGAGCAGTGGGCAGTCATATTGCTGCAGTGCCCAGGGAGCAGTTGGGGGTTCGGTGCCTTGCTCAAGGGTCTCACCTCAGTCGTGGTATTGAGGGTAGAACATAGCACTGGTTATTCATTCCCCCCACCTACAATCCCTGCCGGTACTGAGACTCAAACCCGTGACCTTTTGGGTTACGAGTCCAACTCTTTAACCATTAGGCCACGACTGACCCCAAATCTTGTTTCTTTGAGAGAAATGCATCCCTAATAATGCAATGTATTAGATGATTTCATTATTACTGATATGTATATATTATTATATGCTCTTGGAACAAAGAAATAATTACCAACCTTAGGGTAGTTCCTAATAGCTTCATAGAAACAGTAATACTAATAAATTCACATACAGTCTGGAATTTTTGTATTTAAAACATTCATTTTTCAGCTGTCAATACCTTTGCTCAAATGTTCTTTTTATGTAGACTTTATATGCATATGTTAAATACAGTATTTCACTTTGTAAAAATGAAACCTCTGTAGTCTTGACACTCAAAACAAAAATTTAGTCATATAACTTACTCTTCAATAACTTTTATGTTTTAAACTACTTTACAAATCTTTCTTCCTTTATAATAAGTTGCATTCAGTCATTTCAGTCAGTTACATGGGTGCATCTTTTCAAACTTTAGAATTTTTTATCTTTTTTTCATGGAATACCACACGTCTCTGCTGCCTGACAGCTATCACTGAAATAGGTGTCTTGGGAAATCACACTTCTCTCTGTGACAGCTATGAGCTCTGTAAACAGCAAACAAGAATCTGACGGCAAGTCACTGTTATTTAGCCAATCAAATTTACTAGCACAGTCTGCCTCCTCGTTTTAAATGTTTGGGTTTTGTTGACGCTATGTTTGCAAATGCATGTTAAAGTTTTTGAGTAGGAGTTTTGGAGAGAGTGACTGGTCTTAGTCAGTGCTGGGTAGATTACTTACAAATTGTAGCCCGTTACTGATTACAGATTACATGGTGAACATTGTAGTTAATAACGTTACACTAGGTTACACATTTTAGGTAATGTATTCTGACAACTTTTTTAGATTACTTTTAACCTATCCTGATCATTAAATGTAAAAAAGCCTATTGGCAATCATGGCCATTGTAGCCTAAAAGTTTATGTGTAATCAATTCTGTTGATTCAAATAAAATAATGTATGATTTCATTTGTTGAATACAATCAAGAAGATTAAGACCTCTGAAGGTGCAACAGGCCAACATCATCATTTAAAGGGAAATGCATTTAATGTTTTTTCATACTAGTTTAATTTTTGTCAAAGAGTCATGTGTGGATCACAAGCCGTAGTTTCCTGACCACTGGTCCATATGATAAACTTAACGACTGCCATAAACTGTATCACAAATTAGATTAAAGTTAAACTACACGATTGTGACACCGATATGTATGCCTCTCCCTTAGATTAGCAGTAGTACTTATAAAGAGCTCTGGACACTGTTCCCCTTCACAAAACTGTCATCATGATGGTCCTAGAGGGATTTCTTTCTCTAGGTTTGCTGGCTGCTTTTTGGAGCTCCAGTAATGCAGAGCAACAGGACTTCATGTTACTTGCGGGTCCTCTGACCACCAGCCAGTCTTCACCTTCAGACGAAGGCAATGTGTTTAACTGTGGAGGGCCACTGCCACAACAATCCAGAGCCTACTTCCTGTACCTTCAGAGCAGAGGGGTGACTCACTTTAAAGTTCCCCTGTCCTGGTCTCGCATCCTTCCCTCAGGTGATCCCAACCAGCCGCATGAAGACACTGTGAAGTGCTACAAGACGCTCGTGCAGCAGCTGACTGAATCGGGCATCAAACCTCTGCTGGTTCTCCATCGTTCTGTGGTACCAGAACTCTTCAGAGACAGATATGGAGGCTGGGAGAATCCATTACTGGTG
The DNA here is from genome assembly GCA_039654775.1 of Spinibarbus caldwelli. NCBI lineage: Eukaryota > Metazoa > Chordata > Actinopteri > Cypriniformes > Cyprinidae > Spinibarbus > Spinibarbus caldwelli. The sequence continues at coordinate 6,482,811 of CM077232.1, forward strand.
CAGATGTTTGAGCAGTATGCAGGATTTGTGTTCAGTACATTTAGGGTTCTTGTGGACACATTCATCACATTCAGTCACCTGCATGAGCTACATGATGTGCAACTTCAAAATGCTGTCCAGTCCCATACAAATGTTTACAATGTCTATCATCAAATGTTCAAAGGTAAGGCATGAGTTTATTAAATAATTTATTAAATTAATGTCAAGGGCAAACTCTCAGTAACTTAGTAGGTTTTGAGTCAAAAGTCCAATTAATGCACCTTGGCAAAACTACTATTATGAAAGCCTGAAAAAGTGTCGTAAGGCAAGGTCTTTTATAATAAATCTTATGTCTCCAGTCAGGTTGTCACATGCATTTTGAATGTAATGTAAATGCAATTATTATGACTTCTGTTGAACCTAAAAATGATTCGATATTTCTGTATGATACCTGTAAATAAAAAGTCCATGACCTCAGACACATAGGAAACACTGGCCGGGGTCGTGACAATACCTTTTACATGAGTTTCATAAATAACATGAAAATTGTTATATGGTTTAAATGTAGGTGAAAAAAGACTAAATAGCTAATTTCATGGCCCACTGTGACAACTTACCCCATGTAATGTGACAACAGGCCCATGTGTGTGGTCAATAAAAAAAACTTTAGAAATAAACTTTATTATTATTATTATTATTACACTGGAATAAAAGTGTGACAACTAGCCCCTCTTTCAACATTACATAGTTCTTTATAATAGTACAATGACAGTGTATTTCAGACTGATTTTTTTTTGTTTTTGTTTTTCTCAGCGCTTCGTTTGTCTCTTGGGATCAGAGCCAGTGATATTAACTCCATTTATCAAATGGGGCCAAAAATCATGGTAAGTGTTCAAGACATATAGTCATATATTATACTAGTGAATAGTTAATATGATGTAATTTATCACATACTTCTCTTATCTCATCTTCAGGCATATTTGGATTTCATATCTCTGCAAATGCAGTACAACTGCAAATTGGAGACACCTCTTATGGAGGAATTGAGGAAGTTACAGGTAATGATTTATTGTGGCTCTTGAAGTAATGTATAATCATCTTTACAGCAGATCAGCACACTGAATAGTCATCAGATTTAGACTTAACTTGCTGCCTTTTAATATTCTAGACTGCTTAAACGGTTGACGTGACAGAACATTTCAGGACACTAGAATGACATTTGACACTCTTGTTTCAGATTGGCAGTGCTCAAAAGCCCATCCTTATGTATCAGCTGACAGTCCAAGACTGTGATGGATATGACAATCATTTCCAGCCACTTCATGCCATTTTTGGAGGTAAAAGTTAGCATATTTCTTTAAGTGATGTGTCGAAAGTCTAAGATGCTGTTTATGGAATTAAAATACCAGATGATAACCTAGTATTATTTGTCAGTTTTACAGAACAAAGATCTTCACATCATGGGCTGTGATATCACACACCTTTTTGAGAAGCTAGATCAAGAAGAAACACTTAAACGGTAAAGCTGAAACCAAAACTTTTGACATATGAGTATATAATAGCTATACAAAAGTCATCATATATGTATGTTGTCATGTAGTTTGCAGATGGAAAAGACAGTCTCGCACCAGAAATCAGCTTCTGCATTCTCATACCAAAAGGTCTGGGAGAAATTCAGGAGTCAAACTGAAGCTGAGCGCGATCAGTTCTTGAGCGGCTCATTCCCGGTTGGTTTTGACTGGTCCGTCTCGAGTGAGAGTTTCAAAGTGGAGGGTGGATGGTCTGAACATGGGAAGGGCGAGACCATTTGGGATCGTTTTAGCCATGAGGATCATGTCTTTGAAAACCAAACCGCTGATGTGGCCTGTGATAGTTATCACAAGGTGGACTACGATGTGTATCTGCTTAGGGGCATGATGGCACCTAATTATCAGTTCTCAATTTCCTGGGCTCGCATTTTCTCCACCGGACGCAAAGAAAGTTTGGTTGAAAAAGGTGTTGCTTATTATGACAAGATGATTGATACGCTCCTACAATCCGGCATCGAGCCCACTGTTACACTGCATCACTGGGACCTTCCCCAAGCTCTGCAGGACTTGGGCGGCTGGGAAAACGATGCTATTGTGGAAGCTTTCAAAGAATTTTCTGACTTCTGCTTCTCTCATTATGGAGACAGAGTCAAAACATGGATCACCTTCGGCAGCCCGTGGGTAGTGAGCAACTTTGGGTACGGAACAGGGGAACATCCCCCAAGTGTGAAAGACCCAATAGTTGCATCTTACAAGGTGTGTCTGTCAATCTGAGAAAGTACCATATAGTTTTATGATTTTAGAAAGTGATAATTCTGTGTTTGTTTTTGCAGGTAACGCACAATATTCTAAAATCTCATGCTGAAGCCTGGCATATTTATAATGATAATTACAGAAAACTGCAGGGTGGAAAAGTGGGCATTGCTCTTAATTCCGATTGGGCAGAGCCGAGGAATCCCTCAAGTGATCAGGATGTAGCAGCAGCTGAACGTTATCTGAACTTCATGCTGGGCTGGTTTGCTCATCCCATATTTGTCAATGGAGACTATCCAACCGGGCTAAAGGAACAAATTGAGAAAAAGAAAGATTTATGTGGTAAAGAGCTGGCAAGACTCCCTGTCTTCACTGAGGCAGAGAAACAAAGAATCCAAGGCACAGCTGATTTCTTTGGACTTAACCACCACACATCCCGACTGATTATTGAGAGCTTAGATAGTTGTGATGCTGGACCGAATCATGTCGGGGACTTCCAGACTCATATTGACCCCACATGGCCCCCCACAGCTTCTGACCAGATCCAGTCTGTTCCATGGGGTCTTCGAAGATTATTGAATTACATCTTTTTAGAGTACACGTCCATCACAAAGGTGCCCATCTACATCACAGGAAATGGAATGCCAACTGAATATAATGGCGATGTGTTCAACGACACTGAGCGTGTCGACTATCTCAAAGCCTACATTAATGAGGCAATGAAAGGTAAGCATATTAAGAGAATTGTTGTCAATGTTTAAAACTAAGACTATATTAGTCTTTTTAGAGATAACAGGTCAGTCTGTGTGAAATCGGAGAGTTGGTGACTTAAACCTAATGTCTGTAATGTACTTCTTGCAGATTCTAACATTTTTATATATGAAATATTCATTATGCAGTATTCATTATTTCTAGTCCAAAAACACCGTATTTAGGAAGCCATGTATAGGGTGTGAGATCTTAAAAATCTATGAGTGTTGGCCGTACTTTCATGATAGTCTGGGACAAAGTTCTCTTTTGCATGGAAACAGGACCCATGTACACCTACTTCCAATGCAGCAAGCTATGAACAAAATTGGGGGAAACAATAGCCTTATTGGATTTGACACAGACTGGACTTAACACAATCTTCTACCAATGTAACAATATCTGCCAAACCTTAACATCAGACTATGTAATAAAAGATCACTATCTAAAGTTCACTAACTACTTCTTTCTGTCCAAACAGCTGTGCTTTTGGATGAAATTGACATCCAGAGGTTTACAGTCCAGTCTCTAATGGATGGATTTGAGGGTCCTCAAGGCTACAGTCAACGATTTGGATTGCACTATGTGGACTTTGAAGATCCTGACAGACCGAGAACCTCCAAAGCATCAGCATATTACTACTCAAAGGTGATTGAGAAAAATGGATTTGCAGAGACTTCAACAAGTGCTAAGAAGCAAATATATGGAAATAAAATTGGAATCACAAGACTCCCTAGTCTGCCGCCATCTGAAGTTCCTTCAAAATCCAAGGTTGTTTGGGAAAAGTTTTCCCCTCAGACCAAGTTTGAGAGACAGCTTTATCACTATGGTACATTTCCAGAGGGATTCCAGTGGGGTGTCTCGTCTTCAGCATATCAGGTAGAAGGTGGCTGGAATGCAGATGGAAAAGGACCAAGTGTTTGGGATACTTTCACTCAAAAACCTGGTAATATCCCAAACAATGACAATGGCGATGTGGCATGTAACAGTTATAATAAAATAGATGAGGATCTACACATGTTGAGAGCCTTGAAAGTGAAGACTTACAGATTCTCCTTGTCATGGTCTCGAATTTTTCCCAACGGCTATAAATCTTCTCTTAACCAGAAGGGGGTGGACTATTACAACAGGCTCATAGATGGTCTCATAGCAAACAATATCACACCCATGGTGACTCTCTACCACTGGGACCTGCCACAGGCTTTGCAAGACATCAGTGGTTGGGACAACCCTGAAATGATTAACATATTCAATGAATATTGTGACTTCTGCTATGCAACATTTGGAGACAGGGTGAAGTTTTGGATCACATTTAATGAACCCCAGATGATTGCATGGTCTGGATATGGACTGGGTCAGATTCCACCTAATGTGAATCAACCCGGAGATGCTCCATACAGGGTTGCACACAACCTCCTGAAAGCTCATGCACAAGCATATCACACTTATGATGAGAAATATAGAGCATCTCAAGGAGGTCTGGTCTCCATTAGTCTGAATGCTGAATGGGCAGAACCCCTAGACGTCAACGTTCCTCGAGAGGTGATGGCTGCTGATCGAGCCCTTCAGTTCCAGTTAGGCTGGTTTGCACACCCCATCTTTAAAAATGGTGACTACCCTGATGCCATGAAGTGGCAGGTTGGCAATAAAAGTGAACTTCAAGGCTTGACAGAATCCAGGTTGCCTTCTTTTTCTGATGAAGACAAAGCCTTTATCCAAGGAACAGCTGATGTGTTCTGCATTAATACATACACTACCAAAGTTGTGCATCATGTTACCAGCAGACTCAATATTGAGTCTTATGAAACTGATCAGGATCTTGAAAAGGACAATGCAGATGGCTCTGAAAATACAGCTGTTACTGAGCAGAAGGCTGTTGCTTGGGGAATCAGGAGACTTCTCAACTGGTTAAAGGAAGAGTATGGAGACCCTGAGATTTATATTACGGAAAATGGTGTGGCTTCAGGCACTGACATAACAGTTGATGACACTGATCGAATATTCTTCCTGAAGACCTATGTTGATGAGGCTCTTAAAGGTATGGTTCTCATTCACTAACTGCTCATATTTATGCATAAAATCCAAATAAAAATGAGTTTTTAATACTATTACAGAATCTACATTTTAGATATATTTTAAAGTGCCCCTACTATGGATTTTTGAAAATTACCTTTCATGCAGTGTATAACACAGCTCTAAGTGAATGAAAACATCTTGCAAAGTTTTAAATCTGAAAGTGCACCGTGTATAAAGTTATTGTCTCTCAAAGGAAAGAGTCGACTCTGAATCATTGAAACAAGTCGTTTTTAAAACGAATCTCAAGCCGTTTCATGTTGACGTCAAAATGAAACATTAGCATATTACCCGCCCACTTGTTGCGCGCGCAGACCTGGGAAAACATGGATTTTCGTGTTGGTCTGAATGAAAATGCAAATTCATTCTTTGCCATTAGGTGCCGCTTTGGAGCGTTAAAAGCTCACAGACACTGCTTTAAATGAAATCGACCAATCACTGTAGATTAGCGTCACGCAAAGGAGGGGTCTGGAAAAATGAATCGTTGAACGAATCGTTTGGGAGTCGCTGAGCAAATGAAGTAAAAATAAATGCATATTATAAGACAATGAAAGTGTTTTTTGACCTTGCATGCATGTCAACCTGTTGTTGGGGACTCCCAAAACCAAAATATAAACCTTTCATAACCTATAATAGGGGCACTTTAACTATTATTATTAATAGTGAATGCGGCCCAGTGTTTGTAATAGTGTTACACTGTAAATTGTTGAACCTGACACACATTTACATGTATTCTCTTTTTAGCGCACAATCTGGATGGAGTACGTGTTAAGGGTTACATTGCTACCTCTCTAATGGACTCCTTTGAGTGGCTGAAAGGGTACACTGTTGGCTATGGACTTCACTATGTGAACTTTAAACATCCAAGTCAGCCAAGAACTCCGAAGCGCTCTGCTCACCTCTACTTTGATATAATGAGAAATAATGGCTTTCCATTGCCAGTGGAGGAAGAAATGTTATATGGACATTTCCCAGAGGGATTTATATGGAGCACAGCAACCGCTGCCTATCAGGTACAATCCATTTTAACAAATACACTTTATTTTGATAGTCCAGCTTAGGCATTATGCTGACTATAAGTAACTTTTAACTACATGTCAACTAGAGTATTAGTTGACTGCCTGCTCAATATCTGCTAATACTTTATTTTGATGGTTCCCCAACAGACATCTATTGACTATAAGTAAATTTGCAAGTACAATTTATTCTACTAACCATAACCCATTAAGACTACTAATACTCTACTAATACTCTGAGAGTTGGTTTACATGTAGTTGCAAATGAATAAGAGTTGAAATGTAGTATATGAAATGAAGTGTAACCTTTTTTTCTATCATATTTGGTTTGAAAAACTTCAAATGATGACATTTGCTTCATGTTATGTTTAAACACCACAGATAGAGGGCGCCTGGAGAGCCGATGGAAAAGGTCTCAGCATTTGGGACAAATTTGCTCATACTGCTCTAAAGATATCGCAGGATGAAAACGGTGACATTGCTTGTGACAGCTACAACAAGATCGCTGAGGATATCAGTAGTCTCAAAACACTCAGGGTCAACCACTATCGGTTTTCTATTTCATGGCCCAGAATTATGCCAGATGGAACAAACAGGAAGATTAATGAAGCTGGACTCAACTATTATCATAGACTAGTAGATGCTCTTTTGGCAGCCAATATCAAGCCACAGGTAAAATATATTGAAAAAATTGCTCTTGTAGCTCTTGTAGCCTAAGAGAATTGGACTCATTTCTATTAATCATTTTGAATTGACAGGCAACTTTGTACCACTGGGATCTCCCACAAGCACTCCAGGATGTTGGTGGCTGGGAGAATGAGACCATTGTTGAGAGGTTCAGAGACTACGCTGACGTTGTATTTAACAGTCTGGGAGACAAAGTAAAGTTCTGGATCACTATAAATGAACCCTACAATGTTGCAATGATAGGACATGGCTATGGAAGTGCAGCACCAGGTATCATTTGCACTGAAAATGATCCTCTTACTCTTTGTCAAACATGATTTTGAAGTTAATAAAGGTTTTATTTCTGTGCAGGTATAAGTTTCAGACCAGGCACTGCACCATATATTGTGGCACACAACCTCCTCAAGGCTCATGCTGAGGCCTGGCATGTGTATAATGATAAGTATCGTGCAAAACACGGTGGCATCATTGGCATCACAATAAACTCTGACTGGGCTGAACCAAGAAATCCATACAAACAAGAAGATGTGGACGCTGCCATTCGTGTAATTCAGGTAGAGTTTCATAGTTAAAACATTTTTGCATCCATGACAGAGTTGTTATCATTAACTAGAACTAAAATTAAAATTTCTTTTTCATCTCTTGAGACAGTTCCAGATTGGTTGGTTTGCTCACCCTGTGTTCAATGGAGATTACAGCGATTTAATGAAGAACATAATTCGAGAGAGAAGTTTAGCAGCTGGCCGACCACAATCGAGGTAATACAGATACTACATTTTTTTGACCAATTCAAAGCTTTGATTTCAAATGCTTAATGTTTTTACATTCGCATTTTACATCTATCAGGCTTCCAGAATTTACCCCTGCAGAAATAGCAAGAATTAAGGGTACTCATGATTATTTTGGATTCAACCACTACACCACTGTCTTAGCCTATAACATGGACTACAAAAACCTTCAGCATTATGATGCAGACAGGTAGCCTTTTAAGTTTTAATAAACATAGTCACACTGTTTCAGGCCCAATTTATTTAGAACATGCATCAATATTTATTATGTTGCCGTCTATTCAAGAGGTGCAGGAACAATTGCAGATCGTACATGGCTGGATTCTGGATCCTTCTGGTTGAAAGTAACTCCTGTGGGATTCAGAAAAATTCTAAATTTCATTAAGGAGGAATATGGAGACCCTCCTATTTACATTACAGAGAATGGAGTATCAGAACGAGGGTCAATGAATCTGAATGACGTTCACCGGATCCACTACTATGATAACTATATCAATCAGGCCTTGAAAGGTAAAGAGATTTTTTTTTACTTAGAGAGGACAACATTATGCAACAGATTTCTGTGATTATTTTCCATGCATTTTAATATTATTGTTTGTTATTTAGACTAGTATTTTGGTAAAAATTAAATTATGATAATTGAGTAAAATCTCATTTCATGCTTTAGCATATTTGCTGGATGGTGTGGACCTCCGTGGCTATGCTGCCTGGACTCTAATGGACAATCTGGAATGGGCGACGGGTTTTGATGATAAATTTGGCTTTTTCTATGTAAATCGAACGGATCCTTCTTTACCACGTATTCCTAAGAAATCTGTGTGGCACTATGCTACAATAATCAACTGCAATGGCTTCATAAGCCCAGGAGAAAGTCCACATGAATGTCAGATCCATGAACCTGAAGGTGACATCCCCGGTACTTAGATCGATCTATCTATCTATCTATCTATCTATCTATCTATCTATCTTTGTTCCATCCATTCATTTGTTCCATCTATTCATTAATTCGTCCATCAAGCCATCCATCCAACTTCTTTTCTTGTTTACAGGAACTACTACTCCATCTCCTCCTGGTGAGGAACTGCTGGTCAGTTTCTTGGGTTTGGAAGTGTCAGGTCCTGATGCTACACTGGCTCTCAATGTCCTCTTCAGTCTCACCATTATTGCAGCAGTTGCTGTTGTCCTCATGGCCTATGGACTTGTCAAGACATCTAAGAAACAAAAACGTCCTGTTGAGGAACACATTGACCTTGAGAAAAAAGACAAGTTCTGAACACAATACCTGCTTTAACAATGATATATATTATTTTTTGTAAAGATACTTATTTAAAAAAAAAAAATTGTAATTCTTAAACCTTAGGAAAACAAGATATTATTGTTTGCATTATAAAACGTTACCTTCATTGTACAGGTGAAACTGTTTCCATTAAAAAAAAAAAAAAAAATTAATGCAAATTAACATAAATAATTCATTTTGTTAAATGTCTGTAAATTCACAGTTAGTGCATTTTGCTATAGTATGACTGTATAAATGGTCGTAAATAAATATCTCTTTGAAAAATATTGGCAATTGCCTGAGTATCTGCTTTTAATGGTGGTAAAATATCAGCTCTCTTTATCTCACTCAGTAACAATGTGCTGCTATTCCAGTGTATCATCAGTGAACATATGTACAAAGTGACACTGTACTTTGAAATATTATGATATCATGTTGCTTTAATGCTTTGCATTAATGCTTTGCATATGAAAGTTATCTACGTACATGCTACTTTTAAAAGAGAAGTCAAAAGAAAGTAATTCAGTTGTTGTCTAAATCCCTTTTTACCTGATCATACATATCACAGGATAAAAAAAACACTGAAAACACTGGGCTTCAGGACTGAGCTTTTGGTAATGCTATCAGAAGAAAAAATGCAAACCATAAATGATTCTGTGTGATGTAATTTCATAAGATAAGCATGTGCACAGAGATGCACAAACTTTTAAAGGTAACAGAGGGTGGATAAAAGACTGTAAAGATCACTGTAATTGGATATTAAGATTGTAAAGATTTGTATCAGTGGTGCAATGACTTTAAGTAAACTCACACATTTGCTGTTTATCTTAACAGCGATAATTTACTGTGAGTTATTACCCTGATCTACCCTATGATGTCAATGCATAATGACCCCTGTGTGGAGTTTTATGAAAGCCTTGCAAACACACCGAGATAACAGTGTATGATAAAAAAGAGAAAGCAGACAGATTTGATATCTTTGCTTAGTCAGAAAATGCAGATTGATATGATCAATACAGTTTCTCTCAAGGCAAAGTTCACTGAAAACTGATTTTCACTATAAGATTGCCGTGACTGGTTATATTTATCAAAATTACGTCCATGTTATTTAGTCCATAGGGTATATGTTTAGAGAGAGGTCTGATTTTCAGGAATTGTTTCAAAGACCAGATTTACAAACCTTATTCCAGCCACTTGCACACAGTGTTAGGAATATTAATAATGTATAGAAGAATATAATAAATCAAAATAAATTTCATGCCACATGTTTCATTGTTCTATATGAATACAAATAATGTATTGGCACTTTATAGAGACTGTTGGGAACGCTCAGCTTTCCCTTAATGAATTAAAATATATCCATGCCTCTGGTTTTATTACAATTAACCGATTGATAATATGAAAGTGTATTCATTGGATTGTTCTTTTAAAGTGGGTTCATGCAGCTTTACTCCCTGTACAGACACATACAGTTTGAGTGACCCAACATTTGCCTCTTCAGGCCACTATCAGAAACTGTCTTGCTGAAATCTGCTAATTACATATTGCACATCTGTATCGCTTTATGCAGTCTTATTGAATTATAAAACCATGTGTTTTTTTCAGCCACAGTGAGCTATAAATGAGTTGTGATAGTGAGAATGAAGGCAACAGTGCCACCTGATTTGTTTCTATGATGGCCAGATTAAATGAAGTTTATACTACTAGCAGGCACATAAACCAAGAAACCAATGAAATACCCGAGTTTGAATCACTTTGACAACCCAACATCATCTTTAAGAGTTTCAGTGGAAGCCGTTGCATTTAACTGCTTAAGTCCATTAGCTACTACCTGTTGTTCAGATTTACATGATAAGGTGTGTCATAGGTGTTTCTGAAAAATTAAGTCACAGCTATTCCTGAAAGATGTTTGTTCCTGTGGATGACCCCATCTTCTCTCTACTCTATAGAGTAGGCTATAGAAATTCCAAAAGTAATGCGTTTTCTAATGAGTTTTGTCAGCTGATATTTGAGGTTTCTGCAGGTTTGTGAAAGAGTCTGTAGAATAAAACTAAGTTCTGAATTTAAAAAAAAAAAAATGTCTATAACACTTAAAGATCTACACTTTTTAAGTAAGTTTGGGGTTTTAGTTTCAAAGGATGCAGTTCTTAAAAATTTGGATGAGAAAATAATCAACAGTCCCAAAATGAAACAAAATAACACAAATATTACAAAGTACGTATATAATAGTGCATTCATTTTAGACTCTCCAACAGTGGCACTATTTATAGAAGGAGGCATGGCTCTGATGGGTTCGTTGTGTATCACTGCATTATATGACTTGACTTTATATACCACAAATATTTATTTTTATATTTAATGTAAACCTGTATAGAAAGTACAATCTTTTATTATTTATCAGAGCTTAACGTGTTTATTTCTGAGTAGTTACAGGGACTTTGGCGACACTATGGATATTATTGAGACTGGTGATATCCATAATAGTTTTAGTTTTTAGTCTGTAGACAATATTTATTACATAATTACAAATGGAAGTCAAAGGAGGGTACAGAAGCGAATAAGCTGGTATAGTTTTTTGTACATTTTTAGTAGCTGTATCACACTGTGCCTACAGCAACCTTTGATAAGGCCTGTGGATGAATACAGGCTAACTAGGGACTCCAGTGTATTTTGCCCTGTTGCATAATTTTGTTTTGCATATGCTTGCTGTCATTTGGACACAAACTAAATGTTTGTTTGAATCTGAATTTACTAATAAATCAAAGAATCTTCTTCAGATGCCAGTAAACTAGATCATGCATATTTTTATGTATGCATTTCTTTTTTGCATGAAATTATAATGTAGCCATTATCATCGATCTATGATTGTGTATACTATACAAACCAACGCAGGTAATAATCTAACATCAAGATGTTTGACTAAAAACTTTTGCTAGTTCTCACAAATCAGCATCAGGCTAAAGAGAATGCACAGGCTGACAGAACAAGGCAGGTTGTGAGTTGTGACTGTGAAATGCTTTTTGACTTTTGTGGACAATGATTCATAAATCATAAAGCATAATCCAAAGTATCTAATCTAAAGAAATGTTAAATGTCTGAGTCGCATCACTGGCCTCTCTCAGACAAATGTTTGTGGAATGTTATAATTAGGTTTCAAAGTAACTTATGTTGTTTTGAAAAGCAGATCTCTGTCCCCTCTCTATTCCTCTCTGTTCTGTTAATGGTAAACACTTGTGCATGTGTGTGTAAATAAAAAAAATAAAAAAATAGTCAAAAATGTTGATATTGAACTTATTTAAACATTAATTTTAATGCTTATATATATTTTTATCATTTTAATGAACTTGGTCTCTTTGGATGCTACTATCTGTTGTCCACTAGATGGCAATGTCTCACTTCACACAAACCTAGTCCAAGTCAATTATCTAAGAATTACCTTAGGAGAAAAATGATTCACTAGTATACATTTTTATTATTAAGCAATGTATTACTGCTCAATAACTTATGTTTTCAAACTTTACAAATCTCTTTTTTTTCTTTTAGCATTTAGTTGCATTCAATCACAGCCACACGGATCTTCTCACACTCACTCTATTTGAAAATCCTCATCATGCCCATTTCCAGGCTTTTGAGGTTTAAGGGTCCATATATTTAAAATTTTATATATACAATTTCTTTTTTACAAGGTCGGACTGTGGACCAGGATGATGGAGCCAGTGTTCAGGGGCCTTGAACTAAGAGAACCTCTAGGGCCCAACAACACCCAGAAACAAGCTACAGCAGATGTAAAACTGGTAAAGATAGATGAACAGTGCTTGAATGTGTGCCAGTGTTTGTTGGCACAATATGAAATTACCCTTCTGAACACCATATTGCATTTTGGATGTTATGTAGTAGTCATGTTATCTGTTTTTTCATGTTTTACACATGGTTTGTTCATTTGTGTGCTTAATTTATTGTATTTACTATATCATTTATCTTTACATATATAATAGGTGTGTTTACACTGAAACTGTTGTTGATGTTTGATGACGCAAATGAGCAGCAACATGATGTGACAAATAAATCTGTCTTGTGATAGAGGTGGAAAACCGTGACAGAAGTGTGAACTATGAACTATTAAAGGAACCAACAGCACAGATACTCACCGACCTCCAGCGATTTAATTGCTGTCATTGCAAACGAGCCTATAGATATGACAAATCCCAACTGTGACATGAGAGGGCCTCCAAAGAGTCCCATGGCCTTGCAGGACTCTACTCTGTCCTTGCTTTTATTAATCTTGTTGGAATGAACTCCTTGTTGCATATTATGAACAGTGCTTTTAACCTCCCGCCAGGAGGTCATGATTTGTCTCCAGAGCAACTTCTTTTGGAAAGAAAGATCACATCAATTAACCACAGGTGAATAATTTGCTGTAAGTGAGCTCCTAATCACCTAATCAACACCATAAACACGCATGCCAATAGTGCATTCCACTTTAGATTAACAGACACAAAAGAGAAATGGACCAAGTAATTCATAGTAATACATTTTATTGAGTCTGTTGCTTATTTGCATATCAAAATAATGGTTCACCATAAAATGAAAATTTGATGAAAATTTACTCACCCTCAGGCCATCCAGGATGTAATGGACTTTGTTTCTTCACTGGAACAGATTTGGAGAAATGTAGCATTACATCACTTGCTCACCAATGAATCCTCTGCAGTGAATGGGTGCCGTCAGAATGAGAGTCCAAACAGCTGATAAAAACATCTCAGTAATTGACAAGTAATCTCCATTTTGATGTAAGAGGACAACGGGGATGGACTTTTTCTCTGGAGGAAGTGTTATTGTGGATTATGGACTTGTATTTTGGCCAGAAGCAACAGTTTAAAGTTGAAATGCCTAGATAAATCCATGCAGCTTTTTACTTCACAATTGATGGACTGGAGTCATGTGGATTACTTGTGGATTATTGTGATATTTTTATCAACTCTCATTCTGACGGCACCCATTCACTTCAGAGGATCCATTGATGAACAAGTGATGTAATGGTAAATTTCCCCAAATCTATTCTAATGAATAAACAAACTCATCTACATCTTGGATAACCTGATAGTGAGTAAAATTAAATTTCTGGGTAAACTATTCCTTAAAGGTCTGTGCTATTGTTTTAATTGTTGCGTATATGTGGTAGATAGGCATCTTTGACTGCTGTGCCATGTCTTGCTGTTTTTTGTTTTTTTTCTCAGCAGTTTTTTTAATATTCTTATTCCAACATCCAACTGTTTTTGAGTGCAAAAACTTTGTGAACATGCAAGTTCTATTCTAATATGCTGATTTGCTGCTCAAGAAACATTTCTTATGATTATCAATGTTGAAAACAGTCGTTCTGCTTCATATTTTTGTGAAACGCTTGATTTTTCACAATTTGATGAATAGAAAGTTGAAAAGAACAGAATTTATTTGAAATAGAAATCTTCTCTAACATCATAAAAGTCTTTACTGTCACTTTTGATCAATTTAATGCATCCGAGCTGAATAAACGTTTTTTTTTTAAATGTGGTCATTGACGTGTAACAGTTGTAGTGCTTAATATTATTTGTTGTGCTCTCTCCCTAAAAGCAGTGCCCGAGCTAGGAGCGTGATTCAATGGAGACCTGCCCATTCCCTGTGAGTATGAAGTCTAATCTTAGACAATCGAAATCAGATCTCGTCGAGCGTCATCAGCGAGTCCCCGCGGACGGCACCACCAGCCTTCGGTGACGTTTTTGCAGCCCTGCGCTGGGCCACACAAGATTTGGTCGATTTGTCTGGGGCATTATTAGCAAGGGCCCAGGTGGCGGTAATGTTGCCTGGGATGCTTTGACGTCAGACAAACCCCTGCTCCGCAAATGACCCCCTAGGACACCTTCTGTCCACAGTAACTAAAAGATAACACACCCAGTGATTTCTGCAGAATTACAACAGTAATACAATAAGGTGAATGTTTATCTTCTTTCTTGGTGCTGCAAGAAAGATGTAGAACTTGCTCTGTTGTTTTAATCAAATGCTTGCTGGGTATAACTGCACCTTGGTGTCACATATTCTGAGAAATTGTGATTGCAAAGTGCTCTAAACCAATAACACTCCCAGGAGAGAGAATCGCTCTCTTCTCCTATAAAGGGTGCTGACTGCGTTCCACTATACTGCCTGTTTAATGGGTCTGTTCCTGCTTGACATGCATCAGCAGACATTTTTCGGTAAAGTGAATTCACATGCTATAAAAATATATATAATAAACAGCCATCATTTTCACTGTACATCTGCACAGTTCTGCATGTATTTTTCTCCTCCAGTTATAATGACTCCGGATTGGACACATTTTTCAACAAATTTCAGGGGAATATTTATAAACAAAGGGCATAACCAAACCCTACATACGTCTCTGCTGTGGCATGTTTTTGCTCTATCTGCAGTGTTGGATGTCTGGCATACTCCCTTTTCCTGGAAACTGCTTGAAATCTTCGCTTTTGAAATGCGAGATCATGAAAACATTATTGTACAGGAATGGTGCGGGGTGGGACGTGGAATCTGCAGTCCAAACTCGAGGGGTGAATATTTTCACTCCAATAATCTGAACATGATACTGGAAGAATGTTTCCAACAAAAGGGTTGCCTGGGTAAATCGCAGCTTTCAAAGTTTTCTGGAAAAGAAGACTCATATTCTTGATGTTTTTCAGAGATAAATGTCAACATTTGTGGCTCAATAATTCTTGGAAAGAGCCATCCACATCTCTGCCTTTTGAATGGCAAAATGGTGTTATTTTAGTATTATTTCTATTAATATTTTGAATTAGCTTTTGTTTTTGTATTTTCAGTTTTCATTTTAATTTTAGTTGAAGTTTTAGTAATTTTATGTGCTTTTGTCATTTTTATTTTAAAGATTTCTATTTGGTTTTAATTTTTATTTTAGTTTTAGGAATTTTATGACTTGTAATGTTGTAGTTCATCAAGGCAGCATTTCAAATTTTTGCAGAAGTAGGCTTGCAAAAGAGACTTGATGTGAGTGTAATGTATAAACCATTGCAAATTTTGAATTAGTTTTTATTTTTAGTTTACACTAGTAATCTTTTTAAATGTGCGTTTGTAATTTTATTGTTTTATTTTTGTCATCCAATATTTATATTTTATTTTATTTCAGACGTATTTCAATTACTTAAAATAATTTTTAGCTAACAACAAAAACATTGTAGCAAAATATGCATTTTGACTACAGATTGATGTAGATATGGCAACTACCAGCCAAGGGCCAGATTTACTAAACAGGGTAAATTAGCGTTAGAGGAAAATTCCATAAAAATTCCATTAAAAAACAGTTAGTAAATTTGGCCCCAATTCTTGATCCTTTGGTTTTCCCACTGTCATCCAGATATAACACAGCTTTAGTTTGTGCACCTTTCATGCCAGAACACCTTCTTTTTGTCAAATTGCTGCATATCATGCAAAAGAATAACCTATATAATTAAGTGGAAAAAGTTTCTTGGCTTCATCTTGATGCTTTTTGAATGGTGCTCTCGAAAAGCACTAAATTAGCGTTCATCATCACCCACTTTATTTTTTTTCTGCGTTCACTAGACTCTGGTATAACTGCCTGAATTATGCATGCATTCTGATTACCGCATCCGCCACAGAATCAGTGTCTCTGCTCAGCATTCATGTATTCCTCAGACACTCAGTTCTACAGATATCTTGAAAGGGCAGGCGCACACCACCATTCAAGGCTGTGACGATACAGTTATTCAAACATTCCTTCAGCTCACTGTGATGAGGTTGATTCACAATCCCTTTTCTTTCCTGAATAGACCATACCTTCAAAGCTTTCCTTCGCGGCAACCCACGGTTATAAAGTACAATTGTGTAACATCAAACAAAGTCTCGTTTAGCAAAAAATAGCTTGTGTTTTTGGTGTTAATCTTGTTCCATCATTTTATGGGGAAGTAATGCAACAGAATGTATACTTTTAGAAAGAATTTCTCATTTTGTAATCATTTACGTGCCCTCGTGTCATTCCAATTGTGTCTTATTTCTTTCTTTGAAACGCTGAAGGAAATGTACAGAAAAGAGCAGCTTGGAAAAGAACATCTTTTGTGTTTGATGCTAGAAATAGAGTGAATAAATATGACAAATTTTAATGGTTGGGGTGAACTATTGCTTTAAGGTTTCCTCTTTCTTCATTTATTTTTGGATTATATTCTGGTCCGTCCACCAGTTGGCATTGACTTCTGCTCTCTGGCCAATGACCCAGAGAGCTGAAGCCGGTGAGTGAGCGATCTGCTCTGCAAATTGCCTGGCTTCATTACAACAGTGTTTTTCAGGCTCATCATTTAGAAATATAGACTTTGACAGCGTCTGCAACAAGAGGGCGGAACAATTTATTTCACGTCAGTGCTGAACCACATGTAAAATTACTCTAAATGAAAAGACCAGGCAGTGAATATTCAGAGTTCACCCCAGATCTCTGTGTATGGGGCCGAGTTTGGTGATTGTAATACAATTCACTTCAATACTACATGGTGAAATGTTACATTTGCATTGCCATTTAAATGTTGTAAATCTTTAATACTGTCTATCTGTCTGTTGTTATGCCTGTCTGTCGTTCTGTGTCATTCAGTCTTTCTGTCTGTCATTCATTCAATGAATGAATCTATCTATCTATCTATCTATCTATCTATCTATCTATCTATCTATCTATCTATCTATCTATCTATCTATCTATCTATCTATCTATCTACCTATCTACCGTCTGTCTGTTGTTCTATATCTATTTTTTTAAGAATCTTTGCAGGATTCACAAGTGGTCAGGTTTGTGTCATTAAAAGTTTGCAAATTTCTTGAGTACAGCTGCATATTACACATTGTTATTAGATGTATGGCTGAAATTTTCAGTATTTATTATATATGGATGGCAGGAAGCTCTAGCCAAACAAAATCAATACATTGTTCCCTCTGTCCATTGTCAACTGTAGGATGGAACACTGTGCTTTAATTTAAATGAGCTTTCAGTTTGTTGCAGAATAAACTACAATATGCTCTGAACATCATTTCAGGAGTCAGAAGTCTGGCTGGTGAGACTTTCAGATTTATTGAGCAGAATTGTAGCTCTGAAAGATTTAATAAGTGACATCCTAAAAGCATTACTATTTTGAATTTTCCATATTTCATCTTTCTTTCCTCAGAGAGAAAACCCCATGGATGAAAGTGATCGTCACTGTTGTGTTTGCTCTGGAATTATGTGCACTCTATTTTTGAAAAGGTTAATCTACCAGTATGAACGATTGATCATGGGATATCGCACCCTGACTGATTTCTTGTATTTCAAGAAAAATAGCAGTAACCTTTATGCGCTGACAAGTAACCTCTTTAGGTTCCCTTATATTGATTCAGCTTTCAAACCAATAGTGAGTAATCATTTGAACTTCAGGAGTATGACTGAGTGTAAATATCTCTGTAATTTAACAAGTGTTTTTCTTTCCTTTTTCCTTAAGGTTCATGTTGGCATGCTGTTGGCTTTGTACTACATTTCTTTTTGTTAACAACTGTTTATTAAAGTTTATTCTGGGAACAGTAGTATAAAACAAAAAGCAGCTGTGCAAATTTAGAACCCACCCCACCCCCTGCTAGACTTCAAAAAAATAATAATAATAATAAATAATAATAATAATTAATTAATTAATATTAATAGATAAATAATAAAATAATTTTTACAAAGATTTTAGAAAAGATGACACAACATTAAAAGCTGAATGCCATAAATGTACAGTTTTCACATTAGATCCATATATACGAGAAGCTGAGAGTTCCGTCGAGATAATGTCCAACAAATACACAGTCCAGGTTCGTCTGTCCATTGTGTGAGGAGGATTCCAACGGTTGACTAGCAATTTTTTATTTTTTTTGCTGCTGTGAGAGCAGCTAACAGTAAACATCTTTGTTGGACGGACAAGGTGAAGTCCCAAAAGTCATTCATGAAAAAATGGCGCAGAGTCAAACATACTTTATCTCAGTACCCAACAGATACGATAGGTCCTGTGAGAGCTGAGTCCAAAAAGGTGAGAGAGAGTGGCACTCCCCAAAAAACTGCAAAAACGTACCTTAAGATCCTTGCGAACAGAGATTACACTTAGGAGAAGACCTTTGTACTACATTTCTACATTCACCGTTATTAATCTACACTGTGACATTTCATAAAACTGACACGCTATAAACCAGTTAACTGGAAGATTAGAGATCCACTTGTGTTTAAATCTATCAGATAGTTCATGACCTCCAGTTATATTGTGTAAACATGAAACTGCATGTTGTAGATTCTATTTCCGCTGCCGTATTAATCTTATTCTGAGTTCATGCATGGTTTGTCCTCATATAGCAACTATTTCTGGCTAGGTCTAATTAACTCTTAAGTCAATAATTATTAGAAAGACAATAACAAAAAGAAAGGTTATGGAATGCATACTTCTATCATCCAACTGTTAGCTTGTAAACACTGTAACTCCAGACATAATCTGTCTTGAGAATGATGTTTTACTGTTTGATGTCTTGCATTTCTTCACAGATCTGACTTGTCAATGTGACTGCAGTAGAGTGACCTTAGATGGTGAAGTTTTTTTTGTGTTTTTTTTTTTTTTTAACGCCAACTCAAATGCAATTTTAGAGCTTTGACAGAGAAGATTATGATTAACAAATAATTTAAAGGAATAGTTCACCTAAAAATGAAAATGAAATGATTTGCTGAAAATGTACTCACAACCTATACATCTTGGGTATCCAAGAAGTAGATGAGTTTGTTTCTTCATCGGAACAGATTTGGAGAAGTTCAGCATTACTTCACTTGTTCACCAATGGATCCTCTGCAGTGAATGGGTGCCGTCAGAATGAGAGTCCAAACAGCTGATAAAAACATCACAATAATCCACAAGTAATCCACACAACTCCAGTCCATCAGTTAATGTCCTGAGAAGTGAAAAGCTGCATGTTTATAAGAGACAAATCCATCATTAAATTGTTTTAAGGATTCCACTAGTACAAAAGTCCATCCCTTGTTCTCTCAGATCAAAATCTACCAATATTTGTTTAGAACTGTTTTAGACTGTTTTCACTTGTAAACGGTGCTTGATCTGTGTATATCTTTCTCCTGATTCAAACAAGATGACTTTCACTGGAGAAAGCAATATTATGAATAGAGGTCATCACGGTTTGAAGTTGTTTGGACTCTCATTCTGACGGCACCCATTCACTGCAAAATATCCATTGCTGAGCAAGTGATGTAACGCTAAATCTTTCTCAAATCTGTTCCGATGAAGAAACACACCCATCTACATCATGGATGGCCTGAGGGTGAGTACATTTTCAGCAAATTTTTATTTTTGGGTGAACTATTCCTTTAAAGTCTTGCATTTTTTACAATATTTCCTCATATATTTTAGCTTGACAGTTGTGGTCACTATGGAAAAAGAGCTGTGCGGTTCTTCAAATATTCTTCTTTCCTGTCAAGCGGAACAAAACATTCAATGGATTTTGGAGGGACATCGGTAAGAAAATAATTTTTGAAAACAATTTACTTGGAAAAACTGATTAAATTAAGTAAAAATATATGCATTTTTATACATAATTTAGACAAGATGCGGTCTTAAGTCAAGTAAGTCTCATGAAGTAAATCTATGGCATGTTTTTGAACTTTTCCATCCACGTGGCTTAAAATGCTGAATGGAAATATTCTTTTTCATTAAGATTTATCTGATGATGCTAACACACAAGCTTATATAGTTTATAACAAATAGTGATGGCCATTATTCCTCCTGCACTTATCTGTGCTGGATCATGGGTTCTGTTTGTCTATCCTTTGAATGCTTAAATGGTTTTACAGCGGTTGAAACAGACACTTTTATTTATTTATTTTGCTGAAGTTTCAATGTTACAACTGCAGAATTTTCTCTTTGTAATTACAGTGATTTGATTTAGAGAAAACTGATCTTGCCAAGTTAGAAAAATGGTAGTGTATCAAATTATTCGAGCTAAGCTGATGTTCAATTTTTCGACTTGGATTTCACTTAGCAACCGACACAAGCATGTGATAAAAGGGCTATTTATACACACACAGGGTTCTGTTACAGCTTGAGCGTGTTTGCCTTGTTGCACTGAAAATACTAGCACAATTACGGTGAAAAAGAGCACTTCAGAGGATGGAGAGATGTTCGATGTTGTGCACCACTTACCCTCAGACAGGAGAGATGCACATTTACAGCATATCGCTAAATTGTTTTAACCAAAAGTTTAACCCGATCCACTTGGATTATTTGAAGTTCAGTCAGCTTTCCTGTTTCATGCAATGAATCTGTTTTCATGCATAGTGTCTTTTCAGCTTTACAAGCACACAAAGATTATATCTGAAAAACACTAAACAGCTAAGATTAAAATGTGGGAAAGTTTGAATGACTGTGTGAAGTTTGTTTGGCCTGTTTATTCTCTAGGTTCAGAGAGAAGGTGTAAAATGGTCATAAAAAATGAATTATTAAGCATTAAGCATTATATCTTGAGTTATAGCAATCCATACAACCCTTACAAAACAACCATAACAGACACTTTTCAGTCTAGGGGCAATAAAAATGCAATTTTTTAAAGACGTTCCAAAAGTGTCTGCCATTAATTGTCATCTTCGCACCAGGAAAGACATTGCTAATTAATATGGATATTATATAAGGTTTTTCACTGTCCTTTTTAGACAGAAATAATATGCTGGATGGATTTTTTTCTCTAGACGTAGAAGAAATATTACATTTATTTGGTCATTAGCTTCTTCTGTCTTCCGAGGTTCCATCAGAATGACCCTTCACGACAAAAGGATGTCATTAACGCTGACAAAGTGCTCGGGTTTAATCATATGCACGACTCTGAGCTGGGGAGATTTCTCGCTCTGTCACTAAATATGTAAATAGGATCATTTTGTGTTAATTAGCAAATCTGAAAAAGTGTGACTCAAATAGATTAACATTTGCTCCTTGTTCAGATTTTATGGAGTTGTACTGCCGTGTTTAATTCGGCATGGAATGTTAAATCCCTGAGGTGTTGCAAATGTTCATCTCTAATTTCCAGAAAATTCTCCAGGAAAGGCACTAAGATCTCTCAGGTACTGTAATACAGCACAAATGATTGCGAAAGATGAAATTCTCTGTTAATTGGCACATGAGGGCCCATAGAAAAGAAAAATTTGCAAATGAAATCTCGTTAATATCTCCATCGTTTCTCCCTGACAGCTGTGACATGGAGGTGAGGAGCAAACAAAGACTTCTGCTGAGGTATCCTGGATATCAGATGTTTCTCCTGAGAAAAAAGACTCCATTAAGCTCACATTTAAGATGAGATCTCAACAATGTTGCAACATGATTTTTCAAAGTCAGCTTGGAAGATCGTGGTATGAGCTCAGACATTTCTCATGAGGTTTTTCCAAGATTAAATCTGAGCTATGTATTTACATAAATTTTATAGCAATATGCTCTTATCGCATGCCATCAACTGTAACATTTCTTTCTGTTTTTATTTATATTTGTTTTAGGAGAGATGTCTGCAATAAAGTTAATACTTTAATGAGACATAATTGAGAACTGAGACAAGACTGGAATAATGGCTGATGAAAATTCAGCTTTGCATCATATAAATAAATTACATTTTAAAATATACTGAAGTTGAAAACATTTATTTTAAATGATAATAATATTTAACAGTATTACTGTTTTTACTGTCATTTTTGATCAAATAAAGACAGCATTGATGAGCACAAGAGATTTTATTCAAAAACCCCAAACTTTTATATTAAAGTATACAGTATATTCAGACATTGAGGGGAAAGGGTCGCCCCAAATTTTCAGATAAATAGTTCTGATTATTTTTATTTATTTATTTATTTTAATCAACCACTTCTTAAACTTTTAGCCTGAAATAAACCTTTTAACCCTAAAATTTGGTGGTCATATACTCTTCTTTGTATGTTTATATCAGTGATTACCACTGTAGAGATTTGGATCGTGTGCCACACAGCATCTGGATGGAAATGCCACTTTAAAATATGAGTTCAGTTACTCTGATCCATGACAATGGCTTTTTGTATTTGGATTGCAGGTAAATATATTGTATCTGGTAAGCAAGACCATTTTGCTGAGGAAATGGGACTGGAGTGAAACCATTAAAGTCAACATGAAATGGCATTCGCAACCCATTTTTCTTTCATAATCTAACATAATTCCAAATGAAATATGATATGAGAGAAAAAATGTTGACAGACTTGATTTTATCCATTGGGAATTGATAAGATCATGAATGGGTGTTGCATAACAAAATGGAGGTTGTTGGAGGGGTCAGTGAAAAGTAAACGGGATTTGTGATGTCAGGGAAAGTAACTGCATTTTGATAGTTTTTTATTTGTAATAAAATTCACCATTGAGTTGTGCACAATAAGACGAAGAGCATAGGGTCAATTTTGATTTCATGCTGACTTTAAGGAAAGATTATGACAACCGTTTTTTATTTGTAATTTTGATTTATTTTTTATTATCATTATTTTATTATTTTATAATGATTTCATATTGATTTTAAGGAAACGAATAACAGTCTGTGGCATTTCTGTCAGGTTTTGTTTTGGTGTGAGAGCGTATGTGTAGCATCACACTCTCTCTCGGTCTCCGGGGTCTCTGGTCCCTTGATCCCCAGTTTCTTCAAACTCTCTTGTTTCAGCCCAGCAGCGTCTCTGGAAAATGATAGGATGTGGAGAATGTCCCTCCCAGCCCCCTTCAGCACTGGACAATGGAACCTTAAACCCTCACAGCACGACATAGTTTTGAGATGTGCCTTGAATAATTTAGCCCTGTTGCACAAGGAGAAAAATGTTAAAAAAAAATAAAAACTCAAAGAAGTGTCTTGACGCTTGAACAAAACTGATTTTAACAGTCTTATTAATAGTAATACTTAATTCACTTCTCTTGTAGGCCAAGGGGTTTTGTTAAATAATGTATATCAACCTAAATCAACAAATTTGGTGCCTTTTTTAAGCTTTCATTTGATGTGTAGCTTGATGTACATTTCCCAAAGGAAGTACCAGTGTATGCAAAACTAGTTTTAGCTACATTTATACTTTAGGCTTTGGTTCTGTGTAAGTAAAATGCCGCTTTGCCATTGACACAGGGCAACTTTCATTAATTTGTTATTCTCTCTTTTACTTCCAGACAAATACAGGAATCGTTTTGGCATTAATGGAACAACATAAAGAGCAATTGCTGTACATCAGGTGTGTATTTAATGCCTTTCCTATGTTTTATGGTCTGTTCAAGTCTTCCTGGGAAGTTTGTATTTATGAGTCGGTAAGACATAATTATGATGTCAGGTGTTCAAATCACAAGATGGTGAAAAAAGCAGCATGATTTTTTTTTAATTTCACATCTGCAAAATAATGAATAAAGAATGCATCAGTAGAAATTGAAGAATGAATGAAATTGATGAATGCATCAATAGAAACAGAAATAAAGAATGCGTCAATAGAATTAATAATTTGATAGTTTGTATCAATTTGTACTTAAAAGCATTATTTTTGTATGAATCACATCATACAAATTAATGAATGTGCTTTAAACTAAAAAATTATATATATTCTATCATAATTGTACAAATATTATCATTTTTTGAACATGCAACTTTGCTAGTTTTATTAAATGAACAAATAAATAAACATTAATTTTAGGAAATTTACCATCAATACAGATCCACTGTGTCCACCATGTTTTCTTACTGATGCCCCCAGAAAAAGTTTCCCACTCATAGTCATGACTTTGTGGTGGTGTTCATCTTAAACCTAATTTACCAGTCTGTTAACCCAACCTAACAGTCTACTGATGCAAAGTTTTACAAAGATACAAAGACTGCAAAGTTACTAATAGTTAGCAAAATGTCTGGTAACACTTTAGATTAGGAAACACTATTCACTATTAACTAGCTGCTTATTAGCATGCATGTTATAGCATATTTATACTTATAAAGCACATATTAATGCCTTATTCTGCATGACCATATTCTAGATCCCTTAACCCTACCCCATACCTAAACTACTACAACAACTACCTTACTATCAATAAGCAGCAAATTAGGTGTTTATTGAGGGAAAACTTTTAGTTAGTAGTGAACATGTGTTCCCTAATTACCATATGTCTAAAGTGGACTATCAAAATAAATTGTAACCGTAATTAACTGTGAAATTTACTAGCAATTTCTGAGTTAATATTATTTCCACACCATTTTTTTCCAGTGTAGTTTGGGCTGAACTGAAAATAGCAGAAAGTTTAATGCTTAGAGTTAAGGGTTCAGAACAATGTCATTTAAGTGCTGCCTTGCAAGCAATATAATTAGCGGTTTATACGCTAAAAATGATGCTTCACATTTTTATCCTGGCAAGTTTTTCATCCCACCTTTACTTTCTGTACCGTATTTCTGACTTTCTATCACCACAGTGATTTTATGAACTCCTCCACAGAAAATAGCACCCTTTTCACTCCTGATAACGAGGAGCGCTGCTGGCTGTTATTTCAGGGCTGCGAGAGAGAGAGAGAGAGAGAGAGAGAGAAGCGGCAGATGAGACACATTCAGCCCGACTTGCCACGTTGTAATTTAGCTGTCAGAGGAAATGTCTGCGCTCCTGCAGGACTGTAACAATTCAGAAAAATCATGTATGTCATGTCAATGTCAGTTAAGAGCGAAACCCGATCGGCTGTTTTGATGGGCCTGCCAAAGTTGAGTGACACCAATATGCTGTCAGATTTCTGCTATAAAGCGCTAAACTGACGTCGTTTTGATGAACCATTTTAGTAAGTAACAAGCTTTTTATTCTTTCAGCAAACTTTCCATCAAAGTGGTGAGGGGAGTTTGACTGAATCCTGTACTTAAGTCATCATGATGGAGATTCAGACACGCCTCCAAAACAATTAAATACTAATAGAATTTCACCGCTTCGAGGCTCACACATTTTCAGGCATGATCTAGTCATCTAGACATTTTTAGGCTCATTTTTTGTCTGCTTCACTCAGTCAGGAAGGAGCATAAATCAGGAATTAGTTTAACAAAATGTTTGTTACACTGTTGTTCATTAGTCTGCGTTCATTTTTAGTTTTTAAAGGAGTGCTGTAACTTTGTTTACGTCTCCTCCATGGTAACCCATCATTTACACAGTTATTCTCTAATGGCTGAATGCAAAAAGGGAAATTGCTTCAAATGAAGTTGATTAAATCCCAGGTGTTCCCAATAACCTGCTATGGATTTTCACAGAGGCACGTAATCCTGCGATAAACAAGTGGTAATAAAATGTTGAGAATGGAAACGTCTTGGGGGCACTGGATGCTGCTCCTTTAATGCAATATGCCTGCCGTTGTTTTGTGTCGGGTAATGTGCTCCGGTTAGATGGAATTATTAATAACAGCATCATTATCGTCAACACAGCTTGTTCACATTATTCTTGTTTTGTCAACTTTGATGTAAAAAACGTATTTCTCACAACCCATGCTAAATTTTTCATAAAATGAATCAGTTAGATTATACTGATGTCATTTCGACAATTATTTTCTGATTTCAGTGAAACACAACAACAGGAGATGCAAAAAATATGTTCGAGAAGCTGTTTTCCATTCAGATGTTGGTTCGTAATACTAAGCTGCAGAAAGCATGGTAAAGTATCTTTAAAGTGATTCATGTGCTTAGTAAAGTAGATTTTTCAGCTTTGTACTGCACCACTTTTCAGTGTTGGAGAATCTTCAACTCCATGGCAAAAGAAATCACATTTTATTTGAGTTCTGAATGTGAATTTGCAGTCTGAATTGAATGAAATGTAAAGCATAGTTATTATCGTTAACTAAAACTAAAACTAAAACTGTAATGAAACATTTTCATTACTTGAAATAAAATAAACGCTGACTGAAATAAAATTGAATGTGTTTAAAAAAAACATATTTCATTTCAATAAGGTGCCAAAGCAACAAAGTTCATTTTCTTTTAAAATAACTAAAATTAAATAAACTAAAACTTAATTAAAAAAAAAAAAAAAAAAAAAAATACAAGAAAACACGTCTTTCTGTTGAATAGCGCAACCAGTGAGGCCTGAATCCTGAACAAATGACTCTTATGAACAGGTTCTTTAAACGAATCATCGTAAAAAGAGTTTGAATCAATCTGGGGTGAGTTTTCCAAAAGCATTGTTAGCCAACTATAGTCACAAGTATTTTACAATTCAGTGTTTTGTGAAACTGTATTTCTAACAAACATTCTCAAACAGCATCGCAAAGTTGTGTGGTTGTACAGCTCTTGTCTTGCATTTATTAGTTACTTGTATGACATGTGGACTTAAATCATGCACTTGAGCACAATAAGCAAGCTAACATGCAATACATTCAATATTGTTGTTCGTTTGATTTAAATGTATACATTTCAGTCTATTTTACTGCACAATGTGATTTGAAAAAATTAATGGCTTTCTTTTGTTGATGTAAATGCACCATTATAATCTGACATTAACTATGATCTCGACTCAGTTAATTAGTTATTATTACTCTACCACTTGTCCTATGTGTCCAGTCCCATTATTGTTGAACCAACATGGTTCAAATGATGATGTGACCATGTTACTATGCTTTCGCAAAACACTAGTTGTTAGTTTCCCCCACTGATGCATCGTTCGTCGTTGTAGGGGAAACACACCCCAGAGTGGTTAGTGAATCAACTTCTGACTCACATACCGAATGCAAGTTATCATTACTTTTCACAAAATGAGGCAACAGCTTGAAATATAAGTTATAATTGCATTTAAATGTACTTTTAAAGGTCGATTTCAGTCAAACTGAAGCAATAAGCAAAACTCCAACCCACACAGTTTCTCTCCCACTGTCTAATTCATGCCCGAACACCTTCCCCCTCCACTGTAAGAGCGCTCAGCATCCCGTGTTATCAACACAAAACTCTGAAAACACAAACTGCCTATCGGCGGCACGAAATTACACATTGTGACTTTAGAGCCGTTCTGCCGAATGGAGATGCACAACACGCTGAGACAAACTGTGTCATTAACAAAGACCAACAGATGGCGGTTCTGGAAAGAGCCCAGATATGAGATACAACAGGCAGAGGAAGGAACTGGTTTGGGCCAGTAATGGCAAATTGTTCTCAATAAAATAGCTGTTGTGCTTTATGTCTGTGAGATCATTGATTTTAGCAGATTGAACAGGTCACAAAGCATTTTTAGATACTCAGATTTCTACAGAAGAGATGCACAAGTCTCATGTTTATCAGATTGTGTGATCGTTTTCTTTGCAGTTCCACTTGATGATGTCAAGATGGCTGTAAATTTTTACACTGAAACTCTTTATTTGCTGATAATATTCACCTCCGCTGCTTTTCTATCAAATATTGCAGCTGTGGAGGAGGTTTGATGGATCAATGTTTGGTTATGAGAAACTCAATAATTACTTTTGATGTTATTGATGTCCAACATACTGACGGCTAATATTTCATTATTATTAAATAACAACTCCTGGTGTACCAAATAAATTCTGGTGTGCTCAACACACAAAGTTGATGAGCATACAATTGTATGGCTTCTAGAGACTTCTTTCATGATACTTTTATGATGCTTTTTTTTTTTTAAATAACTACTTTGGAATGACATGAAGGTGAGTAAATAATAACAGGGGTGCATTTGTCCTTTAATGGTGTGTAATTTCTATGCCAAACAGAATTGCAAAAGCTTTTTAAAACAAGTTTTAAACCCTGTCCTCCATTGCTTTTTTTTCACATGAAAGAAAATAAAGCTTGTTTTTAGGAATTTGTCATTGATTTTATTTATTTATTTATTTATTTATTTATTTTCCAATAAATATTTTTTTCCTGAAAAATTTATTTTTAGGATATTGTCATTGGTGTTTTTATATTTATATATTTCTATTTATTATATTTGTTATATTTATTATACATTTACATATTTTATTAAAAAATTTCTATTTTTCTTTCTCTATATATATCCAGGTCACATTGCCAAATTCAAAAACTTATTTTTTTTTTTAAATAATGATTATGCACATTTTACCCTTGATTCTCATTGTTGTAATTTGCTGTTAACAATTTTTAAAAATTATATTGTAATTCACAATTTTTTATCACCATCAATGGTCATTCTTATTACTGTAATTCTATTTTATTTCAATAAGCAACCCCTATAATGTAAACAATACTTTACAGTTTAAATAATACGATTTTTTTTTTTTTTTTTCATGTTACAGTAATGAGATTTTTTTTTTCTCCACACTCAAACATGCCCAGAAGACACATGCTCGTTATGAAATCAATGTGGCGCGGTTCATCCAGGGGGTTTAAATGCACAGGCGTGGTTATGTAAGACATCATAATCCGCTGTTACTATGGTTACCGCAGCCCCAACTGACTTTGGTGGTGCTTCAAGAAAGGTACGCATTCAAACCATCACTCTCACAAAAGCTCGTCCCTTTGATGCCAGTAGTCGTTGTCGGTGGATAAACGCGATATTGTGCGCTTGGCATCCCCTTTGTGTCGTGGGAGCATCTTTCAGTACTGTCTCTAAGCACCCGTTCTCTTCTCTCCAACAATCTTGGGTACATGTTCAGTCGTATTTTAATTTAATATGCATATTACACCTCAGTGGCATAAAGTCTACGCCCTGGTGCTCAGATCAGATGTTGTAGTGGGAGGAATCAGATTGTGGGGCTTAATGTCTGTTTACAAAGACAAATGTGAGCAGTGTTACGTTATGTATAATATATTTTCCCTCTGAGGCTGCTAAGCCAATCTTAATGAAAAACCCAAAATGCATCGATGGAAAAAAAGTGATTTCCTTTCATGTTGTTGGAAAATGTAAAAAAAAAAAAAAAAATGTAATTGGAACACTTTATCTCACTATTCTGACTTTTTTTTTCGCAGTTGTGAGTTAATATCTCTTGGAGTTGTGAGATATAAGCTCACAATTGCGAGTTATAAAGTCAGAATCGTGGGATGTAAACTCGTTATTCTGACTTTTTTTCTCACAATTGCAAGTTTTTATATCTCACAATTCTGACTTTTTTTCGCAGTTCTTTTCCTCAGAAAAGTTAGAATTGTGGGATATAAACTACCAAATGCAAGAAATAAAGTAAGAATTGCAAGATATAAACTCGCAGTTATACCTTGCTTGATGTTTATCTTTCAATTACGACATCACATCTCGCGATTCTGCCTTTTTTCTCGCAATTGCTAGTTATAAAGTCCAATTGTGAGGGAAAAAGTCTATTTTCTTATGATTGCGAGTTTATTTCTCACAAATCCGACTATGACTCGCAACTGCATGTTATAAAGTCACAATTGTGAGATATAAACTTGCAATTCTGAGAAAAAAGTCAGAACTGCAAGTTTATATCTGTCAAACTTGTGTTGTGTTTTGTGGCTCCCCATGTGCTGTCTATTATCCCTTTTCCACCAAGGCAGTTCCAGTGCTGGTTCGGAGCCAAAGCCTAGTTTCAAACCGGTTCTTTATCTTTCAACACCCAAAGCACCAGCTCCGAACCAGGAAAAGCGGTTCGCAAGTAGCACCAAAACATTGCTGGGCTAGAAGGAAGAACCACTTGTGTCAGGGGCTGGGGGCGGGGTTACCGTGACCAACAAGACGACAGAAACTTTGGACCGCCATATTTGAAATGACAGCTAAACACGAACACGTTGGATTCGCCGTGTTTGGATGTCGATGTATGTTCGCAAAGCCATGAACATCAATAGCAACACAACGTCCGCCATTGTTGATAGTTTGTTTAGGCTTGTTCGGGATGGATCGGTGCTGCGCGGACTGGTCGGTGCGTAGCATTGGGGTGCTGTGGGAGCGACTGGAAAGCAGACGGCTCTTTATGCTTTTGGATCGCTCGCGCAGTGCTTTGGTGTGTTGTGTGCCGATCGATAGATCGGTCTGCGTGGTGCCGATGCACCTCGAACAAGTCTGTTATGTTTGGCGCTGCTGCGGCCGCACTAGTGAAACGAAACATGAAATGTATTCAGTGACGTAAGACCTGGCTCTGTATTGGCTCTCTAGCCTGTGAAAAAGCAACTGGTTCTTAAAGGGCTCGCCAGTCGAACCAACTAAGAACCGGGATTTATCATTAAAGTCATTTGAGTTTACTCCTGCGTTTCCTTGTCTCCTCATTCCCTTGCTCCCAGTGATGTGTGACAGAACACCAGAACAAAAGATGATTGCTGCTGAGGACTGGCTGTGGCATTTGTGGCAGGACGGTCGGAGGTTGGAGCGATATGTGGAGGAATTCCTCGAGCTTGCCAACCGGGTGAGCTGGCACGATGCTGCTCTAGGTGCGTGTTTTCAGCTGGGGTGACGAGACTATCCGCTCCGATCTTCCCATGAGTGATTTCCCCCGATCGAGCTGATTAATCTCTTCCTTTATTTAAATTCTTCAGACTTCGAAGTCGAAGAAATAGAGGCACAATCTAAGTCTCGTCGTCCACCCCCTTCTGGAACACGCCGCGTCTCCCCAGCTCACCTCCTGCCAGGAACCCCCACATACCGCGCCAACAGCTCCGACCACCTGCGCAACCCACAGCACCCCTGAGTCATCCGAAGCTCAACGATCGTCCTCAGCCCAGAAACACCGACCGCTTCCAAGTCAAGATTGCCGGCCGCTTCTCAGTCAAGGCCACTGGCCATTCCTCAGTCAAGCCTGCCGGCCGCTCCCAAGTCAAGCCCGCCAGCCGCCGCTCCTAAGCCAGTGCCTGCTCCTCGAAAGCGCTTTCCAGAGCCCGCACCTCCAGAGCGCCCTCCAGTGCCCACTCCTCGAAAGCACCCTCACTCATCCTGAGTTTGCTCCAGTGTCGGCTCCAGCCCCAGAGTTCGCTCCAGTATCAGCTCTAGCCTCTGACCAGAGTCCAGTGCAGGCTCCAGCCCCAGACCAGAGTCATGTTAGAGCTGCAGATCCCCCCTTAAGCCCAGGAAGGGCTCCTGATTCCCTGTTAAGCCCAGGGAGGGCTCCTGATTCCCCATTAAGCCCAGTGAGGACTCCTAATCCCCCGTTAAACCCAGGGAGGGCTCCTGATCTCCAGTTAAGCCCAGGAAGGGCTCCTGATTCCCCATCAAGCCCAGGGAGGGACCCTGATTCCCCGTCAAGCCCAAGGAGAGCTCCTGATCCCCGTCAAGCCCAAGGAGGGCTCCTGATCCCCTGATCCCTCGGGGAGCCACTGCTAAGTAAGAATTGTGTAAGAAAAAAAACTAAGTAAGAATTGTGAGATATAAACTATAAATTCTGATGTTTTTCTCGCTATTGCGAGTTATAAAGTCCAGTTGTGAGAAAAAAGTATTTTCTTTTGATTGAGAGTTTATATCTCACAAATCTGACTTTATAACTTGCAATTGCATGTTAAAGTCACAATTGTGAGATATAAAATTACAATTCTGAGAAAAAAAGTCAGCATTGCAAGCAGTGGGGATTTCTTTAAGACTGCAAGGGAAGCTCGGCTTCCCCTATAATGTCAAAAAATTAATGGTCAAATATGTACTATTGTGTTAACATTTTATTGACTAAAAATGCGTTAGAACACGTTCATCTCGAAGATGAGTTCGTTCAGAATCAGCTACATATAGCAGGTCGGCTGACTCGATTTCCTTCTCATACAATTGCTGCATCCGAAAACTGAAAAATGCTGCCTAAGGCAGGAAGGCATCAATGCTCGTCCGAATACAAAGTTAGCCTCACTTCCTGTCTCCTGAGATGCCTTCATCTGGCTGATTTTTGAAGGCAGCATAGATGTATCCTTCGCTGCCTTTGATATCCCACAATCCTGTGCGTTCCATTCCGAGACGGTTGAGCTAAAAAATAAAGATGGTGGCTGGAAGTTGCGTTTGGTGGTTTGTTGTGTGTAAATGTATATTTCTGGTTAACTTTTTGCACTTTTGATGTTATTTCTAGCGAGAAATGAGTATTATAGTAATTAAATATTTGTTTAGTTGTCACCAAAACTCGTTCTATTTTGTTGTAGATCGTTCAACTGTTACGCTGCCTCAGAAGCCTGTTCCTAATCAAACAAGATGGCGGCGCGTGCACACGCTGCGGCTTCTCTCTCTCCCGACAGAACGGTGTTTTCGTGTTTGTTATCTTGTAAATCGAAGTGTTTTTGTACGTCTTCGTCGCGTCTATCTGTCTTTAAACGCGCATACAGTCGTGAGTTTCTGCTCGACGTCGGCAGAACCACATTTTTAGAGTTAAACCTCGCGCACGCCGAAGAGCTGCGGGACCTCGGTCTGCTCCGGAGGCCTACAACATCACCGACCCCCACTGCTGCATCTCGCCCAGAGCGGAGGCGCCACAAGCGGCGCGAGAGGAAGCAGAAGAGGGGTAAGCGCGGAGGTATCCGGGCTAGGCTAGCGGCTAACCCACACAAGCCAGCTATCCCCACCATCGTACTGGCTAACGTACGCTCTTTAGACAATAAACTGGACTACATCCGACTACTACGCTCAACTCAGAGGACTGTAAGAGACTGCTGTGTTTTTGTTTTCACGGAAACATGGCTCAACAACAGCGTTCCGGACTGCGCCATTCAGCTCGACCAGCTAACATGCTATCGAGCGGACAGAGCTCTCGTCGAGGGAGGTAAGACCCGCGGCGGCGGGCTTTGTGTTTACATTAATGACGCGTGGTGCCGCGACGCTGTTGTGGTCTGCAAACACTGCTCGCCCCTGGTGGAGTTTATGATTATTAAGTGCCGGCCATTCTATCTACCGAGGGAATATACAGCCATACTGCTCGTTACTGTATACATCCCTCCCAGCTCCAACAACAACATCAGGAGTGAGGCACTTAATGAACTGTACCAGCACATCAGTGAGCAGCAGACAGCCCACCCAGATGCTTTTCTCATCTCAGCTGGGGATTTCAACCACGCAGACTTAAAGAGTGTGTTCCCAAAAATACAACAACACGTAGACTTTCCAACACGAGGAAACAACACTCTGGACTTTGTTTACACCACCCAGAGAGGAGCTTACAAGGCCCTTCCCCTCCCCCATCTTGGCACCTCAGACCACATCACTGTCATGCTAATGCCTGCATACAGACCGGTCGTTAAAGTCACCAAACCAGTTCACAAACAGATACAAGTGTGGCCGAATGGGTCGTCAGAGGCACTTCAAGACTGTTTTGACACCACTGACTGGAATATGTTTAAGCAGGCTGCCACATACAATAACACCACAGACCTCCAAGAGTACTCAGAGTCTGTCACTGCCTACATCACCAAGTGCATTGAGGATGTAACGGTCACAAAGACCATCACTGTCCGGGCCAACCAGAAGCCGTGGATGACAGGGGAGGTCTACAGACTCCTGAAGGCTCGGAACGCTGCCTTCAGAGCTGCAGATGAGGTGGGCCTGAGGACAGCTAGGGCCAATCTATCCCGCGGCATCAGAGAGGCTAAGAGACAGTACTCCAGGAGGGTAGCCCATCGCTTCAGCGACAGCGGGGACACTCGGAGCCTGTGGCAGGGGATTCAGACCATTACGGACTATAAGTCCCCACCGCGCACCTGTGACAGCACCATCCCCCTGCTGAACGAGCTGAACGCCTTCTTCGCTCGCTTTGAGGCACAAAACAGCACCACTGCAGAGAAGACCCCACCTCCTCCCGGCGACCAGGTGATGACGCTGTCCCCGGACAGCGTGAGGAGATCCCTCAGCAGGATCAATGCACGCAAAGCACCGGGTCCTGACAACATTCCTGGTCGTGTACTGAGAGACTGTGCAGCGGAACTCACTGATGTCTTCACAGACATTTTCAACATCTCGCTGAGTCAGGCTGTTGTCCCCACATGCTTCAAGGCTACCACCATTATTCCAGTCCCGAAGAAGCCATCTCCATCCTGCTTCAATGACTACCGTCCAGTCGCACTTACTCCGATCCTCATGAAGTGCTTTGAACGGCTAGTCATGCATCATATCAAGTCTGCCCTCCCCCCCTCCCTGGACCCCTTCCAGTTTGCATATCGGTCCAACCGCTCGACCGATGATGCCATCGCCACTGCCCTCCACTCAGCACTCACACATCTGGACAAAAAAGACTCGTACGTCAGAATGCTGTTCATAGACTTCAGTTCAGCATTCAACACAATCATCCCTCAACAGCTCATTCACAAACTGGTCCAGCTGGGGCTCAACACCTCGCTGTGCAACTGGCTGTTGGACTTCCTGACTGGGAGACCTCAGGCAGTACGGGTCGGCAGTAATACATCCAGCACCATCACACTTAACACAGGGGCCCCTCAAGGATGTGTGCTGAGCCCCCTCCTCTTCACTCTGCTGACCCATGACTGCACACCGTCACACAGCTCCAACCTCTTCATTAAGTTTGCGGACGACACAACTGTGGTGGGTCTCATTAGTAACAGAGATGAGACAAACTACAGGTGCGAGGTGAGCCGCCTGGCCGGGTGGTGCAGTGACAACAATCTCTCTCTGAATGTGGAGAAGACGAAGGAGATTGTTGTTGACTTCAGGAGAGTGCACACTCAGCATGCTCCTCTGACCATAAACGGTGCGACCGTGGAAAGAGTGAGCAGCACCAAGTTCCTGGGTGTGCACATCACAGAGGACCTCTCCTGGACTGACAACACCGCAGCACTGGCCAAGAAAGCACAGCAGCGTCTCTACTTCCTCCGCAAACTGAGGAGAGCCAGAGCCCCGGCCCCCATCATGTGCACCTTCTACAGAGGCACCATCGAGAGCATTCTAACGAGCTGCATCACTGTGTGGTATGGCGCCTGCAATGCGTCCTGCCGCAAGACACTCCAACGCATAGTGAGAGCAGCTGAGAGGATTGTTGGTGTCTCTCTCCCCTCCCTCCAGGACATCTACAACACCCGTCTCACCCGCAAAGCCCTCTGCATTGCGGGTGATCCCACCCACCCGACACACAGCTTCTTCAGTCTGCTGCCATCAGGAAGGAGACTGCGGAGTCTCCAGGCCAGGACCAGTAGACTGAAGGACAGCTTCATTCATCAGGCTGTCAGGAAGCTGAACTCCCTCCCGACCTTGCCCCCCCTCCCCTCTTTTGCCTCTTTTGCCCCACGCACCACTGAACTCTGACCCCCCCCTCCCACTTACACACTGTGACCCGCACCAGTCACTTAGTGCACCACTGGACTGCCCACTACCTCAGTCAGTATTGAACTGACCCCACTCAACTACCTCTTCTGTCACTTTAAACAGCCTGATAAGCTATTTTTGCACTACACTCTTTATATCTGCACAGTTTCGTTTTGTTAAGCTCTTTTTGCACTACACTCATATCTGCACAGTTTTGTTTTGTTTAGTTTTGTTTATTTAACCGATTTGCATTTCATCTGCCATGTGCCTTATGCCACTTAATCAAACTCTTTTTTTACAATGTCCTTATTTGTACATTTGTATAGTTTGTTTTTATATTTTAAACTGTATTTATTTGCATTCTACGTTTACTGTTAGTGTTTTGTTAACTGTATGCACCATGGGTCTGAGAGTCACGCAATTTCAATTCTCTGTATGTATGTGCTGTACATGTGGCAGAATTGACAATAAAGCAGACTTTGACTTTGACTTGACTTTGAAATCAGTTTCCTGAGGTGCCTTCGTGCAAAAACGCTGCCTGCAAAGTCATTGCCTCATGAGGCAGCGAGGCAGCAAGTCAGCTGCCTAAGTTTTCGGATGCAGACATTCCCGTAGTGTCACAGTGTATTTCCCTGTTGAAGCCCAGCGTCCATTGCCTTCAATGGGGATGCTTTGAGCAGTTGTTTTCAGTGCTTCGAAACTAGACGGTCATTGAATAAATGCTGCGATTATGTCCCGCCCACGGACGCTCAGCGTCTCTGGGGGAGAATTGAGGAGTGGGCTGGCCTGGACTCTGGGTTTCTGCGTGATGATTGGAGGGTCTTTCGAAAGACTGCATCTCCTTTTGATTGACAGCGATTTTGTACTATAAAAAGTCGCTGACGCTGAAGCTATTCGAGCTCAGTCCCATAGCGGATTTTGCAAGTGTAAAGACAAACTGCTGGAACCTATTGCTTTATATTAGCTTGGAGAAATTGCTAGCCAATTTTCATCATACATTTCACACAATTATACACCACATTCCTTGTTTCAGTTTAACCTAATTCCCACATTTCCTCCGTCGAGTTTAATATCTTTTTATTTAGATCGTTCGTTCATTCATTCATTCATACAGTAGGCTAAGCTAGCGTCGTAGGGGTGAACTAGCCAGCTAGCAAACTGCACACGATGACAGACAGTGCTAATATTGTCG
The DNA here is from genome assembly GCA_039654775.1 of Spinibarbus caldwelli. Lineage (NCBI taxonomy): Eukaryota > Metazoa > Chordata > Actinopteri > Cypriniformes > Cyprinidae > Spinibarbus > Spinibarbus caldwelli. Next base: position 6,520,029 of record CM077232.1, read on the forward strand.
ACCTGATTTTGGCGAAGCTATTTGAAAGTCTTCCTTACGAGGAGAAACTTAGAATTAAACAGCAGGGCAGATCAACGCCTAAGACTGATTTAGTGCAAAAGATAGGGAAAATTAACAGGTCTTTTAAAAGTAACAGTAACAGATCACAGAGCATTTTCTTGAAAAGGAACGTAGGGCAGAATTTACGTATAAATAAATGGACAATTTTTATGATGTAGGCCGAAAATGAGCTTCCCCTCTTTGAAAGACCAGCAGCCGCCACTGATTGCAAGTATATATCTCACAATTCTTTTTTCTTGCAACTTTGACTTTTTTCTCAGAATTGCAAAATATAAACTGTGGAAGTTATAAAGTCAGAATTGCAGGACGTAAACTAGCAATTGCGAAAACAAAGTAAGAATTGTGAGACAAACTCACAATTCTGATGTTTTTCTCGCAATTGCGACTTTATATCTCACAATTCTGCTTTTTTTTTTTCGCAATTCTGACTTTTTTCTCAGAATTGCGTAATATCATATAATTGCACGTTTTCTCGCAATTCTGAAAAAAAAGTCAAAATTATGACTATCTCGTAGTTCTGACTTTTTTCACGTACTTGCAAAAAAAAAAAGTCTTAATTACCTACATATAGACATAAAAAGTCACAATTACCTTTTTTATTTTTTATTCAGAGGCAGAATATGAACTTCACTAGAAAAGCATCTCACCTTGCTGAAAGCGTTGAGCACACAGAGACATGGCTGCGCCTGAGCGGAATAAATAGTTTGTAGCATGGCTTTGGCATTTCATTATTGTTCCTGTTGACAGAAACAATGAGCTTGGAGCGTTGTGAGAGGAACAGCGACACTGTTTGCGAGGTCTGAGGGGGCAGGAGACAAACCGTGCTGTGATGAAGGTTTGACAGGTGGAGGTCCTCTTATTTCCCTTCAGAGCAAGAGGCCGGTGTATATGTGTACCTTTGTGTATGAAGGGCACGTCGGGAGAGGAAGTGAGAGACTGAGGGAAGTATAAAAGAAAGATAAAGAGGAAGGTTGTGACTAGATAGATAGACAGATGGATAGATGGATAGATAGATAGATAGATAGATAGATAGATGGATGGATGGATAGATAGGTAAATAGATAGATAGATAGACAGATAGATAGATGGATGGATAGATAGATAGATGGATGGACGGACGGACGGACGGACGGACGGACAGACGGACGGACGGACGGACGGACGGACGGACAGACAGCCAGACAGACAGACAGACAGACAGATAGATAGATAAAATATTGTTATTGATATTGTGATTTTATATTTTTTTAGTTTGTAAATTATGCACACCTCAATAAAGCATATTTTCAGGAATTTGTCATTGTCATATTTTTTCTTTTCTTTTTTAATCCAATTTGTCCAAGTCACATTGCAAATCAAAATTCAAAAAGTTGAATTTTGCATAAAAACAAAGCTTAATTCTGCAAAGCTCCATTAGTGACGTTTTTATTTATGAGTTTGATGTCATGATCTTATTTATTATTTCATGATCTTATCTTGACGTTCTCTTTTGTCTGTTTATTGATTTAGAATCAGACTGATTCGGACTGATACCTCTCAAAGATCATGAGCTTGAGATGAAGAAATCCTGTTGATGGAGAGAGAGAGAGAGAGAGAGGATGAAGAGCTGAGAGACTGCTGGCAGATGCTCAGGAGAGTGGCATTGTGTGTAGAGAAGGTGCCAGTAGGATGTGTCACTTGTTGGCGATTTGGAGCCGAGAGCTCCTACACTGCGCCGTTCTGGGGCCTGCTAGATTTAACAGGATTGGCTGATGGACTGGGGACTGAGCCATTAATCTCTCCTCCCTCTTATCCAATTACAGCACCTATAGTGGAGCGGAGCAGAGCAGAGAAAGCAGAGCGTTTGTGCCAAATGCCAGCGGCAACTCACAGCACACAATCACAGGGATGGAGTTACAATTGCAGCCATCTAACGGGGATGTAAAGGTATAGCTCACCCCAAAATCATCATTTTGTCATTATTTACCTACCCTCTAGTGTTTCCAATACTGAATACTGTTATTTTTTCTGTGAAACAGAAAATTTGAAAGTTTTGAAGAATCTTTACATAGGTCTTTTCCACACAAGAACAGTTCATAGTGACCAATAAAGTACCGAAAAGAAAAAAAAAAAAAGAGTTAGTCCACATAACTCATTCACTACATTCCAAGTCTTCTGAAGTTGTGCAATAGTTATGTGTCAGAAACAGACTGAAATTTAAGTTTTTTCAAGTAAGTATAGTTAAGTAATTGTAGATTTTAAAAATATTTCTATATAAAGCGTTAATTTATTTTTTTACAGTGCCCCTATTATAGGTTATGAAAGGTTCATATTTTGGTTTTGGGAGTCCCCAACAACAGGTTGACATGCATGCAAGGTCAAAAAACACTTTCATTTTCTTATAATATGCATTTATTTTTACTTCATTTGCTCAACAACTCCCGAACGATTCGTTCAACGATTCATTTTTCCAGACCCCTCCTTTGCGTGACGCTAATCTGCAGTGATTGGTCGATTTCATTTAAAGCAGTGTTTGTGAGCTTTTAACGCTCCAAAAGCAGCACTTAGTGGCAAAGAATGAATTTGCATTTTCATTCAGACCAACGTGAAAATCCATGTTTTCCCAGGTCTGCGTGCGCAACAAGTGGGCAGGCAATATGCTAATGTTTCGTTTTGACGTCAACATGAAACGGCTTGAGATTCGTTTTAAAAACTACTTGTTTCAATGATTCAGAGTCGACTCTTTCCTTTGAGAGACAATAACTTTATACACGGTGCACTTTCAGATTTAAAACTTTGCAGGATGTTTCATTCACTTAGAGCTGTATTGTACACTGCATGAAAGGTCATTTTCAAAAATCCATAATAGGGGCACTTTAAATTTGTATTTTAGTTTTAGTAAATTAACTTATTTTAGTTATTTAACCTATATTTCAGTAAGCTGCCAAGGCAACATTTCTATTTTTTTCGTTTAATATTTATCTTTTAATAATAATAATAATAATAATAATAATAATAATAGCAATAGCAATGTTATTAATAGCAATTAGCAATAACAGCACTGGTATGAATATGGCTTCAGAAGACATCTAATATACAGAATATAGTTGTATACTGTGTTTTTTACAGCTCAAAATTTCCTTTACAGTGAAATTAATTAATTAATGAATGAATGAATGAATGAATGATTTTGTCAGGCCTGTGTTTGTTGTGTCTTGTGTTTCCCTCCCTCTTGTGCCCATATAAGGTTTTTCCTGTTCCTGTCCCCATTATGTTCATCTTACCTTTGCTAAGTGTGTGTCTCCTGGCTTCCCTGTGTGTTCCTTTCGATTTGGATGAATAAAGACTGTTATAGCTGTGAAACTCCTACGTCTCCACGTCTCCTCGCTCCAGCACATTAGCGCAGCCATGATAGATTTTATGTTTGTTTAGGTTTGTTTAGTTTTGGTGCAAAAACATAAAATAAATAAATAAATATATATATATATATATATATATATATATATATATATATATAAAATAAAAAAAAGAAATACTTCAACTTTCCTCTTTTACAACTTACCAATTTACTTCAGTTAGTTTCCAAAGCAATATTTGTAATTTTTGTCTTTCCTCTAATATTAATATTTTATTTTATTTTAGCATTATTTCAGTTACTGAATACTTAATTCTATAGATTCTATATTGTAATTAACAATAACAACATTGGTATGAAGTTATCGTATGACTTCTGAAGATATAAACACTGAAAAAAGTTGGTGGTGAAACTATTTTTACTCACAAATTGCTAGTAAATTTCACAAATAATTACAAAAATGGCAAGAAACATTGAAGGAAGGAAGAAAGAAAGAAAGAAAGAAAGAAAGAAATGTGTGAATGAATATAAAAATAATGGGGGCAGTGAAAACTTTATTGGGAAAAAAAACATCTTGTTTAATTCTAAAGGTCATATTGGGGGCAGAAAATAGTCATGAAAAAAAAGGGTGCCAAAAAAACTTACATTATAAGTGGAAATCAGGGTGGGAAAAAAAATGCTGTTTATTATAAAATCCCTTCAACAGAATTTGCGATAGACCTAGTGAGTAATGATTGGTTTCAGGTTATTGGATGGTGGGGTGGGAGAGTGGGAATAGTGGAGAGCAAAGCAGTGTTTAAATCTGCTAAACACAGTAGACAATTAGGCTTAAATGCTGCCATTATCTGTATGGCCCAGCTGTCTTTGCAGAATGATTTCTGGTGGTATCAGATGGTTTTGGATGAGTAATCAGAGATCATGCTGTTTGGTGTCGGCTCCAACACAAGAGAATTACTGAACCGCCTAACACGCTGCTGGACGATTTCACTGCAACGGGAAAGAAAACTCGATAGCTTATTCCGATAAGTATCAACATTTAACTTTTTATTGATCATTGATGTTTTTTATAATAGTGCTGTTACCGCTTTAGTGCTGTTTTACAGATTACATGATGGCCTCGAGTGGCCTATCGCTTTATTTGAGGACAGACGCTCGTCTGAGCACAATGATAAAATCTGCGCAAAAAACAAGCAAACCTGAAGAAGTAATAAGGTTATCAGGACGTTCAGGCACTTTGCTTGTTTGTTCGCTGCTTTCCTCCATGTTTGAAATCTTAATTAGGTGATTCAGAAAGGGTGTTATTAGATTATGGGAGCAAAAACAACATCTTATTTGTGCTGTGCGGATGTGTTATGGCCCTGAGTGTTGCATTTACTTGTTAATAGTGAACACAGCATGCATCCTGACATCCTCCTTGCCTGGACGCCATTTTTCTTTGTGTACAAATGAGCCAATTTTGTTATCTCCTAAGAGGTTAAATCTCTATCTCGAGGGAGGTGCTCTTTCTGATTCTGACTGTTATAATGAGCAGAATATTGTCAAAATGTTTTTTTTTTTCTGAAAGGATCCTCTAGGTGAGCGATTATTCACTGTTATGAATGGTGTGCATTTGTCAGTCCCATTTTATTGCAATTTTTCCCTTTTACCTCGAAGACCACATGCAACCTCGGTATGAAAGCTTTTTGCTATAGATTTTATCCCATTAAGATTTACAGTCATGCAAATGACATTGTGATATACAAAAAGCACTGAATAACAAAACTGGTTTATATTTTTTCCTTTCAGGCTTTTAGCTTCGTTTAAGCCTCGTTTTGAACAATTTTGCAGGATTTTCCTGTATAAATAAGATCTGATGCTTAGCTTTGCTCAGTGCATTAACAGATCAGTGTCAGCAGTCACAATTGCTTACCCTTTTAAAACATAATGGCTACTGATGTACAGCAGACAGTAATGCAATTTTATATAGACAAGTGTTAACTATGAGAGGTTCTGTCACAGAATAATTTAATACATTACTGTTATAGTGTATTGTACTGTTACTTCTTGCAATGAAATAACAATAAGCAGTGAATTGCCTTTTATCAAAGCAATGAATGAAAATTCTGGCATTATTTACTCACTTTAATGTTGTTTCGCAGTTTTTGTTATTTTTTCTATTACACAGTAGAAATTTAAATAAAACTCTATTATAATATTATATTTTATTTTTATTTTTATTTTTTTCAGAATATTTATATAACCAAGGATAAACATTCTTAAAACACTCATGTTTAAACATAACACTCAGAAATAGTGTTTTCTTAACTTCATGAGAAAGTTAGGAGAACATTCTCAGGACATTATTTTTAGCTAGGATATATCAACAGTAACTTCATAAGCTTTAGTAAACACAGGAGAGTCATCAAATAATTAATCATTTGCATTAATTATTTTATTTTATCTTATTTTGAGTTATTTATTTTTTTTAGAATGTTGATTTAATCAAAGAAAAAAACATTTATTTATTTATTTTTTTAATCTGGATGTTTGGAACTTAAACAGAACAATCAGAAACAACATTTTCATAACTTCATGAGAACATTAGAAAAACATTCTTAGAACGTTTATTGTTAACTGGGATGTATCTTGCGTCTTCATAAACCGTTGCTGTTCAGTGCTCCCTTGCACAAAAGGACAAGAAAAAAATTGAATTATGCAATCTAATTATGTAAATGTGCTCCAACTTTTTTTTTTTTTAATGAGGCCAGTGTTAGTCTGTATCCTTTATCAGATGTCTAGCCCACAGCCTAATGTTGGGACAGTCCTGTTCACATCCTGTTAGGAGTGTCTGCACTAATTGGTTCCCTTATATAAGAGAAACCTGTGGGAGACGGGATTCGGTTTGTCAGATGTGTAGAACAAACAAACAGCAGAGCCGGGCACAGCACAGAAATAGCTGGCAACAAGCCGTCCCCGAGGAGCTTTCAGCACTGCCACCAGGAACAGCAGAGACGAGATGAAAGCTTGAAGAGATCCCTCGTCCAACATCAGAACGTGTTGATGGAGCGCAGCGGTTGGGGATTCAGCCTCTCGTGCACTGCACACTGTTGAGGGGTTAATAGATGTCCATTTCCAAAAGAATGGCCTCTCTCTTTGGGAATGGCTTAGAAGAGCTGCTGAGACAAAAACACCCTTCTTACTGAAGCTCTTTAAAGGTGCAAAACATCCAGAGATGAAATGGTGGTCCTGCTCAGGAGTCAGACTTGCACACTTCCTGTCACACTACATTAGGGTTGTGCTGTTCTCTTCTGATGGTGGCTTCTCAAAGTCAACAAACTCTTGTAAAAACTTAAGTTTTTATCTATCTATCTATCTATCTATCTATCTATCTATCTATCTATCTATCTATCTATCTGTCTGTCTGTCTATCTGTCTGTCTGTCTGTCTGTCCGTCCAGCCGTCTGTCATTATATCTGTCTGTTTATTGTAATATCTATCTATCTATCTATCTATCTATCTATCTATCTATCTATCTATCTATCTATCTATCTATCTATCTATCTGTCTGTCTGTCTATCTGTCTGTCTGTCTGTCTGTCCGTCCAGTCGTCTGTCATTATATCTGTCTGTTTATTGTAATATCTATCTATCTATCTATCTATCTATCTATCTATCTATCTATCTATCTATCTATCTATCTATCTATCTATCTATCTATCTATGTCTGTCTGTCTGTCTGTCTGTCTGTCTGTCTGTCTGTCAGTCCAGCCGTCTGTGTCATTATATCTGTCTGTTTATTGTAATATCTATCTATCTATCTATCTATCTATCTATCTATCTATCTATCTATCTATCTATCTATCTATCTATCTATCTGTCTGTCTGTCTGTCTGTCTGTCTGTCTGTCAGTCCAGCCGTCTGTCATTATATCTGTCTGTTTATTGTAATATCTATCTATCTATCTATCTATCTATCTATCTATCTATCTATCTATCTATCTATCTATCTATCTATCTATCTATCTATCTATCTATCTGTCTGTCTGTCTGTCTGTCTGTCTGTCCGCCAAGCCGTCTGTCATTATATGTCTGTTTATTGTAAAATCTATCTATCTATCTATCTATCTATCTATCTATCTATCTATCTATCTATCTATCTATCTATCTATCTATCTATCTATCTATCTATCTATCTATCTATCTATCTATCTGTCTATCTGTCTGTCTGTCTGTCTGTCTGTCTGTCCGCCCGTCCATCTGCCCGTCTGTCTGTCATTATATCTGTCTGTTTATTGTAATATCTATCTATCTATCTATCTATCTATCTATCTATCTATCTATCTATCTATCTATCTATCTATCTATCTATCTATCTATCTATCTATCTGTCTGTCTGTCTGTTTGTCTGTCTGTCTGTATGTCTGTCTAGCTATCCATCCATCCGACATAATGTCTGTCTGTTTGTTGTAATATCTATCTATCTATCTATCTATCTATCTATCTATCTATCTATCTATCTATCTATCTATCTATCTATCTATCTATCTATCTATCTATCTATCTATCTATCTGTCTGTCTGTCTGTCGTCTGTCTAGTAGCCACCTAGCAACATCTGAACATCTACTCAAAACACTAATCAGCTGCCCAGCCAACACTCAGTTTCATAACAACTGTCTATCAATCACTTTTAAAATCATTTGTAAGACTTTGTATCATATCAATGTTTGACATTTTCCTCTACATTTAGGTTTTGTACTTTCTTCTATTTCACCATCTTGTACAAATTCGTATGACTTCTCATGTCTATCTCTGTATCTAGCAACCACTTGGAACATGCTTTCAAGACATAAACTTTCAGACAAGATTTTGTCAAGCCAGCATTCAAGGTTAGTCTGGATGAACTTTCCCATTCTAGTTACTTTAGTAATATTACTGTTAGCTCATAGCTCAAAGTGTCTATACCTATTTACGGTGAAATATTAAACTGTACCAGATTAAAACTTCTTCTCACCTGGGATTTAACCTCCTGATCTCTACAACTTACAAACAGACTGATCGATGAGCAATTCTCTAACGAAAACTAACAGTCTGTCAGGTGAAACTATAAGAATTCTTCCACAATGACCACAGTATAATGGGGTTTGTATACGGCCCCTGCAAAGCAGAGATAAATAGTGTGGCACAGACAGCGGTTTATCAGGTCGTTCCACCCAATGCATGCATTTCCCCTGCAAACCCCCGCCCGTCATCTCCGGTGACCTGTGGTCAGACGCTAAAAGCCGTTGTTGTCTGTGATGTGGCTGCTCTGCATAACACTGACATTTACTGGATCAGAGATTCATCAGTCTGAAGCTTCCACATCCGGTGTTATTAATCAAGAGAATGTCTGAGCTTCTCCTCCGTGCTCAGGAGCGAGGTACATAATGTGCTGTACATGCTCAGAGTTCAGTCTCTCTGGTTAATTACAGTTACAAATGGCAAACGGGCCCCAAAAGTGCAGCGTGCAGTTAAAAAAGTGACAGGCTCATTTCTGAATGTAAACAAATTCCTGGATTCACTGTAATCTAATTACTATCTATAGAGCTCGAGCACATAGTGCAGAAAACAGCAGAAACACTTTGGGTGAGATCATTTTGTTTTCTGAATGAACTGACATCAGCGCAAATTGGAGGAAAAATACAGCATCAGGATTTGTAATGTGGTTTTATTCTTAAAGTTTATTCTTAAAGAGCAGACAATCAGCATATTAGACTTATTTCTGAAGGATCATGTGACACTGAAGACTGGAGTAATGGCTGCTGAAAATTCAGATTTGCATCCCAGGAATAAATTACATAGAAAATAAATAAATAAATAAATAAATAAATAAATAGAAAATAATTATTTTAAATTGTAATAATATTTCAGAATATTTCTTATTTTTGCTATATTTTTTGATCAAATAAATGCAGCCTTAGTGAAACATTTCAAAACAACATTTCTCATTGTTTTTTAATGTAAACTTGCTAGACACATCTCGTGTCTTTTACAGCTTATTATGGCATTCTAAAAACAAGTTAAAAGAAGTTCATCTTTTCACGGCCTTGTGTTTTTTTTTTCATTCCACTGGCTGTGTCTCTGTGTGAACGGCCCTTTAAATGAAAAATAATATTTCAAATTTCTTTTTTACTGTTTTTTGAACTGAACACAAGCAAGATTATCAATGAATAACAGCTTTAATTTCTGGTAATTGTTGGTTGCAAAAGACTTGGAATATAGTGCACAAGTTGCATTGACTATTTTCAGAATACTGTGGTGTTGCTCTGTCATTTTTGGAGCTTGAAAATCGCGGTCACGATTTGTCGTTGTGAGGAAAACAGCCATTCGGACTGCTTCAATGGAAGAAATTATGGGGACAGAACAACATGGTGAGTAAATTATGACTGTTCATTTTTGGTGGAGCTATTCATTTAAACTGCACAAGAAATGCTTTGTTCTCACAATGGCCTTTGTAATGTTTTCTTTTGCATTAATACCACAGAAATGAAGCTCTATTCCGATGGCACCGCTAGACACTGGAGTGACCGCAGTAAGTGTTTCCAAACCTCAGTTATGCTGCTCAACATTAGCTACCTCAAAGCATCTTGAACAGTTAAAAGTGCCGTTGATGGAGAGACGCAGATCCAGCGGATGACTTTATTGGATCAAAAACCTCCATAAGACTCGGTGTGTGTTTTCCCTCTATCATCAGAAAAGTGCACGGCTGATTGTCATCACAGAAGCATCTGGCTGGCTTTATCAGCAAAATGATTCTGTTTTTATCAGTTTGCTGCAGAATGTTTTCTTCTGTGGTTGAGTGTGATTGTAGCTCTTCTGATGAAGAACAGAGAAAAGATGAAAAGAAGAAAGTCATAAAGAAGTGAAAAATAACTCGGATAATAACCACAGCACAGTGCTTTTTCCTCTTGGCATCTAATTGGGCTAATTTGCCCTCTTGTTTTTGTTTTCATGTTCAGCTTTTGAAGCTTGACAACTCTGTAGACAGTAATTAGGTTAGTTACATTTGCTTGGAAGTGATAATTATTGTCACCAAGCCAGGTGTAATGGCTTGAAATTCTGTTGCTAAACACAGGACACTCATGCGCAAACTGCAGCAGATCATTCTGCCAAACAGCGCGCTCTGAACACAAGTGTTACCGCCACAGGAATAACACAATCTGCATATTTTATTAAGGCTCATCTAGTACTAGTACTAGAATCTAGTACTATTTATAGTAATAGGCATTTTACATGAACATGGTACAAAATAGGGCCTGAAAATAATTATAAAAAATGAAATATATATGATTTTAAAGGTATTAAATAATCATTAACATTAATTAGACAAAAAAAAAAAAAACATTAAAATGGGTACAACAGGGTGCAAAATATTGTTGTGTATATATATATATATATAAGGTGTTAAGTAATCATAAACATTAAGTACACAAAATATCAAAAACAAACAAACAAATAAACAACACAAAAAGGTGTAAAAAAGGGCCTGAAAATAATAATAAATATACACAGCTAAACGTTACGTAATTGGTAATAAAAATTAGTTATGTTTTTAATATGAATTGAAAATCATTTCAGCAGATAATGTCAAAATTATTACATTTTTGTATGATTTTATTTGTTGTTAAAACATTGAACATGGGATTTGTGGCTCTGTTAGAAAATAGTGGGAGATCAAAGTGCACTGTATTTGTAAAAAAGTGACAGTAAACAGTATGTATTCAAGATTTAAGGGAAATCTGTGATTTAAATGTCTTAAATCACAGTAAATGTCTTTAGTGTTGTTTGGTGCATGAGCCTATTTGGAGCTTGGCAGATGTGGTCACTGTAAATCATCATGGAATATAAAAGAGCTGTGTAAAAATGTGTCCTATTGTGTTCCATAGGGGGAAAAAAGCATGTATACGTGAGGATTAGGACGCAAAAAAGGCCCATTTGCTTGGTATCGTGTACAATACAAGACAATCTAAATGATCAGTGGATTTCTGTAATGAATGAAACTCTATAGTCCTCTGAGTATTAGACAGGGCAACCTGAGATACAGCGGCTACCACAACATCGCTTTACATTCACATGACGGTCAAGCACTATCAGGCACATTCAGCTGAGAACAGATGTGTGTGTGTGTGTGTGTGTGTGTGTGTGTGTGTGTGTGTGTGTGTGTGTGTGTGTGTAAGAGAGAAAGAAAGAGAGATTTCATGTAAACGTGTACAGCATGTATCAAATATTTTGACCATAGACCTATTAAGATGTTATGTTTGGTGATCATGTTTAGTTCAGCCAAAAATAGTAAAATTAATAGTACATAAAGTAGTATTCATGCAACATGAATAAATAGCTATTAATAGAGAATTATTTGTTTGAGTAAGCTGCATTTGTATAGATATTTCTTTTAGTTTTAAAGATTGTATTAATTTCCATGACTTTTCCAGTGCACAATTTCAGCAAACCTTTTAAGAAATCTTAATAATTGATTGCAAGTCTGGAAATTATCATTTTCAAGTATTTCCAGGTGTAGCATGATAATAGGCCTAGGCACCCAGTGCAATTCAAAAAACAAATCTTTGTTTTTATATTTGTTTTTGTGTAGTCTATCAACAATAAAGGAAGTATTTCATGTTTATTTTTTTATGTTTTTCATACTCTAACATGCAGTGAATTTATTGAACCAGGGTGGGACATACAGCGACAAGTGTAGTTGGATTCCCGAACCAATGGCTCTTCAGAATCGGTTCTTTTTAGTGAATCAAAAACATACAGCATCAACAGAAGGGATCGATTCTTATGAGTCGATTCTTTTTAGTGAATCAAAAACGAAAGACACCACCGATTGCCGAACGAACCTGTTCTTTTTAGTGAATAAAAACAGCTAAACACTTAAATCACCTTGATGTTACTGAATTTAGTTGTAGTCGGTGGTAGGGTACTTTATAAAAGAAAATGAATAAATGAAATATTATAGGTTTGTTTTTTAACATTATAGTTAGGAATAATTACTATATTTATGTCGCCTTTAAAAAGTCACGACTGCCATTTTGATAGAATTAGATTAAATTTATTTCCTATTTGTTATATCTGATACATTGAAATCTGTAATGATCTATACAGGCTATATTAATGCTAATGCAAATGGCTGTAATAGGCCTATAAGAGCTCCATTTCTTATTTCAAATAGTTGTTCCTCAAAAGAATCGTCAGTGGCACTGTTAAGGAATCGGAATCGTTCTGTTCTTCCATCCCAAGCGAGCAGAAGCTGAAGACGCGGCTCGACTGACTGTGAGCGCCCGCCTCTGGAGGACATGCGCCTGGGACTCGACACGTGATCCGCTCGCCACAATCCAGTATGGCGGAATCCGTCGGCGAGTGGATCCGTCGTTGCCGCGCTCTCCAACGGGAATAAAGTCCGGAGCGTTGCGTCCGATCGCGGCGGAGCTGCGGAGAGGTGAGCCACCCTTCGCCTGCTTTCTCCACTGATTTCATCCTGAAATGCACTGATCACTTCAGTCAGAGAAAGAAACTTGTGGGCGATCAGATGAAACAATCAAAACAGTGTGTGTGTGTGTGTGTGTGTGTGTGTGTTGAATCGTAACTCTCGGAGTAGTTGTGTCAGGTTTCATTTTATGCGTTTTCTTCATACCTGCAGGTTATGGAGAATCATAAAGATATGTTTTAATAAGCTAATATATTTTAGGTTATAATCAAGGCATTTTGGTCTGGACTATGTAATGCTAATTCCATAAAATGTGCGCTTTTATCATTTTGAAAATTTGATTTTAAAGTGATATTTAAAAAAAAAAATTTGAACGTTCTGTCAGTAAAAGAATGTTTTAAATGTTATTACGATCTTAATAAACTATAGCTTGTTATCATAATATATGGATATGTTATGAATATGAGAGAGAGTGTGTGTTGTTGACACTGTCGCAGTTCTTTGGTAACAGAGTTGACACAGTTTGACATGTTGACAGGGTCAGTTTTCATTACCAGTGCCATTTTTTTTACACATTTTCATGACACGTTTTAGGATTTGGTAGTTTTGTGCACCTTAAATGATTCAAAGCACTGTACCGTATTTGATAAAAAAAAGATGTTACATTATTGCAACTCCTGGTTGAACATTATAGATAGATGTTACCTATAGATTTCCAACCAATAAACAGTGTGTGTTCTGTTCCTGAGTGGAAGTTCTGATCTCACATACATACATGACTGGTGATACTTGTGACAGATATGTATCATTTAAAGGAACAGTTCACCCAAAATTTACTCGCTCTCAGGCTATCCAAACATGTAGATGAGTTTTTTTTTTTTTTCCTTCATGTGAGCAAATTTGGAGAAATTTAGCATCACTTGATCACCAATGAATCCTTTGTAGTGAATGGGTGCCGTCAGAATGAGAGTCCAAACAGCTGATTAAAAACATCACAATAATCCACAAGTAATTCACACAACTCCAGTCCACCATTAACGTCCTGTGAAGCAAAAAGCTGCATGTTTGTAACAAACAAATTCAACATTAAGACATTTTTAACTTCAAACCATTGCGTCTGGTTAAAATACAATCCATAATCCACAATATTGCTTTCTCCAGTGAAAAAGTCCAGCGAAAACAGTCCAAACCCATTCTAAACAAATATGTCAGTGTATTTTGATGTGAGAGGACAACGGGACTGAAGGAAGTGTTGTTATGGATTATGGACTTGTATTTTTGGCCGGTAGTGATGGTTAAAAATGCCTTCATGATGGATTTGTTTACAAACATGCAGCTTTTCACTTCACAATATGTTAATTGATGGACTGAACGCACGTCGTGGATTATTGTGATGTTTTTATCAGTAATTTGGACTCTCATTCTGATGGCACCCATTCACTCCATTGGTGAGCATTTGATGTAATGCTAAATTTCTCCAAATCTGTTCTGATTTAGAAACAAACTCGTCTACATTTTGGATGGCCTGAGGGTGAGTGTTTTCAGCAAATTTTCATTTTTGGATGAACCTTTCCTTTAAGAGTTGTTCTATGATGCAAGTGTGTATGTATGTATTTTATTTATATTTCAGTAATCACAGATTTCCTTTTTTAGGATTTTGTTGCTTTTCCAAGTAGTGCTTCTTCTTTAGTTCATTTTTTGAGATTGACTGTAGTTTTTTTATTTTTTAAGTTTGGAGTACCAGCAACCACAATGCTTTATATGTTAAAATAATAATATTAATTTTGAACTTAACTTTTCCTTTCATGAAAATTCTTTAAAAATGTTCAACTGACTTAATCAAAACCAATCAAACAGATAATATTGATTCCGTAACTTTTGGTTGTATCACAAGTAGGCGTTCTCTTTTCAGAAATGAGAATGAGATTAGTAATGTTGTTTTCTGTTTGTAGGCAATAAACAGCAGCCAGGAATGTGGTGTTTCCTTGTGTACACTAATTAGAGAATGTTTGAAAATGTTATTTTCATGAGATTAAAAGTTGTTAGGGTGTATTACATTAGGGTTAAGTGTACTTTTTGTGCTAGTCTTGATGTAAACGACCAAACAGAACATGTGAGTTGACAAGTTGCCTCGGCTGTTTTCATGTTCTGAGCTGAGTCATGACGACTGTGCTGTCCGCTGGTGGTTATATCATGCTGTCGGTCTGGGCAGCTGTCACACATAGCTGGTGGTTGAAGCTTTAACATGTGGCATCATGCACAGGCATATAAATCCAGGCTTTAATCACAGCCTGTAGGAAGCTCGCTCGTCTTTCCACATTCCGGCTCTCAAGGACCGGCGCTCAGACCTTGTAAATTCCAGGCCCCACAGGAAGGAGGTCAAAGCAGCTTTCTGAGAACTTGGCAGCAGAGAGTTAATCTAGTCTTGCACGACCCCTGTTGTGCACTTTTTGACTTCTGCGAACAAACAAAAAATAATGTGCACACCATGTTTGGGGTTTTGTGTTGTTTTATATTGCACTTTTGAACACTTTTGGAATATTTGTGATTTTCTTGATTTTTTAAAAAAAATTTTTTCTCAGTGTCAAGGGTCTCATTTCACCCCAGAAATGAATGAAAGAAATGATAACTATTATACTGTTTAAAGAAAATGAAGCTTTTTAAAAGTCTGTTAAGATTTTCTGCTTTGTGACATACGTTTGATGCAAATGTAATACCATTTCCCCTCAATTCTCATGGTAAAGAAATATTTCATATTCCCATTACTGTAATGCATAAAAAATGTGGTGGCTTTAAATTTGCTGACTCAAATTAGGGGTGGGCGATATGAGCTAAAATTCATATCACGATATTTTCCACTGTCCAGACGATATCGATATTATATCACGATATGAGAAAAAAAAATTGGAATCACATTTTAGTAGACCTTAGTTAAATTACAGGCAAAATATGTATTTTAACCTTACATAACTAGAAAAAAAACATGATTTCAAGATCTAAGGCAAAAATAGAATGGTCTGACTTTAGATGTGTGAAATTATGCTACATAAGACACCTGCGCAAAAGAAAAACAGCAAATGGCAGAAAGAACATGCAAATTCACTCTCTGACAGCAGATGGCACTTATGGCCTCAATTTAGCGTTCCTTTGGTTACCGCTGTAAATAAAGCTGCTCTGCACTGCGCTTAGGAACACGGAAAAAGAAAAAAGAAAATGCCATCTGAAGTTTTCTGAAGAGTTCCCTTCAGATACTCATTCACATTAACGCCCTGTCCCCAATTCGTTATTTATATTTTTCTTCCTATATTTCGAGCATTGTGAACAGTGATCTTGCGCTGCCTACTACAGTATTTTCTCTCTTTGTGTCCGTGTTCTGCGTCTCTGTCCTGTGTTAACAGCCATTTACAGACTTAGTAATATTACCACACAAATTACATTTTGGGAAATTATTGTAATCCAGTTTGTGTGCAGTTCTGAAGAGCCGATCGTGTGTTTGGAGCAAAAACTATCCGGTTCTGATTTATGTCCGATCAAGCGGGTCACCTCTCTCTCTCTGATGACGCAGTAACGACCGCAGGGGAAAAAATCTTTGTCTGTCCATCCAATGAAATCCATGAATATGTAACAATATCCATGGTATAGCAAAATCCATATCATGGCACAACATAATACCGGTAGTCACGTTAATACCGGTATAGCGCCCACCCCTAACTCAAATCAAATCATTCTACTACACTGAAGGTAATCTGATGAAAATGTCTACAAAAAATGTCCAAATGCTTGATGATAATTAGTTTTTATGGTTGGATAAAAAAAAAAAAAAAACATATAGAAAAGCAAAAAACCAAATCATATACACAGGTGCATCTCAATAAATTAGAATGCCGTGGAAAAGTTCATTTATTTCAGTAATTCAACTCAAATTGTGAAACTCGTGTATTAAATAAATTCAATGCACACAGACTGAAGTAGTTTAAGTCTTTGGTTCTTTTAATTGTGATGATTTTGGCTCACATTTAACAAAAACCCACCAATTCACTATCTCAACAAATTAGAATATGGTGACATGCCAATCAGCTAATCAACTCAAACACCTGCAAAGGTTTCCTGAGCCTTCAAAATGGTCTCTCAGTTTGGTTCACTAGGCTACACAATCATGGGGAAGACTGCTGATCTGACAGTTGTCCAGAAGACAATCATTGACACCCTTCACAAGGAGGGTAAGCCACAAACATTCATTGCCAAAGAAGCTGGCTGTTCACAGAGTGCTGTATCCAAGCATGTTAACAGAAAGTTGAGTGGAAGGAAAAAATTTGGAAGAAAAAGATGCACAACCAACCGAGAGAACCGCAGCCTTATGAGGATTGTCAAGCAAAATCGATTCAAGAATTTGGGTGAACTTCACAAGGAATGGACTGAGGCTGGTGTCAAGGCATCAAGAGCCACCACACACAGACGTGTCAAGGAATTTGGCTACAGTTGTCGTATTCCTCTTGTTAAGCCACTCCTGAACCACAGACAACGTCAGAGGCGTCTTACCTGGGCTAAGGAGAAGAAGAACTGGACTGTTGCCCAGTGGTCCAAAGTCCTCTTTTCAGATGAGAGCAAGTTTTGTATTTCATTTGGAAACCAAGGTCCTAGAGTTTGGAGGAAGGGTGGAGAAGCTCATAGCTCAAGTTGCTTGAAGTCCAGTGTTAAGTTTCCACAGTCTGTGATGATTTGGGGTGCAATGTCATCTGCTGGTGTTGGTCCATTGTGTTTTTTGAAAACCAAAGTCACTGCACCCGTTTACCAAGAAATTTTGGAGCACTTCATGCTTCCTTCTGCTGACCAGATTTTTAAAGATGCTGATTTCATTTTCCAGCAGGATTTGGCACCTGCCCACACTGCCAAAAGCACCAAAAGTTGGTTAAATGACCATGGTGTTGGTGTGCTTGACTGGCCAGCAAACTCACCAGACCTGAACCCCATAGAGAATCTATGGGGTATTGTCAAGAGGAAAATGAGAAACAAGAGACCAAAAAATGCAGATGAGCTGAAGGCCACTGTCAAAGAAACCTGGGCTTCCATACCACCTCAGCAGTGCCACAAACTGATCACCTCCATGCCACGCCGAATTGAGGCAGTAATTAAAGCAAAAGGAGCCCCTACCAAGTATTGAGTACATATACAGTAAATTAGCATATTTTCCACAAGGCCAACAATTCACTAAAAATGTTTTTTTTTTATTGGTCTTATGAAGTATTCTAATTTGTTGAGATAGTGAATTGGTGGGTTTTTGTTAAATGTGAGCCAAAATCATCACAATTAAAAGAACCAAAGACTTAAACTACTTCAGTCTGTGTGCATTGAATTTATTTAATACATGAGTTTCACAATTTGAGTTGAATTACTGAAATAAATGAACTTTTCCACGACATTCTAATTTATTGAGATGCACCTAAATGAAAAAGATGATGGTCCTAAAATGATAGATTAAAGAATATTTTTGTATTACCAAATATAAGTTCTTTCTTTCTTTCTTTCTTTTCTTTTTGGATTTTGGGGTGAAGTGTGAATGTTCAAAAGTTTTATCAATACTTTTGTCAAGCCACGATGTGTTAAATTAAGTTAAATTAAATTAAATTAAATTAGTATATAAATGCTGTTCTTTTGAACTTTCTATTCATATAAAAATTCTATATCATGGTTTCCACAAACATATTAAGCAGCTCAACTGTTTTCAACTGATAATAATAAGAAATGTTTCTTGGGCAGCAAATCGGCATAATAGAATAATTTCTGAAGGATCATGTGACACCAATGATTCTGAAAATTCAGCTTTTATGTCGCAGGAATAAATTACATTATAAGATATATTCAAATAAAAAAACAGTTATTTTAAATTATAATAATATTTTACAATATTACTGTTTTACTGTATTTTTAATCAAATAAATGCACCCTTGTTGAGCAAAACTTACAGACCCCAAACTTTTGAACAGTGCTATATGTTTTATCTATGCTTCCACTAATGGCTTGCTGTTAAGTTTGCTTGTGCTAACAGTTTAGCTGTAAGCGTGCCGTACTGATTGACATTCTACTCAACCCATGGTGACTATGATCTATGATTGAGGAATTAATTATACAATACCTCTTCCCCTTGAAAAGCATAGAGCATCATTTATCCTCTCTGTGTTTCTCTGTCCACAGATCCAGTCTGTGTGACTTGGCAAAGTAGCATTCTGAGTAACGACAGCGCTTAGTGAATGTGACTAAATGGCAATGTTTAGGCCCACGCTTTATATAGTCTCAAATAACAATTTAAATCAGTTTGAGACCCTCGCTAATCAATTCTGCTCCTTAGGGTACATAATTAACAGTTCTGGATGACTCATGGAGATTGGCAGATTGCACCGTTTGCTGCATCTGTGGCTGAAGAGGAAAGAGAGAGAGAATTTGGCTCCAGCCGCACTTACATGATGCTTAGCGAGGAAAAGCGATAACAGGAGACGGGGCGTAACTGTAGGTGGTAAATGCGGCTGGACAGATGACAAGTATGACTGGCGATCCGTAGAAAGGTTGTCCCCTAACTGGAAAATTGGATGTTTGTCACAAGCGGTGTTATTTAGAGAATTGTCTTAATGTCCCTGAGGCCTTGTGTTGTCTGCTGTGTCTCTGGATACTTGTAGGATGGTGGTAAATTAACTCCTTAAAGGATTAGTTTACACAAAAATGAATATTTTGTCATTATACTGTATATTCACCCTCATGTTTTTCCAAAACTCTGTGACTTTGTTTTTCTGTGGAGTGCAAAAGGAGATATTTATAACAATGTGCAAGCTGCTCCTTCCATACAGTGAATGGAGACCACGACTGACAAGCAATATTTTAGTGAATAACAACTTAAATTCAGTATATTCCTCACATAATGTGTTCATGTGACTTCAGAAGCCTGGAATTTAGTGCAAAATTAATTTGGACTGCTATTATGCTTCTTTTGTAGTGCATTTTTGTCCTTTTTGGAGCTTGACAGCCCCTTGTTCCCAGTACTTTCATTGGAAGAAACATTTTAATCAAATTTCTCATTTTTTTCCCTTCTTTTTTTCCCCAGGAAAATCAGTCATATATTAGACTTATTCAAATTAAAACTGAAATGATTCAAAATAAAATTGAAGTCATGATTATGGCTTTTATCAAATGAGTTAATTGAATATAAGGCTCAGTAAATTATGACAAAATTTTTTGGTGAACTATACCTTTAAATACTCTTTCTTTTTTAAAATAATTCTTATTTTAATATGTTATTTATTATCAACAATAATAATAATAATAATAATAATAATCATCATCATATTGATTTATGATTGCAAAATATTTTGCCAAAATTTATTTATTTATTTATTTATTTTTTAAACAACGCAATCACAATTATTTTTTTATCAGAAAAATCACAATTCGTTTTTTTTGTCCCCAAATCATGCAGCCATATATGATACTTTTCCTATGGGGTTGTTTTGTCTTTTTGGAGCATTGCAGCAACCATCATTTTTGTTATATGGAAAAGTGCGGAGCAATAAGAATATGCTTCAAATCTTAATTTTTTATGCTTCACAGAAAAGAGAAATTCATATGGGTTTGGAATGACATGAGGATGAGTAAATAATGACAGACTTTTCATTTTTGAATATTAGAATGAGCGGTTTGAATGCTGTCGCCTCAGTGTGGAATCATTTAGTGTCTGTGTCACTTTTGGTTTGCTTAAGTGCCTGTTTGGTTTTCCATTGTGCTCTGGCAGAACTTGGCGAGGCTTGGGTTCATTTGGCAATCCGTGCTTGTCCGAAACCCAGGATTGCAATAATGAAAAGCTTGTCTGTTTATATGATGAGTTTAATGAAAACGGAGTGTTTGTGGGCAGTGCATCAGTCAAGGTGATATGAACCTCATTGTCACCTAACTGTGACCCTTTTGGCCTTTGTCAGCTCATGAAACAGTTATAACGCTCCGCTGGGCTGGCAGACCGAGCGGAGGATGCAGAAAGCAGACAACAGCTGAGGAAAAGTGAAAGACCGCGGTGAGAGAGTGAGTGATGATTGTTTTGCCCCTCATAAAGTCCAGGCAGGCACACAGTCACAAGGCTCATTTCCTGCTCTCTGTTTATCTGAAAACACACAGGCCTGTATGGAAATGGAGATGTTGAGTTCTTGCTGCTCAACTGATGCTCATCGGACTGTTTAAAGGCGTAGTTCACCTTAAAATGAAAACTCTGTTATCATTTACTCACTCTCAAGTTGTTCCAAACCTCTATGAGTTTCTACACTGTTAGTTTTTTTTTTTTTTTTTTTTTTTTTTTTTTGCAAAAGGTGAATTTTTGAATCCCATGTAGGGTTTTTTTTTTCTAACAATTCATAGTGACCATGGGTGTCAAGCTCCAAAATAGAATAATTAAACACTATTAGAAGAGTAGTTCTCCTAAAAATGATAAATTATGTCATCATTAACTCACTGTCACTTCATTCCAAATCCAAAACGCTGCTATTTCTTCCTTCTGTGTAACATAACAGATTATGCAGTTTAAGTTATGCAGCTGAAACTTTGATACCCAACATTCTTCAAAATATCATCTTTTGTGTTCTGCAGAGGAAAGACATTCATATGGTATTGGAACGATGAGTAAATGATCAACAAATTCTCATTAATGGCAGCATAAAATAGTGCATAAAACTCATACGCCATATCATCTCTTAATAATCTCATTCATAGTTGCATTTAAGTAAAATAAAATGGTCTAAGTAGAAAAAAGAAAAAATGGTTTAAGTAAAAAAAAAAAAAAAAAATTGATTTATTCCTACACAATGCTATTATATATTTCATAACTTCGAATATAACACACAATGTCTTTTGAACTACTTCCATGGTGCTTTTATGATGTTTTCCATTTTTGAGCTATGACAGCTAGTTATTTTAATACTGTTTGTTTATTTTTACGGTTTTTATTAATATTTTGAATTAGCTTTTGTTTTTATATTTTCAGCTTATTTTATTTTTGGTTTAATTTGTAATATTACTTTTTGATATTGTTTAGCCCTAATACACTTTTTTTTTTTTTTTTTTTTTAATAGTTTTTGTTCCTTGTTTTTAAATTTTACTGTTTAGGTTTATTTTATTTGAGTTTTAGTTTTAGTTCAGTTTTAACTTATTTATTTCCAGTTAGTAATCTTAGTGCTTCAACTTTCTAAATTTCTAATTTTCATTTAGTTTAAGTTTCGCATCTAATAGGCTATTTATTATTATTATTATTTTTTTAAATCTCATTTCAGCTTAATTTAAATTAACAAAAATGAGATTTTAATAGTTTTAGTATTTAATTTAAGGTCACACTTTATTTTATTTTATTTTATTACCAAACCATTAGCTACGACTTTTGCCTCAAATTTCAAATTTGCTGCTTATTAATAGTTAGTAAGGTAGTTGTTATGTTTAGGTATTGGGTAGGATTAGGGATGCAGAATATTGTAATGCAGAATATGTGCTTTATATGTACTAATTAGCAGCTCAATGT